>CM053599.1:199357220-199424157 GCA_028646575.1 Pseudocheirus occidentalis
AAAATAAATTAAAATTGAAAAAAAAAAAAAAGAAGTCACGATGGAGAAAAGAGGAGCAAGCAGCATAAGGAAAATGTCCTGGGAGAATTTAGGGGTTAAAGGAACCTTCCTTGATGCTACTCGGTCCTGAAAACCTTTCAGGTGGGCCTGCCCTACAGAGAGACAGAAGGCCTTATGTAGCAGGGGGTCGTAGATTTGATTATTAAAACATAAGGTAGATAAGAAGGAAGACTGAAAATCTTAGCACCTTGGTTAGGAAATACCAGAAGCGTCAAATGTGACACTAGGCACCATTAACTACTCTGCCTCCACTACTGGTTTTTTTTTACCCTGACATTATGGAATTTAGAGATTGTTAAAAGTGGGATCAAGCTCCTCAAATTCATTGGTTCTCAAAATCAGACCAAAACAGCATCAGGTGCTATGCACAGGTAGGTAACCATTTAGTGAGCAGAAGACAATGATCAGACCATTGAGGGGTTTGCTGCATACAGCAAGTCAGGTGACTATGATCCTTCATTCACCACTTGTATTAGAAATGGAACCTCTACAGATATAGGCTTAGGGGAAGTAACCCAAGTAGAAAAAGACCACTGTGGTAAATAAAAACTGGAGGACAATCAACAGTACTTAACCCTGTCATAGTTACTAATCCGCCTGAATGTACAGTAGAGATGGATTTAATGGCTTTGTAGAGGATTAAGTACATACCATTGTTTCATCAACTCAGACCATTTTCATGGGTTAAACTTCACTGGAAGCCATTTGATATGCCCAGATTATTCTAAATGATTAACATTCTGTAGTGCTGCATCTGAGCTATGACTGAGATTTCCATCCTGGAAGAAGAAGTGAACTTTAACAGGTTGGGCAGGGTCCGGGAATATGCTTAACTGGGGCAAGGTCAGCATCCTCCAAGACTGATCTTCAGTGTGATAACTCCATAGACCCTTTCCCTAAGTGTCAGCCCTTGAGATGCCTTCCTCTGAGGATTTGAACACTCTGAACTGCCAAAGTCCTGGGTTTATGATCAACTCTGCTGACTCTGGGTCTAAAATCTGCTAATCTGGAGATCAACTCAGGTTTCTGATGAGTCCTAAGGGATAGGGTCCTAGCCAGTCCTCTCAGTAGGATTTTGTATTAGACTTCATGTACTGGTATGCCTTGAAGATTAAAGACTGAAATATCAAGAATGGGGAACATTTGGGGAGCAGGATTAGTACGGAACTTTGCCGATGTATAAAATAATGCTAGACATAGATTCTTTATGGCCACCTTTCGTCATTTTCTTCAATCATTTCTTCAATCGTATCTCTCGGGGACTTCAATGAACTTCTTCAAGAACAGCTTTGTTTTTGGACCTTACCTTCACCATATGGTTGTCTTCAATAATTCCCAGTTCACTAAGATTCAGAATTTTAAAAATATATCAGTTCTAGGAGTGAACAGATAGAGATGGATATCACTATTCATCATAAACGAGTATGAATGCAAGAAAAAATTCTCAACATTAGGATAGCCTTATTGGGAGCCTTGGGTTGAAAGCAACAAATGCAGATGCTCCTGGAGGAAAAAAGTGAGATGTTTCCTTCAATCTTATGGTTATATTTTCCCCTGGATAGTTTGGGCAAATCGTCCCCCTGAAAGCCAATGAGAACTTAGTAACAGAGTCAGTCCTTACCAAATGGGAGAGGTTGGGGATGGTGAGGAGATGGCAAAGTCTTGCCCAGTTAATCCCTTCTGCCTAGCTTATGTAAAAGACAGGAGTTGAACACTGAGACACCTAGAGAAACTTGGGGATCATTATACTCTAGGCCAGGTGTGGTTTCATTCTTCCAGAGGTGGAAGGATCTATGAAGGAGCATTAACAATAAACGGACCAAGGAATACAGAAGAGCAGAACAAGGGGATGGAAAACTATCTCAGGCCATAGGACAAGCTGCTAGCAAAGAGATTATAAACATGGCTTCAGCTTTTAGATAGTATCTCTTCTGGTTCTGGTTGCCAATTTTCTATTTCTGGTTGCTAAACTCCTGGTGCTATTTTTGATGTTCTTCTGGCTCAACTGTGATCCTCCTACGAGTTTATGATCTAATGACAGTATAGGCTTGTTTTGTATTTGGGAAGTGGTTGTAATTTTGTCTTTGACAGCTGAGTTCTCCCTCTGGTTGAGTTCCCACTATATATTGCTACCTTTGGGTGCTTTATCTGTTATCACTCAGAACGGAGGTCGGTGTTATTTACCACTAGGTATAGAATTATGGTTTCTGGCCAGGTGTGTCCACAAGAAGATAGAGACCAAGGGGTAGAATGTCTTAGAGATTATTCTGCCCAGGCCTTGGAGCCTAAAGGATTGATAGGCTACGTGGCATTAATGATTTAAAGTATATGTGTAGGAATATATAAAGTATAAATAAAGTATATGTGTAGTCATGGAAACCGAGATTGGGGCTAGACTAAATGCATTAATGCTTGCTTCTGGGGGATTCATATAAAATTAGTAGCAAGTAGGAAAGGCTTTGGCAAACTATTCCTAAATAGGCTATTCTTGACATGGGTGTATCCTCAAGCATGGGAACCTAGCCTAGAAAGCTGTACCTGTATATCCTTGTTGAGCTTATCTCATCTCCGCTCTGCGTGTTTTCTCAAATTTGTTCCATTGATTCAGTCTTTGGATCCTGAATTTAAATTTGGAGATAGCACACAACAGGATTAAGACAAATGGCATTTGGGGTCCCTCAGGCCAGAATGACTTCACATGGCACCAAGATGGGAGGAAATGAGGCACACCCTGAGATGCCGTGCACACGCAACAAGCTCTCAGCTTCCAGTCTCTTGATTTCTAGCCATCTAAGCAGAATTCCAAAACACAAAAACAACAACAAAACAATGTGATAAATCACCATAAAAGTGAAAAAAAAAAGCCCACATACAATTTAGGTGCCTTTAATATTGAATATTTGTTTAGTGAAAGTTGAACTTTCAGAGAAAATAATGCTTCTATTTCCTGCCTCACAGACTGGTTTTGAAACTCAAATGAAACAGGCTGTATACATGTATGTATACATCTCTAGTTTACGCAGTCTCTCTCACAAAGCTTTTTGTAAACTTTTTTCAATGAACAAAAATTTATTTTCTATTACTCTTTACTTGGGGAGGGAAGAAGAACTCTTGCAGCAACTATGCAGAGTGAAAACAAATTCCTGAACTGGTAATGTCCTAAACAAAAATCTCATTCTTCACATTGAGTCTACAATCTTTGTGTCAAGAGGAAGGTAGGATGTGTTTCTTTATTTGTCCTCTGGCATCATCTCAAAGAGACTTTGAAATAAATTGTTTGGAAGTTACAAATTAATTTACTATTCCGGGGAGAGTTAATGCTCACGGCTAGAGAGAGATTATATGAGACACACAATAAAAAGGACAAAGAGAACTTTCCTGAGAGACTGACTAAACTTAAAGATGAGGAGGCAGAAAAAGCCTTATGAGAGAATTAAAGTTAACTCATCCTATGGAGAAGATGAAAATATTCTGAGGAGTTCTTAAGAGACGTCACCTGCCATCCTGAGAGAAGTGAAAGGTGGGATTACAACTCTGATGTCGATTTTCCTAGTTGTGAAGTCCCCAGTTGTGATTCATGATTAGAGGTAATTCCGTCCATGACCTTTGTCACAGCTGTGTTAAAATATTTAAATGTCTTTATGCTGTTTGTTATACTGTTAATGAATTCTGTAAACAGTTAAATTGATGTTTCCTTAAACTGATGAGACTAGAAGTGATATGCGTGAAATTCACAGAAAATGGCAATGTGGAATTTCTATTTCTGGTGCAATTGTAATAACAACACAATATGCTATTTTTTTTCTTGTCTTCACTGTGATTTAAATTAGCCATGTACACATTTCCTCCCCACAACAAAAAGTCTTCACTGCAAAGAACAAGGGCAGATATTCCCCAAAATTTTAAAGACTTCTCTCTGATTCAGGCAGAACTTCTCTTTATCATGTCATCCTCTTTCCACCTCTAAGATCATGGTTCTTCCACATTCCCATAAACAAAGTTATTTTTCCTCCTTGCTTAGCAGTAAGGTCCTTATTTTCCCATTAGTATCCAGGAACCAAATTAGCTTAATATAATGCAGTATTAAACTACAGTAACTGTGGTTTTTGCACTGTTTGAAAAAGAGTTTCTGAATCAGGCCTCTCTCTGCAAGTCCCTAGACAAACTGTCTCCTTCGTTTTAAACTGTCTGAAGTCCTTAAAATCTCTGTTCTTAACAAATTCTCCCCAAAGTTAGGGGACCTTCCTTTGTAAGCACATTTATTTTTCCCATTTGATCAACGCACCCCAAATATTTCTACCTGCATCTCCATCCTTGGCTAGATCAAGCAGGGTCAATCTGTTACCGAGCCACTAAGTTCCAGGATTTAAGTGTGCTGCCTCACTCTTTCAGGACTCTAAATCACAATACATCACAACTATGAATCCAAATATATTGGACCCCAATAAGTCAACAGTGAAAGAAACATCACCCTTTTAGCGATTGCTCTTTTATTCATTTTAGTTGTAACCATACAATTTCAGTGAAATAGAATACAGTAAAATTGTATAACACATAAAACTCTGGACAAACATTTACTGGGGGTTTTTTGTACAAAATTCAGTCAAGTATCATCAATATTCAGCTAGCATATAACAGGAACAGATGAGAACAACAAATCAAAGAGTCAAAAGTCTGAAACTTGGATATCCTTTCATTACTTTAAGGATTAAGGTGCAAAGGGAGGGAATTATATGGATATAATGAATTTGAAACAGGGTTTCAAATTCTTCTTTTGGTTACCTCACCTAATCCACTTTGACTAATACTTTCTTAGGACTTTTATGACCTGTACAAATAAAATAACCAATTTCTTAAACATTTACATTACATCCGCAGCAATAAGTACTTGAAATTTTGTCATATGTTTTTCAGTTGTGCACACAGCATAGTAGAGAAGCAAAAATCTTGTTAACAGAAGTATAATTTATGCCTTTGCATCATTTTAATCTTGAATTATACAATTAACACAAAGGAGGGCTTTAATTTTATATATATATATATATATATATGAAACTATAGTTATATAGTTATAAGAAGCTGGCTGTTTCACTAGTGGGACGACCACTGAGCACAAAGTCATTTTTATCTGATTCCCATCACCTTCACTGAATACAATTTTTCCTCAAATTTTCAACATGTATTAAAATCCCCAAATAGCAGCTTTTTTTCCATAGTGATTCTGGTTTATGTCCCAGAAAAGCATATGAATGTAGAAGCGTAACTTCACAGGACCGGACGGTGACAGTGTGTTTCCATATGGCACTGATCACATGGAAAAGAAAGTCACAAAATAAAAACATAACTGGGAGGCCTATAAAACAGCTTGAAAGATCTTGTCAAGACAGCAATTAAAGAATATGATCAAAGGTTTTCACACTGGCAAACACTGAGAAAGAAGCTTAGTTTCCTTATTGTTATCTTCCCTCCTCCAAAGGAATAAAGACCTAAAACTAAAAACTTGAAGGTTAAATTGGGAAGAAAAAAAAAATTCTACAAAGCAAAAAACTGTGGGTTTTGTAGTGGTCTTGAAGGGACGCCTTAAAGTTGCCAATTTTATTTCACAGGATTGCCCTCTTTTGGGAAACGTTTTCAGATTAGTGAGGGGCTAAGACAATTGTTCTCTTCTACTTTTAATTCTTGTAATTCACTTTTGTCTCTTCCCTTGTATTTAAACATAAAACATCTTTTTCTTTTCTTTTTTTTTTTGGTATTATCCTGATTCCTCCAAGTGTACATTATTATAACTTTGAAACATTTTGAGCTTTCTCCTTCACAGATTTTTTCCCCAAGTATCCTTTTGTAAGATCTCTTCCTGAAACCTAACCTCAAAAATTATCCTTTTCTTGTTACATACACCATTCTTGCTGGAGAGCATTGCTGATCATGTGTCTTCACATAAACTCATGAACACAAACACACTGACGCCCAGCCAAGCTCTAAAACATTTATGTACAACATTTATCTAGCTCTGGTATTCAGGCACCTAAATCATTTTTTGTTCTCTATTTTTCCTGATACGACCTTCAAAAGAGGTGAGGAAACTGATGCAATTCCTCTACAAGCTGGGTGTCAGTTCAGAGGTGGTAAAAGAACAGAATTTACAAAGATAGAAAAGCTGGCTGTTTGGTAGAAGGTCAAAGCATTGAAAAGCAAATTGTTCCATGATGACACCACCTTGCTCCTGACTCCACTGTTGGGACCATCTGAGTTCAACGCATTATCTTAGTTTTGCAAGAAAGCTCTCTTTGGAAAAGTTTGTGGGTGGTATTTCTCAAAAACTGTACAATTTGAATTTGTGCTTACACTTAACACTACATTTCTAGTGGTATTAGATGACCATTTACATAGCCTGGTCAAGAGGTCTTTAAAAATGTGTAAAATACAGAAACAAATGGCCATTCCCCATCCCCCACCCCACTGGCTCACTTAATTTTAACTGATTTCTCCATATATTCTCTCGTCATGTTTGCCTCCCATTTCAAAAGGCTAAGAGAATACACATATACAGCTAGATACACTCAAGGATCCCTCACAAACACAAAGATCCACTGAATTTTGGAGCTGCCCTGAGCTCAGGCTATCCTGATTGGATAGGGTATGGGCACCGACACCCATAGGCCAGTATGGGAAGTTGGCCATGGCCATGCTTCACATCCATTCCAGCTCTCCCTTCACCCTCCTTTTCTCTCCTCTCACCTTTTCCTCTGGAAACTATAACCAAATAAATCAATGTTGCCATTGCTATGGGGAAAGCACCTGCCAATCAACTCCTTTAGCATTTATGAATGAAGATTAAGTACCTGCTTTGCCGCAGGCACTGAGCCAGGTACCAGGGATACAAAACAAAATCAAAAGTCTGTCTTCAAGGAGTTTACCTCTAATGGGGAAGAAAACAGACAAATGTGTAGGTATACAGAAAATACAACACAAAGCAGACACAAGGGAAACTTACAGGATAATGTACTGGAGCTGTTTGGGACACACATGCACACACGCACACGCACACATACACACATGCACACACGCACACCCACACAGCTTCATGCAGAAGGCGATGTTTAAGCTACATCATGAAAGAAACAAGGGATTCCATGACACAGAGAGAGGTAAGGGACTACATTCTTCTATCCTGGAGTATCTACTATATTTGCTGTCTTAACTACTCATTAGGAAGCCCTGGAGCACAGGGACCATTCTCAATTTTATATTTCTATCCCTAATACTTTGGACAATGTTTGGCACATAGTAAACATAATAAATGCATTTCTATTCATTTGTTCACGTATTCATTCTTAACAGGGACAACAGGAAGGAAAGAGCTGATGAACAATCCATAGTTACCCATGTTCGTTTTAGTCCAGACAACAAAATGATAACAAAACATTTAAAGGCAATTATTTTTGTAAAGAATTATTTCATTTGACAGCATCCAACATATCAATGATACAGGGTGAGCACAGGCAAAAATAACATTTCATTCAGGTTGTAGTTTTTGTGTGGGTCAGGCCCGCATGCTAATCTGCACGGCTGCTTGAACAGCTTTTTAATTGTATCTAGAGTGTCCAGTGGTTAACGTTTATATGGAAGAGTTTGTCATTTCTTCACATTCTTGGCATCAATTTCATTTTGAACTATCTCAAGTGCTAAAACTGGGCACAAAACCACAAAACCTTCCCACTCCTTTCCATGAAATGACCAATTAAAAGGCATATCATATTTGAAGTTACTATTTTCAGTCAACTACTTTTCCTCAGATAGAACCATTTTAAAGTAGTGTTTGAGTAATGAAGGGTAAATATAAAAAGACTGGCTTTAGAGGAACAAAGACATGTTTTTGAGTCAGGTGTCTAAGGCAGACTACCTGTGTGAGAGGTGAGCGAGCCAATCTCGCAGTGCTATAAACTGCTGAGAAGGCTCTGCCCTCCTTTGGTAGAGAGAGAGTTCTCATCTGGGAGTTCCTTAGAACAAAGAAACCATAGGCCCATTCCTGATTCCTATCCCTATCTCACAGCCAATGTATCTGGAAGACATAATGAACCTCGACAAAAATAACCTTAACTTCTTAGGCATGAAGCTCTTGTATTCTGTACTATTTTTACCCGCTCCTAACCTTAGCAAATTGTCATATACAAAGCAGAACATAAAAAGAGCACTTGTATATGAATCTTCAATTGTCTATCACAGATAGCTTGCTTTTCCTTTAAAGTACTTACATAATTAATTCAGCAAGTAATTTTCAAAGATGCCCTGCTTGTCTCTTTGCTTCTTCCCTTATTTCTATTTTCAGTATCATTTCTCAAGACAGAAAAAATTAATTACAATTAATTTTTTTTCATCCTAGTAACTACATTAAAGATGACTCTATAAGGGTGCAGACATATACGTATGTATACACACACATACTTTAATTACAATATTGTCTGTCTAGAAATCTTGCAGAATTTAAAGGGACAATCAGATTAAAATGTTACACAGCACAGTTTTTGTTAATGTAATCTATACTCTGTCAACTTGTTTAGATTAGATTTATTTAATGTGAAAACTTTGCAAATACCCTAAAAGAACACAACTGATGTGACAGAATGGTTCAGATACAAGTTTATTTATATGCACAAACTTTAAAATATTCATCTTTTCCTCTGGGGGAGTAAAAAAAACCCCATCATTAAGTCATAACTTGGATTCTGCCCCACTTTTCACCTTGAGTTGATAAATTCACATACTGAGAAAAGATAGCAAAATTTTAAACAACCCTATGTATTTCTACAATATTATGAAAGAAAATGTCTCTACTCTCTGCTTTATCCAAAATGATCACTATACAAGCATTCCTGTGTAGAGAGGTACACAGTTCTGTACTTTTCTCCCACTGGAATACTCTCTTCCCCAAGCAATTTCTACTTATATTTCATAGTAATCCTGAGACAAAAGACAAAATTCCACAGCAAAATAAGAAAAAAGTTAGTAGTTTGAGTTCAGTATTTTAATTTACTTAGACATCAATAATAATGTAAATGCTGGTCTACCCAAGGAGGAAAAAAATCTCTTAAACAACTCTCTCCTTTTAATCCGGTTAAAGTAGATTAACCAAAAAGCCACTCATTTTCACTTTAATAGTTTGGTCTCCATAAAGAAGACAAACTTTGTTAATCCTAGTTTCAGGGAATCAAGATCCCTCCCCTGCAAATGACTAAGTCTCTATACAAGGAAGGCTAATTCGAGTTTTGATTCAAATAAGTCCAAGGACTTCAGACTGGGACATTTTTAAAATTTATTTCTTTATATTTTTCTTTAAACACACTAAGGCGCTGAGCCTTTTTCTAATATGATTGTTTTATAGTATGAATGATCCCACTGCTTCTTTCCATAGGCAGTATTTGATATATCTAATTGAAAAAAGATTAGACTGTTAACATGTAAGACACGTGGTTAAAAAAAAATTAAAGCTAAATAACGTTCCTAAGATCTGGAGTTACTAGCTTTGCAATTATTTGTCTACTAAACTCTTATTTTACACTTACCTGTAGAATACTTCTAGAGTAACAGAAATAATTATTTCATATATCATTCTGTATGATAGCGATTAATAAATGCTTTCAATTGTTTGAATTGACACTGAAGGGCTAAACAAAGCATATGTTGTTGCAGGTGGTGGAGGTGGCGATGTGTGTGTGTGTGTGTGTACATAAAGTTTGTATTCTGTAATTCAATTAGCTGCGTTTATGAAAAAACTGGCTTCCCCCACACCACACAGCAGACTCCAACTCAAAAGCAGCCTGCCCAATCCCAGGTTCTACAGTTCTTCACTGTCCTTGAATGAAGAAAAGTAGTCAGTGAAAATTTAAAGGAAGAATTCTTTTAAAGACTCTATGCTTAGATTGCAAGGTTTTCCACACTTGATCTTTTCCACTGCAGTACTCAAGGGCACTGCAAGTACATCTCTCTACTATTCACCTGATCTTGCCTATGGTGGGAGGAAATTTCAGAGTACTAGTTATATATAGTTGAAATAAATTACAGGTGCCTACAGTCACATTACTCAAAGTGCCACAGGTTGACAATGGTTAAGTGTTTTTTCAATAGGTATTCCTTGTTGTCATACTTGCTGGCCAGCTAATTTTCTAGGATGTTCTTGCTAATATTCCCAATTTAACAGAATCCCAATTCCTCCTTCTGTTATTGCTCCATCCTCTAAACTGGACTATTAAAGGTCATGCTGGGAGGAGCTAAGTCATGGATTTGGCACACTTTGTAACCATGTACCCTAAACTTCACTCCAGCTATTTTCTCCTCTGCCACCCAAACTACTGTTGGTACCCCTTCCCCCTGCAACCTCTTTCTCTAGCTAACTGTAATCAAATTATAGACCTTTAAAAAGAGTATGCTGATAAACTCCTCTCTTGTGCCATTCACCATTTCTCAGAGCAAAACTTCATTTCTTGGCCATCATACGCTCAATGAGAATTTAAGCTCTCAGAGAGCAGAGATTGTTTCTTGTGCTTAAAATTATATCCCCAGTGCTTGGTGTAGTTTAAGCCTTTACTGAATACTTTTATTATTCATTCATTCTTAGAATTGGAAGGAACTCAATTTCTAGTTGGTCTAGAGACCTACTTCAACCCATATCTGCATAAAAATTATCTATGCAGCATACCTGACCACATTTAGAGCTTTGTATTCAGTTCTGGGTAAGGAATTTTAAAAAGAAGAGTAATAAGCCAGAGAATATCACAAGAAAGGCAACAAGACAGTGAAGGTCTGTCTGCAAGTTCATGCCATTAAAAAAAGGGCCACATAAGGCAGATGTTAGGGTCAATCCTGGGCTGGGGCTTGTTTGTCAAGCTGTGAGCAGTAACAGGATTAGAGAAAAGGGAGACAAAAAAGTAGTTGAATCGATCAAACATAAACCTGGGCAAGGGATTCAAGTGAGGCCAGAACAGGGGGTGATAGAACTGTGAGGACAACAGGATTTTAGGAGAAGGACAAAGGACTGGTTTAGAAAGAATGTGGCAGAAAGATCAACACAAAAAGGAGTTAGTTATGATCAAAAAGAAAAATTTCAGAGTTCAAGTCATTCATGGTAGTTGAGAACAAGGAGAGTCAATGAACTGGGAGGCTCTGGTGCTCAGTATGTATGATGATGATCCTTAAAAGTCCTGAATATGAAAGAAGGGATTTTGGTTACGACTGATTTCCATGTCTACATGATTTGTGAGCTATGTTCTAAACTTGAAAATTCAGAAGAATGATCCGAAGGCCAGTAGATGACTGAAAAGTATTTGACTCAGGTAATATGAATGAATGGAGGACAAATGGTTGGTGATGGTGACCAAGATGCTCTGGAAATGGCAGTAAAGAGCAATGAAAATGCTTAGCCCTTCTCCTGATCCAGTAAGATTACTCAGTATTGCATGAGGTTGGTCAGAGATGTAGCCAAGTTACCCTGAACACAATAGTATAGGAGCTTCAGAAGGTATAACAGATATGGACTGTAGAGCTGGATGTCTTCTCATTCAGTCTCTCTCTCTGTATATACATGTGGCATACATGCATATATACACACACATGTGTATAAAAATATAGGTATCTATAGATACCTATGCACATATGTACATATATGGCTATACAGAGATATCTGGGGAAAAGTTTCATTTTTATTGTATTCATGAGAAGAGTCTTAAAAGAACTAATAAAAAACAAAAAATGTAATGTGCAACTTTTTTTTTTCTTTTTGGAGGGGGATGGCAGGGCAATTGGGGTTAAGTGACTTGCCCAAAGTCACACATGGCTAGTAAGTGTTAAGTGTCTGAGGCCAGATTTGACCTGAGGGGTTCCTGACTCCAAGGCTGGTGCTATTCACTGCACCACCTAACCACCCCATTATGCAACTTTTGATAGTTCTTGAGTTAAGAAATCTAGCTAGACTAATGAATGTTGCATGTACTTTCAGTTTCTTGTAATGGACTTGTCATCAGGAAGACAACTTGAGTTCAAGTCCTGCCTCAGATACTTTGTGTGAGCTTAAACCCCTTCTGCCTCAGCTGCCTCATTTGGAAAAGAAGAAAATAACAGCAGGACTGTTTTAGGCTATTTTAGGGCTGTTTTGAGGATCGTATGAGAAGATGCATAAAATGCTTTGAAAACCTCAAGCGCCTAGCTATTATCATTTTTCTCCTTTTGGAAGTCAGCTAGACACTCTATAACAGCCATTATGTAACAGTCAGCAGGAGCCCACTCAGGACACCTACACTGAAGAACAGTCTCAAAACAATCCATGGTCACTGAATTCTTAAAATGCAACCTTGTATGAATAAAAACACGTTATGATTCAAACTAAATAAAAGTCAAAATAGATTTAGAAAACTAAACTTACTTATTTTCTGAGTCTCGAACAATGTTTTCAAAGAAACAAAATGACAAATAGCTACTAGAAAAAAATGTATAAAAGCCACCTGATGCCACCATATACAATAGTCAGTAGTACCTTTCCTCGCTGCCCTAAATCAGGACAAATGATGATCGATTACCTGATATTCTCAAGACCCTTAATGTGCTGGTGTACTGGGGGTCTGGTGCATTTATAAAGTGCTTCTAACCAGGCCTACTTAGTAATTAGGCCCATGCGTTAATTTCCTATGTTTAATTAATCTGCTTGTCCAACAATTAATTTCCTATGTTTAATTAATCTGCTTGTCCAACATTGTATCCAAATAACCATTGGCAGAAATGACTTAGACCAAAAAATTTTAAGATCTGAATATCAATATTAATACTATCCCAAACAGGTAAGATGGAATTATAGGAAAGAAGGCTGTTTTTACATTTTTGTATTTTGATCCCCAAATAAATCTAATTCTTTCATAAATGAAACAGTCAACTCTGAGTAGCTTTCCTCCAGATTGTTATCATTTAATAATTTAAATGCCTAGACAAATGCTACTATATGAATTCTTTTAGTAGGATATACTAGAAACAACTACATTGAATAAATTTTCATATGTAATCATCTCTTGATTATTATCTGGTAGATTAATTTCAAAGCAAGATTAGTAGCATATCCCCCCAGTTTACTTAATTAAGTACTCAATTGACATAAATAGGATTTGGACATGTGAAAAAGAAAAAAGCTTATTAAACATGAATGAAGTCTTTCACTCTTTTGATCTTCAGAGAAATCTGAAAATTATAGAAATTTGCATTTGTAAAATCCTTTCCCTTCTATGTCCTATGTTTTATTACCCCCTTTGCTTTCAAGCTGAAATCACTGCTCTGAGAGCCACTTACCTTCCTCATTCAATGGATGGTCTCCTGAGTTTTTTCTATAAGTAATGCCTGACTCAAAACACTTTAGCATTTATATGACTTGGTCTTTCTGTTTTCACTGAATTAAGTAATCGATCTCATTCCAAACTTCTTGGGTTCTCTTACTCAAAGTTCTGATCTTCTTGTTTCCTTTCTTTCTCTAGAGGGCTATTATTTCAATCCCTGAACCCTAAAATAACTCATCCTGGCTTTTCTTTGCCCTCACCATTTTTGAGAGCCCTATGTTGTTCCACAGCTCCATCTTTGGCCATCATCAGCTCATAAAACACAGGACCTCTTTCCCTTGTTGGAGGTGTGGGAGTAATTTACTATTTGAATTCACTAATCTGAATATCATGTATTCACTAGCTGAAATACAATACACACCGGCATATTTTTGTTCTATGAAATCTGCTCTTTTTATCCATTATATATTTTAAGACTGCACTTCAACCAATATAAGCTCCAACTATACACATAGATACATAAGATTACATCACAGGCACAAATTAGAATAACAAGAAATTTATCTTCTGGATCTGTGGATGAGGAAGAGTTATTGCTAAACAAACTGAGAGGATCACACAAGATAAAATGGACAACGTTGATTACACAAAATTTTAAAGTCTTTGCATAAACAAATCTAATTAAGTTGAAAGTATAAGCAAAATAGATGATAAGAAAAACTTTTGCAGCAAGTTTCTCTGATAAAGGTCTCATATCTAAGATATATGAGGAACAGATTCAAAATAGGAAACTTCAAAGGATATGAACAGGAATTTTTTAAAGGAAGAAATTCTAACTATTATTATTATCATTATCTAACTATATATATTAAAATGCTCCAAATCACTAATGACCGGGAAAATGCAAATTAAAGCAATGAAAGGTCCCAGGTACATCAAAATAGTCTTTCTTTTTTTGTTTTTGTTTTTTGTAACAGTAGCTAAGGGTTTTCATACTCTTATTTTAGACTTAACAAAAATGACAAAAGAGGAAAATGACAAATATTGGAGAGGCTGTGAGAAACCAGCCAGACCAGGGTGTTATTGGTACAGCTTTCAATTGGTCCATTCCTTCTGCATTTTAGAGATGTCACGTAAATCTGTAAAGCTAACATCATGAGTCACCCTTCAATTGAAAATCAATTTCTTTATAAGGAAGACGTTTTTGTTAGAGTAATTACAGAAGAAGGCTGCATATAAAGGAAACAATACAGTATAATTTACTTGATTTATAATTTAAAATTTTATATATAATTTTAACTGAATATATAAAAAATCTTGCAAGTTCAAAGTAATTTAATCAGATCCTACTAATGTACTTCACCACTGTTGCTACAGGGTATATAATATTTGTTTACCTTCATATTTGCCTTGCATTTCTCTAAGTAATTTCAATAATATTGACTTCTGAATTATTAAATTTATCACAAAATAGAATTCTTATGCAGTGCATTAAACAACAGATTCCATTTTGGTATAATGATACAAACTAAGCTTCTAGGTTGGTTTAAAGGAAAGTATGCAAGAATAACAAAATGCTATATTACTTACCATATGAAGAGATCCTGAATAAATGGTCTCTAGAGTCACAGGCTTATGGTTGTACATTACATTTTATTGAAGATTCAGTGTAGTAAGCTCAAAAAAGGCTGCACTGCACCTTTCAAAGCCTTAGATATCCCAAGTCAATTTAGTTTCTATTATGTTGCTTAGGCACCAAAGAAAAGGAGTGATTTTTCTGTGGAAAAAATTTAGCAAGTTCTAGTTATTAAAAAATAATTATTTTTTTCTCTTAAGAAATCCCTTTCAGTGATTACTTACTCCATTAGATCTCATGAAGTCATACTCCCTCAAGGTGAGTGTTAAAAAATTATCTGAGGAAATTAAGCTTCTAAATTCAGATTCCAAACAATAATTTTTAGTAATGAAAATCTGACCAAGAAACTTGGTAAGCCTGATGGAATAACAGTTCTTTCTCTACCAGGAACAAAAGAGGTATCCAGGAATGACAAACACATTGCTCTGACATCAAGTCAATCCCATATATGTAGATGAAAAACATGTGAAAGGGATTGATGGCAAAATAAGCATTCCCTCAAAGACATTGATTGCTATGGAATAGCTAGTAATCTGTGGGCTGATCACAGATACCTAGCACCAAGAAGAGTGCTTATTGGAAAACTGATGGTTTTCTGTGATGAAGTTTAACCATCTCTCAAAGATATAAAATGATAGCATGTCTACCAAGTAATAGATTACAGTTTAGCGGTAGATGGAGCGTTTACTGTAGGAGTCAAAGTTGAGAATACTATCATGGTTCTAGCTATCACAACAATTCAATTTCATTCAACCAACATTCATTTTTATCTGCTGTGTGCAAACAGACTGTGCTAGATGGTGCTAAACAAAAATGAATCAGTCCCTGCCCTCAAAGAGCTTATATTCTAGCAGAAAAATACGTGTTCATAAGTAATTAAGTATGTTCAAAGTAATTGAGAGGAAGAGTGAGAGTGAGAGTGAGAGACAGAGAGAGAGAGAGAGAGAGAGAGAGAGAGAGAGAGAGAGAGAATGCAAACAACTAGAGGAATTAGCAAAGGTCTTCTGCAGAAACCTAGGATTCTGAGGAGTAAAGGTGAGGAGTGAATGGATTCTAGAAAAGAGGGACTAAATAGAGAGGTGGGAAATGTAATACTGGGCACAGATAATATGGTGAGCAAGTCAACTTGATTTGACAGGAGAGTGCATGAAGGAGAAATTATATGAAATAAAACAAAAAAAAGTGATATATTATTTTTCATGCCAGACTGAGAATTTTATTTTTTAATACTAGAGACAATAGGGAACCATTTTTTGGATAGTGAGATTGACATGTTCAGAAAGGTGTTTGAGGAATAGCAGTTTGGCAGCTGCGTGAAAAATGGACTGCTATGGGAAGTAATTAAGAAGGAGCAATATTCCAGTAGTCTAGGCAAGAAATAGTGTGTAAATGAAGTAGAAGTTGTGAGTAGAGAGAGAGAACAGATGCAAGAGATGCTGTAGAAGATAGATTGGCAAGACTAGATAACTGATTACATAGAAGTCAGAGAGAGAAATAAAGGATGAATCCAAGGCTGTGACTCTGGGTCACCAGAAGGATAATTCTTCCAGTAATAAAAAAAGGTCTAGTAGGAAACTCTGTCTTAGACCTGCTGAGTCTGAGAAGCCCATCTCTGGCACACTTACTCAGCAGGTAGTTGGTATTTTGAGATAGTGGTTCAAGAGATTTGGACTAGATAAATAAATACGTCATCTGCATAGAAGTAAATTAACCCAGAGGAACTGATATTACACAAGAAATAAGTAGGAAGAGAATTAGAGTATGTCCACCCTTAGTGGGTGGAAGAATGATGATAAAGCAAAAGAGATGTAAAAGGAATAATAAGGAGATCCAAGAGAAAAGTGCCCCTAAAACAAGGAAGGGAGACTGTATCTTATAGAAAGAGATCATTGATCTAGAGCTAGAAGGTATCTGTCAATCTAGTCCACTTTACAGATGAGGAAAGTCAGAGCCTTGTCTAAGGTCAGATCAGAGGTAGGATTTGAACCCAGATACTCTAGCTCCAGAGTCAATGTTTTATACGGTTTTAAAAGATGCAAATAAGTTAGAATGAGTAAGTAAAGGAAGATTTCACAGTTAAGTATCAAAATGACAGCAGAGAAAGACAATATGCTACAGGCACTTATGTTATTCAAAAGATGAGACAACATTTACACCATGAGTATGGCATGTCTTAAATTTATTTTCCTATAATTCTTTAGTTATCCTTCCTATGGTTATTATGTCTTTTTACCCAAATTGGCATTAAGTGAACTAGCAGAGTTAGGATTCCAAGAGAGGTTTTCTGACCTCAGTGACCACAGTCTACCATACCATGCTGTTTCAACCAAATGATTTTAAATCATTTCCGGTTACATTTAAAACACAGGAAATCATTCATATAAAAGAAGACCTCAGTGAGTAAGCAGTCAAAGCTGAGGAGCATACAGTTCTCCAAAGAAGAACTGCAAACCATTAGTAACCATGTAGATTATTACTAATTACTCAAGGGGTTACTATAATCGGAAATAGCCTCAAATTATAATAGGAATAATAGGAAAAATAATAATAGCAAAGAATAGGAAAAATCCACACAACTTTGGAGTTTCATCTCTCACCTAGCAAATAGGCAAGGACAACAAAAAGATAGAAATAGTGCTGGAGGGATAACAGACAGGTAAGTGTACCAAAACAATGTTGAGAGAATTATAAATAGGTCCAACCATTTTGGAAAGCATATTTAAATGACTCTAGGCAAATGACTAAAATGTGTATACCCCTAGAACCAGAGAATTCACTGATACGCATGTAGCCCAAGGAAGTGAAACAGAAAGGTCCCAGGTACATCAAAATAGTCTTTTTTTTTTAATTTTACAGTAGCTAAGAACTGGAAAAGTAGATGCGTCCATTGTTTGGGGAATGATTAAGCAAATTATAGTGCATGAATGAAATTGAATATTATTGTGCTATGAAAAAATATAAGAATACAGAAGTGCACGAAGACATGAACAGATATGTAGAATAAGCAGAGGTAGAATATGACATAGGTCTACAACAAACAATGAAACTGAACACTGTCTAATTATAATAATCAAGTTTGGTCTGAAGAAGAGATAAATGTTCTTCTCTCTTCCCTTATTTTAGAGAAGGGAGACTATGAGAATGGGACATTGATAATGTAAGATTTTTACCAACGTGTTTGTATTACTGAACTGTTTTTTTTCCCCCCAAGTATTCTATACTTTATAAGAGATGGTTTTTTGGGGGAAGAGTGGGGGGGGGGGGTGGAAATATATTTGGAACTGAAGGAGAGATGTAAAGACGAAACCTGTTTTGTTTTTTTTTTTTATTATTTTTAAAAGGAAAGAATTATTGACCTTTCCCTTGTCCATGAAACGGTCTGAAGATTGCATGCACTAGCCCAGTCCTATTGATGGTAAAAAATTTTTTGGATAACTCTGTCTACAATTAACAACTGGCAAAAGGGAACCATGAAAATATAGACAGGGTAAAATTTACTTCTGCTATAAGATGGGTTAAAGAATCATCTCTGAAAGTTCGTTCTATAAAAATTTGGAGACTGTGGATGGGGTGTGTGTAGGTAACATCAGTACTTTCTGCAAAGAAAATAAAATAGTGACTGCATGTTCTAAATAGGCTTTTGACTTGTACAATCCATTATTCTTGAGGTCGTTTGTGGAAGACGATAGAAAAAGAAATAAAGAGGTTGAAATGAAAAGTAAATTCATGGAAGAAAAAGCAGAAAAACAAACTGGCCAGAATCTTGGGGAATGTCCTCCCTCAGTCAAATCACTGATTTATGCTATAAACACTGATCATTAATTTATGCTGTAAACTCTCCTGCTCTCAGAATCAAAGAATATTCGACCTGGAAGAGATTTTAGAAATTATCTAGTCCAACCCCTTCATTTTATAGGTGAAGAAAATAAAGCCCAGAGAGGGCTTGCTCACAGTCACAGCAATGCCAGAGCCAGGGCTTGAACTGTATCCTAGATGGGTCCTTCTGTCTACTACATCAGCTGGCTTTCAAGATTATGGAAGAGGGGCGGCTAGGGGCACAGTGAATAGGGCACCGGCCTCAGATACTTGATGCTTAACTAGCCATGTGACCTTGAGCAAGTCAACTCAACCCCAACTGCCCTACCTTCCCACTTCAAAAAGCAAAACATTAAATTAAGAAAAAAAATAAAGATAACAGAAGAGATAGATCACAAATGGCCTTCCTCTCCATTCCTACCCTTAAGTTAATGAAGAAAATTCCCTGCTACAAGAACTAGTTTCTTTGACAATACTGAGATATGATATAGAAGTTAAAGTAACTCTGGCTTTAGGGTTAGAAAAAAAAAAAAGATTTTCTTGATGGCAGTTCACATAAAGAGGCTTTTCTCCACATACCAGTCCCTGATTGGTATCCTGGCAAAATCTGCCAGACGTGAGTCTGATTGATTATCAATCTTGTTATCTCTAGCATTGTATGTTCGGTTCTTGTTTTCATTTTATAATTTTGTAAATCAGCTCAGCATCTAGAGAGATGCCCAGTTTGGTAACAAGACATTGTGTATCAGAATGATGTCTCCGATCCAGGCAATTCAAAGGATTTTAACTCAACAAGTATTTACTAAATGTCTATGGTGCAAGGCTCTAGAGATTAAAAAAAAAAAAATCAAGTAAGATAACATTTCCTGACCTTACAGAGTCAATTCTACTGCCATCTCCCTACATGTTTCATTTTGTGCATGGATAATTGTACACTTGAAAGCAATTCTTCTAGAGAGCAATATTTATATATTTTACTATTTGCTGCTCCCAACAGAACTGTCTATAAACAAGTATGTTTCACTTCCTGAGATTCCAAGATATAGAGTGCTCACGTACAAAGGGAGGCAACTGACAGAGCTATTCCGGGATTTGAAAGTGCTATCCAACACACCCATAAGGCTATAGAATAACAGTTTTATAAACTTTTATTATAACCTGGATTTGGAAACCCTCACCACTTTTTAGGATTAGATCTGATTTTTTTCCTGAGACACAAGTTAAACTCACCTGGGAATGGAAAGATTTAATGACTGAGTAACTACTTTTAGCTCCAAAAAGATTTGGAATCAAAATATAGGTCTCCATTGACAGACTGGTAGAAAACCTGCCTGATTCGACTGTTGATTTGGTGATATATTGATGCAATAAATCAATTATAAATTATATTTCTTCTTTCTTTTTTTTTAAAGAGAGAATACTTATTCTATAATCAGCATAGACCTAAAATTGTTTCTACAGACTTTGAGAATCTCATTGGCAAAAAAAGTTTGGAAGAGTAGAAATTATTAACATCCTTCCAAATTTGAATTTTTATGATCCCACCCCATAGCACCAATCAACACAAACGTGGGTAAAAAAAATACTAAGCCTATTTCATAACTCTACAACTAGAAGCCTCCTGATCTACAAGAATGATTTTCTAGTAGAAATGAACCTTCCCACTAGTTCTAAGGTAAGCCCTAACAATGTGATAGCATGAAAAATAATAGTTTACAGAAATTCAGTAACCAGAGCCCTCCTGATCTGACAGAACTCAAGTAGATGGCCTGACTAATATTCTCCTTGCTTTTGGGGGACAGTCTTTAGTACAGTAATGGTTCACTTGTTCATGGATGTTTTAGACTTTGGAGACAACCTAAACCTAGATGTTTTCACAAAAGGTTAGATACAAAGGTTCTTAGATAATAAAATGAGACAATTATAGTTCACTACATTGTTGATATAGGGAGGTACTTTTCCAAATAGCTTTTTAAAAAGAATAATACTCTGGTATCTTAGAAATTCTGTCTTTGGTCCTGGAAAAGATATAATCACTTTATTTTCAAGTTTGCTACTTTCAGGGAGTTTTCACTGTTTCCTTTCATATGCTCATTAACACCTCCCTCTCCAAGCCTATACCGCTGTCAACAATGGAAAAGATAGGTCAGTCTTTAAAGTTTGTTTTGGTGAGATTTTTTTTTTAATCCTGCTTTTCAAAAGAGTGCAAAAAAAAAAAAAAAGAAATAATCCAACCCAACTATAGAATCAGAATGTTGGGTGGTAAAAGCATAACTTCTACTTTCTTAAAGTCAATTGCTTAATTTGGTTTAATGGATTATGAAGGCAAAAAAAAAATTGAGTATGTGTGTGTGCATGTGTGTGTGTATACATACACACAAGGATTTATTCAAAAAGATGCTAAACTTATAAAGCAAGCCTAGATGTGTCTCTGATGGACTCCTTTCACAGGATAGGTTGGACATAAGAGAATTATTAAAGTACACTCTTAAAACATAGAATATTCCACAAGTCTTAGAGCAGTTTTAAGCTATTTGATGGTTTGTCCAAGTCCTTTATGATAGTACCATGAAGATCCTAGTAAGAAAGGTAAAGACAGTTTCAACCTATTATTTAGAAGAACTAAAAGCACATAGGACGGTGGTTCTCAACCTTCCTAATGCCGGGACCCTTTAATACTCATATGTGGGCATATCTGCATGTGGGTGGACCCGCCTGGAGACAGGTAGAGGAATGGTGTCTCAGTTCCTAAGACCATTGGAAATGTGTTTTCCGATGGTCTTAAGCGACCCCTGCAACCCCTGTGAAAGGGTCATTTGATCCCCCAAAGGGGTCATGACCCACAGGTTGAGAACTGCTGATATAGGAGATTAATTAGCTTAACTCAGAAGTCTACCAGAAAGTGAGCCAGAGTTCAAACCAGAACTTGGATTTCATGGTTACTCCATTGTTTTGCAGAGCTTTCTAATAGGGGTACATGAAAAATGATCTTAATAGGTACTGTCAAACTCTCTTAAATTATAGGGTTCAGTCATGACAACTGGAGATTACGGAAAAAAATAAGTTATGTCCTACAATAACAAAAACAAAATCGAAAATCTGACCCTGAAAAGGCCAGATAGGTCAGGTGATCAATTTACAGTTTGTCAAGAAGTATAAGCCATGTACTCTGAGAAAAAGGATATTGAAAATCTGCAAAGACCAAGCATCTCACCAAAACTTAAAGGACTCAGCAAGTAGTGTCTAAGTAATATATATTTTTGATTCGCAGGCAAAGAACTAAATAAATTTGTATAGTGTTTGAGAGGTTATAAAAGTTTCTCATTCATCATTACATTGGACCTTCACAAGGCTGTCAAGTACGTCTTAATGCACAGGTGAGAAAAGTTATGTTCTGGGGGTTGACTTGTCAAATGTCTAGTAAGTTGGGGAATCAGGATGAGGATAAATTTCTTAGACCCCAAGTTTTTGACATGAAGCAGCCTGGCATTTTACTTTCTTAATATATGTGATACTAATATTTCTCTTTAAGAATGTTCTTGCATAATTTTCATTATTTATGACAGTAAGTGTTTGGGTTACACATTTAAATCTTAAGGAAGGAAAAGCCAATTTTAATGATCTACATCTTTTATACTCCAAAATCCATACATAGTAATTAAGATTAAGTTTTAGCCAGTAAGTGCTGACCTAAACTTTCTGGTAACAAATTTAAACAAAACAAACCAAAAAAACCACTTGTTAAATCAAAATTCAAAGACGGAATAAATATGTAAATCTTTATCATATTATTTTGGAAGGGATATAACTCCATGATATTATTATTGAAGAAAACAGGTATGAAAAGGCTAAAATTAATAATGGCTACTTTGCAAGGTTTTCTAAAAAATTATAATATAGTGCTATAAAATTTCAGGACATAAATTTATCTCTTCAGAGGCCAGGAGAGTATGCTCAAAATTTCCACATATCTGGGGGAAAAAACAGCTGGAAAACTGGAATAAGAATTTTAAAGCTTATGAGTAACTTCTCAGATAAAATTAATGGTATTTATAACCATATAAATAAGATATTTCATCACAGGAGACAATGAGAATTAATGATTTCTATTGTCTCATCATTATGAGACAATATACACTTGGGTTCAAGAAGTTACATTACTCTTGATTTTAAGGTCATTCCCTTTTAGGATACTAAGTAATGAAATTCTACTCTAATGCATGGCAAAGTTGTAAAAGCCATCATTGCTGCTAACATTTATTGGTTATTCACAATTCACTACATGTCTTTATTTGCAAATTTAAAGTGTGTCCATTCTCTAATTTTCCACTGAAATTGGGGCACAGTAGTGCCTGTACTATGATGTTTTTTCTTTAAAGAAAAACGGGGTCTATTTTTTAACCTGATCTAGAAATGATGTCACCACCACTCCCAATGATAAGATTTCAAAATGCTACCCGGAAGACTTGTGATACTGAATCATGTTGTATGTGACAACTTCTTCTAAGGACATCTTTTTTAATAGCTGTTTTGAATACACTTTAAAAACAAGCAACTGTTTTACATGGATATTTTCTGAAAGAAAGTTTTCTAAAGAACATGAAAACTCCATTATTTTAATGTGCGCAGATACACACATATACACAATACAGGGATTATGCACATACTACATCATGTATTTACATATGTATGTGTGTACATATGTATTTAGACACACACATACATGTATAAGATACACAAATTAAAACACCCAATGAGATATTCAATAACGAGGCTGGATTTACTGGCTTTTTTTTAGGAACAGCCAAAGACAAGCTTAGCAGTTAAGTGAAATTGTTAAACTCATAAATAACCTCAAATGGTCCTAAATCCATCTCAGCTGAGTATAAATAAAGGTTAATAATGTATCTTTATCAAAATAAAACCCTATAAAGTACATTCTCCTTTGCTAGGAAAATAAAGGATAAATTGTTACCAAATTACTAAATACATCAATACAAACAGAAGTATATGAATTGATGCAAAGTAAGAAGAAAAAATACACATAAAAACGTGAACGTGAAGAATAACAACAAAGAAATAAAATAGTGACCAACTTGAACCTGAAGAAGAGATAGGAGACTATCTCTCGTTGCCTTTCTTCTCAGAGGTGAGTAACTAGGTGTGTGACCCCTCCATCAATATCAGACTTGGCTGATGTGTTGACTAATTGATGTTCTTTTTCTTTTCTTTCTTTTTTTATTCTTTGTTATAAATAACAATTCTGGGAGTGGGAAAGACATATTGGAAATAAAGATGATGTAAAAAAGATAGCAAAAAATTTTAAAACAGAAATGTATCAATAACACTTTTGAAAGCTCTCATTGCTAATAAAGCGTCAGTGAAGTAGTGGTAATGAACAATACGTTAACATTTATTTGGACCATAAAAAGAACAGATTCATTAGTGAAAACAGAAGACGAAACTTTAGATAAAACCATGTAAATGTGACTTTTGTCAAAGTGTTGTCACCAAAAATCCAAATTTAACCAGTATTAAATGTTATCGATTCTCTTAGAATCCTATTTCAGATGCCTACAAATGGTGACATGTCATACTCGAATGTGAGTTCTAAGATCTTTGCTATTGTAAATGTTAACTTTCCCATACTTGGAATGTACTCCTCCATCTCTGGGTTTAAGAATTCTTAGCTTCCTGCTCAGTTTAAGTATTGCCTTCTACAGGAAGGGCCTCTACCTCCTAGTGCCTTAGCCCTTAACATGACCTTAAATCTATCCTTGATTAATCAACAAACAGTTATCAAGTAGTTATGTGCCAGGGAGCTATGCTCGGCTCCAGGGTAACAAAAATAAACATGAAAGACCCTGACATCAAGAAGCTTATATTCTAACAGGGGAAAAGATATGTATTTAACAAGGTACACAAAGTACCCATACCCAGATGGATCAGGAAAGGATTCCTGCAGAAGGTGGTGCTTCTTGAAGTAAACCAGATACCAGTTGGTGGAAGTGGGGAGACAGAAGGATCCAAGCATGGGAGCAAACAGCATATAGGCATGGAGATGGAAGATGGTCCTTTATGTGCCTGAGGAACATCAAGGAGCATAGCTGGACTGTGGACCTTGAGGGAACGTCTTAGAAGACTGGAAAGATAGGAAGGGCTTTAGATAACAGGAGTCTGTATTTAATCCTTGAATTGTTGGGATACATGGGGGGAGGGACATAGGTTAGTGCTTTAGGAAAATCATTCTGGCATTTTGTGTAGAGAATAGGGAGACAAGGCAGGGAAAGCAAATTTTGTATATGATTCTATTTTTACATGCAGTCTCCCCTGTCAAAACTGTAGGCTCCTTGAGGGCAAGGACTATTCCACTTCTGTCTGTGTATCCCCCATGTTTAGTGCCTAATGCATAATAGACACTTGATAAATGCTTATTTATTCATTCCTAGTTAAAATTTAAAACATTATATGAAGGGTTTTTAATTTTTCAGGAAACACAAAGCATAACACTGACTAGACTGCAGAGATAAAAGGTTACATGTTATCCATGGTGAAATAGCCATTATGTGGCAGAGACAGGAGCTGAACCCTAGTCTTCCTCTCTGGTTAGCTTTCTAGCCACTTCACCACCCTGCCTCCAGTGAAATGAAACGTGGGCTTTTTAGAATGGTTACTCTTCATAGACGGTGTCTGGAATGACAGTTGCCCTTTCCTTACTATTTTACCAAATCAATGAATTTCTTGGGTGATAATATAAAGGTTGAAAGAGTGAGAATGAAACCATGACTATCAAGTTAATGGCAAACCTTAAATAAACTGACTAGTCAGGGATGGGGAACGTTTTAGTATTTTAGTTATTATTCCCTACTCTTTTCTCACTTCTATATTATCATTTATTTTATTTAGATTTCAAGAAAATTTCCTCACTTGTTCTTACTCATATTGACTCATTGACAACTCCTCAATTCTTTTACTATCTTCTTCACCCATTTGAGAGCTGTTCTTAAGATAGTAAGTAGTTTCTTTTTCTTCCTCCATTGTTTCAAGTATTTTAACTTGCTCAGGGACTCTATTATAAAACTTTTATCAACATCCTTCTAGGTTTGCTTATTTAAAAATTTCAGGGTTGTTTTAAATTTTTGTGGTGTGGTCTTCGAGCTGTTCACTTAGATGTTTCTCTTTGTTTTCGTCTGCGTGTGTCTGCGTGTGTGTGTGTGTAAGCAAAGGTACCTTTAATCCCCTTCATTATGGATATTTTAACAGCTTCAGTTTATAAATGCCATTTATGAAGACAATGTTAAAAAACAGACAGCAGTATTACAGTCATCCCTGAATACAAAGGTTTCAAAAATGTTTTTTCTTAACTCTTTCCTCTTACTTACCATAGTTCCAAATTCAGTTCCAACAATTCTATCAGTCATAAAATGTTATTGCTGGAAAGTACTTACATCATTTACTTCCAACCTGTCATTTAGCAAATGAGAGGGGAAAGAAAATCAGTACCATCAAAATGTGTCCAAGTTGTCAAAGGACAACAATCAAAAAATTGAAATGTACAAAAAAAATGAAATTGTAGTCAATTCATCAATATGAAGTTTTATGTCTAGTCTGGTTAAATAGCTGGAGAAATGATGTTAAGACTGAGAAACTAAAAAGCCTAAAACAGAGCTATAGCTATCATTGATTAACAACTGGGCCCATTTATAACCAGCTGACTATTAAATGCACTCGGCATGAAAATAACTATGGGTCAGGCAATTTGCTTCATCTGCTCATTTGTATATATGAAACAAAGGCTTTCATTTGTATATATGAAACAAAGGCATTAAGTTAAGAGAATCTTTTAATTTGCAAGTAGAAATTGAAGAATCTATTAGAGCTACAAATACTCTGCCTTATTGATTCAGGATTATTTAAGATTGAATCTTGAAATGGTCTCCTTCATTTCTCTACTTTTTTTCCCTAAAGAAAAATCAGATATTCAAATTTCAACTTTGAATTTAAGATATAAGAATACTAGTATCAGATACTCCTATACTGGAAAAAAAAACAACCAAAAAGCAAAAACTAGATTTCTAGAACTAAGATTCCATGACTCTCTATAGCCATTTAATCCAATTTGTACCTATTCAAAAATTCTAGGAAATATCTGATGAACTGATCATCCAATCATTGCTAGAGGAGACCTCACCAGATTCTAAGGTAGAAATCACAGCCAGGCACTACAAGAACTTTTATACAACTTTAGTTTTTTTCTTAAACATGGCGTCTAAATCTCTTTCTAACTGCCAACAGTTGCCAGTAGTATAGCCCATGGAGCCAACTAGAAAATGTCTATTTCCTCTTCCACATGATAGCCTTACAAATACTTGAAAATAGAAATTATCCCTCTCTCCCACAATCCTAGGTTTTTCTATTCTCCAAGCTAAGTATTCAATAATAAACATTCAATAAATATTAACTAAGTGCCTAAAATGTGCAGAGCACAGGGTTAAGTGGTGGAGATGCCAAGATCAAAATGAAAAACATTTATACTGCTTATGCTCTACCAGGAAATCCCAAGTAGTTTAGTCTTGCAATAGCTCTACATATGGTACCATCTCAAGATTCAATGGTACTAAATGTTCATATTCTCATCCTTCATAAAATGTAGTATTAAAAAAATGAACAATCCTATACCCCCTAAGATCGAATTAGATTTTTTTGGGTTGTTACATCACATTGTTGGTTTATGTTCCTAACCCACTAAAATTCTAAAACAAATTTTTACGCTGCTATCTAAACAAGCATAACTCTGCCATGTATTTGTGAAGCTCATTTTTAAAAGGGCTACATTTGTTTATGTTCAATTTCATCTTATTAGATTCAAGCCTTTCAATCTTCATGATCAGGGAATCTTGACTTTTTGGTTTCTTGGACTCCTCTGGCAGCCTGGTAAAAAAACCTGTCTCCTCTCTTGGAATATTTTTAAATGAATAAAATAAAGTCCAAATTTTTAAAACCCTGGTTCTAGATCTGTATCAGCTATCAATTCCTAAAATTCCTGCTGATCATTTTTTAATGTGTTTTAATTCTTTGTAAGCTAAGATAAAAGAAAAAAAAAAAAAGAAAAACAACAAACCTAAGATTTGCCTAATTTCCTGTACTTAGAAGCTTGCCAAGAATCTCACTGAAGCACTGAATTTTAGAGCTGGGAAAGGCCTAGAAATCAGGTTCTCCTTTTATAGCTGAGGAAACTGGGACCCAGAGAATTCACTCTGAAGGTACAAGGCTAGCAACTAAGCTAAGAACCAAGGTATTCTAAATTCTGTGCTCTTTCCACAATTAAATCACATTAAAAAAAAACCTCCTGACATAAAACTGCTAATATTTCATGCAAAAAAAAAAAAATTGCAACCATGAGCTCCTATGACAACGCTGGACAGTGAAGCTAACGAGCAGACAAAAAGATTTAACTACTGAAGGCACAAAAAGCCAACTCTCAATTCTGTTGGCTATGTCATGGCAAAACGTGTGAAATCGAAGAATAACTGAAATGCAGAACTTCAGAATACACTTACATGGAAAGTGCCACAATTACTTTCTCTGCTGTCTCTTCTTCTCTTTATACTTATTCAGCATTTGAGAAGTACGGAACGGAACGACTTTCCCTTTTAATGTCACTGGTCAGAATTTAAGTAAGTAAAAATATTAAAGATTTATAATATTATAAATACTGTTCTAAAGCAGGTATAAGATGTCAATGTGTAAACATATCAACTAAAGTACTGGAGTGGAACATCCTATTTATGTTTATTTTTAAAAGTGAATGCTTTTACATTTATGTTTATACTTGAATGTCTCAGCATTGGTTTTAAGTGGGGACAGACAGAATAGTAGAGAATTTTTTTCCAAAGTACAATTTAAATACCACGCTCCCAGATCAAAAGTCAATTCCTTCCTACGCTTGTATTTTTAAAAACTGACATTCATAATTGCTTGGTTAAAAATAAAACTTAAAAAATCGATTACTTGCTTCAAATAAGCAATTAATTCCAAAGTATGGTACGATGATATATTGTTCAATATTAAAACCAAGTTGTACTTTAATTACAATAATCGAAGAAACTATCTTCACAGTTTTAATGTCACATTTTGCTCATGAGAACAAAATTTACAGTCATAAGTTGCACATAAAGGGTTTATTTTAAATGTTTTAAGGATAGAGTTACATCATAATTATAAAAATTACTTACAGAATTAAGTAACAGATTTAAAGTGTTTATACTTCTAAATGCAGAGAACAGGGAACTGTCTACATTGTTGAAAATAAAATGAAATTAACAAATGAAACCAAGCTCTAAAGATGAAGTCATTTACCTAATTTTAAATGTGAACACGAAGACCTTTGAACTCTACACATACCAAGAACGATCCAAATTGCACTACTGATGTAAAGTACAAAAAGCACAGCATTTCCAAGGAACCACAAACTGCTTTAATCATAATTGTTTTCCCTGAAGTAATTTAAATTATTTTATCTTAGGAGAACCTTCATTTTTAAGGATAATTAGCTTAAGAAGGCTTTGGGGCACTGCCATTTAAGACAATGAAAAGGCTAGTTTTCTAATATGTTCATAGTTTTATTTAAAAAAAAAAATCTACTCTCCAGTGCACTTTGGGGTTTGGCACACAAAAGAAAAAAAAAAGTAGGTTTCTTAAAAGATGTAACTGTGATTTTATATATGTATACATATTTTAACAATGCATGGTCCCTTCAAATGCTGCATGACACATATAACTGGAAATCACCTTCCGTTGGCACTATGCTCGTCTCACCAGTGCTTTTTTAATTCTACCAACAACCATTAAAACAGCACAGTAAGCAAATTCACACAAAACTAAAAACAAAATCAAAAAAAGAAAACAAAAAACCTAACATTTTAACATGCAACTTTTGTTTGTTACGCTGAACATTCTACTTCTAAGCATGCAAAAAAGGATGGTCTGCATTTAAATTTTTTTTGTTTGTTTTTTAAAGTTTTACATGGCAGCCTGATATCACACACACAATACAACAATACTACAGCAGGTAAATGAGAAAGGCCAATAAATTTTATACACAGATCCATTGCTTGTGTTGTCACAAGCCCCATGATAATTTTGGAAAGTAATGTTGAACCCCTAGAACAAGGAACCAACATTCTGGTTACCAGGGTAACGCAAGCACTGCATGCAGATCTGAAACATGAGCCTAAAACGTAGCCCAAAGTAGATGGGCAGGGAGTGGGATTAGTTTCAGCCTCAATAAAGGTGGCTTAAGCTACCAAAGGGGGGGACCCCTCCCCCCAAACCCTAAAAGCAACAAGTGGGACAATTATTTAAAAACAGAACCATAATTTACATAGCATAGCTAGTCATCCTTAGATTGGCAGATTATATGGTATATTAAAGTGGCTTGCAGAAAAACCACAAATACAAGCCATAAGTAATGCTAAAAATGTTTCAGTAGACCCAAACGGCAACAAATATTTCAAAATGAACACTTTATTCTTCAGATGTATAGCCCCAAATTCACTGTATTACATATGTATGCACATATTCTGTGTATATTTAATACACTCACTCATTCTTGTGCCACAAATATCAACTTGGGCTCATGGAGCCAGGCTCAGCTTTGAGATTTACATGCAGGACTCTTAAGAGTCAATAGAAAAACACTTAACAGATCTGCAGGATGAAACACTGTGTTGCAAATCTGCTCACTTTGTTCAAAAACACAAAAAACATTTACGACTTAGGTACTTAGTGCTTAAGGACTGCATTGAGAAGCTATTTACTGAAAAGACAAAATAGCCTGCCTTTGGTTGCCCAAGATGAAATACTGGACAGAATGCAATTGTAGCAATGGGCAAATAATTAAGGTACTGTATTTATATGATGAGTACTTGTTACCATTCAACAGTATAATGAGGCACAAGCCTTAAGGCTAAAATATGAATCAGGCAAAAAATGGATAGTAAGGGGCTTAAACCACTGAGTCAGTCTTCAATATCAAGAATACCCACACCAAAGGTCACACAGACCTCTGAAATTTCGGTGGCTGAACATCACCTGTGGCCTTTTACAAACTGTAAGATTGGATTTCTGGGTATTCCTTTCCCCCAACTGATGATTGGCTTCATACACCAGATTTCTATGAAGCAGAGCTTTTGCAAAGCTCTGCCGCTATAATGTGAAATGACAATTTTGCTATTGCATTGACCATTTTTACAATTCTGATTACTCTTTAAAGCTCCACATTATAACTACCTTGGTTTGAAAACTACCTTGCAAGATTAAAACTGTGAAAGGATTCTGCTGCTATGGGCTGCTATTATTTACACCCACAATCTAATGCAGATGACTGAACCGCTGAAAGACTGCCTCTAGCTTTCCTTAGCTAGTAGTACACCCACCACTGGCATGCAGAATTCTAGTGTCCATTGAATGGAATTCACATTAACAGCATACCTTAAGCGAGTACACACAACACCACAAAAGGCTACAAGAGATTTAAGCTGTAGGCTATTTGTTAGGACATTCCTTGTGGGGAGGGGAAAGCAAGAAATAAAAATATTAATAAATGCCTTCTTGGACCATAATTATAACAGTAATAAAAATAATAACAATAATAGTAATAAAAATAAAGGGAATCCCAGAGAACCTAGAAAGAAGGCAAAACATGCTTCTCTTTCCCTAAAACCTAAATGTCTAATAAAAAAAGAACTGTGTTGTTCCAGGAACTTTTGGAAACGGCAGGTAAATTCTTAGCCTTTTAGCACTATCAAATCCAGGCTGCTAATTTCAACGCCAAATAATGGGTCAAATATGTCATCAAAAATGAACATGCAGTAGTATTGTGTGGCACTGGACTATGGTGGCACCAATTACTGAGGTTTGCTAGAAAGTATCAACGAATAAAAATGCCACTTTTGCCCTCAAATGATGCTTACAATCAAAGGCAGCCTTTTAGCGTGTATTGACTGGTCCCTACAACTTATAAACATGGATTAGCAATGTGTGCATTTCATTTCCAACTGTTCATTTGGTTGAGTACTATCCTCTTTTATAGCTTCAAGCCTCCAGAATAAAAAGGCGCATAAACAAACATTTGCATATGACCACTGGGTTTCTAAAATGCACATACAGAGTATTTCCATGTGCTTTTTGTTTTACAAAAGGTAACTTTAAATAAGAAGTAGAAACACAGTAAATAGTTTTGATAACGCTCAGGTCAGGCATTCCTGTTAAACTGGGAGAATCTTTACGCCAATCTTTGAGCTTTGACCCAAACCTCAGAACAAGGACTGCCAATAGCCAAAAAATTATATTTAATATCACAGAAGGCAATATAAAAAATACCAAACTACACTTGCATGTGAGTACGAGACTGAAGGGGAAAAATGGTTAAGACCTATTACATTTTTAGGATATCGATTAATGATACTAGATTAACTTTTTCCACAGCCTGAATTTGTAGCTGTTCTTTCCATGTAACTCCCCCTCTACCAAATAGACTGACTTCTTACAAGGGGAGGAGTTCCTTACACAAAATGTGTCATGTTCACATAAATCTACTATTCCGAACAAAACAGTTTTGCTGGCAGAGATTGTGGGTTCGCAGGGACATTTAAGCTTTCATTAAACTGGAAAGCAGTCAAGTCTTTGTGTCTACAAATTTTACATTGAATAGTTCCACAAATTTGGCAAAGTTCATGATGACATCTAGGATGTTTTCACCAAATCGTAGACATAAATATGGAAATCATCATCAAACTTGATGAAATAGACGGAGGGTTTGGCTTCTACTTGATGAATGACCATGCCAGTCCTTTTGGAGCCATCTTCTTTGGCATATTCCACTTGTTTGCCTACCAGGCTGTCTACAACTTCTCCTGGTTCCCGTTCAGCTGGAGGTGAATCATCTATATTTATATAGGGGAAAAAAAAGTTATGAGTTTTTGTAGAAATCAGACATTTCATATATTTTAAAACTGCAAGTGAAAATCCCCAAATGCAGTGAAGTACAAAAATACTGATTATTCTAATGAAAGGCAATAATAGAAATGATTTTTCAAAGTGGAGGACTAAAGAAGACACCTTGAGAACAGAACCTTCGCTGATTAATCAGCTACCATGCTGCTGAGACCAGCAACCAAGTCAAGAAGGACCTAACATTTCGTGCCTGGAACTGCTTCTTTTGGGAGTGACTTTTGTTTAGTGACTGCCACAGCAGCCTAGTGCATCCTAAGACAGACTCCCATCATCCTTCACATCATTCCCTGGCCATCTCAACAGTGCCGTGTCTCCCCCATCTCCACCACCATCCCACCCATCATCAAATGAACTTTATGACTCATACCGGAAAGAGTGCGTCAATCTACTACCTTAAGGTTCCATCACTGCACCTTTTCAAACTCAGGCCAAGACTATCTCCCCCATTAGAACGGAAGCTCTTTGAGAAGAGAGACTGTCTTATCAGTAATTCTAGCACTTAGCACAAAGTTTCACATGTAGCAAGAGCTTATTAAACTATTTTTCATTTGTTTATTCATTCATATTCTTTATTTAGAGTCCTCATTTGGCTGAATAGTTGATAAGGTAACTCTAAAAAGGTGGCACACAAGGAAAGAAAAAGAGTCTTGAACCCAAGAAGATCTTAAATGGCAGAGCTTCCTATAGGCAACATTACACATACAAAAAGCAACAACTGTGACAAAACGTTCGCAGTTAAGGTAAGAAGGAATGAAATGAATTAAATACCTATCTAGATCTGATATGGTACAGATCATCTCTGAAATATTCCATAAGCTACCATTCACTACATGTAGAAATGTTTCTGTATCTCTGGCTACTAACATCAAGGAATTGAGATTCTTAAAATGCCTAATTCTATGCTATTCACATTGTGAGTAAAATGAAAACTGCTGTATGAGATTGCATCACTCTGTCGACAATTGCCTGTACTTCTTTCAAAACATTTGAAGATGTTAAATCAAATTCTGCAAATAACACACCAAACTACGCAAATGGAACTGGGAGCTCAGTAAAAGAAAGGAATAAGGAGGGGGAAAAAAGGGAGACAGCTGATGTAGATCACCTCCTGACTTTTCTTACAAGGCTAAAAGTGTTGGTTTCATTTCCTACTTCTCTATAAAAAGACAGTTGGCTTCTTGGAGACTGGGAACATATTTTCAGAAAGTGTTCTAAGAATTACAGAATTGCAGAGCTGGAATAGAACATTTAGTATAAGTCATAGCTAAAGTGTAAAAGACAAGGCTGTGTACTCAGTAATTAAAACACTAAAGGTAAAGAACCTTGCCATATATGAGAGAAGACAAATTATATCGCTAGTAAGCTAGTCAAATCAATTGTAGCGTCTCATCTACAAGATCCATTTATAACTTTCTCTATAGCATCATACTGACCAACACAATACAACCATTTATTGATTTATTCAACCCCCACTTATCAAGTACCAAAAAGAAGCTTGCATTCATCTAATTTTACAGATGAAAGCCTGAAATGTGAAATGCTATGGCCAAGATGACATTAGCTACGTAGGAACCACAGAAGGACTAGAACCTAGATGTCATGGTCCCCAGCTGACTGTCCTTTTCATGAAACCATGCTGTCACGTACTTTCAAAGCAACAACATAGAGTATGTCTTATTACGCACACGCACGCACGCGCACACATACACCCCTTCAAAATAACTTTTTGAACTGGTCTTGGGGATTCAGTAAGTCTATTTTATCCTAAGTGAATATGTGTGTGTGTGTGTGTGTGTGTGTATTTTTTTTCTCCTAAGAAATTGTTCAATTCATGGACATATATCTATGTTAAACATAAAGGATACAAACACAAAAATGAGATGGTCCTTGTCTTCAAGAAGTTTGCGTTCCATTGGAAGATGCAAGGAGTAACTAAGTATATATATTTAAAAGCACATACAAAATTAAATACAAGGTAATTTAGAGTGGGAAACACCAGAGGGAATCAAGAAAAGCTTCATGTAGGAGCTGGTATTTGATCTGGACTCTGAAATATATAACATCCTCTGTTTGTCATTCAAAAAACACTTTAACTTCACAGAATAAATCCTCTTACAGGATTTGTTCTGTAAAACTTGGACTCAAGTCAAAAGGCCAAACTCAAGGACCTAGAAGGCCACATGCAAGCTCCAGGCCGGCCATAGATTTCTCCCCCCTCCCCCAGCCAGCCTCTTATTATCTTTCCATACTTCTCACACCACACTTCTTTGCCACTTAATCTTCAATCTTCAATCGGTGTTACTGGCCTCCTTGCTACTCCTTGAAAAAAAAGTCATTCCATCTCTCAGCTCTGGGTGTTTTCTCTAGCTGTCCCCTATGCCTGGAATACCGTCCCTTTTCATCTCTGTCTACCAGCTTTCCTGGCTCCCTTTAAGTCCAAACTAAAACCTCAACCTCTTCAGGAAGCCTTTCTCAGTCCTGCTTAGTCCCATTGCCTTCAGTCCGTTATTTTGTCCTAATCCCTTATATAGCTTTATATAATTTGTATGTATTTATTTGTTGTCCTCCCCCCCATTGGACTGTGAGCTTCAGGAGGGCGGGGGCATTGTCTGTCTCTTTCTGTATCCCCACGGTGCTTGGGCATAGGTATTTAAGGAATGTTTACTGAGAGACTGAAAGGAAACTAGGGATTCGAAGAGGAAATATATTCTAAGCACAGATGACAGCACTGAAGGGCAACAGGAAATGAAGAACTGGAAGAGCAAGAAGGGCAGTTTGGCCAGACAACAGAATGAATGAAGGAGTAAGACATATTATAGGATGAAAACAGAGGTTAAAGCCAGGTCTTGAAGGGTTTTACACTCCAGTCAGGAGTTTATACTGAACCCTAAAAGCAATAAAGACCCACTGTAGTTTATTAAATAGGGGAGTAATATAGTTACATAGTGCATTAAGAAAACAACTATCAGTTTACATGAAGAATGGAGGGCTGGAAGGGGGAAGTAAGAATGAGGCATTTTGGACCATTGCTAGAAGTGATAAGGGTCAGACCTGAAGCGGTGACTGTGTGGGTGAAGAACCTGGAACAAATGCTATAGACACTAATCAATAAACTCTGGTAACTAACAGAATAAGGGGGGGGGGGGAGGAGGGAAGAGGGTAGAGAAGTAAGGAGGACACCGAAGTGGAACCTGGGAACAAGAGCATATGACAGAAATGGCAAATACAGAAGTGATGAGAAACTAAAGAAAAATGAGAATTACTTTCTGTTTTAGACATGTTGAACTTAGAAATATCCAACAATGATGAAGCAGGATTAGAGCACAGGAGAAAAACTAGGGCTAGATACTGGTGAGTCATCAGCAAGGACACAATTAATAAAACCATGGGAACCTATCAAGTTAACAAAAGAGAATGCAGAAAGAGCTCGAGAGGGCCCAGGACTGAGCCTTGGAATATGCCGAAGATGGGGATTACGATACAAATCACAGTGACAAAGAAGAATGAGAAAGACTGGCCAGGCAGGAAGGAAACGGTAGGAGAAAAAAGAGCAGCGTGTTAAACCCCAAAGAGGAAAAAGTACACAGAAGGCTAGTAATCAACAACATCAGATGCAAAAATGAATGTGTCGAAAGAGCCACTGGATCTGATCACTGGTCCCTTTGGAGATAAGTAAGTGAGAGAAGAAACAGAGGCAGTAATTATATTTCATTTTCATTTCATTTTCTAGAATTGTAGCTAAAGAATAAGAAAAAGAATAAAGACACAGAATTAACAAAGTCTAGAAGGGCAGGGTCAAGTGGGAATTTTGTAGTTGGAAGAGCAGGGAGAGATCATGGTGAATAGCTTTCTAAAAAACCGTATAATGAATGAGTAAAGTTTCTCTGATGACTAGGATGGGGAAGGGAATGATGTGGGAGAGCAACAGAGCAGTCTCTATTGAAACAGTCTCTTCAGGGACACAAAAATAAGTCAATCAGGGAGGAGTAAAAGGATTGCCTTGCTGAAGTGAAAGATTCAGTGACCATGGTTTCATGACTTCCTAGGCAACATCCAATAGCATTTAGGAACTAAGGAGACTAGTGATAAGAAAGTCAAGATTTGACAAGGCATGACGAGGAGAAAGGGGGCAAACAATTCAATAGAGAACAGTATAAAATGATCTGGCTAACTATAGAGTCAATACTGGGAAGAGAGGAAGAGGCGGAGATGGGGTGATGGCCAAGGTGAGTAGTGGGAGTGTAGAGTTATTAGGGGACACAGTGAGAACAAGGAATGAATTGAGGAAGAATGATGACTAGGAAGAGATGAAATGATGGATTATCTGAGATAACGTAATTTTAGAATTTTTCACCATGGAAGATGAACGCCTGTGCATGATGGTGAGATTCAAGGGTATGACTGTCCCAGTGTTTGACATGGGGTCAGAGAGTAGGTCATGAGAAATTAAGAGGGGAGAAACAGCTGGTGATCAAGAGTTATCTGCTACTAGACTATGAATTAGGTGATACATCTTGATAGAGTGAAAAACAAAGGAGGAAAAAGTTGGTGAGTAGATGAAGCTGAGAAAAATGTGGAAAGTTCTAATAGTGAAAAAAGAGCACACTGATCCCACCAATCACCTTTGGAACTCATGTTTTTTGAAAGAAAGTGTAAATTGTACTGGAAAGAATGGACATAGATATAGTTAGCTGAGTTAGAGGCTTGAAACTATGTTTTGGTGAAGTGACAGGTCCTGTTAAATGCTATTTATGCAAAGGGTATTTAGCATGACAGGATCGGCATGCACCATCAATTTAGTCACTATCATGCTAGGCTTGAAGTAGAAAGACCAAGGTTCAAACCCGACTTCATGGCGGAAGTAAAAACCTCAGACTCCGTTTCCTTGTGGAATTAACAACACCTTAATTATTTTGGGTTTGTTGACTCAAATGAGAATGGTGAAAGCTCTCTACAAAACACCTTAAAACCATGTCAGTTACTGTTATTCCAATAAACAATCTAGGTTATTACTAGAAACTGGGTCAGCCCTGAATCTTATCATCAAGTTCAATTTAAGCCAAAGAGTTCAGAAAAGTGATTTAATTTTTTTCAATGGAAGTCACTATACCTTAAAATAAGAGACTCAAAATACTAGAAATGAATATATTATCATAGAATCATAAGATTTAGAATAAGAAGGTTAGACATCACTTAATTAAATAACCTCATAAAATAGATGGTCAGGCATCATGGTCATACAGCTGGTAAGTCAAAAGTGCTAGGATTTAAACTCAGGTGCTCTGACCTGAAAGAATCCAGCATTCTTTCTGTTAGATCATGTGGCCTCCACACTTATCAAAATCCCAGCAACTTCATTTTTCCTGACTTTCTATTTTTTAGAAAAAAGTTGAGCTACTTAAGGAAATGAGTGTTTAAAATTAGCGTGATTTCCACAGATAGACAGATGTGGGCTACAGATGTAGCTATAGATATAATAGCCTACACCCTTTTAAAAAGGAGGGCGGTTCTCTCTAATAGTCAATGGTTCACAGGCAGTTCTCTAGGGGAAGAATCACCACTATTTATGAAGATTAAAAAAAAAGGGGGGGCTCCAAAATACTAATAATTAGAAAAATGAAAATTAAAGATATTCAAAAAGTTCTATTTCACACCCATCAGACAGGACAATATGACAAAAAAGGAAAATTACAAACACTGGGGAGACTTTGGGAAAACAGGCACATTGATGCTCTACTGGCAGAGATGTGAACTAGTCATTCTGGAAAACAATTTGGAGGTAGGTCCAAGAAGATACTGAAGTGCATAAAACCTTACCCAGAGTTATCACGAGTAGACCTATAGTCCAAAGAAATCAAAAAAAAGAGGAAAAAAATCCTGTATGTGTAAAAATATTTGTAACAGCTCTTTTTGTGGTGGCAAGCTGCTGTAAGCTAAGGGGTGCTCATCAAATAGCTGCATAGATTAGGATGTAAATGCAATGGAACATGAATGTGATATATAAGAAACCAGGGAAGAGTTATTGACTGATACTAATCATGGAAACACTGTAAAAACGAACAATTTCCTTAGACTTAGGAACTCTATCAACGATGATTTCAAACCAATGATCAACCTTGATTTCAAAAGACCAAGGCTGAAACAAACTACACACGTCATGACAGAGCGATGATGAATTACTATGCAGGGTAAATAAAACACCTACTTTTGAGCATGAACATGTGGGAATTTGTTTTGGTGGCCTATGATTACTTTTCACACGGAATTTGTTTTTCTTTTTTTTCCTCCACTGAGGAAGGCAGGAGATAGGAGGAAAATTTTTAAATTTAAAAGAAGAGGGAGAGAAAATTCTGCATAAAATTGCATTTAAAAGTGGGAACGGGGTGGCAGAATTTTGCAGCATCTCACTGAATACTGTTTTTGCCACCAAACTAGTAATGAAAGTATTGAGACAGTTCTGAAAATGATTGTTGCCTAACCTGGAACACCACAGGTCTTCAGAGGTTAGAAGATGAAGGTCTGGGGGGCAGCTAGGTGGCGCAGTGTGTAGAGCACCGGCCCTGGAGTCAGGAGTACCTGAGTTCAAATCCAGCCTCAGAGACTTAACACAAAAAACTAGCCGTGTGACCTTGGGCAAGTCACTTAACCCCAACTGCCCTCCAAAAAGCAAAAAAACCAAAACAAAAAAAAAAACCCAACAACAACAACAAAAAGAAGATGAAGGTCTGGTAAGCATGGAGAGATCAGCGACTACAGCTCTAGTCTCTTCAGAATGGACTTTTTTTTTCCATAGGCTCACAGATCTGGAGCTAGAATCTTGAGGACATCTAGTCCAACCCTCATTTTAGAGAAGAAAAAACTGAGGCCCAAGGGAGATAAATGACTTGGGTTTTTTTGTGTGTGTGTGTGTTAAGTGTCTGAGGCCGGATTTGAACTCAGGTCCTCCTGACTCCAGGTCCAGTGCTCTATTCACTGTGCCACCTAGCCGCCCCAGATAAATGACTTGTTTAAGATCACACAGGTATTGAGTGAGAAAGCAACAATGTATGAGACAAAAATTAGAGGGAGATTTTTCTAAATGGCTATGAACATAGAAGGACAAAAATATATTAAAAAGAGGCAATCAGATGCCAAAATCTGCCCCCAAAAAGGTTTAAATGTTACTTTAAAATATTAGCCCTTACTTTACTTCAGAAATCTGGTAAAGTTTAAATATAGAATTCTAGTTCCTTTCCAGTAGTTATGACATTGTTTGGCCAAAGGCCACTAATGTACCATTAGCTGTGGTGGTTGGAAGAATTTTTTATTTAATGCCTTTAACTATTGTGCTCCACTGCTGGCTAAGAATGCATGAAAAGCAAACAATGCTTTCTCCTGCTCCCCCAAACAAAGCCTCTGGGACCCAGCTTTGAGATGAGATTCTGAAATCTAATTAGGAAAAAAGGAAAGGTGACTTATAAGAAAGATCACTTCCCAACAGTCAGGCACATATTTTGTTTCTAATTTTTTAAAAATCACAAATAATGCTGCTATGTATGCATACATGTCTGTCATTTATTTCCTTTGGGTATAACCGAGGAGAGTAAAATCTCTGGATTAAAGGGAGTGAACAATTTAATAACTTCAAAACTTGACTTTTATTTGGACTTGGCCAACACATTTTCTAATTTTTATATGAGTCATTTTCCTAGTTTATTAATACTTTGATAGCCAGGGCTTTTGGATCTGGTTTTGGGGACGGACACACACACACACACACACACACACAACTACAGATCATGTGAATGTCACACCAAGAAAAGATTTATTGTAGGAAACCTTGCCACTTCACTATCCAAAGCACCATTAAATAATAAGGGGTCATTCTTTGAGCCTTGGGTCACAGGGGCCTCAAACAAAATTATGATTTCAGTCATAGTTAGCCTTTCTTATAAGTCATCCAATAGAAATTGTAGCATCATACTATCAAAATTAAAGCATAATCCTTTTTGTTTATAATTGTTTAATTATAAAAGTCAAGTGACATGTATAATTAGCAACAACCATGTTATTAAGTTTTGTTTAAATGTTTTTGCACGACGTACTTAACTTTTTATACAGTAGGGGTTGGAAAGACTTATCCTTTCATAACAAAACATGACACCCAAATTGATTGGGTTTTTTTTTTAAGATTTTATTTTTATTTTTTTTGCTTTTTGGAAGGCAACTGGGGTTAAGTGACTTGCCCAAGGTCACACGGCTAACTTTTGTGTTACGTGTCTGAGGCCAAATTTGAACTCAGGTCCTCCTGACTCCAGCCCCAAATTGATAATTTTTAAATCTTTATTTTAATAACATCTTTTTTTTCTTAATTTCAATCAAGAAAAACAAACACATCTCCCTCCACCCCCTAAAAACAATACTTACTAGAATCTGGCATGATCCGGAGGTCGCCTTCTTTATAATCATCTAGAAGCTGGTACATGTACAAGACAGGATCTTTCTCATAGGTAATATAAAACCACGTGTTCATTATAGGAGCTCTAGCTAAGACCATTCCCCTCCACTCGTCCTTGGAGCCATCCTCGGTCTCAAACATATGTTCCACAGCTTTTCCAATCATTGTATCTGCCAAATGGGCATCACTGATTCGAGAAGAAGCTGAAAAATATCAATGTTTTATAATGGTTGTTTAATGAATACTTTAGAGAGTCTTGTCTTATGGAGAGTTTACCTGAAGCCAAATGTTCTCTATTCAGTTCTGAATTTCAAACATTCTTTCAACCACAGAACTAACTCTTCTAAAAACAGCCCTTAGTTTAAAATATTTCAGAAATGTCCAAATTTTGTTATGTTATAGCGAAGAAATTTAAATTGCTTGGTAAATTAAATTTAAAATTACTTGGCAAATTAATTCTACTTTCCCAGTGGCTTGAAATGCTAGATCCTAGAATGCCTAATTCTCTATTGTCTTGGCTTTAATTTTTAATATAGTAGCTTAGGAAAACACATTTCTTCTTCTTTTTTCCCTTCCCAAATTATAACGTATTCCAAAGATTACTGTGAGCAATTTGCAACAATATATAACCTACAAGACTATTCTTTCATTGACTGCAAAGAACTGACAATTCATTATATTTTTGAATTACAGATTTAATATAAGTGCTAAGATCGTCAAATAATGATCAAAGAATTAAGACAGTATATTTTAATCTGTATAAGACAGACTGATCTTCTCTGTGTTTATGTGATTATAAAGTAATGAGACTCATAGTGGAAGCAAAAGGAAGAGTAATCACAGCAGGCATCACCTGTGCCACAGATCTTACACTGCAGCAGTGTGTTCAGTCAGCCTTATGCTAGTAGCCTGGGTGAAGAGAAATACACATACACATTCTTCCTTGTCAGTGAAAATAGCGACTATTACCTAGTGTGAAGAATGTCATGTTCGTTATAAAGTGAGAAAAATCAAGTCAAAAATAGACTAAATTAAGACTATGAGAACGAGGTACGGTCAACTCTTGACAAGTGTTCTTAACTAATGTTAAAAGAACCAAGGAAGATAATTTGTAATAATATACAAACTACATTTCTGACAAAATAGTGAAGGAACATAGAGTTCCCAAGAGGTTTTTGAAGTCTTCACCAGTAGGAGTCTTAGTAGTAATATTAATCCGAACTTATCAAATTCTTTACCACCCAGTAAGGTAGAGAAGTGGGTACTGACTGCCAAGGTTAAAAAGCTATTAAGTCTATGTTCAGGAGAGGTTACATAGCAAAAGAAAGAAGCAAATGAGGCTTCCGTAGAAATTCTGCCTGTTTAATACCTGCATGGTGTTAAAGGAGTTACGTTAGGCAATGCCCTGATTTTCTGAAAATCATTTAATTAAAAATGCTATTATCCATCTTTCTTATTTAGTAGACTTAAAACTGAATGACTTTGTTTTCAACCAAACCCAATAATAAAGATTTATTATTACTGAAACTTCAAAACAATACAGCATGCTACCACAGAACAAGTGACTTATTCTAAAGCAGTGGTTCTCAACCTGTGGGTCCCAAGCCTGCTGGGGTCAAATGACTCTTTCACAGAGGTCACAGGGGTCACTTAAGACCATTGGAAAACCCCTCTATCTGTGTCCAGGCAGGTCTGCCTCCATGCAGATACGCCCACATATGAGTATTATAGGGTCCTGGCATTAGGAAGGTTGAGAACCACTGGTCTCAAGGAAACAGTGTTCATTTTTAGGCTTCCATTGTATTGTTTACTTTACATTTGTTATTGGAAGGCTTTTTGAAAAGTCATAATAAAATGTTTTCTCTATTAGGTTATTGCAAAAGGGCTTTCATTTTATACAAACACACCACAGACACCTTAAATCTAATTTTCTCATTTTTTTTACTGCCAATTATCAATTATTTTTAAGCAAAATCCCATTAAACATCAAAAGATGCAACTCTAAAAAGAACCCAAAAAAATAGTAAAGACACTGTCTTTAGATGTTGGCTATTCTCTAACACAGACTAACATGAAATAAGCAGATGACAGAATCATGCATTAGATTAAATAAACTAAGTTTCAAATGATTCATCAAAATCTAATTTGTAAAGAAAAAGGAACTTTCTTCAAAACTAATTATTACTTCAATCTGAAGTCAAATTGCTCTTTTCTAGCCTCAAATTCAGTATGGAAACTAGCTTCTCTCGTGTGCTAAGATTGTTTTTCAGTTGCTCATTGCATCTCTAAAATATTTTATGATGTCTTACAGACTAGCAAGTACTTAATAAATGCCTAAAGTCTTTATTTATTTGATTCATTCAACAAATATTCCTTCACTGTTGAATCGGCCATTTCTTAAATGACCTGAAGATTCTAATTAAATTGCTCAGAGCATTATACTAAGGAATACAGAAAAACAACAAGGAAGCTGAAACCAGAGGACTTGTCCTAAAAGGATGAGGATTTAAACCAGAACAAGAGTGCTTAATTTTCTAAAAGTTTCAAGGATGCATTAAGTATACTTGGAGGAATACTCCTCAAATTATTTACCTAAGTGTCCACTTTCAAAGTCTTACCACATACATACAACAAAATAACTTACCTACTCTGTCAGGAAGGACTTCAAGTGCCGAAACTCGTTCATCTTTGTGAAGTTCTAGTCCATAAACACAGTCAAATCCATCATATTTTATAAGATAGAGAGAAGGATTTACAGGAACCTGATCCAGAACTGTCCCTTTCCACTGAGTTACAGGTCCACTCCCTTCCTTCCATCCATGTTGAATTCTACATCCTACAATGTTTCTCCGGGGCTGAGAAATAGGTTTGCTGGGTCCCACGTTGCTTCGATGTTTTCTGTATACATATACACACACATATATACACATAATATACCACTTCAGGAATATGCATTTTTATACAGCAAACTTTTAGAACATGCTCCCTCTACAGGCAGTAACATACATAGTCTACACAGATTAGTTTTGCCAATTTAAAAATGTCTTACACCACAAATCAAAACAACTACTACCTTATCTCCAAGTATAATTTTTCAAGCTTTTATAGCTGCTAGCTTAGCTTCGACTGGGTTGAGGAGGTACTCAAACATTATGACTTAAAGAAACTATTTGTTTCAGAGCATCTGTTTACTTGTTTCAGTCATATTTAATTCTCTGTGGCTCCACCTGGAATTTTCTTGGCAAAGATACTGGACTGGTTTGCCATTTCCTCTCCAGTTCATTTTACAGATGAGGAAACTGAGGCAAATAGGGTTAAGCTGCCTGCCCAGGGTTACACAGTCAGTATGTATCTTGATGTTGAATTTAAATACAAGTCTTCCTGACTCCAGGCCCCGCACTGTTGGCCGTGCCACACTTAGCTGCCCCTTATTTCAGAGTGCTCTGAAGAACTGGTAAGTTTATACATATGTGTTTATGTGCGCATGCACGCACACATGCACACACACACACACACACGCACACACACACACACCCCCCAAGAGACAAACAGGGGAACGGGGCGGGCAGAAGCCAGTTCAGCAGTGGACAAAGAGTTGGAAACACATGAGTTCTCAGATAATTACTGCCTATGTGACCCTGGGCAAGGCACTTCATTTCTCTCAGCCTTAAGTTTTCTCATCTATTAAAAAAGGGATAATAACAGCACTTACCTTACAGAGTTGTTGCAAGGAGCAAATGAGACAATAAATGTAAAGAACTTTGCAAACCTTACATGAAGCTCAAAACTACATGAAAATGTAGAGAAAGGCAAACAGAACTGACAGAACCCTGAGCGCCCGCGTTCTCACTGCGGAATGTCCCACCTCCCTAAAGTGCTTCTCATAGTCCTCTCTCTGGGGGACAGAGGAAGGAAAGGGGATAAAAGACAAGACTGGGGGTGGAAGAAGAGAGCCCCGAGTTTTAATATAAAAACAGAAAGGGGCAAACAAGCAACAAAGAACTAGGAAGCAATGCGAAGGTATTTATATTAGTGATAACAACAGGTGATATTTATGATGCCTGAAGATTTGCAAAACATTGTGCATAAATTATCTGATTTGAGCCATCACAACAACCCTACTAGGTAGACAATGCAAGCACTATCATTCCTATTTTACAGCTGATATAAAAAGCCCAGAGGGTGACACGGCCTACCCCATAGCCAAAGACAGAAAATGCCAGAGATGGGATAGGGATCCAGGTTTTGCTGACTCTTGGAAATAAGACACCGGTTATATGTTATGTTTGCACCAAACATTTAATATGAAAAATCTAAACAGCTAAACATACGTGCACCTCTACATACACAACTGCTAGAGGGAAAAACGAACTAAAATGCTAGAAAATCATTCACGGACTAAGTGCAAATCAAATGACCCATCTCATCCAATCAAAATATGATCAAAACAAGTTTCTCAAGATTTTGTTTTAGTTCTTCTTTCACTACTATAAAAAGTTCTGTAAAAATCCTGAGCCAGGTGACCTGATCTGTTGGCAACCACCAGCCTTGCAAATAAATCGCTGCGCTGGGGACTTGAGCCTCAGCTTCTCTTTGCCTGAGATTCTACAGTCACACCCACTTCTGCAAAGGGGGGAAGGTGGATGTTTTTTTCATCTCATTCTCTGAAACCAACTTTTATAGTCAAGGCTGCCATAAACAGTGCCAGACGGCGCCGAGGCTCATTTCTGTGTGGCTTTTTCCAATCCTATTTCTTGTCACTGTCTATGTTATTTCCCCGGTTTCATTTATTTCACAACTTCATTAAGAGGCGGCATATGGAAAAGGCAGTGGCTCTGGAGTCTGAGGACCTGGGTTCAAATATCATCTCTCATGTATACTACTAATATCATCTCAGGTAAGCCATTTAACCTCCCTGGCCTAAGCTTCATGAAGGGAATGGAGGAGAACTGAACAGTCCTTCTGGCCTTCTGATCTTATGCCCCCCACCTCCCCACCCCTACATCTTTAAATTCTTCATAGTAATCAATTCTTACGGGGTAGTGATATTCCAGTGTATTTCTGTACCACAATTTACAAAACTACCTTCCAGTCTTAATCATGTTTGGTGGGAATCTTCCTAAAAGGCATTATGTATTTCCCTGCCTTCTCAAACAGCATAAATGTTAAATTAATTTAACAAATCCTTGATAATCAATCTGAAAAGTAAAAATGCTGACTGGAAGGATTATTGATATACAAACGGCCTCCAGACCACACGTCCATTTAACTGCTTCTTTCCTCTTTTCTGGTTTCCACTTCCTTCTCTTACCCTTAGTTTCTTGATGTTATCAATGTGCCTATGGCTCAAAATCCCATGTTATTCACTCCCCCAATACCTTGCTTCTTATCTACTGCAGGCTAGAGAGTCAGACAACAAAACTTATCAAAAATAATGTATAAAATATTAAATAAATTCTGAAAGAAGGAATGAGTACTGCCATGTACTGTAAAAGCTTTACCTTTGGGGTTCCAAACGTGGCAGCTTACTTTACTAGTTTACCTCTGCTCTGTCATAAGAGAAGACCCATCTGGGTTTCTTAAACTTCTTGATAATTTCAGATTGCCAATTTTGCTTAGGCTTAGGAATTAGGCTTATTTTACTCATTTTTTCACTGTCAACTTATAATCAAAAGGATCGTTGATGGTGTCAGATAAATGACCTCTGAATGAATGTGATTTTTGTCATTTATGTATAAAGCTTTTCTTGAATGAAACTTCAAGCTTAGAATAGCTTTAAGCAAGGGCTCTGTAACCATGGCAATAAAAAAATAGCAAAAGGAATTTTCCAATAAAGTTTACAATTCACATTTTAACCTTTTGGGCTCTTTTTCATAACCGTACTTTCTAACAATATAAGCAATTAAAAAAAAACTCCTAACATAGTATTTTATGCTTACTGTATAAATAAATGCCTTTCTCAAAATTCATATTGATACATAGACAAATGCACCTCTCCTGAAGAATGTCTTTTGGGTATTAGAGTAACGAAACAAACACCCTGAGTTTAAGAACCAACTATATAATCGGTCTCCTAGTAAACCTACTCAGGGAACGTTTGGTTCTCCACGGTTCTCTCTCACACTGCTAGAAAAATGAGAATATGTCTCCTCCCATAGACTTCAAGGGGAGAAAATATAAATGTTCATTTCAAACCAAAACCAAAACCAGGAAACTCGTTCTAATAACATGTGTTGCTGGCGTTAAAGAACTGGACTTCAGAAAAGTTTCTTCATGGATATCTGAAAATATTGCCCAATCATCTAGTGTTACACTTTCTAGAAATTTCATTTTTCAAAGTAAGAAAATTAAGACAAGTAGCCAATTTTATCAAAAATTGTTCCAAAATGCATACTCAAACATGAAAAGGATTTGAAAAATTCCTCATATCAACATTTCAGTTCCTGGAACAGTCTAAAGTTAAAAGAAAATTCTAGATCTCAAACTCTAAAAATCAGGGCAAAATTGGCAATCTGAAATTATCAAAAAGTTTAAGAAACCCAGATGAGTATTCCCTTATGACAGAACAGAGGTAAACTAGGCTAAGTCCTATGCCTCACTCAGAATTATGCATAGGCGCTCAGAGCATCAGGGTACTACGCAGGCATAAGTCTAAGAAGGAGAGAGATGACAGAGGCCTCCAACTACTATCCAGTGCTCTATGATTAATTTTAAGTTAGGCAATGATGTTACTGGGTTTTGCTTTTTTCTGGAGGGGGAAGGGCAGGGCAATTGGGGTTAAGTGACTTGCCCAAGGTCACATGGCTAGTGTTACCTGCCTGTGGTTGGATTTGAACTCAGGTCCTCCTGACTTCACTGTGCCACCTAGCAGCCCCAAGGCAATGACATTATTTAAATATACTTAAACCTTAGGCCTGCTAGGTGGTGCAGTGAATAGAGCACTTGCCCTGGAGTCAGGAGGACCTGAGTTCAAATCCAGCCTCCGACAATTAACACTTACTAATTATGTGACCTTGGGCAAGTTACTTAACTCCAATTACCCTGCCTTCTCCCCTGCAAAGGAAAAAATGAAATAAAATATATGAAACCTTCAAAGTTTTCACTGTACACCTTAATAATCTTAGCTTCTAAGTGCTGAATAGCTAAAATCAATGATTTTTTTTTTAAAAAGGCCTTCCTTATATGGATTACAAAGATCAATAAATGTTAGGTATTATGTTATATAGATTCACATACATACACGTATGATCATGTGCGCATGTATATTTTAATTTTTAATTTTTTTCCACTGCTGAAAATCCACCTTTTCTTGCACCCACATCCGATTTAAAAAAAGAAAAGGCAAAACCATTTTAACAAATATTCATAATCAAAAAAATCCATGCATTCAATTCAATTGTATTTCTACCTTCCATTCAAAATATATGGCTCAGTCTCCACCCAGAGTCCATCACTTTTCCATCAGGATGTGGGCAGCATCCTTTGGGATTCTAAGCATTTACTTCTTAACTCTTTTTAAATGGTTTCTCGTCACAATATTGCGGATGTATAAATTGTTTTCTTTGTTCTACTTAATGCACCATCTCCGTTTGTACACACAAGTCTTCCCCAGTTTTGCTGAAAATATTTCCCTCACCCTTTCTTTCTTACAGCACAAAAGTAAGTATTCTATCACATCTAGATGCCAGAATTTGCCCAAGCCTTTGCCTCCATAAAAGAACTGTTGTGCTTTCATACACATAGACCCTTTTCCTCTTTGAAGTACATAGACCTAGTAGTGCACCCTTTTGACTGAATCACATTTTACAGGCTTGAGGCTTGGATTCAGTCAAAGGGCTACACTTGAGGCCCTAGAGGGCAGCATGCGGCCTCAAGGCCACAGGTTCCCCACCCCTGGTTTAGGCTCTTGTCACCTCATGCCTGGACATGCAAGGGTTAACTGGTTGGTCACCCTGCCTTGCGTCTCCCTACTCCAATCTATTTTTCACTCAGCTGTCAAACTGATCTTCCTAAAGTACAGGTCTGACCATATTGCTTCTCTATTCAACAAATTCTCATGGCTCCCCAGGAAAGGATCAAATACAAAATTCTGTGTTTGGCTTTTAAAGCCCTTTATAACCTGGCTCTTATCTACCTTTCCAGTCCCCTCAATCCCCAGTGGATGTGCTCTGTGACGCAGAGACTCTGGCCTCTCTGCTGTTCCTCAGACAAAATAATCCGCCATCTGATTCCCAGCATCATCATTTGCCTGGAACACACTCTATCTCTTCTCATCTCCATGCCCTACCTTCCTTGGTTTCCTCTAAGCTTCAGCTAAAGTTCTACTTTCTGGAAGAAGCCTTTCTTAGACCTTCTTAAGTGCCTTCCCTCTGAGAATGCCCCCAATTTTTCCTGTATATAAGCTTTTTATTACATTACTTGTTTACATGTCTCCCCCATTAGACTGTGAGCTCTGAGGGCCTGGGTTATTTTTTGCCTTTCTTTGTATCACTAGTGTTCAGCATAGTGTCTATAATACACACAGTAGGTACTTAATAAAAGCTAAGTGACTCGAACTGGCCTAACTTGAAGTAAAAAGGTTTGCTTGGCAGGGAAAAGGGCTACATATCTTCACATGAAACAGGGCAAAGGAAGAGATGGGCAATATGAGTGATGTCAGCTAAAGGTAGGTGGGAAGAGGTGAAAGGAGAGCAAACCATGTAATTTTTTTCTATGAAGTATGATGTAAAGTCCTTAAGTGAGAGAGTGAGGGAGAGGGTGTTGTGAGGAGTGGATACACTTCTGTAATAAGCTAGCAGATTTCCAGGTTCTAGTGGAAATTTTCAGTTGAGACTATGTAACAAGTACAGAGGAATCTTAACCTGGATTGATCGTTTTTTCAAACTCAGTTCAGCAGCGTGTCAATCTACTGATCATGTTGACTCTTGAGCCTTTGCTCTCTCTATTGCCACTTTCAAATTGTTCCTTTACCAAATTCACTCATAGCAACCTCTTCTCCTTGGAGAGGTAAATAGTGAAAGAATTACAAAACCAAGTTTTGGCAAGGTATGACTGTCCAAATGACAAGAAAACAAGGGATTTGAGAGTAGAGGATGGTGTGAAGTTGAGGCGAGTCCCCAAAAGGTTAATGCAGGAAGGGGGAACAAGATGAGATTGTGCATAGGGCGACAGTCAGGAAAACAATGGATAGGTACAGGACTGGAAGTGACAGTGAAGAACAGAGTTTTAGTGATCATAAGGCAAAGGAAAAATGGAATAAAAGGTTACGATCAGATAAAGGAACTTTGGGATTTGTCAACATGGAAGTGGAACACTTAGGAAAGATGGCGAGATCAAGAGTATCACCATCTTTAAGGTGCAGTGGAAGAGTCAAGCATGAGAAAGGATTAAGAAAATTGAATTGCCCCCTCCCCATTCTTCAAGGATCAGGTTAGCCATTCTACAGTTCACTTAAAGAGGCCCCACATGGAAAAGGCATTCTTAAAATATAAGGAAAAAGGAAAACTGTATTTCCTAATTTTAGGCTCATAGTTGCAAAAATATGAAGTCCAGTCGTGATACAAAAAGGATGTTCCCATAAACAACTTAATTAGCCATTAATCTGTAGCTAAATGGTAGCTAACTTAAGTGGATGGCAGCCCTTTGAATTTTATTTTCTGATACAGTTGTGATGAAAAAATGGTCCAAGGATAGGGGCAATTGAAAGCTTCCATCTTCTGAGATGGCTGCCAATCAGGGGGCATTGAGTGCTTCTGGCAAGGCTTAGAAATTCTTGCAAGGGGTCTATGATTTCATGTGCATAATAACCATTGGCATTTTGCTGTTTCACTAATAAAACATGCAGTATTACTCAATATAAATAACCATACCTCCTATATACTAAATATTTGTCCTACATATATGTGGTATTACTGTTTTTGAAATATGCTGCCATATTAAGACACAAATTCCAAATCATAGTAGATAATTACATATTATGGATCTAAAGCTAAATAATAATATGAACTTAAAGACAGTCTCATAAAGTTACACGTGCTCTAAAGGCACTTATGTTTAAGAGCTCTTCGCTATAAAATCTGGCTTGGTTTTTTGGCCAGGGCATCAGTGAAACAATGAAAAAAGTTCTAAAATACATTTTATTTTATACTTACATTTATTTATATGCTTGCTTTCAGTTGCCCTAGTAAATTCCAATTACATAAGGATGAGACCTAGGCATTAACATATATTTACATCCCCCCTAAAACCTAGCACACAGTATATTAGAGATCACTAGATTTTACACCTATGGGTACAGAAGTGAGAAGTAAGGGCGATTCTGAGACTCGAGTCAAATGCTTTCTTATTAAATGCCTAGTTGCTAAATGGTAGTTTTAAAAGCTCAGTATTTAGAGAAAACACATTACACATCTATATGATGCATATTCATTTTCACACTTAGTCTCTCAGGCCACTCACTATTTGACCTTAGCCTTTCCCTAACGTATACAGAGTATCCTTTCTACATTTTCACCATTTTAACTATATAAACTTCTTTGCGCAGTGACTGTCATTTTTCATCCGAATCCTCAATGCCTAGCACTGTGTCTTAAACAGGTTAGGTACTTTACAAAATGCCCAAAACTCAAACTTTCTTTGCCATTCAAATATAGAGAATGCACTTTAGGTTAGCGTAGAGTAGAGGCCGGCCTGTAGTGCTACAGCTTCAGTGGTAAGAAGTTCTCTGAATTCAAAGCCCAACTTCACCTCTCTATTAGTCCTCTGATCGTCTGTTAATGAGTTCTAACTGACAGACACCAGAGCCACGAGGGGAAAAAGGGGAGCATGTTTTGGACGTTTCAGGACAACGTATTCATGGATTTAGTCTGAGTGCTAGAAGAGACCTGATAGGTCATCAAACCCAAACTCTGTATTTTACAGATGAGAAAAGCCCAGAGAGGTTAGGTAACTCCTCCAAGGTCACACAGATACAAAGTACTAGAGCCAGGATGTCAAACTAAGTTAACACTGTCTATGTATGTCCAGGAACAATCAAGGAGAACTATACCTGGAACGAGGGGAACTAGATTGTCAGTGGAAAGGGGGTGAGGCAGATTGACAGGAACAAATACAACTGACCTCACGGCTATTGTGTTGACTTCGGAAGCCTCTAGCACTGGGCCTTGTGCTCAGTGGACATTTATGGACTAACTGAAAATGGCAAGAGGAAAACAAAGGACATCTCCCCTGAAGCTCAGACAGAACAAAGGCCTAGTCTTCTCTAAGGTAGCTTTCATGGCCCCTCAGGACTCTGCTCTGTGTGTGACCTCGGGTTTCAGTTTTCTCATCAGTGACACAACAGCCCAGACGGCCGCCTCTGAGACCCTTCCCTATTCTAAATCTACAATCCTAGGTGAAGGACGACTCCAAATTCATAACTACAAAATGATAAAGGCAGTTCACTTCCATATTGTGTATGAAGTGTTTCTACCAAAAAAAAAAAAAAAAAAAAAAAAAAAAAAAAGAACCATAAACCTTGCTGTGTAATTATAATAACCTCAAAGAAGAGATTAAAAATCTGCACCTTACTCTCAAATATATGGGAGCATGACATATATTATGCTGTTAAGACTCTGGTCATACACCGGCTAATCTTGATGAACTGCTTTTTCCTCAAACTCTTTTGGATTAACTGTTGGACTGCAGAGATGGAGGGGAACTAGTTGTCCAAAAAAAAGTATCACCAAAACATTTTTTAAATGTACAGAAGTAAACAAAAGGAATAGCAGAGCAGGACAGCTTTGAAAGGTTTGCTGAATTGACTATACGCTTTAAAAGTACGTGAGTCGCAGTGTCATGTACAAACCTCTCTGTTCTACAATATGTGGAAGTATTCATCTTAGATAATGTTAATTATTTAAAAAATTTAAGGGAAAGGAGAAATGGCATCAAATATGAACTAAATTATAAAATGACTAAATGTGAACAAAAACATAACGGACAAAATAATTCTAGGGGAACAGAAAGAGAGATTAAGAAATTCTATTCTACACGCATATTTTGATTCCTATGTTTTCTAAGTCTATCACACAAGATAAGTGCAAAAAAAACCAAAACACAAAAACAAAAATATAATAGCATCAGAAACTTTATGAACAAAAATATTAAGGTCTGAATATTACTAACATTTCCAATAATGATAAAGTGCAAAATAAAGTCTCAAACTTTAGTATCATAAAAAGAATGTTATCCCAATGCAGTAAGTGAAGTTAACCTTTATCACACCTATGAAAAAGATTAGCAACATGTCATATATTCAATGTAACTGTGTCTCATTATAATCCTCCTGAGTATCTAAGAGACTTCTACATTATAAAGTACTTATAGGACTTTGATAACTAAATTCCCTTTGTCAAATTTAGTTCCAGGGATGAAATTCCAGTATTTTAAGTCAACGTAGCACTTTCTCGTAGTAATTTAAGAATAATGTTAGTAAAGGAGTTTAATAATCTGGTTAATCTGCAACATCTCTGTGAAAGAGGAGGCAGACAAGACCAAAAGAAAAAGACAAGTAACTACCCAAGTTCATTAAGAAAACCAGAGGCAATATCTGAAAATGAATTGTGGTGCTCTAGCTCCATGTTCAACATACTAGAGCATACGTGTTACTTCTGTGACATTCTCGTAAAAGTGAATAGACACGTGAGTGTTTCTGAACAAGATGGAATGGAAACGTATGCAGTAAGCAGCAGCACGTGCCACATTTCTAATACCAAAGAGGCTATCGGGAATCCAACATAAAAATGAAAAGCAAGTTGTATAAAATGCTTACTTGTGGGACGTCCTTTTCTTCATCATGCTGGCAGATACACCTGCATGTCCTGTAAAGACACACACAAAGGAAATGAGAAATGACCAAGTGGCACGAGGAGCTACAACTCATTCACAAGGTAAACGACAAACAAAAGCACAACATTTAATCCTCCAAAAGTTGATAACAATGACTTGAATTTATTTTCTCAATTCTTAAAAGTAATAATGACACCTATAAATTATTTCTCATCTTTTCAAGGGCCATCGGCGATGTTTGTTTCTTTTCCAGAAAGGAGAAAGAGAAGTGGCAAGAAAGAGAAGCAACCCCAAGGAAAAGGTGGTGATTAAAAGTTAACCTTGGGAAACTATATTCTGATACAATGTCTTGAAAGTAAACTTCTACTTGCAAAAACTATGGGATCACCAGGAGTTTACCTATTTTCCTCTTTATAATAACTTATTCCCACAAAGATCGCACATTTCCTACTTCAACTCTTTATGTTACATCCAAACTGCAAGTAGTATCATAGGATTGTAACCTGGAAGCTAGGGCTAGAAAGGACCTCAGAAATCATTTAGTCTAAACCTTCATTTTACAGATAAAGAACTAACACCAAGTAACCTGCCCAAAGGCTGCAGAGGAAGCAGGAGGAGAGCTACTTGACAAAATATCGTAGGCACATGATCATTATCTCCCCAGCCTTGTTAACTGTAATAACTGTCACAAGCTCCACTAAAGAAGAAATGAGAGGGCTGATCCTTATTACAACCTCTCCCAGTTCTTCTATTACTTCTATTTGGGTTTCCTGCTGCCACCTAAAACTGAAAGGTCTAAAATCTAACTTTTCATCATTTATACAAACTTACTTTTCCCTCCACTAAGGTGGTACCATTAGAAACATCACTCCTTAGTTCACCCTTCCATATCCAATAAGTCAGCAAGAAGTTTGTGTTTGTATCCTCAGCACCTAATACAATGACCAACACCCATGCTAATCACTTAATAAATGTCTGCTCAATTGAACTGAAAATCTCAAATCTGTGGGTCGCAACCCCTTTGGGGGGGTCAAACGACCCTTTCACAAGGGTCATGGGGGTCACCTAAGACCATCGGGAAAACACATTTCCAATGGTCTTAGGAACCAAGACACTGCTCCTCTCACATGCAGATAAATCTGCCCACAAGGGTCACAGCCTTAGGAAGGTTGAGAACCACTGTCCTAGAAGGACACTCGTCCTCCAAGGCCAGGTCTGTCAGGTCCTTAGTCATTACGCTTCAATGGCATCCTCTTAAATCTAGGATAAAATATGGACTTCTCTATTTGGCATTCGGAGGTTTTTATGATCTGGCTCCAACGTAGCTTTCCAAATTTCTCTTGTGCTACAAGCCCTATGTGAATATTCTTTGGTGCTTACTTTCTTCACTTCCATCACTGTCCTTGGCCTTTATCATTTCCTCCTTCCAGTATCAAATCTTCCAAGGAAGCCTTTCTCAGTCGCTCCAGCCCATAAAATCCTGTTTCCTTCCTCTGAACCTCTATTCTGGATTTTGCTTAACCAATAAACCAAACACAATTTTTTTCTTCATAATTTTTTAAAAAATTTTAAACAATCTTTATTCAAGGATGTACTCCTAAGGGTAACTTTATGGCTTCACAGAAGTATGCAGCCTTGTCTTTCCCCTAATCTCAGACTGCTGTATTATTTAACTTTCTGGGTCTGCTTTTGTATAGTTTTCCTTGAAATCAAGAAGCCTTGGGTTCCAATAGTGTAATTCCCATACGAGTCATTTCACCAGCAATGCACCCAATATAAAAAGGAGAAGTCAGCATAAGTGGAAGGCATGAACATAATGGAGTTCCTTATTCAAAGATCCTTTGCATAGCCATATATGTATAAGAGATCCCTACCCTTAAGGAGTTTCTATTCTATATGAGAACAAAGAAGTTTCAGAACATCAGAGGAAGAAAGAAAAGCATGAAAGCTTGTCTCCAAATAAGCTACTCACAGTGAATTGACTTATAACACCACCTTGGCCACTTGGTAACAATAAGATACAGATGAAGCCACTTTAAACTAATTGTTCTCCAGTTGTCTCATCTGCAAAGTAAGGAGGTCTTAGAACTAGAAGACCCCTTAGATGTTTTCCTGGTCTAGATCCGAAATCTCAGAAAGCGACTTTTGCTACTAAAAAAGTGAACAGAGAGGTCTGTTCGCGCTAAAGCAGCATTTGCTAAAGTAGTAGACTGAAGGGGGGGAATGGGGAACCAAGACACCTTTTTCTATTTGGCCTTGAAATGATTTTGTGTACACACATGTACACACCTGAAGGTGAAGAATTCCTTTTTTGGGGGGGGAGGGGGTTAAGTGACTTGCCCAAAGTCACATGGCTAGTAAGTGTTAAGTGTCTGAGGCCAGATCAGAACTCAAGTCCTCCTGACTCCAGGGTGGGTGCTCTATTCACTGCACCACCTAGCTGCCCCGGAGGAATTCCTTTCAAAGAAAAGGACATACGCACACACAGTTATATGATCTAGTTTGGAATTCCAGCTCTGCCACTTACTACTCTCTAACTTCAGACATGTCATTTAAACTCTTTGATATAAATAAAAGGACCTTTTAAATTTCTTTTCATCACTTAAGTCCGAGTTTATAAATCTCACCAAGGCTTTCTAATTTCCCTGTCTTTATAGCACTTTACAGCCTCCCTTGCAATAATAATGCATGCTAGAATGCACTGTTGTAGGATATACCTACCCTTGACCTGTGTCAGGCTTCCACAGGAAAATGAAATTTTTTAGCTTTCACAAAACTCCCCTCTAAAAGTCAGACATAAAATTAAGCTTGTTAGACCAGTGTTTTTCAAACATTTTTCTAGTTATGGCACAGTATTCTTTTATTCCTTTCTTCTAAAAGTTCCATTTAATTATAATTGAGAATAAGCTCACTTTCTAAGGGACAAAATGCTGGATTAAACCTTTATCATAATTGGGGGTAGCTATAAAAGGCACTTCACCAAGCTCAGGAATTTCCAATATTAAGAAAGTTAACCTGGGGCGGCTAGGTGGCGCAGTGAATAGAGCACCGGCCCTGGAGTCAGGAGTACCTGAGTTCAAATCCGGTCTCAGACACTTAACACAAAAAAACTAGCTGTGTGACCTTGGGCAAGTCACTTAACCCCAACAGCCCTCCAAAAAGCAAAAAAAAAAAAAAAAAAGTTAACCACTTTAAAAACAGATTCATGTTCTAAGGGTCACCTAGTTGTCACAGCAGATACCTATAATAGCAATGGTAATTTGAAGATCGTCCTGCCCCTTTAACAGGCCTAAGGGAATTTGAAAATCTTCCCCATACCCTAACAGGCCAAATAGGTAATCACATGGAGCTTGTCATGGGAGGAGTTTGCTGACAGGTGGAGCAAAACCCAGAGGAAGCTGGGAGTCAGAGCAGTTTGAGCTGGGAGGGAGAGAGGGAGAAGGCAAGCAGGGAGCTAAGATTGTGCTTGTTTGTAAGAAGGCTTTAGGATGGTGTTGCTTTCTCTGTAGTGTTACTGTGTATAGATTTCTTTGTTGCTTTGACAGATCTGGTTTTCTGCATTCTGGTATCTTAATGAATGTTTTGATTCTGTCTTGTATATGCATAGACTGTTTTATTTTGCAATTCAGAATTATGCTGGCATATTCATAGTCACCATCAGTGCTGTAAATATCGATTTGGTGTCATGACCAGGATGGCAAGGTATTAGTTCTTTATTTGGAAGGAGAAGGACTTTGGGGAAGAAATGGATATCCTAGGATGGGGGGGGGATTTACCTTATTCCTCCCTAGCAAGGGAATGGGCTAAAAGCACCCAACCCTGTGAAAACTGGGAACCAAGGCTACAGAAGAACCTAGAGATTTAGAAAGACATTTGCAAGAAATACCAATAAAACCAAGGAAAGAACTGGTCAGTGTAGAAGAGGCTGGGTTTTACCAACAGGTTACAGGTTTACATATTAGATGTAAAAGCAGAGACAAATTGCTGCAGGAGAAAGCTCAGATGGAAAGAAAGTTAGCTGATATGCATAAGAAACTTTTTGTGCCACTTGCTCAGAAGAGCAAGCTGGAGAGTTTCAGGTGGCAGAAGAAGAGGGCTACAGTGGGTGTGGCTCAGAAAAAGAAGAAAAAATAACAAAAGGAATGTGCCTGTAGCTCTGGAAGAGGCCTAATTGCCACGACATTGACAGCCAGAAGAAAGTGCTGGAGGATAATGAAACAATGTTAAATGAGGCTTCTTAGGGAGAAGTCAGCCCATATTGAGAAGAAAGGAGAACCAAGGGGAAAAACAGACTTCAGGGAGATAACTGAGGATTTCATTCAGCAAGAGGTCACTGATGTATTAAGTCGATTCATCCAAAGGATGGGAAAATCAATAGTGTCTTAGATGGTGAAAATCAGTAATGAAGGGGCCAGAGGAGAATTGGTAAACGCAGACTGCTTGAAAATTTTAGGTATTATACTCTTTGTACAGCAAGTGTTTAGTGATTAACACACGCAAGGAGGCAATAATGCAACTAATCTATTATCTTTAGCTGCAGAGGGATGCAATAAAATGCATTTCACTGATGACCTAGTGACCTAATAGAGACAGAGCCTGGTATTGACTTAGGGACTGTATATGAAAGTAAAAGGAGGAGGCAATGAAAACAGCTATCATAGCTGGGGATGCTGATGCTTTATCATGATATCCCCTTAGCAGTTTCTCATAGAAATATAGTGAAGACAGCTCTTCCTGCTTATAAGCACCTAATTATGACTCTACTACTTGGAAGATAGGGTACTCTCTTTCAGAGATGCTAGATAAGATTTCACAGCTAAGTGACTTAGGTGAAGGGGGAAAAGATAAACTTCCTCAAGTGGGAAGAATAAATAGCAGGCAAATTCAAAGTCAGAATAGATTGACAAGAAAAGTTTACTGCTCTACTGAGAGCAGGGGTAGATTTTAGAAGAACTGATGGTATTCCCAACTAAAGAACTATATAAAATTTACTGAGAAAGGGGGCTTGATATTAGGTAGAACTGAAGTAAGAGTTGCCCCTAGAGACCCTCCTGAACCACTGCTATGAGAGTAGGTTCATGGACTCCAGAAGCATAGCTGAACCTATTATTTGTTTCTTTTTGGCTTTTTGTCTGTTTCCTGCAGGCTTAGTACCCTCCACCTGCAGATTCCTGTTCACTTAAGCTGGATGTCACCCACTGTCCATGATTGTTATGTGTCACCCCCAGATCTGGTGTTGATCCAGTTCCAAATGCCAGCTAAAGAACTGACCTCTTGAATGGGAGGGATGCCTCTCTTGGGGCGGGAACAGCTGCTCTATGTCCAATTTCAGCAGGAAGCAGCTATGGGAGAAGAGATCTTCACCCCTTATCCCAAGATTTTAAGTACCATTCGTTTGAGTGGGGTATGATGGGGTGTTGTGCTCAAGCTCCAGCCAAAGATACTGTTTTATGTGCTTATTTTGTGTTACCCTTATTATATTGTTGTAAAGTTCTGCTGACACCAGTTACCCCTGAAGGCCCACTGACCTATGTTAGGGGCATGAACAATCTTGAGGCCAAATGTAATCACATGGAGTGTGTGGTGGAAAGAGTTTGCTGAATGGGTGGAGCAGAGCCCAGAGGACGCTGCCAGTTAGAATAGAGGGAGGAGAAGAGACACAGGCAAGGAGATAGCTGGGCTTATGAGTGTTCGTTGCTCTCTGCAGTGTTATTGTGTATAAATTTCTTGTGTATAGCTTTCTTTGTTGCTATGATGGATTTGGCTTTCTTGTGTTGGGTTTTAGCTTTGCGGTGGCTAAATAAATGTCTTGCTTTTGTCTTCTATGTGGACAGTCTGTTACATTTTACAATTCATAATTATGCTGGCAAATTTGTAGTTGCCATTGGTGCTATGAATATCACCTTGGCAATACAACACCCAACAGTCATGCACACATGGCCCACAATTATGGCACAAAAACAGATTAAAACGTAATTAGAAAATACGTAACAAAACAATACAATAAAACAGAGATAATGTTAACATTTGGTTTTCTAAGTCAATGAGGCCTCTAAGGATCCTTATGTATAGTTCGGTGAACCAATTTCTATATAAGTTTGACATCACTGTCCAGAGGATACCTGTTTATCTAAGAATTATACAGTATTATTTCTTTACGCTACTACTCTGCATGCTTAATTCTCGGAGTCTCAGTCATGTCCATGCATTTATAAGTTCCATAAAACTACAACTTAGTAGCATACCTAGTTGAAACTGGGTACACATTTTGAGAACCACTGAATTATCCCCAGGTCACAGAATAATCAAAATCCTCCCTAGAATTAAGAACTGATGGTCCTTTAAAAAGTACAACCTTGCCTTTAACTTCTCCCATGTGTGGAGAGAATTCTCCACATGACTTCAGCCAAAATACAATCTCTCTTTAATTCTTCCTCACCTCTAAAACCATAGGGTTGGATTACTTCATCCCACCAGTCCCTTTCTAATCTATCTATCATTGTATAGGAACTCTATGACATAATAAGGAAGGATGGCTAACAGAACACAGAACAGAAGACATGTAGTTGTGATGCAAAACACAATTTTCTATTGCATCAATAGATTCAGAGTTGAAAGGATCATCTGTTCCAACTTCCTCGTTCTATACTTGGCTTTGAGGCTGCCTGGAACACAGAAAATACAGCAAAAAACATACTTTTAAACACTTTTTAAGTGCTATCAGCAAACATCCTGAGAGGGAGGGAACAAGCATTTATTAAGTGTCCACTACTTGCAAGGAAAGGTGCAGGGAATTTCATAAACATTACCTCATTCGATCTTCCCATCTACCCTGGGAGTTAGGTGCTATTTTTTATCCCCATTTTATAGTTGAGGAAACTGAGGTGGGTAGATTAAATTATTTCCTATGGGTCACACAGCTAATAAACGTACGAGGCCGGATTTGATTCAATGCTCTAGCTACTGTGCTACCTAGCAAACTCCTCTGTGAGAAACACTGCACAAAGATTCCCTTTTAAAGGTGAAGGAAACGAAGTTCAGACAGTTAAGTGATCTGTCTAGAACGGTTATACACCTGTTGAAGCTGGGAGTGAATCCCAGCTTTTCTGACTCTTAGCACTTCACCATGCTGCCTCTGCAATAAATCATATTTATATTCACACACAAGTCCAGTTTTCATGTTTAAGCAGTAAGCAAAACTAACAAATTATGAAAAAAGGTACTGGCTTCAAAATGAAAAAGGCATATTCACAAATAAAGGTGGGTCAAAAATTAGATTCTACTTCGATATTTTCTGATCTCTATTTCATCTTATGCCTTCCACCTTGTCTTAACAGCCTGTATTTCTAATATTTCAAACTGCCTTTTTGTTTAAAGTCATCAAGTCATTTCATCAACTCATATTAAGAACCCACTACATGTAGAGCGTACACTTTCCAATCTGGTCTAGTCTTCCTGAAATCTCACTGCTGACGTAATATCAAAGAGTGCTATAATCTTACCTCTCAATCTTCAGCATGATTCAGATAGTGGTTTGCTTTTTAAAATCTACTCAATTAATACAGATTTATACTTTAATTACTTCAATACTCATTAGTATGAGTTATTCCCTTGACAAACATGGATCCTGTTCACTGCACAGCATGTGTAATGAGCTACTATGGGCAGTCCCAGCCTCTCCCACCAAGAGGCTAGTGTTCAAACAGACATCTGAGTATGTGGCCAGACCCCTCACCAGAGGCTATTTTGCTTAGGAAGCCCATCAGTCTCTACTATCAGTATCTACCTTTACTAAATGCCTACTTATGGCAGAGATGCTGTTTTCAAGCTGCACAAAATACTAATGTACCCCCCAAAATTAGAAAACAGAAATCAATGCTAGATGTTTGGGTTTTTGTTGTTCTTGCTGAATCATGTCCCACTCTTTGTAACCTTGTTTGGGGTCTTCTTGGCAGAGATACCTGTTAGTCATTTCCTTTTCCAGTTGATTTTTCAGATGAGGAAACTGAGGCAAAGAGGGTTAAGTGACTTGCCCAGCATCACACACCTAGGAATCTGAGGTCAGATTTGACCTTCGTGACTCCAAGCCAGCACTCCACCCACTACACCATAACTAGAGCCACTCTAAAAGTATAACAGGCTGCATTACAGACTGCAAGAACAGTAACAGTCAAAAAACAGGTTCTCCCTCATTGACAATCTTTAAGCAAAGAATGCTTAGCCACTAGCTGGAGGCACTAACAAATTCTGAAGAGAAGATTCTTGCTCAGTCTCAGATTAGAATCTAAGGTTTCTTCCACCTTTTTAGTTCTGTTTTTGTGTGTAAAGCACTTTGTAACATTAAATAAACTGAAAAATTGTTAATACCAAGTTACTCTTTTAAAATGTAAATATCTTTGAGGAAAGCCTTTGACAAAACATAGCACTCACTTATACTGAAATTCCTAAAGAAAAAAAAATAGGCATGAAAAGCTCCTTTTACAATATTGATCGAAAGAATATATTTAAAATCAAGATACAGAATTTTAAGCAATGGGGAAATATTAGAAGTTTCCCTGCTATAAACAGGACGTAAAGCACATGGGCCTAATTTTTTGGATATTGCCCTAGAAATTCTAATTTAAGCAATAAGAGATTAAATAGAGAGCATTACATAGACAAAATAATCTCTACTTGTGGAGAGCATCAAAGAAAACATTAAGAAGGGTTTTACAGATTGTTGTTCTATGTCTATATTACAAATATGGAACAAAAAGTCCAACTGCCCTAACAAAGTAAAACAAAGAGCACAGTAACATCCTCTGAAATGTTGACTCTCTATTCGACAGTTACAGCACTCTGCCACCACTAGAAAAATCGTGTTTTTTTTAAAAATAAAAACCTATTCTCTTTGCCTATTGGGCAAAAAGAGAAAAGGAAAAAGTAATTCCTTATAACAAATTTCTTCACTGGTGTGTGTGTGTGTGTGTGTGTGTGTGTGAGAGAGAGAGAGAGAGAGAGACAGAGAGACAGACAGACAGACAGACAGACAGACAGACAGACAGACAAGAAGCCCAGAGGCAGAGACAAGAGAGACAATGAGATCTACACACTGAATCTGTCACCTTTATAAAAGGAGGTGGGTCTTACATTTCATCACTGGTCCTCGGGAGTCATGGATGGTTACTATGTTGCTAATGGGATATGCAGTTTTCAAAATCACTTGTCTTTACGTTGTTGTTACTAGATAAATGATAAATGATTTGTTTGTTTCTGCTCATTTCATCCTTCATCAGTTTTGTGATAAGAGAATTTCACAGTTTAGTTAAGACATCAAACTTGAGAGCAGTTACTTAACTGGCTAGCGGTAAGAGAACTTTTGGCTCAGTTGTATTACTTCTATTTACTTAAAATGAGCATGTAAAAAAACTAGCTGCAGCTCAGCATTAGTGGTTAACGTGAAAATTCCAGAGATATGCCCAGAGCTTGCTCACCAGTTTATCGGTTCACCTGATGTAGATAGCCCCTTCTGTTACTTGTTGTGTGATGTATACATCTTTACCTTGCCCTCCTGCAAAATTACACTGTAGTATCCATTCCAGGTAACCAGGACCTCTAGAATCTTGTAGGAATTACTGCTCAGGACACCCTGGTTTGCATGAGTCTGTGCTCTCAGCATATAATGACCTAGTTTTTATATCTGTCTATGAATTAACAGTGTGACTGGCAGCAGTACCTATCAACAACTCCTTGGACAATTTATTATCAGTTTATAATTATAACATCTTCAAAATTATTATTTTTTATAATACTGATGTTATAAATTGTCCTTCTGACTCTGCCCACTGAATTTTGCATCAAGTTCATAATCTTTCCATTTAAGCAGCTAGGAGACATAAAAGACAAGAGTACAGGTTTGGATCCATGAACACTTGAGCTCAAATCTGTTCCTCAGACACTTTCAAATTGTGTGATCTTGGACAAGTCATGTAACTTCTCTATATGCTTCACTTACCTCAAGAGCAAAATGGGGATGACAATAATAGCACTACCCTTCCCAGAGTTGTAGTGAATATCAAATGAGCTCATTTATGTAAAGCACTTAGCCTGGCACATAGTGAGTACTTAATTCTTTTTCTCTTCTTCCCCATGTCTCTTTAAAATTTTCTCATTTCTTATAGAACACTTGTATTCAATCACATTCATATACACTTAGTCATTTCTCAATTAATAAGTATCCCTTTAGTTTCTAGTGTTTTGCCACCAGAAAAAGAACTGCTATAATATTTGTGAATATTGGACATTTTACTATTTCTTTGATCTCTTTTAAGTATAGACCTGGGAGCAGTATAATTGGTACAAAATTATTGTTTACTAACATTTTACGTACAACTTCACATTTCTTTCCAGAATGGTTACATTCCTTCACAAGGTCACCCCAAGTGCCTGCTTTCCCTCTATTCCTACATTTATTATTTTCCTTCTTTTTTTTATCCTTCTCAGCCTTATGGGTATGCAATGGAATCTCAGAATTGTCATAATTTTTAACTTGTGTTTCTTTCTTTAATTATTTGTGATTTTTAGCATTTTAATAGTCACAAACAGTTTGGATTTTTTTCTTCTATAAACTGCCTGGTTATACCTTTGACCATTTATCTATTTGGGGAATGTACCTTATAAGAATAAGCTTGGTATAAAGTATAAGGTATTGGTCTGAATCGAATTTCTTCCATATTGTTTCCCAATTTTCCCAGCAGGTTTTGTCATATAATAAGTTCTTATACCAGAATCTGCAGATGTTTATGTTTATTGAACAGTAGAGCACTAAACAGATTTGCTTCAGCATACTGTATACTCAATCTGTTCTATTTACCAATCTCTTTATTTTTAAAAGAATAGTAAATTGCTTTGGGAATTACTACTTAGAATAAAATGTGAGATCCTCTTCCTTATTTTTAAAAAATGATCATTACCACGTTATATTACCACTAAATTCTTTACCTTTTAAACATCCACATGATGAGGTGCAGGCTTTGGGAGCCCCCTTGAGCTCTCCTTGAATCTTCCCAAGGGAAGGCATTTGCTTGGGGTCTGGGGCCTTAAGCTGTGGCTGGCCCAAGTCTTTAGCCCTTCTTTGTTCCAATACTTTCCCACTCTTAATGTTCCTGCTCCCACCCTTAATCACTCATTACTGGAGTCTGACCTAATCTTGACTACGGAAGACCCTCCCTAAACTTATTACTGGAGTCTGACCTCACCTGACTCCTGAAGACCATCCTCAAACTCCTCCTCTAGACCATCCCTAAATTGCTCCCACAATATAGAATATAGAATCCCATCTTCCCTCCACGTGGGTGTGAGAGCACCATAGAATGGCTTAGCACAGACTTACTCTGTCCTGCTTGCCCAATGCAAGCCATCAGACAGCTAGGCTCCTCAAGAGTCTACTCAATATGGCGAACTTTCAATAAACTTTTCTGAGAAGACTTGAGTCGAATTCTTTCATCAGGACCCGCCTTGCTGGTATCTTGGGGTCTCAGGCAACCCTAACCTTCTTTAGGTACCCTCTTCATTTTTATGGTTCCCCGATGGGAAACACTGTTAATCTTAAGCTCTTCTCCAGCCAGGACTGGAAGGTATGTAAACCTCTCTCTATCCCCATTGCCTTTTTGTTCTCCAAGTAGCTTGGAGGTGTGTTTTTTGCATGTTTGTTTTGTGTTTTATTTTTGTGGGCTTGACCTTTCAGGTCCCATTAGGTTAGACAGCTAGGAGGCTGTCTAGTACTTAGGTTCCAGGGAACCATATAAATGAAGAGGTTTTACCCATGAAGAAGGTTAGGGTCGCCCGAGACCCCAAAATGCCAACATGCCTACCGAAAGAGTTCGACTCAAGTCTTCTCAGCCAAAGAAGTGTATTAATAGTACACCATATGGGGTAGAGTAAAGCAGCCAGTCTATGCTAGGGCATTCTGTGGCAGTCTCACACCACGTGGAGGGAAGATGGGATTCTATACAGAAAGGTTGTGGGAAGAATCTAGGGGTGGTCTAGAGGAGTTTGGGGGGAGGGTCTTCAGGATGGGTCAGATGAAGTCAGACTCCAATAATGAATTTAGAAAGGGTCTTAGGGAGTCAAGATGAGGTCAGATTCCAGTAATGAGTGATTAAGGATGGGAAGTTGCTGGAGGCTACCTGGACACCTTAGACAATGGTGGGCCAAGCCAGTTCAAGGGTGGGAAACTATTGGAGCAAAGGAGGGCTAAAGACTTGGGCAGAGCCACAACTTGAGGAGGTAGAAGACCTCAGGCAAAGGCGTTCCCTTGGGAAGGTTCAAGGAGAGCTCAAGGGGGCTCCCAAAGCCTGCACTTCACACATGAATTATAGTAATTTTCTGCCACTTTGACATATACAAACAAAATATTCTTTAGAGAAATAAATAAAAGGGAAACAAATACTTAGACTCATCAATAATTAGAAATTAATAAATCTCCAACCATCAGCACTTCTACAGTAGTTACAAAAAACATGCTTGTGGGAATCACAGTGAAGAGGGTGCCCAAAGAGTGTTAGGGCTGCCTGAGACCCCAAAATACCAACATGCCGGGTCCTGTGTAAAGAATTCCACTCAAGTCTGAACAGACAAAGAAAAAGTTTATTTTAAGTTCAAGTTCACCACATGGGGTCTATCACACAGAGTAAGTCTGTGCTAAGCTACTGCAAGGTGCTTTCACACCCATGGAGGGAAGATAGGGTCTTATATACAGAGGAATCTAGGGGTGGTTCAGAGGAGGAGCCTGGGGAGGGTCTTCAGGAGGAGCCAATGAGTTCAGACTCCAGTATGAGGTCAATGTTCAGACTC
>CM053599.1:199424657-199439819 GCA_028646575.1 Pseudocheirus occidentalis
ACAGGGTAGAGAACAGAACAAGGGGGGGAGGGATAGGAAGGAGAGACAGATGATCACTGTCACAATCTGTCCACTATGAAGATGTCCTGTATAATCACACATCCACAGCCTGTATTGAATTATGTGTCCTTCCAGTAGGGGTGGGTGACAAGGGAGGAATCGAAAGAATCTGGAATTCAAAGCTCTGCAATACTGACAACTAGGAATTAAGATATACAATGGCTGGGGTAGGGAGACCCTCTCTGCCCTACCAGAAAGTAAGAGAACAGATCAGGGGAGGGGCTTTACAGTGTGATTGCTGTTCTAGGGTTGGGGTAGGGGAATGACGGGGAGAAAATTTGTAATTCAAAAATCTCATGAAAATGAGTGATGTAAACAAGAAAACAAATTTAAAAATTTATTAATAAAAAACTTATCTTTTTCATGCCATATGGTTGATTACATAATAAAAAATGTAAATGTAACACACACAAAAAAAGTCAAGTAATAGGCTGGGAACAAACAAACAAACTGAGAAAGGGGGGGAACCTCTGACTATAGAAAGTTATTATGGTGACAAGGAAGATCAAAACCCACTAAGAATAAAACAGCAAACTCACAGATCCTACATCCAAAACATCCAAGAAAAATATAAATTTGTCTCTGGGCATGGAAGAGCTCAAAAAGGATTTTGAAAATAAAATGAGAGAGGTAGAGGAAAAATCAGGAAGAGAAATGAGAGCAACTCAAGAAAATAATGAGAAAGGAGTCAACAGCTCAGTGAAGGAGAACCCCTCCCCCCCAAAAAAATACTGAAGAAAATAACATCTTTAAAAACAAACCAGGTCAAATGGCAAAAGAGGTCCAAAAGCTCCCTGAAGAAAATAATTCCTTAAAAATTAAAATGCAGCAAATGGAAGCTAATGATTTTATGAGAGCTCAAGGGGCAATAAAACAAAGGCAGAAGAATAAAAAAAAGAAGACAACGTTTGAAATGTCTCATTGGAAAAACAACTGATCTGGAAAATGGATTCAGGAAAGAATTTAAAAATTATTAGACTACCTGAAAACCACCATCAAAAAAGAGCATACATATCATCTTTCAAAAAGTTATTAAGGAAAATTGCCCTGATATTCTAGAACCAGAGGGTAAAGTAGACATTGAAAGAATCCATTGACCACCTCCTGAAAGAGATCCCAAAAGGACAACTCCTAGAAATACTGTAGCCAAAGTCCAGAGTTCCCAGGTCAAGGAGAAAATATTGCAAGCAGCCACAGAGAAACAATTCAAGAATCATGGAATGACAGTCAAGATTCAGCAGCTTTTGCATTAAAGCATTAGAGGGCTTGGAATATGATATTCCAGAGGGTAAAGGATCTTGGATTACAACCAAGAATCACCTACCCAGCAAATCTGAGTATAATCTTTCAGGGGATACATCTGTATCCCAAAAGAAAAATTTTTTTAAAAGGAAAAGAACCTACACGTACAAAAATATTTATAGCAGCTCTTTCCTGGGGGCAAAGAATTAGACATTGTAGGGATGCCAGTCAATTGGGGAATGGTTGAAAAAGTTGTGGTATGTGATTATGATAGAATACTATTGTTCTATAAGAAATGATGAACAAGTTGCTCTCGGAAAAACCTGAAAAGACTTGTAGGGGTTGATACAAAGTGAAATATACTGTGTAAAAAGTAACGGTAATATTGTAAGATGATCAGCTGTGAATGACTTAGCTGTTCTTAGCAAGAAAAAGATCCAAGACAACTCTGAAGGATTTAGGATGAAAAATGCTATCCATCCCCATAGAAAGAACTGATGGTGGCTGAGTACAGATTGAAACATGCTTTTTGGGTATGTTTTGCATGACTATACATATTTAACCTATATGGAATTGTTTGCCATCTCAATGGGGAAGGGGGAGGGGAGGAAGGGAGAGAATTTGGAACTCAAATTTTTAAAAACAAATGTAAAATATTTGTTTTTACATGTAACATGGGGAAAAATATAAACTAAATAAATCTTAAAAAAAAAAAAAAGGTTTTCCAACAGTTTTCTCTACATTTCCTCCCAACTGAATTGCTTTTGGATTTGTTTTTCCTTCATCATGTCATTACTATAGGCATCTTCTTTCCTCACTTTTAACTTTTTTGCTTTCTTTTATTTGTTGTTTTCCTCCATTTGATTGGAAACTTCTTGACTGCAGGGACCGTTTTTCTTCATAACCCCAAAATTTTAGCACAGTGTCTGACAAATAGTATGGGCTTAAAAAATGTTTATTGATTGATTGAGTTCTGAAAAGGAGACAATGATGTTCCCAAATATATTTTTGTTTGTTAATATCTCTCAGTAATTGAATTATGTTTTCCTTGAAGTATTTAAAAACTATGCCAAATATTGACATTATTCCATTAGGAATAGGAAGGCTGTTTTACTTGTGACTATTCCCTCCCCAATGCTACCTTTTCTCTTAAATCCCTCTTCCCCCATCAGTGGAATGCCATACAGTGGTACCTTCACATACAAGTGCACCAACTTACGAGATTTCTGAAACACAAGTCATCACTACATCGATTTTTTGCTTTGAATTACGAGCCAAAATTTGAGGTACATGGCGCCGCTAGTTGGCACAGTGAACACCACAACCCAATGCCCACCTAGCATCCAGTGCCTTACTGGTTCAATCCTTCTCTCCAGTTTACCTCGCCAGTGAAGAAAATTAAGTTAAGCGAAAGTAAAAAAGATATTGTAGCAATTAAGTTCAGGGATAAAGTGTAGCATTAAGAGTGTAGCGAGTAAGTGAACGAAAGTGACCAAAAGAGCAGGAAACAAAACTCCTCCAACCTCCTCCATCTATCTCCTCACCTCCACCTCCACCAGTATCTTCCTGTTAGTTCAAGTTGTCTGCTATCCAAGGTAAATATACACTTCACAAAACCAGTTTATTTCTTTACATTCTTTTTAAATTATGTTTTTATACAATATTTGTTACTTATAAATACTTTTTCTTATTTAAAAACATGCAACAAAAAATAATGGGATAGCATTTTGGGAGCTAGAACGGATTAATGGCATTTCAATTAATTTCAATGAGAAAAATTGATTTGATATATGGGCAAATTGAGTTAGGAGCTCAGTAATGGAACGAATTAAATTCGTAAGTCAAGGTTCCACTGTTTATGTATGTGTATATATATATATATGTATATATATATATATATATATATATATATATATGAAGAGAGAGAGAGAGAGAGAGAGAGAGAGAGAGATGTACACACACGTGTGTGTGTGTGTGTGTGTGTTTAACCTAGCTTTCCCCAGTTCAGATAAGAATGAGATTCAGGATATACCCCTTTCCTAACCCCTCCTCTATATTTTATGTAAACTTCTTATGTTCTCCAATTATGAAAAAAATAATTTCCTCTCCTTTCTCCCTTATTCCTTTATATATTCCTTTTTCTGTCTCCCTTTTCTCCAACAAAGCACATGACATAAAAAACTACCATCCAGGCCCGTGTTTTTACTTTACTTCCTGTATGACCTTTTAAAACAGTGGAATTCAGAAGGACCACTTGTCTGTTCACCCCCGTTAGAATATAATCACTTCATCATCACTTAGCTCCTTCTAACTGCTCAAACGTATTCATCTTTCTAGATTTCTTTTATGTGTATTAGCATTTCAAAAATTGCCCACAGTTCTGGTATTTTAATCAAGAATGCTTGAAAGTCTTCTCTTCTACATATTAAAGATACGTTTTTTTTTTCTTTGTAATGTTATACTCAGTATTATGGGATATGTAATTCTTAGCTGGAACCTTGCTTTGTTTTACTTTAGGTATATCATATTTCAGTATTTCCTTTTCTTTTTAGTAGTTTTACCATGTTATTATATGATCTTGTGATTCCTTGGTATGTGAACTCTTTCTTACTAACTGCTAACAATATTTTTTTCCCTTTGATCTGGAAGTTCTAGATTTTGATTATAATATTACAGGGCATTTTCAATTCAAGGTTCATTTCAGGAGATGGCTGGTAGCCACTTTCAATTTTCATTTTTCTCTAGATCAGAGACATTTTCTTGTATGATTTCTGTAAATATGGCAATCTTTTGTTGTTGTTGTTCAATCAGAGTTTTCAGGGAATGAAATGAATCTTAAATTGTCTTTCTTCAATCTCTTTTCCAGCTCTGTGGTTTTTAAATGGATGCTATATTTGATTTTTTAAAAAATATTTCTTGTTGAATCATGTTTTCTTTATTCTATTTTTCAAAGAAGTCTACTGTTTTGATGAATTTTCTATCTTTTTAAGCTATTTATTCTAATTGTTTTCCTCAAAAGCTCTGTCCCTTTCTCATTTATTACTTCATTTTTCTTATCCTTGTCATTTTATCAAAAGCTCTACTTGTGCTTATGGAAATACTATGGAATTACTATCTTCTGAGTTTACCTTTTGGACTTTTCTTAATGTGTAACACTGTGACAACAGAGAAAGAAGGTCACTTTATAGTCTCTCTCCTGACAGTAAGGAATTTTTTTAGAATAAGTTTCCATTGGGTGGCTAGGTGGTACAGTGAATAGAGCACTAGCCCTGGAGTCAGGAGGACCTGAGTTCAAATCTTGCCTCAGACTCTTGACACATTTACTAGCTGTGTGACTTTGGGCAAGTCACTTAACCCCAGTTGCCCTCCAAAAAAGCAAAAAAAAAAAAAAAAAAAGAATTTTCCATTTCAATGTCACAGCTAATCCTATGTTTTGCCTTCCTTTACCATAATTCTTTTGTACTGTATCTGTCCACCTAAAAATAAATAAATAAATGTCAACACTGTCTGAGATCCTTGAACCAACATCAGACCAGCTGATTAAAAATCTCTGTATTGTCTCCCTGAAATATAACAGTTTTCCTCAAGGCCGGTGACTTACTGGTAGTGAAGCCAGAGTGACTTCGTGTTATCTCTGTGTATTAACTGCTGATGGGAAATGATACATATACAGAAGCCTACTTGGCCCATACTATGAACTTCTCTTTCTCCCTTCCTATGTCTGTAACACTATACTGAATATACTTGGTTTTTTTACTGACATGCTCTAATTCGTAATTTTATCGGCTTTCTCATCATTACACTTTGGCTTCAGAGGGTAGATGTCTGGAATACAGAGAAGCTTGGACTTCCTCTGCTTTTGTTCGTGCTTTTTATGTAAGTAAAAACCTTCATTGCCATTATTCTGTTTATGTTCTAAGACTGGCTGACTCAAGGACTTTTCTGTTTTGTACCAGCAAGAGTTTGGGATCTTGTAAAAAGAAAATCTAGCTTATCACCTCTTTTAACTATTGTGTGAGGGCTGGTGTGTTCAATTTGCAGTCTGTCCTCTGATGATGTAATAGGTTTCTTTCAAGTTGGAAAGCAGTTGTAGGCTGTCACAGACATTCTGGCAAGATTGAGTCCATTGCTTATCTATTCCACCCTAGCCTTGTGTATCTTTGGGCTTTCCTCATCTGCTGAACCATCCCACCTGTTACAGGAAGAGCCACTCTCACTAGCCCAGTACATATGGCTATAAATCTTATATTCATGTATGTGTGTGTACATACACACATACACACATGTATTACACTCATATAAACATACATGTGTCTGTGTATGTATGAATCTGCCTAGTATGAGTCCATGAAGGGGACTAGTCTGTTTAAGTAAGTTCCTGCAAGGCAACTCCAGGACCTATGTGATTTAGCATTCCCTTGAGATTTAATTGGTATTATTACAGGCACAAAAAGAAAAAGAAGTGGAAACTGGTAAACATAGTAGAGTAAGAGGAAGTATTACAACAGCACTCCCACAACTACTCCAACAAATATTGAAAAAAGATCACCAGATGGAATGGTTATTGAGAATTTCAAGCAGTAACCACAATGGGACATTTCTTCCAGCTCATTTCAGCACAGACATAGAGCCAGAGACACGCAGGTGCTAGAAAGGGGGCCCAGCAAAGAAGGAACATGAAGAGCTTTCTAATGAAAGGACTAGTCTGGGGCCTCCAGTATTCTATAGGGTAGAGAGTAGTAGTTGCAGAAGGCTAACAACCAGATAGAGCGGGATCACAGCTTCAAACCATAGACCTTAGGCTGGGAACTAAAGCCCAAGTCAAGGAATTTGGATCAGGGTCAAGTTTATGGTCCTATCATTCTAACCACATTCTAATGACAGAGCAACACTGTGAATTAAACTCACAGACCTGGGCTAGAACCTCCAGCTGAATCATCAGATCAGAAAGGGCAGCCCAGCTCCATACCTGCAGCTTTGTCACTGAACCGTGGAGCCTTTCAACTAGCTGATAAGGTCTAAGCCAAGAACGGTCTACTGGGGTTCCAATGTTGGGCAATCCATCAGTTGTGCTGTCTAGACAAAAAATAGAGTTGGAAACCTCCACATCTCAGAGAGGAAGGGCTATTCTATAGATTATTCTATAGATCAGATTGTTTAGGATGTGCAAAAAGGTTGAAACTCCCTAGCCACGAGAAGGACCTCAGACAACACAAACAGGAGCACCCAAAGGCCCAATACTCCTTCCAGGAAGGCATAGGATCTAACTCGAACACAAAATTCCAGTCTTAAAAGGCTGGGAGAATGTGTAAACAAAATAAGAAACCAATAATAGTATTGTTCCTTGAAAGCTCTATTTTCATTTTTTATTTATTCCTTTATTTCTTCTATCTCTTCTTGAGGTCCTCGCCATTATTTTATCAGAAACTTTACTTGTGTTTGCAGAATTATTATGAAATTACTATCTTGTGAGCTTAACTTTTGGTATCATATAGTAGTATATAATAAAATATTTAGTGGTCTGGTGTATACAGATCTCGGGCAGGCAGATGTCTTCAGGAACTAGTTGTGGGAGTCTATGGGAAATGTAGTCTAGTATTATTTCTATGAATAGCATGCTACATTGGAAATGGCCTACAGAAGACTGATCTCTGCAGGCAGAAGTTCTTTAGGGACTAGCTGTGAGGGCTTATGGGAAATGTAGTTCAATGTTGTTTCTTCCTGTTCTAGGAGGGACTATCAAGAGCTCTGAAAGGAGCTCCCAGTGGCATCCTAAGTTTCATTTTCATTTTCTCTGAGGATGAATTTGAGAGGATGAATCAAGGCAAGCTGAGCAAATGAAAGTGAGGAGACAGATGAAGGCTGCATCAAGGACTACAGATTGATGTCACTCATGGGTTTGGCTAAACTATTTCTCTCTATTTTCCTGGCCCCTCTCTCTTTCTCTACCCAGGATAATACTTACTGTTAAATTTCTCTTAAGATTTGCTCATAATTATGGATTAATGTATCACTTTTAAAGCCAGTTTCCTATAGATAAAATCTGACCTATTTTTACTGCTTTTGATTAGTGTATGTTCTCATTTGCAAACAGAGTTTGTAAGAGGGAGAAAAAAGCTTTAGTATTTGTATTGTTAACCTGAAAAGTTTGGTTAAAGGAGACAAATAGTCTAGGTGATATACATTTTGGTATTTATTCCATTTATTCCCTTACGCTAGAAGAAACTAGTTTACTTGTATGTACAAGGAGACAGAAGCTAAGTTCTGACTGCCTGATACAAAGATTGTGCACATTTTTGCACAGTCCCAAGATGTTTGTGTCCCTCAGATTTATGACATCCATGTGAATATAGGACAAATGACAAAAGAGTGGAGATCTACATTCTCAGGATGTCTCTGTCTTCCCTATCTAGAATGTATCCCCAAGAGAATTTCTGAATTTTCAAGCATCCTGTCTCAAGTGGGGTAAATACCTATTCCCAATCTTATCTGGTCTTTCAAGTTGTAAATGCAGGAAAGAACATTTTAAAGCAAAGCACTCTGTTTGATTAATTCAGACTTTGGATAAATTTGATATTTAATGATTATTGGCATATATAGTGTGGTAGAGAACAGATACTTTATCTGGGTTGTTGGGGCAGTAAATGGCACCTATCCCAAAACTCTACTTAACTGCGGATATAAGCCATATGAGAAAGAAGCTTGTAGCTTTATTAATGACTTCTATAACTCTCTAAATAGTAGAGCAAAAACAAATCCTATAACTCAGACTATCTGCCTAGATAGTCTCTTTCTCTAAACTGTCATAACTGCCTTGTCCTTCTCTTCTAACTTATCTGACTGCTCCTTCTCAGTCTTCTTTGCCACATCTTCATCCAGGTCACTCCTGGCTGTCTTTGGGTGTTCCCCCAAGGCTCCACCTTAGGCCCTCTTTTCCTTCTGCATTATTTCAATTTGTGACTTCATCTGCTCCCAAGGATTCAACTATCATCTCTATGCAAATGATTCTGAAACTTATATGTCTAGCCTTAACCTCTCTGCTGACCTCCAGCCTCACATCTCCAATCGTCTAATGGAAATAAAACTGAATGTCTAATAGACATCTTAAACTTGATGTGTCCAAAACTAAATTTATCTTTTCCCCAAGCCCTCTCCTCTACCTTCTTAAGGATCATGCCTTAAATCCAAATTACTCTGCTTTCATTGATTGGTCAACAATAGTCCCAGCCCACGCCTCAGCTTGGTCATCATTTGGGCCCTGATGACTCAGAGTGAGTGTAAATAGCAATTGTTTCCATTTTGGCCAGAAAACCTGAGGGTCTTCCCCTCCAGACTGATTTTTTTAAAACTAGGTTGAAGAGATCATTCTTTGCCTCATTTCTTACCTAGCCTTAATCACCAAATGGGCATTGCCTCAGTCAAACTGAGACCAGGAAAAGACCTTAACTTAAAAAGATCAGGGTCTCCCACTACATCTGGGGCCATCTCCAGTCATCCTGATCTATATTTTTCTACTGAACCCAGATGGCTCTGGAGGAAAGAGTGAGGCTTGTGACTTTGCACAGCCCTCCCTCACTTAAATCCAATTCACTTGCAAGTTATGCATCGTCTTCCTGATGTAATGGTCCTCTTCAAGAAGGAAGGACAAGCAACAACGGCTCCTCTTCCTAAGTTCCCTGTTACCATGGCTAACTGCCATCCTCCCAAGTACCCAGGTTCACAAGCTTGGTGACGCCCTACTCTTCACTCTCTCACAACCCTTCATATCCTATCTGTTGCCAAAGTCCTGTCATTTCTATCTTCATGGCATCTCTTGTATACACCCCACCTCTTTTCTGATTGCCAAACCATCTGCACAAGACCATATCACCTTACCCCTGCAATAGCCTGCTGATGGGTCTCACTGCCCCAAGTCTCTCTCTAGTCAGAAGAAATCCCCTACTATACTTCAGATCCTAATCACATTTTGGTGAGCAAACTCTTCTCAGGTGTCCTGCAAGGCTCTCTAGCAAATGAACTGGTTCTTGAGTTAGCCCTGTCTCTGGCAATAGATCCATGGTGTGCATTGTTCAATTCTGCCTCCCTGCAAAGCATAAAGATCTGGTTCGATTTCCTCTATCCATTCACACAGGACAAAGTCAGGATCCCATTGATTTCAGGTCTCATTTTGAAGAGCTAGCATTGATTTGTGTCCCCCAGCTCAGAATTTCTTAGGGCTCCCAGAGTCCCTGTGCACTGGAGCTAGTGCTGGTTTCTGTCATTCCTTCTTTGACTCTTTTTTGAGTATGCTTTGGCTTGTGGCCACCATCTTGTTCAGTCCTGAACTTCTAGCTGTTTCTCTTTGGATTTCTTAATCATTGTTCCATCTGGTTTCCCTTTAGATTTTTGCTGAGGTTTTTTATGGGAAATTTGGGCTCCTCTAAAGACTTTTTCACATCACCGTCTTTTACCACTAAGTACATTCTGAAGGCTTTTAATTGACATTCACTTTGAGTTTAAAATCTTCAGTGTTTTCACAGAATCTCAGAGTGATGAAGGGACCTCAAAAGCCATCCACCTTCACAGATACCTAAGCCACAGTGCTCTCTACAATGTTACTGACAAGAGGTTACACAAACTTTTCTTAAAGACCTCCATAGTACAGTCCATTTTACTTTTGAAAAGTTCTGTTAAGGAAGTTTTCCTTGCCTCATATCTGAATTTTCTCTGTCCAACTTTCACCTGCTTTTCCTCATTTTGCCTTTTGTGGCCAAATAGAATAACAATAATGAGAGCTAACATGTATTAAGTACCTACTATGTGCAAAGCAGTGTGCTAAGCACTAAAGATACAAAAAGAAGCAAAAGACTGTCCATCCCTTCCCTCAAGGACCTTATAATCTGAAGGAGGTGACATGCTAATAAATACATACAAAGCAAAATATACACAGGATAAATTAAAAAAAATAACAGAGAAGGCACTAGAATTAAGAAGGGTTGGGGAAGGCTTCCCATAGAAGGTGGAATTTTAGTTAAAACTTAAAGGAAGCCAGGGAGGTCAGTAGGCAGAGATGAGGAGGGAAAACATCCCAAGCACAAGGGATGGCCAGAGAAAATGTTTGCCAAAAGATGGAGTGTCTTCTTCATGGAACAGCAAAGTGACTGAGTGTCACTGGATCTAAGGGTTTGCAGTGAGGAATAAGGTATAAAAAGACTAGAAAAATCTAGAGGATAGGTTATGAAGAATTTTGAATGTAGAGTCTTTTGCATTTGGTCCTGGAGATATTAGGGAATCATTGAAGTTTATTGAGTAGGGGGAAATATGATCAGACCTACACTTTAAGAAATCACTTTAGTGCCTAAGTGGAAGATGGAGTGAGTAGAGAGAAAGTTGAGAAAGGCAGACCCAGTAGTAAGCTATTGCAGTCATGGAGACATAAGGTGATAAGGACCTGTACAAGAGTTGTCTCAGTGTCATGGAAGACAAAGAGATTTATTGGAGAGATGTTGCAAAGGACAGACTTATCATTAAATTATGTATCCAAGTTTGGACCCAAGGGTCTAGTCTCCCAATTTCTTTATGAAACTGACTCTATCATCCAGTGTCTCTAGCTACCTCTCTCTCCCAGATTTGTGTCAATTTCATAAGCAATTTGGTTTCAGAAAAAGATTGTATTTTGTTGCATTTGAAATGTTGCATGAAAACAGAATTGCTAACTAATGTCATCCCTGTATTACCAAAATTAATTTACAAAATAACTATCAATGAATTTATTCTGTGGTATGCTTAAATTTCTAGATGTTAAATTTTTTTTTTTTGAGGAGGGAAGGTAGGGCAATTGGGCTTAAATGACTCTACCAAGGTCACACACTTGGTAAGTGTCAAGTGTCTGAGGCCACATTTGAACTCAGGTCCTCCTGACTCCAGGGCTGATGCTCTATTCAGTGTACCACCCAACTGCCTTTTAGATGTTAAATTATAAGACCTTAAACCAGCCCTAAATATCTTTGTATAGCATCTAACATAATGCTTAGGAGAGACAAACACTTGATAATTAGGAATGAAAATGAAATAATGTATTAATTAGAACAGAAACCAGGAGGCCTGAATTCTAGCTGTGGCATCAATACTAACTTTGTGCAGCAGGTCACTAGTTCTCTGGGCCTGTTTCCTCAATAGTAAAAATAAGGAAGCTGGATTCTGATTTCTCAGGTTGACAACAATTCTAAAATTCTGCAAATGTGCAACCATCGGATGAAGCTAAAGGAAAATATATTTGTGACTAAAAAGAAATAATCTGGAGCTATCTTATTTTATGAGAGTAAAAATTGAATTATATTGTATTACAGATGCTTTTAGAGCTGTGTCATCTGAAAACTGGTGACTGCTCAAATCTGGAGCATATTTGAAGGGTGGCAAGACATAAAACCACATCTAAAACTAAGATATTTGTCAGAATGTTCACTTGTCCCAGTACAACAATAACCTAATGTCAATATATAATAGAATAAAAGATTCTGTGTGCGTATGTTTGTCTAAAAATCACCTAAGTACTTTTATGCAAATTTAACACAACATAAGAAAATTCCTTTTTTTAAAAGGTTCTTTAAGCCAACAAATTCATCATTAAGTAACAAATGCTAACACTGCGTAAATTAGATGTAAGTTGTCAACATAGGATTTCTCTTTGCTGGAAATTAGGCTGTAGAAGCAATACCTAAATTAAAGGTAATGCAATTCCTTAGTCTCCTTTCTTATGGTTAGACAGACCCGCCCATGGACACTTCCTTTGGTTTAGCCCTTGGACCAATATATCAGGGGTAAGGTGGGGCTTAGCTCCACTTACAGTAATGTTAAGGTTCTTTCTATATACAGATAGTATGTAATCCATCTGGTAGACAGCAAAGACATTCCCCACTCTTTTTCCTGCCTAGAACATTTTATGACTTCACAAGGCTTCAGCACTATCTTATTTCAAAGTCCTATCTTATTTCAAAGATAATAAGAGTCTTTCTCCCAGGTGCAAGTAACTAGCATATATTTATTTTATTTTTAAATTTTTATTCATTTTAAACTTAAATACAAAAACTCACAAAAAGAGAGACAGAACATTTCCAATACACAGCACAACATAAAAAGAGGATTGAACATGAGTCATGAATTTCCATTTCACACTTTTTACTTTTCTAAGTCTACTTTTTAAAAAGTAATAAATATTATACACTGTTTTCAAAGCATAATGATAATGTAAACAGGAAGATATTTTCCATCCATTAATAGGCCCATGTGACCTGCTTAAGTCACATGAAAGCCTAAGATACATGAGTTTGAGTCATATAAAGCCTATGGTGAGAGGAGCTAGCTAAACAAGTGGAGCAGGAAGGGTGGAGGAGAGCTTAGAGGGAGTTGGACAGAGCAGTTAGAACTGAGGGAGAGAAAGGAAGCTGGCAGCAAGGCCCTAGTAGGGGGAAGGTTTGGGGATGGCAGTGCCTCCTGCATCGTTATTGTGTATAGGTTTCTTGGTTGCTATGATGGATTTGGCTTTCTGGTGTTGGGATTCGGCTTTCTAGTGTTTGAATAAATGTTTTGGTTCTGTCTTCCATGTGGAGAGTCTGTTGTATTTTGTGATTCAGAATTATGCTGGCATATTCATAACTGCCATAGGTGCTGTGACTATTGCCATTGGCACTACATTTGGCAACAAGGATGTGATAATCCTGTCTGGCCAATATGAAAATCAAATGGGACATGGAGAATGACAGTAGATCATAGACAACTGAATTAGGTGACTCCTCCATTATATGCTGCTATTCCGAATGCCATCCCATTAATAGGAAGGATCCAGGCATATGATGGGACATGGTACACAGTGATTGATTAAGCCAATGCTTTCTTTATTGTCCCAATAGATTCTAAACAATGGGAACAGTTTGCTTTCACTTGACAGAGCAGGCAATATACTTGTACCCACTTGTCACAAGGATATCTGCATAGCTCCACTATTTGTCATAGGATGGTAACTGAACCCTTAGACAAATTAGAGCTACCTGGTGTACAGCTTACCCACTGCATAGATGATATTATAATACAGGTAAAAAATATAAAAGAAGTGGAGAAGAGTTTAACACTTTTAATTGAGCATATGAAAAGCAAAGGGTAGGAAATTAACCCTGCAAAGATTCAAAGGCCAGCTCAAAATGTAAAATTTTAGGGTATACAATGAAATAAGGGACCATGAGAGATTCTCCCAAGAGTCCAACAAAATTTTCAGGATTGTCCTGTCCCCACCAATAAGAAAGAGGTCTAAACATGTTTAGGTTATTTGGATATTGGAGGAACCACATTCTACATCTGAGACAGATTTTGAAACCCATAAAGTTACTAGGAAGAAATATGAATTTGAGCAGAGTAAAGCTCTTAAAGAAGCCAAGGCTACTATACAATTGGTCCTAGATTTATGGCCTATGCAAAATGGTCTGGTGATATTACAATTACAAGATTGAATAGGCAAACTGGAGCTTACGGCAAAAACAACAAAGTTGAAATATACCCTTAAAATTTTGGTCTAGGAAACTTCCTTCATCTGAAATTGAATATGTCCCTTTGAGAAGCAGTTGTTAGCTGCATATTGGTCTTTGGTAGAGAATAAACAACTGACTCTGGGCTATGAAGTGATATTAATTAAGGGCTGGAATCCCCATTATGACCTGGGTAATGAGTACCCCAGCTTTTCACAGAATTGGACATGCCCAAGAGGCCAGCACAATTAAATGGAAATAGGATATTCAAAATAGAGCTAAAACAGGCAAAAGTGGAGTTTTTGCTTTACACAAATCTACAGCAAACAGATTCTGAGGGAAATGACACCCCTCCTGAACCAAAGCAACAGTTGGTATAGTTCTTGGTAAAATGCAATGAGGGACGTGATGGATTAACGGAAGAACAAAAGAAATGTTCATGTTTTACTGCTAGGACAGCACAATATTTGGGCCACAAAAGACGCTGGAAAGCAGTAGCCTAGAATTCATGTACTAGGTGGACTTTGGAAAGTTACTGGGACAGGTGAAAATAGTCAATATGCTGAACTTAGGGCAGTACATCAATCTATCAAAACAGAACAAGGAGGATACTATTCTATATTCACTGATTCATGGGCAGTAGCTAATGGGTTAGCTACATGGATGCCCATGTGGAAACATCAACATTGGGAAATTCATGGCAAACAAGGCTAGGGCATAGAATTATGGGAAGGTATCTGGGACATGTCTTTGGTTACTAATTTGTCACTATTAGTATCTCATTAATGGGTAAAACCATGATACTGAATATAACTACACCTTACTTTTCGGAAGTGAAAGACTGTTTTTTTTTTTTGTTTTTTTTTTTAGGAAGAACAAAAAGGTCAGAGGCATTGGATTATAAAGTACATGGAAGTGAATGAGATATAAGAAGACTGGGAAGGTAAGAAGGGGGCAGGTTATGAAGGACTTTAATAACTGAACAGAATTTTGTTTTTGGATCCTGGAAGCAACATGGAGTCCACAGAGGTTCATTGAATACTGGGGGGTGGAGGGGAGAGGTGAGGGGAGAGAGGGATGTCATATGGTCAGACTTGCCGTTTTGGAAGATTCCTTTGATAACTGAGCAGAAGTTAGACTGGAGGAAGGAGAGACTTGAGTAAGAGAGACCCAAAAGAGAACTATTGCAGTAGTCCAAAGTGAGTAATAGGAGTCTACACAAGAACGGTGGCAGCATCAGAGGAGAAAAGGAACTGTTGTGAAGGTAGAATCAACAAAACTTGGCAACAGATTGGAAAAAGGAGGTAAGAGAAAGTGTGAAGAGTTGGAGATGATCCTAGATTGTGAGCCTGTGGGACTTGGG
>CM053599.1:199439919-199462825 GCA_028646575.1 Pseudocheirus occidentalis
AGAAAGAAAGAAAGAAAGAAAGAAAGAAAGAAAGAAAGAAAGAAAGAAAGAAAGAAAGAAAGAAAGAAAGAAAGAAAGAAAGAAAGAAAGAAAGAAAGAAAGAAAGAAAGAAAGAAAGAAAAACACTTAAACACTTCATTTCCTGGCTCCATGTATTTTTACTAGCTGTCCTTCATTCCTAAAAGTCACTTCCTCCTCACCTCTACCTCCTGGCTTCCCTGGTTCCTTTCATGTCTCAGTTAAAATCACACTTCCTCCAAGAATCCTTCTCAGCCCTGTTAAAAGTTAGTACTTTAGAGGCAGCTAGGTGGCTCAGTGAATAGAGCACTGGTCCTGGAGTCAGGAGGACTTGAGTTCAAATTTAACCTCAGACACTTGACACACTTACTAGCTGTGTGACCTTGAGCAAGTCAAGTCACTTAACCCCAATTGCCCTGCTCTCCCCCCTTCAAAAAGAAAAAAAAACCGTACATTCTCTTTGAAATTACCTCTAATTTAACTTGCGTATATTTTGTTTGACACAATTGTTTGCAGGTTATTGTCCACCATTAGACTGCTAACTCTTTGAAAACAAGAACTGGTTGTTGCTGTTTTCTTTGCACCCTGGTGTTTAGAGTAATGTTTCATACTACCAGAACTTGATTTGTATTATCTGTGTACTAGTTATTTGAGGTTTCTATTGGATAGAATGACAGATAAGCCCAATTTGATTCACTCTCAGTACAATTGTCTTAGATGACAAAAACAATGGAAATAGCTTTGGAGGAGTTTCAGGAAGATATTGTTCATGGAACTGTGAAATGGTCTAACTAAACTAGAAAGCAAATTTGAAATGATATTAAACTAGTTACTATAATGTCCCCAAAAGTGGGATACACAAATCCCATTGCAAGATATATACACCAACAGGCTCAAAGACAGAACAGTCCTTTACATACCAAAATGTTCACAATTACACTTTTTATAATAAAGAACTAGAAACAGTGTACCATAGATGCCTATCAATTAGTCAGGGATGGGGAGATACATGAATTGTGGTACATAAATCTAATGAAATATTTCTGTCCTATAAGAAAAATAACTTGAAGAATTAAGAAAAGCATGGAAAAATTTCTGAACTGATGCAGAAGGAAATAAGAAGAACCAGGAAACAAATATCCACAGCGGCTACAGCAATGTGCAGGTAGGTCTACATTAGTATGACTAATAAATCTCTTTAAATGGTCATATGTATTCAAATTTGACATTTTAATGATTTAAAAATAGTATTTGGTTCCAACTCAATAGAAATATATAGTGCAAATTCAAATAATGTGATTACTTCTGGAGATACATTATACACGCTACTTGGAGCCTAGCTAGAAATATAAAAGGGGGGAAAACAATAACATTAAACAGGATGCTCTGTAATTATAAGGTCCAAGCTTGATCCTAGGGAATCAATTAATTAATCAAAAAGTATTTAAGTGCTTCCTATATGTGGGAAGGGAGGAACTGGAAGTAATGAAGAGTAGGTACAGGAGAGATGAGGCCCAGAGAGAGAGATAATAATGTGAGTATACGGTCACATCGAGACACGTCAGAGTTTTTATTAAGAAAGCTGAACACTTAGAGATAATTGTGAGATCCAGCACCTGATCATCCTCATATGTAACTGAGGTTGAATGCATTTAGGCAATGCCATTTAAGGAGACTAAGGAACTGAGCAGTTAGGGAGTTTGGAAGAACATCAATATGAATATTGAAGCACTGGTACAATAGTGGGAATTGGGGAGAAGAGGAAAATGGTGAACCAGGTACTGATTGCTTTGAGAAAAGCAGAAGTATATTCTGGGGGCCAGTATACAGCAGCCAACATAATTTGCATTGAGTGGAAATCTTTAAATGAGTGAACCTCACAGGAGAAGTTGCTCAAATGATTGCAGTAAGGTGAGAGTCTGGTCATGGGAGTGGGGAGCAAAGAATATTCTGATGTCCCCTTGAGGACTGTGTGAGCAAAAATATAGTAAGGGCTGGAGAGTGGCTAAGAATGTACTGTTGGCAGGACTGAGTCATGTCTCAGTGAGGAAAGGAAGATAGTAGTGTGAGAGAAAGAGGTATGTAATGAAGGGAAGTTTGTTCACTGTGGAATGGAAATTCTAAATGGCATAGTGGAAGGGTTGGGCAGGGTGGGACCTAAATAAAGTAGGGTTAAGGAAGATAGGAATGAAAGAATGGGAAGTGGGAGTTGGGAATAGTTTGTTCTTTTGTGGTCAGTGATCAAATAATATAGGGATAAGGAGAGAAAGAGATGGTCGAAGATTGTTAGACTTAAATGTGGTACTGGTTGGAAGATAAATAATAATGCCTAGTCTTGAAGGGATATTTTTGCTGGATAAAGGTCGAGTATTGGTGATCTTTGTTACTCACACCTGGTCCCCTTGCATAGTTTTGGAGGTCACATATGAGAAGCAGAGAGTATTGGGTTACTGGGTGACAGAGAGCTACTGAGAGCAACTGGGTCTCCTTGGCTGGCAGAAGGCTCTTAGGAAGAACCTTGATCTGACTCATCACCAACCTGCTCCTCTTCCCATTCCTACTAATTTGCATATTTGTTTTATTATTCTTTTCTCTGTGTCATTTTTTAAAAACATTGCTTTATTGGCATAATATTGCAATTGGATTTTCACTCTATTATGGTCTATTGAACACTATTATCATGAATCAGTCATTGGAGCAGATGATGTTTTAATTTGCTTGAAAAATGTAAGATGTTGGACACATAGGCTCCACAGTGGACAGGAACTCCTCAATGTTTGTCTACTTGAGCCCCTGGGAAGTGTTACTAGAAGGTTGGATTTTTTCCATCCTAAGAGAGAGAGAAGTACCACCAGAGAAGTGAGAACCAAAGTAATACATCTGGAATCTGAACTCTGAAATGAAGCAAAGAGAAGAGAAGGATACCAGCAGCCTAGGCACCCTTGGTGTGGGACTGTCATCCCATCCCAGTCCCACCTTCAGCTACAGCCACTAATATTGTCTCTACCTCAAGTAAACTGGCAGAAAAGTGAGTGCTGAGATGTTAAGAGTTTGTGGAACAGTTACAATGTTGGAACCATCCATGATGCTTAGAAAAGAACAGTTGAATTTGTACTTTGCAGTCCCTTGCTTTACTTACACTCTTACTCTTTTAGGCGAGAAATAAGCTGCTTAATCCTTGTTTCTTGAGGGGTTTTCTGTTTCATAGTTACTCTAAAATAAAGTGGTTTACTCTAACTACTGCATGGCTCATATATGTGCTAATCTATCCTGGGCAAATGTTAGCAGAATAAGAGGTAATAGGGTAAAGTGTCCAGAATAAAGACAGAATGAATGCTGTTTTTTTTTAAATAACTGTAAGCAGTTTTCTTCCTACAATGGCATCTCAGAACTATACCAAAAAAGAAGACGTTTTATTGATTCATATTTTATAGCTTCCCCAAAGCAGAGAAATAGAAGGTGGAAGGTGAATGGCCCTACTCAGACACAAAATGATTAAATATGGCCTGGGGAGGAGGGATAGGGAAGGATGTAGGGGGATTATAAGATCCTGGAGTTGGTATTTCTGAAACACTAGCTTCAGGCACCTCCTTTTCCACTGTTTCTTCCAAAGTGGCTTTGAAAGAAAATCCCCCAAGTTATGGAGCCAAGGGGGTTGACTAGAGCAGTGGTCCTCAACCTTCCTAATGCTGGGACCCTTTAATACTCATATGTGGGCATATCTGCATGTGGGCAGACCCTTCTGGAGACAGAGGAGTCGTGTCTTGGTTCCTAAGACCATCGGAAATATGTGTTTTCCCTTGATCTTAGGTGACCCCTGTGAAAAGGTCATTTGACCCCCAAAGGGGTCATGACCCACATGTTGAGAACAACTGGACTAGAGAGAAAGTCAAACCTAAGGAGAGGACCTTAGGAGCTAGAGTTGCTACCCGCACAAGGGTAGGTCCAAGAAAGAGAAAAAGAGAGAGAGAAGGAGGGAGGGAGGGAGGGAGGGAGAGAGAGAAAGAGAGAGAGAGAAAGAGAGAGAGAGAGAGAGAGAGAGAGAGAGAGAGAGAGAGAGAGAGAGAGAAACTAGCCTTCTGCTCACTAGCCTAGTGTGGCCAACTATACACAGTAGCACCAGCATAGTTAAGCAAGTATCATGATGTTTATTAACTAGAAATGTATAGGAGTCTCCTTATGTTAGGACATGAAATTAAATTGAGGACATTGTAAAGCATGGAAAGAATGATTACAATATAGTTTGTAACAGGGTCAGGACTATATCATTATCTAATCCATTTGATCATTCAGAATTACTAGATATAAAGAGAGAAATGCTGAAAAAATAAGCTACTTACTCTATGCTGAGCAGGAAGCATTTGTCAAGAGAGGAATTGGGTACATAAGTCAAAAAAAATATAATTTACCTGAGAAAAAAGCAGAGGATACAATAGGTCTCTTGTGCCAGAAAAAGACAGTTCACTTCTGGGTAGGTCTGAAACTAGGTCTCCTAAACCAGAGAAATACTGCCTGGGGGAAAGACCAAGGTTTGATGTCTCTGAACATAGTGATGTTAATGGACTAAGTTGGGAATCTTCACCAGAAAGGGTGTCCTCCTGGGAATTTACCCTGGGAAATTTGTATTACCCATGTGTCAGAATCATATATAATTAGCATTATATAATGCCAATGATATTTCTGACCTAGAAAGAAAAAAATAAATTAATGGAAAGCTTTAGAGAATTGGCTTTGAGATTTGTATCAGGTCTGAATGCTGCCAAGTCTGAATTCATATGACATATTGGTTTTTAGAAATGAGAAAGGAACTTTGGTGGCAGCAAGATACCATGCCAAGCATTTGCTATATTCATTGACTTTTCACTGTGGTACAGTGGGGAAAAAGCCCTCCATCTTTGTAATTTATGTGCTCCTCCATATTACAGACACTGAAAGATCTAGATCCAGTAAGTCCTAAAGAAAAGAACATGGTCGAATTGGACCAACTACACAATGGCATGATACATAACTAAATTTTTTTTTAAGTAGTTAAGAACTTCTACAGAATCTATAGATTTCAATGAATTGATAGAAACAGTATGGTTATAGAAAACAATTAGAAAGCTTCCAAAAAGGATTCTCACTGTGAAGGACCAACTGCAAATAACTCTGCAACATCTTCTGGTGTATGAGCCATGGGAAAAAGCAAGACAGCAATATCGGAGATGCAGCTTCAAAGGCAGAAGTCCTTGGGAAACATTCTGAAGACGGAATGATAGGGGAAAAAATTGTCCTATTTGGAAAATTAATAGGACAAAGAAAGGGGAATCACACTAGCTTATACTAATAGAGGCAAAGGAGTTGGATACTCCCTGTTCCCCATGGCAGCTTCCAGGTTCTCCCCTTACCACAGTCACTTTCCTCCTTTGAGATTCACACAATCCACATCTTCCAAGCAACTGAAGTCATGGCAATTCATTTTTACTCATCTTTAGAACACTACTTTTAGTTCTTCAAGGAGATCAGCACTTGGTTTATAATCTTTCCCTCTTCCCCAACTCCTGCCCTCATACTAGGGGACTTCAATAAACATATTGGCACTCCCTCTAACATCCCAACCATGTAGTTCCTCAACCTACTCACTTCCCATGAACTATTCCTCCATCCTACACACAAAGATGATTATGCCCTTGATTTTGTATCACCCACAAATATACCATCTCCATGTTCAAGAACTTTAAAATCCCCTTATCTGACCTTGGCTTTGCACCTCTCCCTCTTCCTTCCCATACCAAATCTTATTCTTCATCCACTCTGGTAGTTCTTTATCACTTCTGAGATTAAATACAAAATTCTCCGTTTGGTGGTCAGTCCTCACAAAACCCTTGCCCCCACCCTTTTCCAGTCTTTTTATTCCTTACTCATCCACACACATTTTTCTTTTTTTTTTTTTATTTTTTTGCTTTTTTTTTTTTTGGAGGGCAATTGGGGTTGAGTGACTTGCCCAAGGTCACACAGCTAGTTTTTGCGTTAAGTGTCTGAATCCGGATTTGAACTCAGGTCCTCCTGACTCCAGGGCCTGTGCTCTATTCATTGCATCACCTGGCTGCCCCTACACATATTTTTCAGTCTAGACACTGGCCTCCATAGTGTACAATGAGTAAAATCCTCAACTCTAGGCTCTGGGCAGTTTCTCTAACTGTGCCCCATTGCTGGAATGCTCTACTTCCTCATTGCTGCCTTCTGGTTTCCCTGGTTTCTTTCAAGTCCCAACTAAGATCTCACCTTCTACAGGAAGCTTTTCCCAAACTCTCTTAATTCTGGTGCCTCCCTTCCTTAAATCATTTCTTATTTATCCTTTAGATGGTTTGCACATATGTGTTTGCTCATTGCCGCCCCATTGGACTGTGAGAACCTTGAGGATAGGGATTGTCTTTTGCCTCTTTTCATTGTCCCCGGTGCCTAACACAGGTAAACACAATGCTTGTTGACTGACTAACTGAAACACAAGTACAACCATCAGGAGACAGTCAGAAAGGCAGATCTGGCTTCTGGTGTAACTCCAAACGGTATGGCCACGTGCAAACTAGATTATGCAGAATACAGGTGCTCCTGAGGAAGATGTCTGTCTGTGTTTTCTTACTGCAAAAGCTGAGGTTTATAAGAACAGCATCAAGAAAAAGAGTCAGGGCCAGGGAAGATTTCCCTAGACCCTGAAAACAATATCAGTTGCTTTGGATGAATTCAATCCTTATGAATCTGTCTCATCTAGAATTATGGGGCTCCATATAGAAATAGTAGTAAAAATGGAGAATGTGGAATATGTTGCCATCTTAGACAGTGGATCAAAAGTTACCATCCTATTTCAGCCTAAGGCACATACTTTTATAGTCTATTAAAGGGATAGGACTTAGTGAACTGAGGAAGAAAGACCACATGTATACCGTATAGAATAAATTTGAACTTTTCTAAAGCAGTTAGTTTCAACAAGGTTAGTCAGAGTGTTTTGGGCTGGCCTGTTTCAGGCAAGTTCCTTGGTAGTTTAGATATGATACTGAAACAAAATGAGATTCTTAGAGGTCATTCGACAATTAACAAGAGGAGGCCATAATATGGCTTAACCATAACAGAAAGGACACTCAAAAAGGATATAACACCTGAATTGTAGCCGTCGTCACTTCAATATGAAAATGGCCAACAGGGGCGGGTTTGGTTATTTGTGAGCCCTTAAAAGGATTAGACCACTAAGGATGAAAGGCCATGTTTCCAAGTGGCTCACCGATTTTTTACTCTTAAGTGACCAGGAAACTCTATCAATGTGGCTTGAGGCCATGAGGAAGCTACATGTTGAAGTGTCTGGAGCCTTAGTCCTCTGTTTTTTCCCAACAAAGTTTTGGAATCTTTTAGGGGAAGAACTAGCCTAACTACCCTAACATACACGAGGAGGAGAAGGACAAACATGGTAACCATTGAACTAATCACATTATGGATCTAGCATGTTTAGAATCACCAGACATTTCTGGAGTGTCAACACTGATTAGACCTATGTCTAGTCTATTCAGAATTCTAGTAGTAAGCAACAAGCTGGGACCTAATACTACAGATTTTAACCATCCATGAAGTCAGTGAAGAAGCTTAAAGGAGGATTGAGAGAAGTGAATAACATGAGTTCGCTATTCTCCTAAACTCAGAAATGGATCCCAAGAAGTTTAACTTTGGTGAGTCTGGAGTATGAGAATGGAAGGATCAGTTGGGCAGAAACTTACCAAGGGGACCATGAGTGAGCTATTGGATGTGCTTGGGGAGCAATCTACAAAACTCTTCAACTAGATGACTTTCAGTCAAGCTGGGAATGATCTTGGGGAATGCCTTTATCCATAATGACATACTTCAGAGAAAATCTCAAAGTATTTCTGGCAAATATCATTAGCAGCAACCTCTATCCATAACCCATAATAATAGTACCAAGGAAGAGTGAAAAAATGCAGCTTTGTGCAGACTCCTAAACTCTGGACAAAATGAATTAAAGTACACACAATTCAAAGAATCCAAGATGCCCTGGACTGCTTGTTAAGCAGCCAGTGGTTCTCAATGTTGGATTTAGCAGTGGCTACTGCCAGATTCCTTTGACAGAGGAAAAAAAGTAGAAAAATGCTATTATCTGTCCAACTGAATTTTAATGTTTGTGGACATTCCACAAGACATTTCAGAGGTACTACTTTCCAACAGCTGATGAAGAAAATAGTTGGAGACATAAACTGTCTGGAAGCATTGGTATAACAATGGCCTCATTATCTTTGGGAAGCCCCTGGAATAACGTAAGAAGACATTCATTACAGTGTTGGATTAGCTAGATAAAGATGTTATATATCTTCCAATAGACAATTGCCAGTTTTGTAGAGCCTTGTCCAGTATATGAGTCACATAATATTTCAACAAGGTGTGAGCACTGACTCAAAGAGTGGAGAAATACTCTTAACTTGGCCACATTCATATAGTCTTCTAAAAACTTTTCTACAGCTTGGAAATTATTATTATTACAATTTAGCTTTTATTATTCATATTACAATATTCTTTTATTACTAAACTATTTACTCATCTTACTCATACACACATTATTAAAGTAAACCAGAATCAGAAGAGCAAGGATGCAAAAATCATTTTAAGTCCTACAAAGTCAATTGAATATCAATGGATAGACAAATGTGAGCAAGCTTTCGAAGACATGGTCACCTGTTACATACATGCATCAATACTAGCCTACACAGATCCAAGCAAACCTTTTGTTCTGCATAATGATGTTACCCTGGAGGGCTTATAAGTACCAAGTATCGAGAGAATGACTACCCCCAGAAAGTAGTTGTATTTGTCAGCAGAGGGCTTACTGACAGAGAGGCTCACTGTTCCTTACATAAGCTAAACTTCTAAGCTTTGAAGTGAGCTGTCATTGAGAAGTTCAAAGACACAGAGGAAAGTTTCCGTTGTGAACTGACAACAATTTGTGGACATATTCTGACAAGGTGCCAAGATATATACTGTTCGCCAAAGACAGGGAGTGGTACTAGTCATGTTCAAATTCAACATAAACTACCACTACCTGCAAGGGAAGGCTGACACGGATGCTGATGTCCGGTCCCAAGGTCATGTAGCAACATCAGTTAGGGTGATACCTAAGGAAGGAGTGAAGGCTATATGTGAAACCCATGGAGCAAAGCTGTAACAAATAGCAGTACAGCTGAGAGTTGAGACTTCAACCAGACCACATACTAGTTACATATTTAAACCTTTTTCTTTTTTTTTCTTCACTAAACCAATTCTCTTTGCCTAAATTGTCTCTGGATAACTGGCAATGAGAGCAGATGACTGTTGAAGGATTATAAGATATGGTACAAGCCAAAAATCAGAACAGTGATGCTAAAGGACTCAAGTTTCAGTTCCTAGAAGGCATCTTACATTGAGACATTGGAAGAAATTGCAGTTATATAATGGAGTTCTGTAGCTATAACTGATCCCACATAAGGTATCGGGAAGCAGTGCAGATTACTCTAGGGCCATGAAAGCTTTGTATTATGACTTTGGACTTAGGGATAAAGATAGAATCTTAGAGATAGTAAGAAAGAGATTTTAGTGGTCCCAGATGGTTATAGATGTCACTAAAAAGTATGAGATGTGCTCATTGAGTGCAAAGAAGTATAGTTCTAACTCATGCTGAATATTTGGATATTATAAGCACTAGAAAACCTTTGGAACTTTCCTACATTAACTCTAGGAGGAGATGGTAAACACATAAACCATAGCTTCGTGGTAAATGATCATCTTACCTTATATACACAAGCATACTCAATTAGGAGCAACAAAGCTCCATGGGGTCAAAGACAGAAAAAAAGATAGATAGACAGATGGACGGACAGACGGATGGACGGATGGATGGATGGATGGATGGATGGATGGATGGATGGACAGATGGATAGATGAATATACAGACAGACGGATAGATGATAGATAAATAGATAGATAGATGGATAGACAGACAGACAGATAGACAGATGATAGACAGCTGACAAAATACTAATAACAGCACTTTTTATAGCAAAGAGCTAGAAACAGAATAGATGGTCAGAGACTGGGGAATGTGTAAGCAAAGTACATGTATCTAATATAATGCTACTGAGCTACAGGAAACAATAAATAGGAAACCTTCAAAGAAACATGAGAAAATTTATGTGAACTGATATAAAGTAAAATAAACAGAACCAAGAATCAAAAATACACAATATTTACAACACTTTGTATGTCAACACTTTGGTTGTTGAAGTGGACAGAAAAATAACTTTTGCATATGAAAAACTGACAAAAATGTATATATGAGGAAACAATTTCTCCAATAAAACGTCAAGGAGAAACACAGGCTAGAAAAACAATATAGAGAACTGCCCCTCATATGAATGCACTGAGAGAACTTGTTTGAGGGCAGAGAAAGGAATGGGGCAGTAATTAATGTCAGTTCATCTGCAGTAAGTGATTCTAGAGTTTGAAAAGTTAAAACTGACAAAAATGGTAACTCAAGTAACTTGAGACTATCATAAGATTAAATAAGAACCGTTAAGTTCATAACTGACAGAAAAATGAATTTCCTGAGTTTTATCGCATAAGGAACAGATGAATCACTGACTGCCAGCAGGCTCTGATTTGAGGCATGAGAGGCAGTTAACAATGTAGCAGGAGTGATTCAGAAGGCAGCAGGAGCAGTCAGCTAACAAGAATGCTTCAGCCACTGTGCTGGAACCTATCAACTGGAAGAGAGATATTAATTAGTGAATTGGTTAAAGACTAAGAGTCTGCTGATTAGAGAAAAGCTGAAATTCTGCTGCAGTTTGAGCTATTGCCTTCCAGTGCCATCTATACCTTGAGAGGGGAAACCTCTCAGCAGGGCCTGGTAGCTCTCTACTGTCCTCTCTTAACAGATTGGCAGCAACAGAAGAGAAAAGACAGGCTTTCAACCACCTTAATACTGCTTTGCTGTAAGAAGATATTTGCGGGTGGCTAGGTGGAGCAGTGAATAGAGCACCACCCTGGAATCAGGAGGACATGAGTTCAAATCTGACCTCAGACATTTAACATACACACACACACACACACACACACACACACACACACACACACACACCCCAGCCGTGTGACCTTGGGCAAGTCACAGTTTGCCCCAATTGCCCTCCAAAAAAAATAAAAAGAAGAGATTTGAATCTGATTGGACAACAAAGAATCCTGTTAAGTGAAAACTGTCTGGGTTTACTTATTTATTATAAAATATTTTGTTATGAACTACTGAAATAAGATTTTTAGAGGTGATTGAGCAAAGCAGAATCCTGTCAAGTACAGAGTTGGCTGAGCTGGACTGCAGTGTCCCCAAGCGATGACCTGAGGAGCTCTGTAGGACTCTGACTTAAGGGAACTGCTTTCCACTATAATAAAGTGTAACACTTTCTCAGTGCCTTCTTAAGGGTAACTGAATTAAAGGACTTCCATGAATTCAAGATAAGAAGAGCAGATTTACTTAGAAAGAAGAGGATCAGGCTTCATATCGTGTTGTTCCTGAAGGAGCCAAAATCATCAAGATTCCTACAATTCATAGTTGAATTGCACTAAGTACATGGGTTTCCCTACTCATGTGGCTTAGAAATAGGCTTTTATAAAATGTATGCCCATCAACACTGTGCATTGCTGGGAAAATATGACAAAGTTTCATGCATGAACTGTGATGTTTTGATTGTAACTGAATTTGACTTATACTGAATAACATTGTTCAATCATGTTCTGACTCTTCATGATCCCACGGACAAACTATGCACCAGGTTTTTTGGCAAAGATACTGGAATGGTTTGCCATTCCCATCTCCAGTTTTAGGCAGGGGTTTAGGGACTTGCCCCAGAGTCCCACAGCCAGTAAGTGTCTGCAATCAGATTTTCACCCTGGTCTTTCTGATTCTAAGCCCACTGCTCCATCCACTGTGCCACCTAGCTGCCCCATATTGAACAACTATTATGTTATAATTAATCTGTTTTTGCCTTATATTTAAGCAAATATTTCATATTTAAGAGTTCCTAGTGTCACAGGGACTTATTTTTGTATAAATTGGAAACACACTCATGGGGACTTATAAAAATTAGTAGTAGGAGTATATGTCCTCATAATAGAGGGTTACTCCTAGAATTTGGAGAGTTGAGTCCCAGCCACACCTTGGTAGTCTGTCTCTGGGAACTCTGTACCTGCTGGTGTGAAAACAGATTGGGTTGGTAAGCCAGCCCAGAAAGTGATCATGTAAGTGATCATATTACTACGTATGGTGCTACAAATGTAAACAGAACAGACAATAAAATGAAGGTATACTCAGCCCATATTCTATACACACCTATGATAAGCAGTTTTCTCAGGGCTCAAAAGGGAAGAAAACATGAAATCAATATTTGATATTTACAAAGAAAGAAATTAGTTATCCCTAAAGTCTTTTTTATGGTAAGCAGATCACTAACACAGCATTCATACTTTTCCTCCCACTTCCAGAAACCTGCTCTCTCCAAAATAATACAACAGCTAAACTTTTGTTTTCTACTGTTATTGCTTCTTCTGTCCAACAAATTGTCCCAGATGGAGGTAAAGGCAAACTCCTTATTCTTCCTTATTACTTCCAGACATTCCTACTGCCATAACTAAGCAACCTCTCCTCTCTTAAACTCCATCCAGCTATGTCACCCTATTCACATCCTTTTTTCAGCCTTCTGCAGCTTCCAGAAGTTGTTAATTAACTTCCATGCTATGAAACAACAGCCAGGATGTTCAACTGACACTGATAATTATTTGAATATTCTCCCCATACTCAAGGAGTTCACTTATTCTCACCATCTCCTCATGTAATTCTTCTCTGCCCTCAAGTCTTCCTTCATACTTGGAGACTTCAATATGCATATTGATCTCTTCTTGCCTCCCAGACCACCACCCTTCTCAAACATGAATGATTTTCACTCTACCACAACCACCCACAAACAGTCATGCCCTGTATCTTACAATCACTCCTAATTCAGAACTCAGAAATACCTCTATTTTATCATACTCTCCCTTGGTTTCGCTCCTCTCTAATCCTATTCTTGCTTGCCTCAAGTCTCTCCTTACTCCTTACATACCTACCAAGGTAATTTTCCTTAAATGCAGATCTGACCATGTGACTCTCCTACTCAATCAACTCTCCCGGCTTTCTGTTTCCTCTGGGGTCAATAAACTCTTCTATTTAGCTTCAGAAACCCTACACAACCTGGCCCCAACCTATATTTCTAGCCTTGCTGAACATAAATTTGCCTCCTGAACACTGCAATCTAGAGTACTGGCCTTCTCTCTTTTCCTCTCACATGACAACTCACCTCCCACCTCTGTGCCTTTGCATTGTCTATTCCCCATGCATGGAATGCACTCTTTCCTTTCTAATGCCTCCTGAGTCTCCTCATCCTTTAAGATGAAGCTCAGGCAGGTCAACTCAGGTAACAAATGACAAGAGAAAATGCAAACAACTTCAACTCTAAAAATACTAAAGAGCTCACACAAATTACAAGCAAAGAGCTTTCTTTATTCCATTGGGGGGAAGAAAATTACGTAAACATTTTGGGGTCACCTGTAATAGGAGACCTAAAACAGTGGGGCTAAACCTTGATTGATATACTTATGGCCAGACAAAGAATCAAAGGGTGTGGTATATATAGCAACAGTGGCGAGACATAACAGTAACACTGAGGCAAGGTTATCTAGTAACAAAAAGTACATTCATAGCCGAGTTTCCTGTCTGGACCTGTTGGTGCTTCCCCAAGCTCAGAGACCATCAGTTCTGCGATTTTTTTTTTGCTACAGAGTTCCTCCAGAAGGTGAACACAAAGGATTGTTGTTATGTCAGTTTCAGGGAAGAGCTGACTTGCTGGACCTTAGCTCTGAAAAACAGGGAATCTAGGGGTAGTCTTGCTAGGCACTGTCTTCTGAAAGAAGCCTTCCTTATTCCCCTAAATGTTAGCGTCATCCTTCTCAAAATACCTTTTACATACTTAAGTATTTTTATTTCAGCTTTAGGTTTATATTGTAAACATGGTTTATACGTATTTGTTGCCTCCCACGTGGGAATGTAAACTCATTTTGAATAGAGATTATTCTATTCTTTATTTTTGTATTCCCAGAGTCTGGTACAACACCTAGCACATGCTTGACAACTACTTGATTAAGTTAGTATTTGCCTTGGAGTCAGGAGGAAATCAATTTGAATCCTACTTCTAACAATGACTATGTGACCTTATGCCAGTCATTTAGTTTCTTGAACCTAAATTTCCTCATCCAGACAATGGAGATAATCTCAAAAATTCCTACTTCACAAAAGCTAATGTTTGACTCAGATTAAATAACATAGAGCATCTTAAATGTTAATGGACTAAATATATTCCAGATATTATTATTTTTGTTGTTATTATTAAAGGACAGTACAGTGGCTTGATAACTTTTTCCAAAATGAATATTTGCCACAAATGTGTATATCATGTTATTCTTCAGCTTGCCAAAGTTGCTATAAGTAGATTAGGTTTGGAGATCCATATAGTGAAATACTTCTTTTGGAAGTATACAAGGCACCCCAGGGAGACAGAAAGAGACAGGAGGAGATGTGACCCTGTCATCAACAGCCTACTCAAGATCAGTTTAACTTGAGTGTCCCTTCTCAAACTCTGAATGTCCAAAACAGAATTCATTATCTTAGCCCTTCTCCTGATTTTCCCTAATTCTATAGAGGATATTGTTCTAGTCTCCCATGTTCTAAATCTATAAATTATCCTCAAGATTTTATTCCTAGTCATCCCCCAATTGATCAATTTCCAATCCAATCAATTTCCAAATCTCATCTATTCTACCTCCTCAACATCTTCAAATCATGCCACTTCTTTACTCACCCTGCAACCATGCTGATTTAGGCCCCTATCATTTCTCATTCAGACTACTGAAATGACCTCCTACTTGGCCTCCCTGTAATCCATCTACAATCCATCCCCCACAGGCTACAAAATTTATATTCCTAAGACGCTGGCCCATCCAGAGCAATCAGTGGCTCCTCACCGTCTTTAGTTTATAAAAACAAATCCCTGACTCTGTCAATTAAAGCCCTTTGTAACCTTTCGCCTTTCTTTCTAGTCTGATCCCACATTTCTCCCTCTCCTCTCATCTAGAGTACACATGAGCCAAAATGGTCTGTTTGCCATATCCTGTGTGCAGCCTTCTCTCCTACCTTGATGCCTTTGCGTAAGTTGGATCCTTCATCTCTGGAATGCTCTCTCTCTTCATTGTGCTTCCTGGAACTCCTAGAATACAGGAAGACTCTTCTTAAAGAGGCCTTTCCTTAGCCCTCCAGTTGTTAGAGGCCTTCCCTTCATTATGGTTTTACTATTGTTGTTGTTGTATAAATCCCGTATTTACTTATCTCTGAACTACATTATATCCCCCTAGTAAAACAGAAATTTCTTGAGGTTGGAAACTCTGTCCATTTTGTATTTTATATAAATTTTGTATCAAATATACTGTTTCCAGTTTCTGGAACACAGTAGGCACTTGTAGTAGTCACTGATTGATTGCTTACTTTTAATTTTAGTGATTATAGAGATAGAGAATTTTAAAACAACATTTTTGATCATCTTATGAAGGCATGAATATTTTTACTCGTTATTATTAGGTAAGAAGGAGACAGCTGAAGGATATAAAGAGAGTGGCAACTGATAAAGTCAGTCCAGGCCTCAATACTCCTTAAGCCTTCAACAATTTTCTAACAAAACCTTAACAAAGGAGGCAATGTGTGACAATAGAAAGAGTAAAGGACTAGCAGTTCAACTGCTAGTCTTGACTTTCAATATAGAAATGCATTCAGATTTAACTCTTTCATCTATATACATATATGTGTGTGTATGTATGTATGTATGTATGTACATGTATGTCCACATTCTAGTTCACTTTCTAGCTTTAGCTCACTTTCTAGATTATTTACCCTCCTTAAGCTTCTATTCTGCCATTCATGAAAAGGAAATATTTGCAGCACCTAACTTTAAAAACTATCTCCTTAAAGGGCATTTTATAGCATTATACACATAGTGGCTGTTCAACAATTGTTGATTTCTGTATAGGCCTGAACCTGGTGAATCAATATTGCCTTCCTCGGGTATGAATTTGGGAAGTAGAGACCCTATTAGAGCATCAAACTTATTCATTGATATCAATTATTCTGGGATGATTAGATTTCAGGAGTATTTAAGTTCCTTGAAAGCAGGGGATATTTTATTTTTTCTGTGTCTTTGTTTCTTTACTGCTTTTCACAGTAGGTACTTAATAAAAAAAATTTGAATTAGAAAAAAAGCATATGGCATTATATGAACATCAACTGTTATTATAGAACATTAGATACTTCTATGTATTGAAGATTTCATCCATGCTCCCCCTGCTGGTGGACATCACACCTCCATGTGCGACCTCTCACTTCATGCAGTTGCATTCCCGTCCTTTAATAGGTCCTCCATAAAGGATTACTGGGCTATCCTCCTGGGTCTTTTCACATTTCAAATGTGCTATGAGCCTCCCTCTGGAATGTTTCATATTTTGAAGAAACCGGCGCACCACTCCTACTTTGTAATTGTTGCCTTCCACCATTGTTAAGTAACCTACTCATACCTTTTTTGGTCATATATATACCTGTTGTCTTTTATGCTTCATCATGCATGACCTAGTTCTTCCTCTTTCTTCCTCACATTTATATCAAGCAGTTCTATGAGTAATCTATAATACTCCATCTCCTGGGGACCTCTCTGTTCTCCTTTTACCTCCCAAAGGTTTAAACATTTTCTTAAATGTATGGACATTTTGCCACCTGGGGTGCTTTTCCTGCAGCTTGTACATTTATAGCCCATGGAATTGTGGGAATATGTTAGCAAGGTAGGGCATAGAGGAGGCTGGATTCCCCATAAATACCCTGAGAAAAGCTCTAAAAATGCGACAGAAAGAACAATGCTGTGAGACAGAGAAACAGAGACAGAGACAGAGAGAGACAGAGGGGGGGAGAGAGAGGTGGGGAAGAGAGGGGGGAGAGAGAGAGAGAGAAAGAGAGAGAGAGAGAGAGAGAGAGAGAGAGAGAGAGAGAGAGAGAGAGAGAGAGAGAATAGCTATTTGGTCTTTCATTCAGAATTGAATTGCACAAAAAGACCACCAGAATCCTGCAGAAGCTCATTGAAGAGACAAGCCCAGAAGCCAAAGCATGGACCCAAATAAGGCATCCAAGTCATATCAGCACCCAGTTAGCGTATTGCCCAGGCACAGCAGTTAAGTTCCATAGGCAACTTGCCAACGATGACACAAAAATATTAAACAAGTTATTAGCAAAGGGGCTACAATGACATTTTAAAATTATGCATTTTGATCAATTTGGATTTAGATCAGAAGTACTGGGTAGATTCAGTAGAAGTATTACTATAAATATAAAGACCATATTGATAACAAAAATAAAACCACAAGATTACATTAACAGATAATGAAAATATTTTGGCAAAATCCATCTTCCATTTCTGTTTTTAAAAAACAATGGGAAAAAAAAACAAAGAGAAAACAAAAGAAATAAGTAGACCTTTCCTTTCTAAAATTAACAGGAAGCACTGTTATATGTAAAGGCTAGAGATCTTTTTGGTGTGATGAAGTGTAAAGCAAAGATTTTGTTATCACTATTATTTAAGATGGTACTAGAAATACTAGCTATAATGCTAGTAATAAGACCAAGAAAAATCATGTTAAAATATACAGGCAAAGAGCTAACAAAACTATAATGCTTAGAGGTGGTGAGGTGGCAAGGTGGCACAGTGAATAGAACACCAGCCCTGGAGTCAGCAGGACCTGAGTTCAAATCAGACCTCAGACACTTAACACTTATTAGCTGTGTGACCTTGGGCAAGTCACTTAACCCCAATTGCCCTGCCCTAACCCTCCAAGAAACAAAAAAACAAAAACTATCGTGTTTGCCAAATTATATTATGGTTCATTCAGAGCAGTAGTTTTCAACTTGTGGGTCTCGACCCCTTTTTGAGTTGAACAACCCTTTAACAGGGGGCACAGGGGTCACCTAAGACCATCAGAAAGATATCTAGCTCCTCTATCAGTCTCCAGGAGGGTCTGCCCACATGCAGACACACCCACATACAAGTATTAAAAGGTCCTGGCATTAGGAACCACTGATTTAGTTTCCCAAAGAATCAACTAAAATTAATTGAAACAAGAAAGCTGAAATAAGTAAATCTGCTTGCATTATAAGCATTTCTTTAAATGACCAGCAAAACCCAACAGGAAGAGATTGAAAAAGAAATCCATCCAAAATGTCTATACAACATATTTTTTAAAGTGGGATTTTATCTACCAATACACATATATGAACTATTTTAATTCAACTAACTAAACACTAGTTACAGAAATACAGACCTAAATAATTGAAGAAATATTAATTGCTCAGGAGTAGGTCATTCAGACATAATAGAAATGAGGATGCTACCTAAATTAATTTACTTATTCAGTGTTATGCCAAACTACCAAGAATTATTTTATAGAACTAGAAAAAATAGTAATAAAATTTACGCAGAGAAATGAAAATTCAAGAATTTCAAAAGAACTAGTAAAATATAAAGGTAAGAAAAAGGGTAATTTTTTTAGTGGTTCAGTATTCTGGCAAGCAATCTGAAACCATGTCCCAAGAGTCACTAAATTATGCATACCCTTTGACTAGTAATACCACTACCAGTCCTTTATCTGAAACAGATATGAAATAAGGAGAAAAGGGATCAGTATTTACAAAAATATTTATAGCATCTCTTTTTGTAGTGACCAAAAAAAATCAAAATTAAAGGGTAAGCATCATAATAGGTTATATATAGATATATAGATATACACACACACACATATATATATAACCAATTATGATAATTGAATTAATGGGATATTATTGTGCTATGAGAAATTATAAAAGGACTGCAGAGAAACCTGGGAAGACTTCTATCAACTGACAGTGAAATGAACAGAACCAGAACAATTTATATAATAACAACATTATAAAGAAAAACAACTGCTCAAAGATTTAAGAACTTGCATCAATGCAATAATTAACCATAATGCCAAAGCATTCATGATGAAGCTACATACCTCCAGAGAGGTTAATGGATTCAAAATGTAGAATAAGATATACATTTGTGGAGATGGCCAATGTAGAATTTGGGGAAGCAGGATTGACTATGCATATGGTTATGAGAGCTTTGTTTTTCTTTTATTTTCAGTGGAGAACATGTTAGAAGGAAGACGGAATAATAAGAATAGGTTAAAAATTAAAAAGAGGATCATTGGAGTATCTTTTTTTTCTCTCTAACGTACAGAAAAGAAGGAAGGTCAAAAAGAATAACAAGCAAGTAGGACAATTTTGAAAGTTACATTTTGAATTATTGATTTTTTTTAATTGAGCTTTATATTTTCGTCACAATTTCACATATAGTATTTTTTAAATTTTTTAAAGTTTATTTATTTTTAGTTTTCAACACTCACTTCAATAAGTTTTAAATTTTCTCTCCCTTGGGGGTGGCTAGGTGGCACAATAAACAGAGCACCAGCCCTGGAGTTAGGAGGACCTGAGTTCAAATCCGACCTCAGACACTTAATACACACACACACACACACACACACACACACACACACACACACCCCTAGCCGTGTGACCTTAGGCAAGTCACTTAACCCCAATTCCCCTACCTTCTCCCCTCTAAAAAAAGCAAAAGAAAAACTATAAATTTTCTCCCCCTCCCTTCCCTTCACCTTCCCCAAGACAGCATGCAATCTGATATAGGCTCTACATATACAGTCCTATTAAACATTTTCATATTAATCATGCTATATTTCTGTAATTTCTAGAGTTTCTAATTCTTCTGAATTAGAATGAATGAGAAGAACCATGAGAAAAAACAATTTAAAAAAGAGGAAATAGACTGCTTTGTCCTGCATTCATACTCCATAATTCTTTCTCTGGATATGGATGGCATTCTCCATCATGAGTCCTTTGGGCTCATGATAAACTGTTTTAGGTCCTTGCATTGCTGAGAGGAGCTAAGTCTATCAAAGTCAGTCACTGCACACTGTGGCTGTTACTGTGTACAGCGTTCTCCTGGTTCTGCTCACTTCACTCAGCATCAGTTCATATAAGTCATTCACAGCTGATCATTGTTACAATGTTGCTATTACTGTGTACAATGTTCTCCTGGTTCTGCTCAGCATCAGTTCATACAAGTCTTTCCAGGTTTTTCTGAAGTCTACCTGCTCATCATTTCTTACAGCACAATTGCATTCCATTACATTCATATACCACAACTTGTTCAGCCATCCCACCAATTGATGGACATCCCCTCAATTTCCTGTTCTTGGCCACCACAAAAAGAGCTGCTATAAATATTTTTGTATAAATATTTTGGATCCATTTCCATTTTTATGATCTCTTTGGGATACGGCCCTAGAAGTGATAGTGCTGAGTTAAAGTGTATGCACATTTTAAAACCCTTTGGGCATAGTTCCAAATTGCTCTCCAGAATGGTTGAATCATTTCACAACTCCACCAACAATGAATTAATGTTCCAATTTTCCCATATCTTCTTGAACATTTATCATTTTCCTGTTTTGTCATGTTAGCCAGTCTCATAGGTGTGATATGGTACCTCAAATTTGTTCTGATTTGCATTCTCTAATCGATAGTGATTTAGAGAATTTTTTCATGTGACTATAGGCAGCTTTAATTTCTTCCTCTGAAAACTGCCTGTTCATATCTTTTGACCATATAATCTTCTTTTGTTAAACTACATATGTGTAGAAATGCTCATTTTATTTTGTGTTTGCTAAGCTTAGATAGATAGTAAACAAGCATTTATTAAGTGTTTTCTATGGGCTTGAATACTGTGCTAAGTGCTGGTGGTACAAATTAGAGAAAAACAAAAAGACAGTTTCTGCCCTCAAGGATCTTACATTCTATTGAGGGAAGACAAAACATAAGGGGTGAAGGGAGAGGGAAGATAAATGGAACAGCCATGCAAATATGACAGCAAAAATCTTTGGAATCAGATGCATAGCAAGGTGGAGAATGGAACATGATCACTCTGACCTTCCCTGGTTCCAATGAAAGTGCTGTAAGTTACTCACCCATGGAAGAAGGAGTTTGCAAGGCAGGAGGGAAGGGGGAAGGGAAGAGAATAAATACTTTACCCAGCAGTTACTATATTCTGGTTGCTGTGGTATTTTTTACGAATATGGATCATTTGATCTTCGCAACAACCCAGTGAGAGATGTGCTATTATTATCCTCACGTTATAGTTGAGGAAACAGTAATAGGTTAAATGATTCATCCAGGGTCACACAAGCCAGATTTGAACTCAGTTCTTTCTGACTTCAAACCTAGAGTTCTATCCAGGCAGCTTAGAAGGTGTGATGGTAATGGGAATTTGAAAATCTTCCCTGCTCCTTAAGAAGCCTAAGGGAATTTAAAGATCTTCCGGCAATAAGCCAAATGTAATCACATGGAGCCTGTGATGGGAGGAGCTTACTGAAGGGTGGAGCAGAACCACAGGAAGCTCAGAGTCAGAGCAGTTAGAGTTGGAGGGAGAAGAGGAAGCACCCAAGAAGACAGCTAGGCTTGTGAGTGCTTGTTTGTGGGAAGGCTAAAGGATGATGTGACTCTCTGCTGTGTTATGGTGTATTAACTTCTTTGTTACTATGATGGATTCAGCATTCTGGTTTGGGGATTCAGTTTTCTAGTGTTTGATTAAATGTTTTGCTTCTGTCTTCTATATAGAGAGTCTGTTATATTTTTCTGTTAGAACTATGCCAGCATATTCACAGTCACCATTGGCACTATGAATATTATGTTGACACTACAGAAGAATATTGCAGGATGAAAAGAATCCATGTGATGAGGGAATTCTCAGAATGAAAGGGTAACTGAGTCATGGTGGCCAACCACTCCTGTATCTTTCACAATAAAACTCAAAATGAAGTCTCTGAAAAGTCAGACATGACTAAATAGGAGACATGGCTACATGCCACAGTGGATAGAGTGCTAGCCCTGGAGTTAGGAGGACTTCACTTCAAATCTGGCCTCAGAAATTTTGAGATCCATTATGGAACTGAATCTTGTAAACTAAAAGTAAACAAAAAGTCAATAAAAAAAGAAAAGAAGAAGAAATTTTGAGATCCTAGGCAACTTACTTAACCCTGCTTGCCTCAGTTTCCTCATCTGTAAAATAATTGGGAGAAGTAAATGGCAAATCACTCTGATATCTTTTCCAAGAAAACCCCAAGTTGGGTCCCAGAGTGTAGCAGAGCAAGTAGGTGACATAGTGGATTAAATGCCAGAACTGGAGTCAGGAAGAATCCTTTTCTTGAGTTAAAATCTGATATCAAACATCTATTAGCTACATGATCTTGAGCAATACTTAATGCTGTTTACCCCAGTATCCTTACCTCTAAAATGAGCTGGAGAAGGAAATGGCAAAAAACACTCCAGTATCTTTGACAAAAAAAACAAACAAACCAGCAAACAAACAAAAAAACAACCAAATGGGGTCATAAAGAGTTGAACAAGACTGAGCAATGACAACAAAAATATTTCATGTATTACTTGCTATCATTATACTCAAAGTCCGAATCCATTATTTTCATGGATTTGTTTGTATTTGTGAGAGAGTATGTGCCAGGTTTGGGGAAAGGAGAAGAATTTTGTGCCAATTGTTCATTCTGTATCTCCTTATTCAAGGAAGGAAGGAAGGAAGGAAGGAAGGAAGGAAGGAAGGAAGGA
>CM053599.1:199463325-199492059 GCA_028646575.1 Pseudocheirus occidentalis
CCCGAGAAGAGCTGAAGAATCAAGAGTCAAAGATAACTCTGAGGGGTTACACCAGAGTGAGTGGAAGGACTACGGTGAGACAGAAATAGATGAATTTAGAGGAGCCGTAGATTTGAGGAAAAGATGATGAATTCCATCTTGGATATGCTGAATCTGACATGACTATGGGCCATCTAGGTCGAGATATCAAGGAGGCAACAAGAGCTGAAGAACTAGAAAGAAACAGACCGGATATGAAAATTTGGAAGTCATCTGCATTAACAATGATAGTTAAAAAAAAGAAAGATAGTAAACAAAAAGAACCTAAAACAATTCTTAGAAATGACACAGCCCAGTTTGGTACCAAAGAAGTAACTGGAACTGAGGTACTAGGTGGTTCGGCTAATAGAGCACCACGCCTGGAGTCAGAAGGACCTGAGTTCAAATCTGACCTCAGACACTTAATTACTTACTTGTTGTGTGACCTTGGGCAAATCACTTAATCCCAACTGCCCTCCAAAAAGCAAACAAAAAAAAAAGAAGAAGAAGTAATGGAAATGAACCTCCTTTTCTTCTTTGTAGACATAGGGCAGGAAGTGCAGAGCACTACATTTAATGCTATGTTGCTATGTTATTTAGCATTGCTGAACAGTTTTTTTTTTCTTCTCTTTTAATACAAGATAGCACACTGGGAAGAGGAAGAAGAATAGATTGGGAAATGTAGTTGATATAAAAATAAAACATAACTTTTTTCAAGAGACAATTGAATCCATGGAAGCTAATGAAATTACAGAGTGCAGAGAGAAAAGGCCCAGGACACAGGTCTAGAACATACCCAACAAATTGGGAGCAGTATACAGATGAAGCTTCAAAAGAGACTAAGAGGTATCTGTCCAATGGTTAGAGAAGCACAAAAGTATAATCACAAAATCCCAGAAAAAAGAGACTATTCAGACTGAGGGAAAAGCCAATGGTGTCAAACACTACAGAAGAGAGATCAGGAATGAAGTCGACTTTAAAAAAAGTGATACGATTTATCAATAAGGAGATTCCAGATGACTTTACCAAGAGCAGTTCCTGTACAGTAGTGGAGACAAAAAGTCAGACTGTAAGGAATCTAGCTAAGGAAAGCAAAGTGTTATAATGGAAAAGGCACAGAATTTAAAGACAAGTGACCCCCAAGATTCAAATTTCAACTGTCACTGCCTGTGTGATCTTGGGCAAGTCAATTAACCTCTCCTAGTCTCGGTTTGCTCATCTACATGATGAGAGAATTAAATTCAATGACATCTAAGGATTCTTCTAGCTCTAAATCTTTTAAACCTACTTGAAAAATGAGGGAGGTGATAAAATGGAATACAGAACACATCTGAGTTCAAATCTTACCTTAGACACTTAACACAGAAACTAGCCCTGTGACCTTGGGCAAGTCACTTAACCCCCAATTGCCCTCCAAAAAGCAAAAAATAAAAAAACAAAACTGGTAATCCAGCAAACAAATCACTTTTAATAGTATAAAAGTTTCTTCCATTCATGTTTAACTTGCCTCACTAAAGGAATAAAAATATATTAACATGAGAGGTTAGACCTGGCTCTCTAAAACCAGCTCAAGAACAATAAGAAATTGTCCTATTGAAACAAAAGATCAATAAACAAAAGATATCTCTGGGCTGCCCTCCTGATGCTCCAGATGTTCTCTACCACGTCCCCCCACCCCCAACTTTCAGCTTCTTTTTATGCGCCATCTTCCCCTATTAGAATGTAAGCTCCTTAAAGGAGACAGTCTTTCTGCTTCTACTTATATTTCTGGCACTTATAATAAGTGCTTGATAAATGCCTGTTGACAAATTATATAATGAACTTACTTTAGAAACCTAAAATTTTACTATAAGAATCTAATACACAGTTACATATTAACACACCATAAAAATAACCCAATCTTGCTAGAAAGAGACTTCAGAAGTCACCTTGACCATCTGGTGGAGGAATCCAACCAACTACAAAAAGTCTATCAGTCTTCACTTGGAAGACCTCTAGTGAGGAGAAACCTATCACTTCCTGAGGCAGCTCACTCCATTTCTGGATATCTCTAATTATTATAAAGTTTTTCCTTACACAGAACTAAAAGTTTCCTCCTGCAACCTGCACAGTTCTTCATTCTGTCTTTTAGAAGCAATTAGAAATAGTCTAATCTTCCAAAAACAAATCTTCAAATACAGGCATACCTCAAAGATATTGCAGGTTTAGGTAAAAATCACTACAATAAAGCAAGTATTGGCAATAAAGCGAGTCCCACCAATTTTTTTCACTTTCCCAGAGCAATTACAATAATAATCTCAAAGATCACTGATCGCAGATCACCAGATATAATAACACTGAAAAAGTTTGAAGCATTGTGAGAATTACCATAACATGACCCACAGATATGACGTGAGCATGTACTGTTGGAAAAATGGTGCCAACAGACTTCTCAAACGATAACAACAGAGCTGCCTGACACAGGATGGCAGCAAACCTTCAATCTATGAAAAATACAATTCTCTGCAAAGATCACTAAAGCAAAGCACGATAAAAAAAGAGGCGTGTTTGTACTTGATGACAACTAACATATATTCTTTTCTCCAGCTAAATACCCTCAGTTCCTTCAACTGATCCTCATACAAAGGCCTCAAGGTCTCTGAACATCATTCCAATTAAGAGTAAATAATGAGGGGAGTTTCTTTGGTTTTAAAAAGAAAAAGCCAAATAACTAGATTTATTGATCCTAATAATCAAAGCACATTATTCCACAGGAGAAATAAAGTGGATCATTAGCCTTTTCTCTCATTCTTAGAAAACCCTTGATCTACGATTTTACATACAAAACAGAATGAATGAAAAAGCACATATTAAGTATTTTAATATGTATAAAGCACTGTGCTAAGCATTATTCGATAAAAAGGATGATTCCTGCTTTCAAGGTGCTCGAGGAAGAAACAACATATAGGCAAAGTAAACTCTAAGTCAGGTGGAAAGGCCCCGTGGGGACCAAAGGTGTCACAAGGCAGAAGGTAACACACATGTGATATAACCTTTTCCATTTCTGATTGTGAGCCAGTTTAATTGAGGGGACAACATGGAGAGGTAAAAACATACATAATGAAGCATAATTAAATCTTTCAAAATGGTTTGTCTTTATAATGTTTTTATTGTATAAACTGTTCTCCTGGTTCTGCTCATTTTACATTGCATCAGTTCATACATGTCTTTCATGTTTCTCTAAAACTATCTCTTGTGTCTTTTCTTATGGCACCAAATTATTTCATCACATTCACAAAATTTCTTTAGTCATTTCCCAATTGATGAATGCCCCCCCTTGGCTTCCAGTTCTTTGCTATAACGAGAAGAACTGCCAAAAGTACTTCTATGCATAGAAGAACTTTAAAAAAATTTCCTCCAAGTAATGATTTAAACTGAGGAAAGGCAAGCACCGTTAAGGGGCACAGGAGAGCTTCTGGACAGTGCCAAGGACTACAGCAGTACAAACTTTTTTTTTTTTGACATCTTTAGTAGCTGCTGAGGAGGCAAGGGCAGTAACACCTAGAGAAGTAGATGGGCCAGATCATGCTCCACAAGGATCGTGCTTGTGAATGGCTTTAAATATCAAGGTATAAGCAGGCCTGGAAGTCAGAAATACTGCAATTCCAAGGACTCTTGGATGCAGGGTCCCGAATTCTTTCTATAAGGGTGGGGAGCAAAGGGGGAAACTGAGGTATTAAGAGTGGTCTGGCCTAACTAGCACACTGCAGCTTTGCCTAGGATGACCTCCTGTTTTTCTGTGGCTGCAGGGTCTGGGTTAAAGCAAGGCTAACAGCCTAAAGGTATCCTAAAATCCTACTATTCCCAGGGCTCTTGGCTTGACCTACCAATCAGTTTCACTTACTAAAGGGAACATATAGAAAACAATCCTACAAGAATCTGAACAATTTCTACTACATAAAAATAAATATTACTCTAACCAGGGTTCATCAAAGGAATTCCATTGGGCCATTCATCTAACAAATATTGATTAAGTGCCTACTATGAGCAAAGCACTGTGGTAGACATTGATTCTGACGAGAATGCAAAGATATTAAAGGCCTGGCATAAGTCTGGAGAGAGTTTACAATACAGTGGGGTAACAAGTAACAGAAACATTTACTTCCAAACCATGCTCCGATGAGGACCTTTCTGTCTTTTTTTTTTTCAGATATGTCTTTCACTATTCTCAACTGGGGGAAGAGGGAGGAAAGGAGTAAACAGTAAGTTCACTTTTTAAAATATTTACATCTGAGATATTTGGAAGGAAATATGCATATATAAAAATACAAATGTGCGCACACGCACACACACACACACACACACACAATACACACACAGCAGAAAGAAAGGTGGCCCCAGACCCACAACTGATACATACTGTGTGACTGAGCAATCACTCAGCCTTTCTCAATGCTCTGAAACTTTTAAGTAGCCAAGAAGGTGCCAATCTGCACCCGTAGACAGTTCCCTATGCTAACAGAACCATAGGACCAGTCCCTGTGTCTATTTGAAATTTTATAAATTTTACTCAATTTTTTACTATATTCAACAAAGTTTTTCATCAGACTTTCCTTACTGAACTTTAATAGCCATCAACAAAAGTTCAGTTCCACATGTATTAAGTTCCACATGTATTAACTCTATGTACGCAAGGTAATACACCAAGCCAAGACCTTGGGTTTACAAAGATGAAAAATAAGTCAAAAACCAAATAGTAAGTCTGTTACAAGAAGTCTAAATGAACTATACACATTCAGACAGCAAACAAAGTCTCAACCACCTAAGATAGGTATTGAAAATATTATCCCATTTTACAGCTAAAAAAAGTGACAAAGAAATTCTGTGATTTATCCATAATCACAAACTAAGGATCTTGAGTCAGGATTCCAACCCATCTGCCATCTCCATATATGGAATATATGCATATACCATATCCGTATCCCATACCATTCAGGCTCGCTATTATATCTGAGGAAAGTCCCTTTACTGCTGGTGGGAAAGGAGGGAAGCAGACAGATTTTGGAAAGGGAAATCAGGGAGAAATTTCTGACCCCAAAAATCCAACTTTTAGAATAGACCCTATGGAGATCAAAGATAGAAAAAACTCCACATACACCAACAGCAAAAGAAAAAAAAGCAAAAAAAACGAACCAAAGTAACCATCAATTAATTAGGGAATGGTTAAGAAATTGCAGTACATTAATGAATCAGAATGTTATTGCTCATGATAATATAATGAATATGAAGTATTTAGAGAAATATAGAAGACCTTTATGAACTGAGAAGTAACAACATACATGACTACAACAATGCAGAAAGAACAATCAAACAAAACCAAATGCAGTGTAATTAGGACCAAGCTTGACCCCGGGCTGGAACAATTCCTACACTGCCACACTTTGCTAAGCTAAATAAAGTGCTTTTCTCCTTTTTCTCTTTTATTCTTTGTTACAAGGCACCTGGCGGGATGTACTAAAACATTCAAGTGACAAAAAGTTATCAAAATTTTTCAAAGATAGGCTCTGTCAACCCTGTGCAGGATCTGCTTAAGAATGCTACACGCTCAACTCTACACAATCCATCAGCAGGAAATTTGTAGACGTGGGGCCCAGGGAGAGGATACCTTACCTGATGGCTACTGCTTCAAGTTATTATTCTATTTCTCTTCTCACTTTTACGGACAAATTCCTAGAAAGCGTTTCCTACACTCACTGTCCCGATATGCCTCACCTGCCACTCACTTCCCACTGCCTTGCCAGCGGACTTCTAACGCCATGGCCACCAGAGAAGCATTCTCTGAACAATTACAAATGAGCTAGTGTTAGTCTTTCTGTTGTTCTTCTTTTTGACTTCTCTGCAGACGGTGTTAATCAATCCCCTCCTCTTGGAAACACTTATCCCTAGGCTTCCAGGGATACCACCTCTTAGTTTTCCTCCTAGCTTTCAGTTACCTCTCAGTCTTCTTCACTCCATCAGTGTGTAGGCATCTGGCAGGTCTCACTGAGTCTTTTTCTCTTTATATTCTCACCCTTGGTGATTTCATTTGCTCCCACAGGCTCAATGATAATCTCTGTAAACCATTCCCAAATCAATATATCTAGTCCTAACTTTTCCACTGAATTCCAATCTCACATTATCAACATATGCCAGACAGCTCGACTTGGAAATCTTGTAGACCTAAAAAAATTCAATATACCCATAGACATAAACCCATATTTATCCAAAAATGCATTCTTCTTCCAAACTGTCCTTACTTCTCTTGAGTGCACCATCATCCTCCCAGTTGGCTGGTTCAAAAGAATAAAAATCCTTCTAGTCTCTTCCCTCTCCATCTACTCTTCTAGAAAAATGATTGCTCCATTACTGCCACTTACTAATACGCAATCTCTCCCTGTCTACTGGCTACTTCCCTACTGTCTATGCAACAAGCCAACATTTACCCCATCCTCAAAAAATACAAAAGACAAACTACCCTTTGCCTGATCCCTCTGTTCCCGAGAGCTCTCATCTTTATACTTTCCCTCCCTAAACTCAACTCCTAAAGGAGGCCCGTTTCTACAACAGGTGTCTTCACTCATTATTTCTCACTCTCTTAGCTCTCTACAATCTGGCTTCTTACTTTATCATTCAAGCAATACTGCTTTCTCCAAAAGCTTCCAATAATCTCTTCATTGCGTTTTCTTAATACTCATTCTTGCTGAGTTGTCTGCAGCCTTCACCACTGGAGACTGCCCCACTCTCCTCTAAGTTTTCTTGTTTCTCATGCAGCACTGCTCCCTCATGGTTCTTCCTCCTGCCAGTCACACCGTTCCCTTGTCTCCACTGCTGGATCTTCATCCAGATTGGTGTCCAACGGGGTACCCTGTGCTGGTTCAGCTTCTGTTTCTCTTCCTTGGACTATTTCACTTGGTGCTCTCATCAGCATCCATAGATTAGCTGCACAGACCCAATCAAATCTCATCAGCTGATAGGAAGTTGAATCTCAGATCTATTTGTCCAGTCCTAACCTGTCTCCTGAGCTCCACGCCTCACATCTCCAACTTGGACATTTCAAACTCGAAGTCCTGTAGACGTCTTAAACTAGATGTGACTCAAAATGAACTACTTCTCTTTCCCCCAAACCTCTCCCTTCTTCCTAATTTCCCTTTACTCTTAAAGGTTCCACTCTCTTCCCAAACATCCAGGATTGAAACCTAGGTGTCCTCCTCAATTCCTCACCCTTTCCCCAAGTCCCCATACCTAACCAGCTGTCAAGTCCTCTTTCATCTTCATAACGCCTTTCTCCTCTGACATTGCCGCAACCCTGGTGCAGGGCCCATGGCCCTCATCACCCCACTTGGGGAATACTGCCTGCCAGCTGGTCACCCCGCCTCTAATGACTCCTCACTCCAGAGCCAGGTGGAGCTTCTGATCATGCAGACCCAGGCTCAGGCCTTCCAGGCACTGGAGCAGCTACACCAGGGTACCACCTTCTCTGTGAATAGCTGGGAGGGAAAAGGGCTGATGAAGAAAGCTAATTCTTCATGGGCTAGCTTCAAATGATCTTTGATCTAAATGCCTTCAAGAGCTAATCTAGGTTTGGGGTCAAGTCTTTACTCTTCCTCTCTATTTTCTCAAATTTAAGCACAGGGACAGAAGACCTCAAGGCCACAGATTGTATTACTCTCCTTTTCCTCACTTCACAGTAAGTGACTACAGTCAAGTAGTAAATAGAATAGAACACTTAAAAGTCCTAAAGAAAGGATTCACGTCGTATAATTAGTAAGAGATAAATCTGAAAATTAAGATACCTTATGACTATCATCAGAAAACCTATTAGTAAAGGGCAAAAATAACACAGGAAATGTTAAGAATGCACAAAATGATCAGGGTGAAGCATCACTTAAGTTCTATGAAGATAACATTAGACATACTAATTTCCTTGTTGCTGTTCCCAAATACTGTGGCCATGCTCCTCCATATTGGCAGGATTTCTGATAGCAGCTCCTATGGCTCCAGATTACTGGAATGAACACTAGCCTGGGAGTCAGGGGAGACGAGGGTTCCAATTCCAAGATGTACGAGCTACGGACCTCGGATAAGTCATTTAATATAGGAACACAGGAATAGAGCTAGAAAAAACCTCAGAAGTTATCTGGGCCTTTCTGAGTTTCAATTTTCTCATCTGTAAAATGGAGAAAATACTTGCTCACCACTAGTGTGGGGAAAATATTTTTGAAATACCACACAAATGTAAATTGTTAGATCTGATATCAGAAATATTATGCACAAGAAATAACAGAAATGCATGAGACCAAAAGACATCATAAAATGCACGTTGTAAGAGGATATAAACAAATGAGGCTCAGAAGAATTACAGCAAAAAACCCCATGAAAAACGGCTTCAAAACACTAATTTTTTAAACTGTAAATCAAAGTAACACTGAAGTTTCTCCTTGTCTACTCAAAGTCAAGACTACAGCTGATGCAATGTTGTTAAACTGCCTGTTTCTCATCTTCCTTACAAGGAAAGTGAAGCTGGGGAGAAAATGTAGGAAGAATATATTTGGTAACAAAAAGGATCAATTTGTAAACCTCAGTTACTATTAACTAATTTCAAAATCTGCTTTTCAAAAGCAACAAACAGCAATCTGTCTACTACTGAACTCTATAATTCACTGCTAATAATGTCATGTGATTTGTAAAAATCTTTTTTTGAAGTTACCAACTTTTAACCTTCCGTTTCCAAAGGATTACTTAAGGTATTTCCAAGTGACTGAAATAAAATTCCACAGGGCCATTTTTCTTTGGAATTTTCCGTTAAAGATACTGGAGTGGTTTACTCTTTCCTTCTTCAGCTCATTTTACAGATGGGGAACTAAGACAAACAAGGTTAAGTGACTTGCCCAGGGTCACAGAGCTAATGTGTCTGAGGCCAGATTTGAACTCTGAAAGATGAGACTTCCGGACATCAGGCCTGGCGCTCTAGCCACTGAGCCAAAGTATTCCAGAAAGCAGCAATTTTCTATTCCAACATAAAGAAACAAGTTGTACATGATTGCAACAATATATACATATATATATATATATATATATATATATATCAATACTCAATTTACATTTTTTACTGGCTTCTGTCTAAACCAAGCTTCATTTAGAAACATACTAGGAAAATAAGGCATTATAAAAATACAAAAGTAAACCTCTACTATGCTAGTCACTTTAACCTGAAATAAAACCTCTGAAAGAGGCCTAGGTTAGACACTAAGAACATCACGGTCGACCCTCAAGCAAGCAAACTTTTGCCTGGGCTCCAAATTCACTTCTGAGGCTTACTGGCTCTTTGAGCGTGGGCAAGCCACTGAACCTCAGTGTCTCAGTCTCAGCTTCCTCCCCAATAAAAGTGTTGTCCGGGGGCTAATAAGAATAAGTATGTCAAGTATTTTGCAAACTTTTAGTATTCTATGTTAATGAATAGATTATTTGGTACTCATTTATAAGTTACAAATTAGACATTTAATACCAGAATTTTGGAACCTGAAATCATAAACAGTCCAAGAGGCAACAGAATGACAATTGGTGGGCATAGGAACGTACAGCGTTAGCTTGACTTAAGAGTTTAATTCGTTCCAAATTTTCTCCACTGAAATTAATTGAAATGCCATTACTCTTTTCCAGCCCCCAAAATGTCACCGCAGTATTTTTGTTACGTGTTTTTAAATAAGAAAAAGTATTTATAAATAACAAATATTGTATAAAAGCATAATAAAAGAGAATGTAAAGAAACTGGTTTTGTAAAGTGTATATTTATCTTGGATATCAGACAACTTGAGAAGATATTGGCAGAGGTGGAGGTGGAGGAGACAGATGGAGGAGGTTTGTTTCCTGCTCTTTTGGTCACTTTCGTTCACTTACTGGCTCTACTCTTAATGCTACACTTTATCCCTGAACTTAATTGCTACAATATCTTTTTTACTTTCGCTTAATTTTCTTCACTGGTGAGGAAAACCCGTGGACTGAATGAGTGAGGTGCACCATGCTGGGTGGGGGTGGGGTTGCACTAACTAGCAGTGGGTGGTACCTCAAATTTTGGCTCTCAATTCAAAGCAAAAAATCGGCTAAGTCATAACTCGTACCTTGGAAACCTAAGTTGGCACACTCGTATGTCAAGGTACCACTGTACAATGTATTTCCAATGATGGTTTTATACATAAAAAATGGTAGACCAGGAGGTCGTTTGGTCAAGCAGCACAAATGAAGGACAAAAGAAAAGGGACAGCTAGGTGGTGAAGTGAATAGAACAGTGCCCCTAAGTCAGAAGGACCTGAGTTCAAATGCAGCCTCAGACACTTGACACTTACTAGCTGTGCAACCTTGGGCAAATCACTTAACCCCAATTGCCTTGCCTTCCCCCTTCCAAAAAAACAAAAAGAGACAAAAGAAAATACAAACACTACAATGACACCAAAAACACTACAAAACACCAAGACACTAAATGAACCAGAGAAAAGTCTCCATCATATTGAGTGCCCCCATACTGTAGATTTATATAAAGACCTGAAAAAGAATAAACAAGATGAGAAAGAAAGGGAGCGTTGCATCTGTCAAGGGAGTAACCTACATTTATGAGGTCATAGATTCAAATATAACAACCTACATACAGTCAAGACATTTTTACACTGATGAGACTCTAATATGGTCAAAACCACACTTCAGAACAGATGTGACTTTGGGGCCACTTCAGTTCCAAATACTATAACCTCTAGAAGTTATTCTTAGACAAGCTCTTCACCTAGTCACAAAACCCAAGACAACACACCGCAGGGAAGCATTTCTTAGGGAGAGATGGGATTTTACGAGTTGCATGGACAAATTTGTTAATTGTTAATGGTTTTGAAATAGACACTTTCCAACATTCAAATGAACTTATAAAATCCATTACTGGAAGAGTCTATTGTTAAGAGAAACAATGTGCCTTTTATTTTGTTAAGTTTTACTAGCCTTTTCCCACCTCCCACACACATACTCCCTTGAACCAGCTCCTACAAAATGAAAGCAAAACTGACCAGAAAAAAGGATGAGATCTGATAGCGAATATAAGCTTCACCCTCAGCTCCTAGAGACCAAGATTAGTCTGGGAAACCAAATTGAGTTAGGCTGCATTTTAATGCTGTTTTTAGTCACAGTATAATAGTTGTACAGATTATTATTCCATTTAAGCAACTAGGTGGCACACTACTTAGATCATTGGACCTGGATTTAGGAAGACCTGAATTCAAATCCAACCTCATCCACTTTACCAAATGTATGAACCTGGGCAAATCACTTAACCTGCCTGCCTCAGTTTCCTCAACTGTAAAATGGGGATGATAATAGCACCTACTTCCCAGGGCTGTTGTGAACATCAAATGAGGTCATATTATAAAGCCCTTAATAAACGTTCGTTCCCTCACTTCACTCTGCATCTCACAGGAGTCTTTCACAGTTTCTCTGAATTCCTGTAATAATTTCTTTCAATTTATTTGTATTTAGTATCTTATTTTTCCAGTTATGTGTAAAAACAATTTTTAACATTCATTCTTGCAAAATATTACTCCATTACATTCATACTCTGTTGTCTAAACATTCGACTATCAGGTGTTCATTTTGTTTCAAATTTTATGTAAACACAAAAAGTGATACAATAAATCTTTTCACCTTTTTGAAGTATAAAACCAGCCAAGTCTAAACTGTTTTCCAAAATGGTTACGATTTTCCAAGCACAAAAAGTGTATACCAAAAGGGTCTGCCCTTTAATTTTGCTATATACTGCAGGAGGACCCTCGTGTGAGGATTTTATCTACTCTTGTATTCCCAGTGCACATTCTTCTTCCGCTGAGGGTGCTGCTTCCCCTTCCCTTTCCCCCACACTGAATTATCACTGGACTTGGGGGTGAGAGAACAAGGTTTAAATCTCAGAGCTAGTACATACCAATGGAGGTAACAGGTAAATCTTCTGTCTAGACTTAAGTTTTCTTATATATAAAATGATGGGGTTGGACTAAGATGATTTCTAAGTTCTCATCCAGACCTAAACCTTATCTCTTATGCTTCAGCTTTGCTTACACTGCAGTGATAATCCATTATCTTTATACCATACTATATTCAGCCATCCTTCAATAAATGACATGATTTTGTTTCCCACTTTTTATTATGAAAAATACTATTATGGAAGCACTTATTTCTTCTTGCAATCAATAACTATCAGTCTCTTCTAGCCATCAATAACTTTGTTGAGACTGAAAATTCCACTAGTATAATACCTAAATTAAGAGGTTATGAATAACTGTACAATTTCACCTGCAACGAATTAGCAAACTTGTCTTCCCATAACCTCTTCAATTCCACCAACAAGCATTTATTAAGCATCTCCTCGTGTACCAGGCACTGTGCTCTGTGTGGGGGACACAAAGAAAGGCACAAGACAGTTCCTACTTTCAGTTAGCTCAGTCTAATGGCAAGACACCATGGAAATGACTATGTACAAACAAGCTATAAACAGAGGATAAATTAGAGGTAACGTGTGGAAGAAAGGCATTAGCATTAAAGATGAGGAAAGGCTTTTTCAAAACATAAGGTTTTGGCCAGGACTTGAAAGAAGCTAGGAGGCAGAGATGAGGATGGAGAGCATTCTAGGCAGAAGGAACAACCTATGAAAATGTCTGAAGACAGGAGATAGAGTGTGTTATTTAAGGACTAGCAATGAGACCAGTGTCACTAGATTATATAGTATGTGGAAAGGAATGAGGCATAAGACACTGGAAAAGTAGGAGCGGGCCAGGTTTGAATATCAAACAGGCTCCTATATTTGATCCTGGGGGTTGAGAGTGGGGGCCGAAAGGTGTACTGAACCAGAGTGTACTGAACAAAAGATGCTGATAGGATTGCCCCAAGTGGAAAGATCTGAGGAAAGAAGAGCAAGCAGCAGACTATCAGAACAGTCCAGGTGTAAGACAATGAGGGCCTTCAGCAAGGCAGTGGCAGCAGTGTCACAGAAAAGGGGGCATATCAGAGACACTGCAGAGCTAAAACTGACAGACTGACTACAGACTGAATGGGAGGGGAGGCAGAGTGATGAATGAAGAATGGCCTGAGGGAGTAAGGATGGCAGGAGTAAAAGATAATCATAGAGAAGCTTAAGAAGGGAAATGGCTCGGAGAAAAAGATGAATTTAGTTTTGGACATGCACAATGTAAAATGTCTACAGGATGTCTAGTTTAAGTTGTCTGGAGGTTTAGGAAAGGTTTAGGAACAAAAGGTAAATTTTTTTTTAATGATTTTAGAAATGATTGCTAAAACAATGAAAGCTGAGATCACCAAGTGAAATACAGAGGTGTAAAACATGAGGTCCAAAGCATATTAAAAAGCAATTGAAAAATGTTTAACAAAATACAATGCAACATAGATAATGTTAATTTGTGGTTTTCTAAGTCATTATGTGGCTGCAGAGATGTTTCTATTTGAGACCTGATACCACTGGCGAGAACAGAGAAGAGGGTCCAGGGCAGAAACCTTAAGGGGCAGTTTTCCTGTCTTTGCTAATTCAATAGTTATGCTAGCTTAGGATGTTTTGATTTTTATTTCTGATTAGTAATTCTGAGTATTTTTCAGGTGTTTAACCATGGATTGGTTCTTCTTTTGCAAATCATTAGATTGGAGGGAAATGGTTCTTAATCTTATAGGTCTGTCAATTCCTTCTAGGTTCTCAATGTCAGATATTTATAGCTGCTAATGCAAAGTTTCTTCTCAAATCCTGCCTTTTCGTGTACTTCTAGCTGTTCTGATTTATGCAAAAGCTTTATTTTAGTAATCATCGCTATGTTTAACTGTGACAGTTAAGCTCCTCTCTAAATCTGTTATGCATAACTTTTTATAGTTAGACAAAAATATTATATTTTTGTAATAATACAAGTTGTAACATTCTTATCTAACCTTATTATTCAGTGAACTGCTATCCAGTTTTTCAAGCAGTTATCACAGAATGGAGTTTTCTAAACTTTAGTCAGTAATTTGTTCCTGTGGGTTTTTGGAATACTATGCTGCTGCACGTGTTTTTTTTTTCCCCTCTAGATCCTGCCTATCTGGTCTACAACTCACTTTCATAATTCTACTTATTTTATTTTTCAAAAAATTCTGAGTCCATATGCATCACCAAAGTGCCAAAGGAGTTCAAGAATGGCTTATTCCTTATAGATTTTGAATGCCAGATCTATTAATTACATAGTGCAAAGTTTACCCTTAAGTCTCCAAAAAGTTAAAATCCTCTGGTCTAGAAAACATAGTATGTAAAACTCTTATAAAAATATAGATATACCCAAAGAATATGAAGCCTGACTGAATTATGCAAACTTAAAGAACATCCCATGTGGAAGAACTAAGAGACTCAAATTGGAAAAAATTCTGAAGGACAGATTCAAGAGAACTCTGATAGGTAGAAGATGTAAAAAGTAAAAGGGGTGGGAGAATCAAAAAGAAGGGTCCTGAGACAAGAGGTATGATCCTAACGTAGTCTACTTCAGGTAAATAACTTGAGTACCACAATAAAGGTCAAGTGACTATAAAACAATCATATGATTTCTTGACAGAAACAGCTTTAAAACAGTAGACTGCACATAGTAGGTACTTAATAAATGTTTACTTATGTGGCAAACAGCAGAAACTTTTTAAATGGGCATGAGATTAATAGTACTGAGAAATACATAAAAAAAAAAAAGAGGTGCTTGACAATGATATTTATCACAGTCATGGAAGGCCTACACAGGGTTCAAATGAAAGATGGATTCCCAGTAGTTAGTGAAATCTGTCCTCCAGTTGCCACTGGAAATTGAGTCCTGGAATGCTGCAGACCCTCCTTTCAAACAGCTCAATTTGACCTAACTATCCACACAGGGAAAACAAAGTACACTATGATTTACGGTTCTTGAGACTATGATATAAAATTGGATAAACAATCAACTTCATCCAGAATTGAAAAAGAGGAAGAGTACTGGTTTGATTGCATTTGGAATGTTTTCAATGACCACAAGCTTATCACTGAAACAAACAAATCTTCCCTACTTCAGTGTATTTCCAATGATACTTTGAAACTACAAATGATACTACAAACCATGAAATACCAGTCTTCAAGAAATAAAATGTTACCCAAAGGGTAATGAAGAGATTATATGGTGGGCATAAAGAAGCCACAGAATTTTATAAACAAATTGCACACTGAAGGTGCAGTGAAAGGGAAAAGTGGATGCCAAACTAAGGTAGGACAAATTAGGAATCACTGGAAACAGAAAAATAGTTTGTACCCAGAGTGAAGGATGTTGAAGAAAAGAACAAAGAAAGATATCAGATTGGAAGTCAGGGGTCGAAATACTCTCTAAGGGGAGGAGAAGTGAAGTAGTAATACTGCTTACATTTATGTAAGACTTTACGGATTGTCAAGAACAGCCTTACAAACACTTTCCTCTAAGCCTATTAATGATTCTCAGCTTGAGTTCTCTTGTGCCCTGTGATTTGCTGAAGGTCATACAATTCATAAGTGGTAATGTCAAGATCAGAAGCCATTCAATTCAATAAATACTTAAGTCCTTGCCGTGTGCCCGGCACTGGGCTGAGCCTGGGAGTCTGACTGCTCTGACGCCAAGTCAGTGTTCTCTCCATTACATACAGTACCTCTCTTACACCAACACAATCTTACTATGCCGGTTTCTTCTGAGGAGGGAGTTTAAATAGGCAAACCAAAAGGTGCCATTAGAAAAAAAGGGCCCACGGGTGGACATTTCATTCGAACTTAGAAGCATCTATTAAGCACAAACCATGGCTACATACTGTTTAAGCACTAGAGATACAAGGACAAAGGTGAAAGAGCCTTTGCTCTCAAAGAGCTTACATTCTAATGGAGGTGATAACAAGTCAAAAAAAGTAAATATACATGCATACACAGGGCAGTTTTGGGAAGGAGGGCACTATTAGCTGGGGGAATCAGAAAAGGATTTATGTAGAACGGTAATGAAATTTCATTTTGAAGGAAATCAGAGATTCCAAGGAGGGAGGAAGAAAAGGAGCAAAGGAGAAGCCTTTCAAAAACGGAAGCTAGGCAATGAAAAAGGCTCTAGACAAAGAAAGCATTTGATTGTATAAGACCGTGGTTATGATAGGATCACTTAAGATTATTCTGATTTGTATTTCTCTAGCTCTAGAATCCTTGCAAGAAAAATGTAAAGATAAGAAGGGACCTACCATTGAAGGGCCAAACAGGAGCTTTTTATCCTAGAGATAAAAGGAGACAATACTGTTTATTGACTAGGGTTGGATAGACCTACACTTCAAGAAAAGAACTTTGACAGCTAGAAGAGAAGAGATCTGAACAGAGAGGTAAGCTAAGAAGACTAAATAGGAGGCTATTCCAACATTCCCAATGAGAGGTTATGGGGCTATATAATACAGAGATGGAGATGCTGTGGAGACTGAAAACAAAATTAGGCAACAGATTTGCTACATATGGTGTGTAAAAGGCGACTCTGAGGCTTCAAACCTGGGAACCGGGAAGGATGGTAATATCCTGGAAAGCAATGGGGAAGTAGAGAAGAGTTAGATCTGACACAAAAGATGAATGTTTTAGACAAACTGAGTTTATGAGTTATCAAAGGAATGTTCAGTTAGAAAGGAAGGACTAGAGCTCAGGAGAGACCAGGCCTACATATAGAGATTTGGACTTTAGTCACAGAGACTGAACCCATGGGAGCTAAACATACACTAGATCTCATCCTTCCAAACAGTGTCTGTATTTCTCTGACCTGGATGTTGTAGCAGTCTGGGCCCTCTCGGGTCCAGGAATCTCCCAAATTGACAAAGGGTTAGCTGGAGGACTGTCAAAAGTGAATTTAAAAGAAATGCTTTATAAAGTCAAAGAGAGCTGTGGTTTAGTCTAAGTGTTTTAAATGCCATTCTATTTGTTTACATCGGTAGAAATTTAATGACAGCCTGTGGGAAAAATTATTTTATCCAAACTTTTGACAGATACTTCAGCATCAAAATACCGTTGGATCACAACACAATAGGCGAAAAAATTATAAATGAGGGAAAACAAAGATTAGTATGTAGTGCTGAGATTGTTATCTCTTTTAGATGGGAAAGTGAGGTTGAAAAAGTGATCAGAACTCAGCAACATGTGTAATAAAACCTAGAGCTGGGACCTGAATCCAAATCTTCCAAGCCGAGTTCCTTACTCCTCTTCTGTATCTACTGCTCTGATGGTAAATCTGGCCAATCTCATACTCAAGTTCAGGTTTATGAGATGCCTACGGAGCCTAACCACTATTTATATGGTTTCCAAGGAGAAATCTATTCCTTTTTACAACCAGCTTACAAAGAAGCTAGTAGAACACAACCTATTTTGTGAACATGAAAATGATAGATGGTATTATTTCTTAAGACTGCTGGGGGTTCATGAGATCAACTTGATCCAAACTTGAACAGTTCTCTTCAGTAAAGAAAGAGCCAAATCAGGAGCAATTTCCACAAATTTCCAAAACTCCACCATCAGTGAAGCCTCTTTCAATTTTTCAAAGTAAAGGAACGATCTGGACAACAAAAAAAATTTAATTAATAGGCCACAAAGTAGTAAATTTTTTTTTATAAATTGAAATTAAAAACATTATGTGAAACGACCCACTACATTCCAGAACTATAAGGTCTAAAGAAAGAGCTTGAAATATGGTCAATTTAGTTACTTCTACCTTCATTTTGTCCAGCTATTTCTCTTCCAGACATTTAATTATTATGAATAATAGTAATACTAAGTGTACTCTTTCCAATATTTCCATAGCACTTCAGGTTTGTTTATATGGTGTTTCCTTTCGGCCATCACTCTGCTCAAAAGGGCAACTGGTAGAAGTACCAGCAAAGAATCAAAAATCAAAAATGTAACTTCAAGACCGAAATAAGTATTAATGAGGAATGATTTAACTTGACATACATCCTTTTACTAGGATAAAATGATCACCATACTGAGTAATGAAAATTCTACTATGAATTGCTATTTTTTGTCCATTATGAAATATTCCCACAAAGCTAAATATTTTATGGCCTCTTTGTGAAATTTCTACAACCTTTAAATGAGTACTTATAAACACTGTATCTAAAATGTTAACCCCCCCCCCCCAAAGCCAAGATCAGTGTTTACTAAATAAGAAAAGCTTTGTAAAAGTCAATTACAGCACTCCCATCTGTCCTTATATTAAGGGCAGAATTCCTTCTAGAAACTTCTAACAAAAAAGTTACATAGCATTTCAGGTTTTTTTGATACCTCATATACTAACCATACAAGGAAACTTTAAGACTACATTTGTATCAAATGGTAAAGTGAGGCAATCTTCAGTTTCTAATATTTTTCAGCCTTATTACCCAAACTCCTAAAACATTCATGATGGCATTTATTACCAGCGTTACAATTCACTTTACGTTATTTTATTATTTATAATATTAAATGGACAAATAGATTAGTATATATAAGTGGTGATACATAAGTGAAAACAGTGTCAGTCCCAAAGTTAGAAAAACATGGGTTCAAGTCTGGCCTCCAAGCAATTCTCTAAAACAGTGTGTCATGGACAATACCCCCCAAAAAAGTTTTAAATGTATAAAATACATAGCACTGCAAAGGAAACCAATTTTATCAGCATGTAGTTATTTTAGAAAATTAAGCTGATGGACCCCAGGTTAAGAACTATGACCAAGTTGCAGAGCAGGTGCCAATCTGTTTCCTCATGGGGTGTTTCCAAGTGTCAATAAAAATCACAGGGCCAGCCTCTTCCTCCCCTTAACACAGACAGACACAGACACACACACATTGCACAAAACACACTCGTAGCAAAATATGCTCAAGGTCATTTTAAATCAGATAAGCATACAAAAAAGAAATTTACTTTAGCCACCATTAATGTAGTAGTAAAGTGAGCAAAGGACGGCTTCGCTCTTAGCAAAACCAGGAGAGGGTGCTATCAATGCCCAATGTTTCAAGAGCAAGAGATACATACTAGCCTATTTTATTGGAAGCAACAGAAAACATGCCTTTGCTAGTTATACTTAACAATCTCACTGGGGTGGAGGCCTCGAAATGTGATTAACTAACAATACATTTCAGATTTCATGTAATAGTCACAAGAGTAGGTCCATCCAAAAAAAAAATCGACACAGCAAAACAGATTTGGCAAGATTTAAAATCAGTCCCTGAATAATATGGTCCTGACAACCCCTTAAACAGTGAAGACATAGGACTAGGGAGGAGAAAAACAGGTATCCTGGAAAAGTCGTCGTAATTTTATCCTACAAACACTTATGATGGAATTAATTATTTTTGCAACTGATCCTTTGTAATGAATGAGTCGCATCCTGAAAAGAAAAATGGCCCCACGGTATTTTGCAATACTAGAATATTTGATCTTTGCCAACAATTTTGGTGCATCATTCTCCACCCTCTCCTCCCTCGCCCCCCCCCAAAATACGCAGACAGCAATCAACCTTCAATTACAGAGCTAAGCCCATACCCCGCTGCTTCCGAAGCCTTGCACATAATCCAAAACCTCTTTCGTTTCTGATTTATTTTGTTTGCAAACAAGCGAAAGGCGAAAGCTCCAAAGCAAGGACCTTACCCTTGAAATCCCGCCATGCACGCAATAAAGAGGGCGAATCTCCTTCCTCCTGGAAAGGGGGGAGGAGAGGAGAGGGGAGAGAGGGGGAGGAGATGCTAGACGAAAGGAAGTAGGAAAAGGAAACAAAAGCAGGAGGGAATGGAGCCTAAGAAGCTGAGACAGAGGGAGGCGTCGAGGCAGTAGGAGTCGAGGGAACCGCGTCAGCCATGTTGTGTGTGTGTGTGTGTGTGTGTGTGTGCGCGCGTGTGTGTGTGTCGGTTCGGTATTTACAAAGCTACCGCTGCAATAGCGCTTTCGAATCTTAGTAAAGGAGATGGGGGCCCTGCGTGGGGGGGGCGGGGAGAGAAGAGATGGATGGAGGGGAGGGAAAGGGGAGGGGGTGCAGACAAGAGGAAGAAGGAAAGAAGGGGAGAGCGGAGGGAGAAGCAGCAGCAGACAAAGGAACCCAGCAATGCTTGCCTGCCTGCCTCTGCACACACACACACACACACACACACACACACACACACACACACTCCCCCTCCCCCTTTGCTCCAACAACTTCAAGCCCCGCAATCAGTGTGTGAACTCCAGAGTCGCGAGCAGCGTCAACAGCAGCTCCCTCTCCAGTCTCAACCTCTCACTAGCTCCGACGCCACAGCTCCGACAACGCACGACACCCCGCCCCTGCTGCAATGCAGCCCCATTCTGCCAGACCCGCCTGCCCCCCCAAAACAATCCCACTCCCCTTCCCCCCTTCCAACGTTCCGGGGAAAGAAAAGACGCCCACCAGCAGTAATCTAAGCGGCCCCCCTCCCCCAGGCCGAACCCCCAGACCAGGGGAGCTAGAGCATCACCACGAGGGGGAGCTGGTGGGGTGCAGGTAAGGGGGAGGACGGCGGAGGAGGATCGGGGCGGAGTGTGAGGGACAAAGGACCGAGGCTCGGCCGAGGAGGGGGTGGGGGTGCTGCGGGGCACAGCGCAGGAGAACAGAGGAGGCGGCGGGGCACAGAGGTCCCCGAGGCGGGGGGAGAGGGGGCAGGGGGCTGGACAGCGCCTCCCTGCGGGCGCAGGAGGCGGAACGACACGGCCGCCGCTCCCTCCGGGACGGTTCCCCAGGCTACGGAGGAGCAGCCCCGGGGCTGCGGCGGTCTCCACCCCGGCTCGCTCCCGCCCTCCCCCGAGGCCGCCTCCTTTCTTACCTGGGCCGGTGCGGGCAGGAGGAGCGAGTCCCCCGAGTCGGGTGTCCGTCCTCGGCGCGGGAAGAGCCGGGCTAGGAGCGGCTGCGGCTTTACAGACTGCCCCCCCGAGGCTGCCCAGGGGCGGTTTGGGGGGGCTTCCCGCCTGCGCCCCCGGACGCCGCCGCCGCTGCCCTCACCCACCCCTGCTCCCGGGGCTCAGACTTCCCAACTCGGCCGCTCAGCCGCTGCTGCTGCTGCTGCTGCTGCCCGTCCGCGGCGGCGGCGACGGTGGCGGCGGCTCCAGCTCGCTTCTCGCCCCCCCTCCGCCTCCGTCTCCACAGCGGCTTCTCTGCCACATTTGGATCCCCACCCCACCCAACCCCCTCCTCCTCCTCCTCCTCCTCCTCCTCCTCCTCCTCCCCTCCTTCCGTGTCTTACTCTCCGCTCTGGCGTCCCTGCCAGGATAGAGGCCTCACCTTCCTGCCAAATAGTGAGCCGCCCGCATCGAGCTGTTCAAAACACGCTCACCCATACCCACGGCCCCTCCTCCCCTTCCCAAAAACCAAAGCCAGACACCCAGCTTTCCCCTCCCCCACCTTCTACTTCCCACACACAGCTCCCCTCCCCCCTCCCTCCCCAGTAGCCAGCCTCCTAGAGCGCAGGCGCATTCAGCCCACCGAAATGCGACAGGGAGAGCGTAGGAAACCAACAGCCTCACCAGTCTGGCCGGACCGCGCTGCGCAGCCGCAACGAGGGAGCGGCAGGATTTTTTTTTCCTTCCATGCCCTTGCTACCTGGTGGGAGGAGGGAGTGGCCGAAGGAATTAGAGGGAAACTGGAGGATGGGGGAGGAGTGACTTCGCTGCGGAGAACTAGAGGAATGTCATTCATGCTCCAGGGCTTTAGGAGGCGAAGGAATGGTGGAGGCAGGTTTTCCTAAAATCCCGAAGCTCGTCGGAAGGCGATTTGCAGATGGTCCTTTAAATCCAAAATTTCTTAGGCTGCTGGTCTCTGTTGTTTTAGTTCGCGTATAAATATCTCCCAAATCGGGATACACAGGTAATTACATTTATGAAACTGACTGCGACTGTTAAGACAACCACAGGCAGAAAGGGGAACCTTGGATGGCAGAGAACAGATCTGCTCTGTTCCACTCAATTTAAGCTTCATTCTTGAAGGATTTTAATACACGAAATATCCCATTGCTGAAGTAGGTCTTTGAAGCTATTAAGAGTTACCACTAAGGTAGACCATGCCAACTGTTCTAAGGTGCTCACTAAAACATTCTTTTCTTTCAACCCAGCCATACTACTACTCCCTCCCCTCCACAATTTCAGGATCTAACACTTGAACATCAAGCCAAGAGGGTGTTTCGCTTGATTGTTCACTGAAACCATCTCTGGCTTTAAGACCAACCCGGAAAGCATTAGACAAATAAATCACACCTTAGGTTTGTAATCATGTTTTTAGTTTACAACTATTTGTTCTATCACCATCCTCTCCAAAACTATCCTATCAGTCAAACAAGAAATAGTTCTTCCTCTCTGTTCCTTCTCTTGGTAACCTCATCAGTTTCCAATGGTTAAACTATCAGCTCTATGAAGATGACTTATCTGTAGAACTCATGTCCCAGTATCTCCTCTGAGTTTCAGTCTTGCCTCAGTGCCTATTCAACATTTCAAACTGGATGCTCTGGAGACATCTGAAACTCATTATGGCTAAAACGGAACTCACTCTTCCACCCCAAAGTCTCAGCCCAGTGATACCTACCCTGCCACCAGTGCTATTCCACCTTCTGGAATGCCTGCTCTGTAGAGGGAAAAAAAATCCCTTTATCCTCAAGTTTTTCCTCTCCCTCTTCTACCTTCTATCTCCCCTCTGTACCATCTACTAGTAATCAAAGAAATCTGGTTCCCCACTAATGACATGGCTTCTCTGGTCACCCTTTCCAGTACTTGCTTTTCACTCATTCCCCTCATTCAAGATGAAGAAATTGGACTACTCCTTGCAGCCAATTTCCACTTCCAGTTTTTCCTTTTTTTTCCTTCATTCAGTAAATTCTCCCACAGTGAGGTTCATGTACCACTCAATTTAAATCCTGGTAGCAGTTGTCTACAGGTCTCCAGTTCACCCTCCCTTTCATTCCTCAGTGAGCTCAGTACCTGGCTCATAATTTTTTTCTTGCCTATTTCCTGTCCTCATACTAAGGGAATTCAAGGTACATACTGACTCAACCTAACCACTCAGTTCCTCAATCTTCTCACTTCCTATGACCTACTCCTCCACCTCACCTCAGTCACATGCAAAGATAAAGTCATACCCTTGATCTTACCGTCAACTGAAAATGTTCCACTTCCATTTTCAAGAATTCAAAAATCTCTTCATCTAATTGTAATACTTTGGCTTCCCACTTCTCCCTCTGCCTTCCCTTACCAAACTCAAATCAGTCCTCCTTATGATCTCCAATCTCTTGACCTTTCAGTTCACTCTCAGGCCATCACCTCCACACTAGCCACTGTCTGAATCATCTTGACCCATTGGTGAACTACTTCAACTTTACACTAGCCTCTTCTCTTGAGTCCCTATCCCCTTTAACATATCAAAAATTGAGCCCTGCCAAGCCCTAGCCTAGAACCATTCCTTCACACACACACACACACACACACACACACACACACACACACACACACACACACACACTCCAGCCATTCTTACTGGATCCACTGCAAGTTTGCTATACAACCTCAACTGAGCAGTTACTGCTGTTAGACAATCTTCTACACCTCCCTTATTAATTCACTGTTCCACTCTCCACAGCAGCTATTGCAAACCTTTTCATCCCTCCTCAAACCTTCTGTGGCTCCCCCTCACCCCATCCTCTCAACTGAGAATTTAGACTCTTATTTTACAGGAAAAAAAAATTGACGTCATTCACAAAAAGATTTTTCTCCTCATCTCATATCCCACAGATGTCTTGCCATTATTTCCCCCTTAATCCTTGTCTCACATGAGATTGCTCCATTCCTGTATAAGCAATCCCATTTCATCCCTTCTTCTACACCAGATTGCCCCCTCTGACATCCCCACCCTCTCACTTGTCTTCCATTTTTCCTTGTCTACTGACTGTTTCCTTACTGTCTAGAAAAATGTTCATTTCTCCCTCATTCTCAAAAAGCCCTCACTTGATCCTTTCATCCCCATAATTATCATCTTAGATGTCTTCTGTCATTTGTGGCTAAACTCCTTGAGAAGGCTTTCTACAATAAATGCCTCCACTTCCTCTTTACAGACTTTCTTAACTTACCCCTTACATCAGCTTCCAACCTCATCATTCCACTGAAACCACTGCCTCCAAAGTTACCAGTGATCTCTTAGATGAAAAATCCAACGTTCTTCTCTTGGTTCTCATTCTTCTTCACCTCCCTGCAGCTTTTGACACTGTCAAACATTCCTCTTCCTCGATACTCATTTCTCTCTAGGTTTTTCAGGACATTATTACTTCCCGTTTCTTCCCTCGCAGCCTGCTCCTTCTTGGTCTCTGCTGGATTCTCATCCAGGCCATGCCCTGTAATCACGGGTGTCCCAAAGGGCTTTGTCCTGGGCCCTTCTCTGTTCTCCCTCTGTACTCTTCCACTTGGTGATCTCATCAGCTCCCATGGATTTAATTATCATCTCTATACCAATGATTCTCAGATCAGCCCTAAGCTCTCTGCTAACCTCCAATTTCATATCTTCAATTGCCTTTGAAACATGTAGAACTGATTGTCTAGTAGACAGTTTTCTTAAACTCAGTGTCTGAAATATAACTCATTATCTTTCCCCCTAAGCCTTCTCCCTTCTAAACTTTCTTGTTATTGTCAAGGGTACAGGGTACCACCATCTTTCCAGTCCTCTAAGCTTACAACTTAGGTGTCACACCCAATTCCTCATTCCCTTACCCTTCATATCCAATCTGTTGCCAAGGGCCATCAGTTTTGCTTTGCAACATGAAGCAAACATGCTACCTCTCCTCTGATACTGCCACTACCCTGGTATAGACCTTCATTATAATACTTGGACTATTCAATAGCCTGCTTTTGCCTGCCTTCAGTCTCCCCCATTCCAATCCATTCTCCATTTAGTCACCAAAATTATTTTCCTCAAGTGTAGCATGACCATGGCATTCCCCTACTCCATAATTTCTAGTGATTTCCTATCACCTCTGGAACCAAATACAAAATCCTTTGTTTGGCATTTATCACCTTTTATAACCTAATCCTCTTCCCTGACCTCAGTCTTCTTATACTTTATTCCCACACATGTAGTCTTCAGTCAATTGATACTGGCGTTCTCGCTCTTCCATGACCAAAGTACTTTATCCTTAGGCCCCAGACATTTTCTCTAACTGTCTGCCAGCCTGGGACGCTCTCCCTCCTCTTCTCTGACTTCTGGCTTTCCTGGTTTGCTTCAAATCCTAACTAACTCCCATTTTCTCAGGCCTTTCCACAAGACCTTTTAATTTTACTGCCTTTCCTCTGTTGTTTGTTTCCTATTTATCCTGTTTATCGCCTGTTTGTGACATTTGTTTGCTCGTTATCGACCCCATCATATTATTAGCTCCTTGAGGGCAGGGACTGAGTTTTGCCTCTTGATGTATTTGTATTCCACCTTAGTACAGTGCTTGGCAGACAGTTGACTCAGCATAGAATTTTTGACTGATTGGTACCTAAGAGAAACTACAAGTCTCAGTCTCTAGTCAAAAGAATTTTTTTTTACTTGCAATTCAATTAGATTTTACCATAAGGCTTACTTTATAAAGAAAAAAAGGGAACTCCTTACTCTATTGATTAGCTTCACTAGTGTATCAAACTCAAATAGAAATGGATCCCTGCAGGTCTATATTAAATGAGAAAGCCAAAGATTAACATTATCTTTGTTGCATTGTATTTTTATTTATGTTAAACATTTTCTCAATTTTTTAAAATCTGCTTTGGGGCACTCAGGAGTTTTCTACCTGCTTGCCACAGAGTATGATTTCTCTTTGCTATAGCAAGGTTGCAAAATACATGAAAATCAAGAAAAACAAACTCACATTTAAGAAACATTCTTAAAAAGATATAAGTGATATTTGATACATATAATTAAAACAGGATCCAAGTGATAAATAAATTGGGCAATTAACTATAGTTAAGAAATATCTGTTCAAACAGGAGATAAGTTTTAGGGAGTTTTTCACAGGTAAGTATTATCATACTTTTTTGTTTATTTAGTAAAAGTGAGAGCTGTTAAAACCAAGATGTACTCAGTTTTTAAAGTTAGACTCCATTTCGGGAACCTCTGCATTACCTTGTACAACTCACTCTCCTTTAGAGCACATATCTAATCAGTTCTCAATTTTTGTCATTTCAACCTTCACATTTGTATCCAACCTCTTCTCTTCATTCACACATCTACCACATCTGTTCAGGCCTCACCACCTCTCACCTAGATTTTTGCAACAGCCTCCATGCCTCAGCTCTCTCTTGACTCCATTCCATTCTGTCTGCTGCTGCCAAAGTCATTTTTCTTAGGTTCAGATAGGACCATATGGCCCCTCTACTTAAGGAAGGAAAGAGAAAAGGAAAGGAATGAGCATTTTGCTAGAGCCTCCAAAGTGCCAAACACTGTGCTACCTGCTTTGGAAATATTAGCTTATTTGACCTTCGCAATAAGCCTGCAAGGTAGATGCTGTTATTAACTCCTTTTAACAGTTGAGGAAACTGAGGCAAAAGGAAAGCTAAATTAATTGTCTGGGGTCACAGCTAGTAACTCTCTGAAGCCACATTTGAACTCAGTTCTTCCTGACTTCCCAGTACTCTCTCTACTATACCAGCTAGTTGCTAAAAGATTACAGTGCAGAAAAAAAAAGAATTCAATGACTTCCTGTTGCCTGTAGAATAAAATATTAACTCCATTGTTTAATTTTAAAAGACTTACAAGTTTATCCTAATTTTTCAACTTTCATTGGATATTACTCCCCATTACATTCTCCCCAAACCAGCCAAATTGTCCATTTTGTTCCTGACATCTCACCTCTCTGAGCCTTTGTACTGGCCATCGCCCATTACTGGAATTCGTATCCTTATGCTGTGCAGAGAATAAGAGCAAGCCAAGACCTGGGTTCAAGGTATATTTATATGTGGATTTATTGATAAAGCGCGTGACTACCAGAGAGTTCACCACTCAATTGGCGGTCCTCTTTGGGGGTGCAGCCTTTGATTATAAAGGCTAAAGCCACAATAGGGAGGGGAGCTAGCAGAAGCCTTGACATACAGAAGCAAAGAAAAACCATTGGTTAAATCTATGACTCAGGGGAATATGGCACAAGGGTACAAGGATGCAACCTTCCTGTGAAGTGGGGGTCTTTCCTAGAACTGGGTGGAGGGCACAGGTTACTCAGCTTTTTAGAGCAGGGTGGAAGGTCATGATATGAGGGGAACTAGAATTTACCACAACAGGCCAGGGTCATGTTTTGGGCAAAGGGGGTGGGGGCTGTGCTTGGTCAGTGGGGCAGGACAGGATGGTACCTAGATAAGATCCTTGCTCCACAATGAACCTTGTATGCTATAATGATTCAAGGAGAAAATATGAAATGCTGATTAGGGGGGAAGGAGTCAGGGAACTATACCTTGAGCAATGCCTAGTCATGCCGTAAGCTATTTCAAGCTGTGATAAAATATAACACAGAGGTAAAGACAGAAATACAAGGGCTTAATTGTGGGTCACAAATCAGGTGGTATGTAGTGACCTGGGTGGAGGGTTTGGGTACAACACTGACCTCTGCCTCATGGAGTTCTTTTCTGCTTTTTAGATGCCTCTCAGACTCTTCTTGCACCTGAAGTTTATCCTCCCTCTCAAATTACCTTGTATCATTATGTCCATCATCATTATAAACAACAGCAAGCATTTAAGGGCTTACTACATTATAAGTACCGTTTGAAAAAAAAAAAAACAACAACCCCAAAACATGGTCTCTTTGGTCTCATTCTCTAATGCAAAGTAATATGCAAGTTACCATATGTATATAATAGATATATGCAGTGTAATAGGAAGTAATCTCAAAGAAGAAAGGCACGGTGGTATGGTATTGAGCTGAGTCCTAAAGAGAAACTAGGAGGCCAAGATGAACTGGGAGAACATTCGAGATATGAGGGCAGCCAACAGAAAGGCACTGAGTTGGAAACTGGATAGGACTGTCATGGGCAAGGGCAGCAAGAAGGCCAGGATCTCTGTATCTTAGAATATAGAGAGTCATAAGCCTGAAAAGCTAGGAAGGGCTTAGATTTTAAAAAACAAAAAACTTAAAATACCAAAGTATTTCAGATTTGAACCTGGAAGTAATAGAGAGGCACTAGAATTTATTGAGTAAGAGGGTGACTGAGTCAGATCTACTTTTTTTTTTAATTAATTTTTTTATGTTTTCTTGTTTACATCATTCATTTTCATGAGATTTTTGAATTACAAATTTTCTCCCCATCTTTCCCCTACCCCAACCCCAAAAGAGCAATCCAACTGTAAAGCCCCTCCCCTGATCTGCTCTCTTACTTTCTGGTAGGGCAGGGAGGGTCTCCTTATCCCAGCCCCTGTATATCTTAATTCCTAGTTGCCGGTATTGCAGAGCTTTCAATTCTAGATTCTTTCGATTCCTCCCTTGTCACCCACCCCTACTGGAAGGACAAGCAATTCAATACAGGCTGTGGATGTGTGATTATACAGGATATCTTTATAGTGGACATATTGTGACAGTGATCATCTGTCCCTCCTTCCTATCCCTCCTCCCTTGTTCTGTTCTCTACCCTCTCCTTGTTCCTTTCCTGAAGCTTGTGCTTCCAATGTCGCTCCCCCAGACCCTGCCCT
>CM053599.1:199492559-199508991 GCA_028646575.1 Pseudocheirus occidentalis
AACATAGAAAAGAATGATAGCATGCATTGCTTCAGTCTCCTTTTAAACTCTGGTCTTTCTGGATCTTTCTCTGAATGTAGACATCTCCTTCCATCCTGAGACTTGTAGAGTTGTCTTTTAACTGTGCGTTGCTGAGAAGTGTCTTGTGGTGGTTTGTGGGAAGGCTAAAGGATGGTGTGACTCTCTGTTCCGTTGTTATGTATTAACATCTATGTTGCTATGATAGATTTGGTTGCCTGATTTCAGGATTTGATTTTCTGGTGTCTGAATAAATGTTTTGCTTCTGTCTTCTATATGGAGAGTCTGTTATATTTTTCAATTGAGCACTATACAGATATATTTATAGTGACTGTTGGTGCTGTGAATATTGCATTGGTGCTATAGGGGGAGACCACAGCAATAGGAATAACAACTCGAGGGGAGGGTGGAGGAGAGGTAGGTAGGGGAGAAACCAAAACAATAGGAATTACAGGGAAGGGTAACTAGGCCACAAAATATAAGATTAGTTCCATCTCCTAAAAAAAGAAATATATAGATTAAACTGAGACAAAGAAGAATACAGATGGAAGTTTCTGATGGCAAATCATTATCAGAATTAATGGACATTGAAAAGAATACCCAAACTCTCCCTCCAAATCAAAGAAAAAAGTGAATGTTTCCAACTCCCTCAGCCTTAAATACCTTGAATCGGACCAAAGCTAATATTTGTGACCCAATATATTGGGATCTCATGTAAGGATTTAGCAATCCCCTTGTTAAGTTCTGACACAGGGAAAATCATCCCTGTCTGGAACTAGTAAATCAGAATAAGGGTTGAAACTACCACAAGTTGGTGCTATTAAACATTGGCTGACATGTAAAAATACACTAAAGATACAGTAAAAGAAAATGAGAAAAAAAACCACCCTCAAAAACAAACTTGGATAAATGCTTTTGGGGATTTCCCCCAGGCCCCAGTTTGGGAAGTATATAGAAGACTTAAAAATTACAGATTGTCTGGGTGGAATTGTATAGAGCAGTGACCATTCCAGATTCAAACAATGACTTAATTGGGATGGATGTACGAAGTAAAATCTTGTATTATGGCAAAAAACCAAAACTTGATGTTAGATTATTAATTGGAAAGGCTCTACAGTCAGTAATGCCTCCAAATGAATGGTAAACACTCTGTAGTAGAAAGTCAAAGGAGAAGATGAGGAAATTAAGGCCATTTAAAAAAGCCTAGAACAATAAATAATAATTAGGAAAACAATTAGCTATTATTCTCCAATTTGGTAAATAAAAAAGGCAAGCAGTGAGTGGAGATTTATAGTAGACTATGGTAAAGTTAATGCTGAGAATGAACCTATCAATGGATCATTTCCAAGTATTTCAGAATGATTGATGAAATTAAAAGACACGATGAACATTGGTTTTCTGGTTATTGATTTAAGCAATATGTTCTTTATATAGTTCTAGAGACCAAAGGAAGCTAGGAACAGTTTGCCTTGACATAGTAAGGAGCATGGTACACATTTTGTAGATTGCCATAGGATATGTTGAATAAAATGGACACTGATTCTTGCCTTTTTAGTGTTAATAGGTGACTTATCAGTCAGAGGACATAATAAAGAGGAGGTCACAGCAAGAATTATGTGAACAAAGAACTAAAAGAGGCTGGGAAGATAGCAACCCATAGTGTTGATATGACACCCGAACTAGCAGAAAGGCACATCACCTTTGTAGAGTAGTCTCCAACACGGTGAGATCTGCAAGATAAAATTATCGATAATTTATTGATAAAATAAGATAAAAACTGGCCATGGAAATAATATTCTCATCCTGTGGGGCATAGAGTGGTGAATGGCCATTCTCAGACCATTTACTTGTGACCAAATTGGTAAAAAAAAAAAAAAAAAAAAAGAGGGGGAGGGGGAATAAAATGTTGGCCCATTATATTGAATTAAGGATAATGTGGTTAGTTGTCACCAAGGCTACTAGTGAAAACCTTTGGTAGTAATAAACTAGTCATATGGTCAGCTAAGTAGAGAAATGACAATTGGTAATAACAATAGGGCAAGTTAAGGTGGTTGCCTCAAGGGACCTTGCTCAAAGCAGTTGGGGCAGGGAGCTGTGGGAAGAAAGAGCTAATTCACATTTTAAGATAAAAGGCACGTCTCAGCACATACTAAAGGAAAATGAGAAGAGGTAAAATGGAATGAGAAGGTGATTAGTAAATTGAGAAAGGCAGAGGTCAAGGAAGACAGGGCAAGAGACTGAGTTAAAGTAAAATGGACATATGAGAAAGTTGAATATTTGGGCCTTCAGCTCATCAAATCTTGGATTGAGGATAAAGTGGGACTAAACATAGGAGAAAGTCATATCATTTGCCTAAAGGTTAGACCATTATTGAAGCTGATGCTCAAATCCATCATGACTAAAGGCTGGACCCCAGGAACAGCCTGGCAGATAGATTATATCGACCCACTTAATGAGCTCAACAAAAACTATGGCTTAACCGCAATTAGCGCATTCATGGGACTAGATTTTGTCATCTCTGTACCCAGGTAGATGTTAATCGCACCATTGAAAGATCATATCTCAGAGTCCATCAGGCCAAGGACTATCTGAAAGTCCAGAGAATTACGTGGCTCAAGTGCCAATCCCTTGAAGACACTTAATTGTTAAGACAACGGTAGAAGTTGGAGCCGTGCAATAGAAATCTATATTGGACTGTCATTGATCCCACACAAAGCAAGAAAAAGTAGCTGGCATTGCCCAAAGCATTTTTGTCTCTGGACATGAAGGCTTTACACAATGACTCTGGATGTATGACTCAAGAAAGGAGCCTAGAACTGTAAGGATCAGATCTTACTGGCCTAACATGACCACAGGTGTCACCAAATAGAGTGAGACATTTCTTCACTGTGTGGAAAGAAAAGTCATACTAATTCATCCTGCATATTTGGAGAACATTCAAACTGATAAAATTTTAGAATTTATTGACTTTTTAATCTCTGCAAGGAGAGAGCAAGTACATGTCACATATTATTGATAACTGACCACTTCACAAGGTATGCATGAGCACACCCAAGCAGGAACCAGAAAACTTTGACAGTTGCTAACCTACTGTGGGAAAAGCACTTCTTCATTTTCCTTCTAGGTTTCATTAGGACCATGGCAGAGGCTTTGATGTCTCCTGTTCTTCTTTCAGCATTTCTTTATGTTAGCTTGGGTTGGCATTGAGAAGTACAAAACAATAGTTTATAATTTTCTAGGGGACCCACAACTTGAATATTTGAACTGCACACTGACAAACATGTTACATACATTGAGAAAGAACAAAAATACCGCTGGAGTCAACATGTGGCTTTTCTAGTACATGCATGCAATTCCACCAGGAGCGAGGTCAGTGACTTAACATTCTATTTACTGAATGGTTGAGTATGAGCTATGCCTGCCTATTGATTTGTGTTTTGGAACCTTTGGAGATGAAGAGACTGCAGGATCCTACATCCAGTACACCTCTCAAATAAGAGAAAAACTAAAGGAAGCTTACTGCCTCGTTATTTTTATTGTTCAGTTATTTCAGTCATGTCTGACTTTTTGTGATCCCATTTGGAATTTTCTTGGCAAAGATGCTTGGGGTGGTTTGCCGTTTCCTTCTCCAGATCATTTTATAGATAAGGAACTGAAGCAAATAGGGTTAAATGACTTCCCCAAAGTTACGCTGAAGCCAGATTTGAACTCAGGAAGAGGAATCTTCCACTGGACCACCTAGCTGCTCATCTGTCTACTACTTCAGCCAATAAGAAATCTGAAAGAAACAAAATGATGCCTGAATACATTGTGAAGGTCTTCAACAAGGCACAGAAGTTCTAAGAAATCTCGGTGGTCATGGGATGCACATGTCAGCAGATCACCAGAAAGCCACTTCATACTTGGCAGTAGAGAGAATGGGCAACCTGCCTATTTGGAAAATAGTTCCAGAGTCTCCTGGGGGTCTTACAAGGATGATCCATCATAGTCACTTACTGCTAATAGGTGAGTTAGTTGGACTTCCTAATGATCGTGTTAAGACTAAAGGCCATTCATCTTGACTGACTCCAAACCAGAGACTGCCTTCCAGTCATACAAAGTTTACGTGACTCAGAAACAGATATTTCAAATGAAGCAGATTACTGCATACTGAAGAACTAATAACAGTTCTAATCAGACTGTAAACTCAGATTTAGGACTATAATTCTGATAATCATGTAGCATGATAATCAACCAGTCCCATTAACTTAAACTGGTATAGAGTAGATAGGTGAGCAGGTCACAGAAGAGCAAAGAATATCCAATCAGTAACCAAAATAATGTAGAATGTGCTGGGTACAATTTGGCAAACAGTTACACGTGCTAGATAATAATCCCAATACTTATCCATGTGATGAAATATGTGTTCACTGACAGACACATTAATGTGTGCTTTTCTTTTTCTTTTTTGTTTATTTGATTTATATGAGCATCATGCATGCATTGTAATTTGTTGTTTATGTCTAATTTGTTAGTAAATTAATCCAGTCATTTTATGTGGCAAGCAGCAAGGCTGCCTTGAGAGGAAGGGCTGTCACTGAAGATCCGGGGAGTTATATTTCTTCTGAGGTCAGGAAGAAAGTTGTTTTGGGATACAAATTAGAGGGAGGAATTTTCTGCAATAGGGAGAGTTTAATATTTTCTGGAGAGGGAAGATGTTGCATAACTTTGTCAAGTCATTAAAGAGCCATCCAAGCTATCCTTTGGCAAACAAACTCTAAAGCAACAAATGTTGAGGACAGCAAATATTAAAACTGGGGAGGAGGAGTAGAAGGGTGAGGTTGAAATCATCCCATTTAGTTCTAGGGCCTGTATATCACCTTAATCAGTCAAAATCATTGTGGGAGAGACTAGATAATGCTTTGAGCATTTTGTATACTAGAGTAGTTTATCTCAAAATGGGAGACAGTAGAGCTTCTGAACATCTGGGTTTGGTAGGTTGGATCAACCATGGAGAAAGGAGATGACTATTGTAGAAGACAAGAGAGATACTGAGGAAAATCCTTGTCTCTTTGGCCATCACAGAGAGCGGTAACCAGGTTAAGGAAGATCCAATGAAAAAAGTCAACTCTTTCCCCAGCTCCTGTCCCAGTGTCTCTCTGTCCACAACGTTATAATATAACCTGTTGTTTTATTAACTGAATGTTTCCAATAAACTAAATTTTGCCTCAACCACAAATGTGACCCAGGGTTAACTAGAAGATATAAATGTAAGGTTAGAAAATCCAGTTTAGTCAGAGGTCTAAATGTTAGGAACTTTTTCTAACTGAGGAAGTTTAAAGTGCTTGTGACTGAAGCTGAAAAAAAAAAAGTGGACCTTAGGGATGATTAAATTGTCTCCCCAGGCTTAAATTGAACTAATCATTGTAACAGGGTGATTCTCTGTAGTAGAGAGAAAGGAGAAGGGAAGCATAAAAAGAATATTAAAATTCCATTATCTTGGGATGGAGTACTGATCTTGGGATTCATTCCAACAAAAAGGTTGGGAAATGGGAAAAAAAAGTTAATAGGAGAATGAGATTATGAAATTGTGTCAATGGGGGGAAATGGAGAGGACTCTGAAAATCATTGGTTCAACCTTTTTATTTTGTACCTAAGGAGACCAGGGTCAGGGAATCAGGAGGAGGAATATTCCCAGGGGGTGGAGTCAATTCCTCTTGGCAAGAATAAAGAAATTGATGAATACCAGAGCTTGGACTCAGCCAGAGTCTCCTGTCTCTGGAACCGTTGCTCTCAACAATATTCCACAGATGCCTCCTTCAAGAATTAACATTTCTGGAGATGGAGCTTCACACAAGAAGCTCTTTCAAAGAAAGGGGGAGGGGAGCAGGAGAAATCTGGAACCAATTCTTATCCAAGTAAAGGAAGAGTCCATGTTTTTATATTCTAGAAGACTCATTTTGCTTGCATATCATTAAGAGAGCAGAGAGAACATAAATCAGTAAAGCTTATGAAAGGGGATCAGATAACCCACATAGTTACCGTGACACCATTCATCTTCATCTTTACTCTGGCCATTTTTCCTTGCCACTGCTATTGCTCCTATATCCTAGAAATTAGATTACCAGAGACCATCATTGGGAGGAACCAAGTCATGCAACTCTTCTTTCTTTGGAAACATTCCCTGACATTTACTGCCCTGCACTGTCATCTCCACTTCTCCCTCTAGCTTTAAGCAGATCAACACTTTATTTACTTCTAGAAAAAGCATATCAACACACTCCCCTATTATTTCACTTCATATTTGTTACTTCTCAGACCAAAGCATGTCTCTCTCTTTATCAGAATTATGCAAAGGATGCCTATGTATACACAAATTAATTATGACAGTACTTTTTGCAGTAGCCAAAAAAAAAAAAGGTGGGGGGAAGGGAGGAAAGGAAACATAATAAAACTTTATGGAGGGAGATAATTTAAAATACTAGCCTTTAATGTTAACAGACTGAATTTCCCCCCCCCCCCCCCAGATGGAAGCGTAGCAGAACTGAATAGAAAGTACACCCTAATAATTTTATGCATAAATGAAAAGCATTAAGATATTTAACCATTTAAAGACATATACAAAGTCAAATGGGCAAGAACAATATTATGCTTCAGGTTAATCTCAATTTCAGAAAAGGCAACAGTAAAATATATATATTCTGATTTTTGTGCTAGTGAAGAACTGAATACAAAGTAGGTACCAATGGATTAGAGTAATGACTGAATAAACTATTGCACATGGATGTAATTGAATATTATTGGCAGTAAGAATTAGGGAATTCAAACAGACTAATATTTATAAAAACTGATGCAGAGTGTCATATAGTACAAGAATACAATGGTCATTGCAATAGAAATGAAAACGTCACTAAAAAAAGCTGATCTCTGAGTAACCGAAAATTCTAGAATGATCCTTGAGGATATATAATAAAACTGACCTCATTCCTATGACAAAGAAATTATGTAATATGAGAGGAAACTTTCATGAATTGTCTAATATGCTCACCATTATCAGTTTGCTTTTCTTTTCTTTTTTTCTTTATTACAAGAGAGGGTGAGAAGAGGGGAATATCTAGAAGTGGCTGAGATATATAAAACAAATGGTATCAATAATATATAGTTCAAAATAGGTTTTGTCAAGAGATACAAAAAGGGAATTACATTACACTTAAAAACATGCTGTTTATTGAAGTAATATCAATATTAAACACACACACAAATGTTATAACATTTACCTGTAGTTCTGCTACTGTATTTAAAATTGATTTCTTTTAAAACTCCAAACAATTAGCTAATTTGATCAAAATAGAATGAAGCAACAATGCCAAATTTACAAATAAATATGAAAAGTAATGCACAACAAAGAGAGGAAATGAAGACAATTTTTCACAAGGAGCTATACCCAGTTATATATCAAGCATTTTTTCCAAGTGATTGAAGATATAAATTATGTATATGTATATGTACATGCATATGTATATGTATATAAAGAAAATTTTTGCCCTCAAGGAGCTTATATTCTACTGGGGGTGTACATTTTCACTGCTAAAAGATTACAGAACTTTTTAAAAACAATTGGTCAGGAAGGATTAACATCTGGTGGAATCTGAAAAGGTTCTTTGAAGGAGGTGACAGTGGAATTGAGTTTAGGGTTTCCCAAAGGTAGGAGTCAGGTGGCAAACCATTATAGGCACAAAAGATGTGTACAAAGACATGGAGATAGATGGAGAACTGTATACAGTAAACAAGCAGACCAGTTTAGTTGAGACAAAGAGTACATGAAGGAAAGGCATATATAATTATCCTGGAAATTGTAGACTATGGTCAGATTATGAAGGGCTTTAAATGCCAAAGAGACAAGTTTGTACTTTCTCATAGCGGCAACGTGGAGCCACTGAAGATTCTTGAATAGAGGAGTGACGTGGTTAAACTTATTTTTTAAGAATATCCGTTTGGCAGCAGCATGGAGGATAGATTGTAAGGATGATACTAGATACAATTAGGGTGCTCTTGCAACAGTCCAGGTGAGAGCTGATGAGGGTCTAAACCAGGGTGTTTGTAGTATAAATAGGAATAAAGGGAAGAATATAAGAGCTGTTGGGGAGGTGTCTTGGTAAGTTATTAGATGTAAGAGATGGTCCTGAACAAGTCCTTAACCTTCTCTGGGCCTCAGATTCTTCTTCTGTAAATAAAGCTATTAGACTCAATGATATCTGTGGATCTGCTATCCTAGGATCCTACTTATAATAAGCAGGGCAAACAAACAAGCAAAACAAAAACAAACCATAGGCTGGTATCACTTGAGAACATTACTGGGAAAGAGAATTATGTATGGATATCACTAATGAATATGCAAATTCAATGTAAAGTCACAGCAACAAGTGTTTATTAAATGTCTAAGATGTCCCAGGCACTGTGCTAAATTCCAAGGGGAAAAAAAGGGATAAAACCAGACCCTACTCTCAAGGAATTCACAGACAACTTGGAAACAGCTATGCAAAACAATTTACATACAAGGTAAACTAGAGATCACTTTAAAAAAATAATTTTAATTTATATTATTTATTTTAACAATCTTTTCTCCTAACATTTTGGGTTCCAAATTCTTCCCTTTTTCCCTCCCACACTGAGAAGTCAAGCAATATGGCATCAATTGCGCCTGTGAAATCATATACAACGTGTTTCTGTATTCACTACATAGCTTTTAAAAAGGAATTGAGAAAATCATACTTCTGTTTGTACTGAGTTCATCGGTTCCCTCTCTGTAGGTGGATAACATTTTTTTTCATTGACTCCTTTGGAACTGTACTGGATCATTGTATTGATCAGAGTAGCCAAGTCTTTCACAATTAATCATTTTAACGTTGCGATTACCGTGCACAGTGAACTCTCAGTTCTTCTCGCTTCGCTTTGCATCAGTTCATATAGGTCTTGTCATGTTTTTCTGAAACTACCTCACTTGTCGTTTCCCACAGCACAATAGTAATCCATCACAAGCATACGCCACAACTTGGTCAGCCATTCCCTGATTGATAAAATTTCCAGATCCTTGCCACCACAAACAGAGCTGCTCTATTTCATTAGCACCTTTTAAGTCTTTCTATACCTTACTCCTTTCCATGTACTCTATAGTCTAGTGACACTGGCCCATTCCTCAAATAAGATTCTTCATCTCCTGACTCTGGTCTTTTTCACTGGCTGTTATTCTCCATACCTGGAATTCTCTCCCTCCTCTTTTCTGCCCTCTTGCTTTCCTGGCTTCCTTCAAATTCCAGATAAAATCCCACCCTTACAAGAAGCCTTTCCTGATCCCTCTGAAGGACCATCCCTTTGATTATCTCCAGTATATTCTGAATGCATCTTCTTTGTACAGAGTGATCTGTGTGTTTTCTCCTCCATTAGACTGAGAGATCCTTAAGAGAAGGAGCAGCCTTTTGCTCCCTTTTTTTCTTTTTTTGGTAACCTCAGAACTATATATAATGCCTGGCCAGTGGTAGGCAGTAAAACACTTAACTATTGACTGACTTCATCTGAGACTGGAGTGAAAGAGAATATTCCAGGATAAAATGTTAGTGATTTGAGGAAGAAGGGAGAAGACAGAACTTTTGGTGAATAGGCTACATTTTTTGAATGAAGTATGAGGTGAGGTCCTCAGCAGACGTGGGGAGAGGAGAAGAGGGAATGCTCTTCAAAGTTTGAGGAGAGATGAGAAAATTTGCAACAGTTCCTATGGAAGATGGGATAATGAATCAATTAGAGAGGAGTAGGATGATCGCCTTGTTGCTGTGAGGGCCCTTTTGAGATCTGATAACATTAATTTGCTCTGAACCCAATCAGCAGTTTCATGATTTCCTTTAGCTTTGTTCAGCAGCACTGAAATCAGGTACTTTGTAGGTATAAGCACTTTATGAATGTAGTAGATTTCTCATCAAAGAAAGAAAGAATCAATTTATGAGAGTAAAACAAAAAAAAATTTAAATGATATTTAAAATGTCAAAATTAAAGAAAAATGAAATAATAACAGACACAAAATTCAAAATAAAAAGAAGATAATTATTTTGGAAATTTTAGGACCTGAAAAATTTCAGTGGTTAAAAATGGAGTTTAAAAAACCACACATTTGAAGAAAGTAAAGAGTGGTTGGGTTGGAGGAGGTGGAAGAGAAAGCCTTCTTCTAAAAGACATCTAGAAATGTTGGGCTACTAGTCTGTTCAAACTGGAAAGAATAAAAATGAAAGGAAAACTATTTTTGGAGAGTGAGATATTCCTGGTTATTACTATACTATATCCCACTAAATGAAACAAATGCTAAAAACAAAACAGAACAGGTGGTACTGGAAAGCAAAGTTGGCCGAACGTCAATTGCTCTGGAGGCTGGGGCCTTCTTGGCACACCTGGGGAACTTACTTACCTTCTGTTTTCATGAAGTGCAATTAGAAGCCTGGAAAAAGAATAAGCAACCAGTGCCTCTGAGACCAAAAGTTCATTTCCAGTCTGTCAGCTGTAGCTGTGTCACAATTGCCTTTGTTCAAATAAAGTCTGGAAGACATCTAGGGACAGTTCAGGTTCAGATATTTTTGGAACTTTTTGTCAGATTAATGACAATTTAACACAAGTTCCCCCACTTTTGCTTCCAGTTTCCTGATTCAGCCCTCTCTCATTCACTAAACATATGTAGGGTATTCCAAAAGTCTTAGTGCAGATTTTAAACTTATTAAGCTTATTAAAACTTAAACCTTCCTTGAGACTCTGGGATTCCTTGTATGCATGATTATTCAGTAAAAATACAACAGAAATTTTAATACATTTTTAAAGAGAAACTAGGCAGACAGCTTTGGCTAATCCCCAAAGTTTTAGTATATTGTCTTATTATCATTTTCTTCAATAATTTGTTTTGAGACATACTTCCTTGTTTTAAACATTTCTAATTGATTATAATTTAATTAGTGTTATGGTTTAGCACAAGAGGCATTTAATATTTCTGTTTTTCTATATTTATGAGTCTTTCTTCTCTAGCCCATGTTAAGGTTTGTAAAACTATTGTGATTAGCTGAGACATATGCATACTTCTTTTGATCCTCATTCAGAGGTTTATTGTATTTGAATTATGCATGTATAATTAAGAAATTCAAAATCAGATAAGAAATGCAAAATTGACTTAAAACCAACAAAGCCCAAAGACACTGAGAATTGGGCAAATGTGAAAACCTTCACACTTAATCAACTGCTTTACACACGAACTAGCGTTGATCTCTGCAGATTCAAGTAATTCTTTTTGTGCTTTACACAAATGGCAGGTATGGCATTGATCTTATTCCAAGAGATTGAAGGCTCTAATAACCAATTCCATTCATAAGCAGAGGTGTCACAGTAAGACACATTACCCTATCCATGAGCTCAGGTTCTTGGCTTTCAAGGGACCTATCTCTGAAAATTCAAATATTATTTGTATGGAGCAAACTTCCGAACGTGTACTGACAATTCATTGACTTATATTTTGCTCAGTGACAAGTTGGATGCTGCGTGCCAGAAATGGATAGCAATACTACCTAATTATGACTTCAGCATACACTGTACAGTCCAATAAAGAGTAATGATGCAGATGTCTTGTCCTGAAGACCCCAGAACAAGAAAGCTATGGATCCTAAAAGAAGGTTTGGGAAGGACATGTGATATCCAGGGATCTGGACAATAATAAAATAGAAGTGTATCTGAGAGCTTGGACCTTCCACCTGAGGTTCATGCTAGGTACATCTAGGAACCTTTATTTCACTGAATTTTACTTGCCTTAGTTGTCTCTGGATAGCAGGCAACAAAACCAGATAACTGAAGAACTAAGAGAAGAAAGAACTAAGCAAGGAAATGATGCAAAAGGCTTCATGTTCCAGTGAGTAGATGGCATCTTACTGTTGAAACAATGGCAGAAGTTTGGAGTTTTGTTATGGAGTATTGTACCAGACTGTGACTGATCCCACACATGGAACCAAGAAGTGGTTGGTATACCCAGGACGTAGCTTCCTGGCCATGAAAGTTCTACCAGAGACTGGACAGAAAATATAAAGAAAGAGTCAAGAAAGCATTTGATATTGAGTAAGAAAAAGATTTTGCTTTTCCAAAATGACTACAGATGTCACCAAGATATATGAAACTTATACCTGATGTGTGGAAATAAAAACATTACCAACTTGTGCCACAGATTTGGAGAATTTAAGTCTCAGTAAACCTTTGGAGTTAACTATGTGATGTGGTGGCTAGAGGGCTGAGTCTAGAGTCAGAAACACTCATTTTCTTGAGTTCAAATCTGGCCTCAGACACTTACTAAGCAGTGTGACCCTGGACAAGTCACTTAGCCCTGTTTCCTTCCGTTTCCTCATCTGTAAAATGAGCTGGAGAAGGAAATACAAACTTCTCCAGTATCTTTGCCAAGAAAATCCCAAATGGGGTCACAAAGATACAGACATGACTGAAATGACTCCACCACAGCACCTTTGGAACTTGTCTATATTGACTTTTTATCTCTGAAAGGAAAGACATAGCAAACATAAACATTTCTTAGCGGTGATCATTTCATCAGGTATAAACATGTATACCCTTGAAGAAAGCAGAAAGCATCAATACTTGCTAAACAAACTGTCTTGGGAAAAGCATTTCTTAGTGATTGATTCCCTGTCAGGATCCACTCTGACCAAGCCAGAGATTTTGAGAGCAAGATACTCAGAAAAATGTTGGCTTTCACCCATAGAAAGAACTACATCTGACCATCTGGAAATCAGAGCTTAGCAGAATCAAGATGTACCGTTTCGTGTATATGTAGACTCTTCCCCAAGGAATGACACTACAGGCTTTATGCCATACTTGTAGGCAAGAGCCTTGCCTACCTGTTGATCTGTGTTTTGGAATGACAGATGTGACAGGTGAGGCAAGTACTCACAATCAGCACATTTCTCAGCTAGGAGAGAAACTGAAAGACACTTACCAATTATTCATATTTTATCTCAGAAGAATAATGACAGAAAAAAGTGATGATACAATGTGGAAGTACACCGTCAAGACCTTCAACATGGAACCGAGTTCTATGAAGAAGTCTTGATGTTCAAAGACCTCTTAAGTTAGCTGATCATTGGAAAGCTATAACATACGATGTTGTTGGGAGGCTAGGTAACTTGTCTATTTACAACATAGCACCAGAAAGTGGAGGGGAATTTATTAGAATGCTTCCCCAAAACTCTGTTGTTCTTAGGAGAGTTAGTTGGACTTTCTGATAAACAGGTGGAAAGAAGTCATGAACACTTAATTCAGCAAATGCTGAGAAAAAGAGACTATCCATCAGTTGTACAAAGGATATCTGAACCAGATATGGACTCTGAAAGTGATATTTCCAGTATAGGTATTATTGGTTACTGTTATCCTAAACTCAGCTCAGACAGGGCACTCCAGGACATTAACCAAACCCAGAGGAAACTGTTCTTGACTAGAGGCTAGAGACTTTTTGCTCTGGTTTCAATCTGTTGTTGTTGAACAATCAAGTTGTTCAGTTTTTTAATTGTGTCTGACTCTTCATGACCCTGTTTGAGTTTTTTTTGGCAAAGATACTGGAGTAGTTTGCCATTTCCTTCTCCAGCTCATTTTATAGATGATGAAACTGAGGCAAAGGGGTAAGTGACTTGCCTAGGGTTACACTGCTAGTAAGTGACCTAAGGTCAGATTTGAACTCAGGAAAATGAGTCTTCCTGACTCCAGGTCCAGCTCTCTACCCACTGTGCCACCTAGCTGCCCCAACTAGAGACTCTTGGGATACAAACACAACCTATAGAGTAGGATTGTTAAATATGCATCCTGTAACACACTCATGCGTAAACTGACGCAGATTAAAATGTCATTTGGAAATATTTAACAAATTAAATAATAACCCATAGATAATATTACATTTAAAAACTAAGTCAGTATGTGACCTACAGGGACCCTAGTACATGGATTAGTGGTTCCATTTCTATTTAAGATTGAAACCATTGCTATAGAGCACAAAATGCTGACAGCCAACCTGACTTGGCTATGAGTTCAGGTGTAGAGAAACAAATCTATGATGATGACAGTGGTTGGCTTATAATGGGGTAGAGAATCTTCTCATATTTGAAGGCTGCATTAATATTATGCTGTAATCAAATAAGGCCAATATGTGTGTGTATGTATACGCACACACACATATACACATATATAGATGTATGTATATATGTACATATATATGTATATATGAAATGTGGCAAAATCTATATATAGTTTCACCTTGCAAAGAAATACTGAAGTTGTTTTGATTTGACATGATAACACAGAGAAATACAGCATTGCTATAGAAATCGTCTTTCAATCATTACCATTGCTGATTCTGTTCTTCATAAAATTTAACTAGTTATCCTTGCTGAGATAAAATTTTGGCTAATACTTATCTCTGCGATAAGCTAATGCACTTCAGAATGACATGACAAATCCACATTACACCTCATCCTTCAACTTTAGCGTGTTATGAAAGTGATGATTCTGTGTTGCATTTGTACGAATATAGCTAATAATACTTATCTTTTGGCTTTTTTTTTTTTTTGGAGGGCAGTTGGGGTTAAGTGACTTGCCCAAGGTCACACGGCTAGTTTTTTTGTGTTAAGTGTCTGAGGCCGGATTTGAACTCAGGTACTCCTGACTCCAGGGCCGGTGCTCTATCCACTGCGCCACCTAGCCGCCCCCTGCTAATAATACTTATAACCTGTTGCAAAGTGTCACTTAAAATACTAGCATTAGCACAGGGATTTTGCTGGTGTGAGATACAATGAAAAGAAATGAAACCATTTGGATCTGTTCATACTTTTTTTTTAAAATCTGTGCAATAAACCCTTCGTGTTTTCCTGTCTTGGAAGGTGTACTGTTGATACATACACTCACTAATTTCCCAAAATAAGTACAACTTAACATTTATCTTGAAAATTGTTCAATATATCTATTCCTCATGTTCTTTTTGCAAGAGTGCCTAAGGTGATAACTTTTCATAGCAAAGAAAATCTTCTGTTATGACCCAAATAAAGTATAAACCTGTGCCAATCAGTTGCATCAGTTGATTCATCCAAAGTGTTTGAATAGTATATATTTTCCTTTTGAACTATTGTGTGAAGTTGTTCTATTAAATTGAAGGCTAATGATATTGCTGATCAGTTATGGTTATCTTTGAAAGAGGAAGTTGTTTGTACTTTGAAACATTATTGGGGGTCTAAGCATCCCACAACTTCAACAATGCATTCTTTCACAATTTCTACATCACTAAATGGCTTCTGTTCCCCCCCCCCCAAGTATATAAGTTACTTTTTAAGTTGCTTCAGTGGTATTTCCAGATCTTATTGCTGCTTGAAAGAATTGTTTGTGTTTTTCTTTTTCATCTTTCAATTTCTGCAATACAACCTTTCATGCCCCTGCCTCTCATTTAAAATATCTGTGGTCTTTATGAGCGTTATAAAGCTGATGAGCATTGAATTTCTTTAATATTGATATTACAGTATCACAAATTAGGCAAATTATCTTTAGCAGAAACAAGGTAATATTGCAATTCTCAATCCTCATTAAAAATGTTTTCTTCCTTCAATGTTCTCTTTGACATGATGGGTTGTTAAACAGACAGACTTAAATAATACAGTTGATCAGTGTAACTATTTAGAAATTTCACTTCAAACAGAAACACAATGCACCATAGTCCAGAGCTGATAACAGACTGCCATGCTCAACCCCCATAAACTCTCACCAACCAGCCTTGTGCATTAGTGGCGCCAATCAGGCAGAAGTTAGAACTAAAGAATGAGTATAACAGTCATCAATTTAGCCCTGATGGCTTACTAATATTCTAATTGTGCCAGTCAGTCTGGGAGGATTATTTCATTGAAATTTATTTTATTCTTTGGTATTTTAAATATTTCCACTTAAAAAATAAAATAAAAATATAAAAGACAAAAACATATTAATAAAAATAAAAGGCTTTGTTCTGTAGAATTTGGATTTATAGTTAAAAGGCCACACTTAAGGATCCAGAAGGCCATATGTGGCCTTAAGGCCGCAGGTTACTTATCCCTGACCTATATCATCTCAGACACAGGAGCAGAGCAATCAGCAAGTGACAGAGGAAGTACACCCAACTGATGGCTTAGTAGACTGACAAGATGTTTGTTATAGGTAAATAGAGAAAAATAGGTACTGTACAGATATATCCAGATCTTCCTCTCTCCTCCCCCTCTCTCTCTCTTTTCCTTTCTTCCTCCCTCCCTCCTTCCCTCCCTCCCTTCCTTCCTTCCTTCCTTCCTTCCTTCCTTCCTTCCTTCCTTCCTTCCTTCCTTCCTTCCTTCCTTCCTTCCTTCCTTCCTTC
>CM053599.1:199509491-199531688 GCA_028646575.1 Pseudocheirus occidentalis
TCTTTCTTTCTTTCTTTCTTTCTTTCTTTCTTTCTTTCTTTCTTTCTTCCCAGGAGAGGAGGCAGAAATTTGGGACCAGAAGCCACTTTGCTCTCCTCGGAGAGGGGGCACCAGGCTACGATTATATCTATTGTGTTGTTCAGTACTGTCTGATTCTTCATGATCCTGTGGGCCATACTGTCTGTTCATGGGGTTTTCTTGGCAAGGATTCTGGAATCGTTTACTGTAGAGATATCTTAAGTGGTTTCTTAAGCCAGCCCTAAACTGACACACTAGCCTGTGAAAGTGTGAGAAATCATGGTCCAGGCATGATTGTCAAGCAATCCATTTATAGGTACCATGAGCAAGGTTTTTATATCTATATCTTACCACTGGTCCCAGATTGCTCCTGAGAAGAAAGTGAGGCTGGTGATTTTGCACAGTCCTCCCTCACTTAAATCCAATTCATTTGCAAATCATGGCATCACCTGAGGTCATGGTCATCTTAAAGAACAAAAGACAAACAAACAACAACATGGCAGCACATAACTGTAACCCTAGCTACCAGGGTAGCTAAGGCTAATGAATCTCATAAGTGCTAGAGTCCTAAACTGCAGTGGGTTATACTGCTGTGGTGTTCATAATAAGTTCAGTACTAATATGATGAACATTGTGGGGCAGGGGGAAGCAGGGTGTTAGTGCAGCAGAGCCACCAGTTTGCCTAAAGAGAGAAGAATCAGCTTAAGTTGGAAATGGAACATGCCAAATTTCCTGTGACAATCAGAGTGGGATCAGAATATAAGTAGCCTCTGTATTTCTAGCCTGTATAAGATGGGTAGACACAAGAACTTAAAAAAAAAATTCAGTGACCAACCATGACTCCAGAAGACTAATTATGAATTGTTACCCAATTTCTCACAGAAAAATGACAGAGTAAAAGTGTAAAATTATGCGTGTGTACATGTATACACACACCCCCACACATATATTCAGATATGGACAATGCATAGATTCGTTTTGCTAAACTATGCTCATTTGTTACAGAGATTTTATTTTTATTTTTATTTTCATATCATGTGCTGTGCAGGGAGAAGGAGAAGAGATACAGGGGATGGGGGTAAGAAAAGAGACAGCAATTGTACCACCAAAAAATTTCTTTAAAAAGAAAAGATCATCGTTGGAAAAAAATTAATGAATAAAAGAGGGCAAAAGGAAGTTCAGAAGGAGGCACAGACAAGAATAGTTATGAAAATAGAATGTCAAATTTGTTACATACTTTTCTTTAAAAGCAAACTATAAGTAGGTAGATTTTCACAGTTATCAGCCATCTTTTTTTCTACTTTGTATACAAAAATGTTCATTTTTAGGATGTTAAGTATAGAATAAAAAAATTATGAAAGAGACAGCCAAGGACTGAAAAAGATATTTGGAATTTTTGAGGTGCTGTGCTTGAAAGGTGTAATGTTAAGGGAATTTGAAGATCTTCCCTGTCCTTTAATAGGCCCATGTGACCTGCTTTGAGCTCTGGCCCAGTCCTCAGCTGAGTCACATGGAACTGAGTGTGTGGGAGGAGTTTACCCCAACAGAGCAAGAGCAGAGAACAGAGCCAGGCAGAGACAGTAAGGTGGAGCTGAGGGAGAGGGAGAGGGAGAGGGAGAGGGAGAGGGAGAGGGAGAGGGAGAGGGAGAGGGAGAGGAGAGGGAGATATCTTGAATAAAGAATTAAAAAAAGAAGAAAAAATAATCAGTGCAACAAAACTAACCAACATGAAAAATAATTTTAAAATAATGTAGTGTTCTGCTTCCATAGTCTCTTACTTTTGCATGGAAAGAAGGGTATTCTCTTATTTCTTCCTTTGATCAAAGTTTGGACACTGCAATTCCAAACTATTAATCTGTGTTGTTGTCACTGTTCTTTTCATTTACATTGTGTAGATGTAGATTTCTGTAAATTCTTTTCTTTGCTCTGCTTGTTTTCACTTTGTATCAATCCATGCAAGCCTTTTCATGCTTCACGGTATAATTCATATTCAGCATCTATGTTAATATATTGTCCATTATGTTCATGCACCCCAATTTACTTAGTTCTCTCCCTAATGGGTACTTGTTTTGCTTTGAGTTTTTTGCTACTATAAACAGTGCTTCTAAAAGAATTTTAGTATGTATTAGGCCTTTCTTTCTGTCACTGACAAAAAGGGTTGGTTGCCTGCCTGTGCAATCTCTGGATAAAAGGATGATGTTTTAGTAATTATTTTAGCAAAATTCCAACTTGCTTTCTGGAATGGCTGCACCCATTTACAGTTCCATTAAGGGTCATAGTGCACCTGTTTTTCTACCTCCCCTGCAATACTAATGTAGCACCAATGCAATATTCACAGTGCCTACAGTGGCTATGAATATGCTGGCATAATTCTGAATTGAAAAATATAATAGACTTTCCACATGGAAGACAGAACCAAAACATCTTTTCAGACACCAGAAAGCCAAATCCATCATAGCAACGAAGAAATCCGTGCACAATAACTGTGCAGGGGGTACTGCCACCCCCAAGCCTTCCCACAAATGAACACTCAGAGCTTGCTGCCTGCCTCCTCTCTCTTCCTCAGTTCTAACTGCTCTGACCCACTTCCTCTGGGCTCCATTCCACCCTTCCTGCTTTACTGGTTCAGTAAGCTTCTCCCACCACAGATTCATGTGATTCAGGCTTCCATGTGACTCAAAAACGTCACATGGGCCTATGAATGGATGGGAAAGATCTTCCCATTGACATTACCATTACAATAACTATTCCTGTATTTTGTCATCTTGGCCAGTTTTCTGGGTATGAGGATCAACCTTGGAGTTGTTTTGATTTGCATGCTCTTATTATTGGTTTGGAACAATCTTTCATATTAATTTGTAATTCTGTTTTGGACAACTGTCTATTCTTATACATGGACCACTTATCCATTGGTAAATGGTTCTTGGTCTTCTTGATTAATGTTTACTTACATGTATTGGATATCAGATGTTTATCAGACGTTTATAATGCAAATATTTTTCCTAATTAACTTCCCTTCTTTGATCACACCGTAAATATATTGATTTTGTTTGCAAAAATTTTCCATTACATATAATGAAGGTGATCTGTCTATTTTATCTCTTGTAATCACCACTGTCCCCTGTTTGGCTAAGAATTCTTTGCAAAGAATGTGACAAGTAACTGATCAGTCTCTTATTTTTAAATTTTATGATCCTTAATATTTAGATTTCACATACATTTTGAGGTTATTTTATGTATAAGATGCTATTTCTTGTTCCATAATTTCTCAGTTTTCTCAGAAGTTCTTTTCAACACGAGAGTTTTTCTCCAAGTAATTTTTGTTCTCTGATTCATTAAATACGACTGTTTCTGATTCTTTATCTAGTATTTCCCATTGATCTGCTTTTCTGTGTTTCAGAAAGTGAGGTCGTTTGTTTCAGATAGTTTCAACCTTTATAAAGGAGGAAGGAGTTAAGATCATCTGCTCAAAGTGATAAATAGAAATGGTAGATCTAGAGTTGTTAGAAACATGGAAATGGTTTGAAATAGTATTACGGGAAAGTCAATAGAGAGTCAAAAAGACAACCACCGAGGCTATAATGGAGGTTTGTGAACCAGTTAGTAAGATTATTTCTATTCTTTGGCATCTACTCAGCAAACAGGAGAAGGAAAAGTGAAAGCAAACAGCAGTAGTAGTCTAAGTTTGGGGAATGGTATGGCCAATTGCATTGATTCAAACAGGTGATGAATTCTGGGATTTCTTGGAACTGAATTTAGTTCAGGAAACAAGATAAACCAGAAAGGCTCAATTGAGTTGGTAGAATAAACAGATGTCTAGAGGTCGGAAGTTACCATGAAGCAAAGGAGACATAATTATGAGGGAATGAAGGGGTGGAGGTGAGAAAGTGGACATCAAAGAAATGGGACTTTGAATTACAGATCTGATCTTATAGGGTTTGTATTGCTGCAAGGCATCATTTATTTAATTCATTTGAACTTGTTAAAAAGAATATTCCTTGGGCTTTTACCCAGGCAAAACTCAGAAATATTAACAGATTATTAACAAATTTTGTTGAATAATAATTAATAATAACAAAATATTAACAAAGCAAAGAATATTAACAGTAATGTATTAAATACATGAAGATAACAAGCCACTGATGTGTTGATCACTTGGGATTACCAACAACTTCCAGATGGAGCCCCCTTTTATTAATAATTTTCCACAATAAGATAAAGACAATTCTGATAGGCTACATCAGTAAAAGGGGGTATGGGTCACCGCACCTCAGTTCCTCCCCAAGGTAGCAAGTACAGGTAAGGAGATGACTTACTAATTGAAGAATATCAGATCATACAAAGCTATAAACTGAGTGCTGGCTCCCCCCAACATTTATTGACAAGCAAACCCCTAACTGAATAAATCCATGCCATTTTGTGTCTCCTTTTTCTTTTCCTGGAGCAAGTTATGTAGTCCATGGGAGAAATCATTTCTTTTTCCTTCAAATCTCTGTTTGCAGTTGTGATAGAATTGCTCTTTCTTGACCTAGGATTTTTGGTTACCTATGGAACTATAAATTTTTATAGTGGTCTGTATATTCTTGTATTTCTTCATCTCTTCAGCCTCAGTTCATGAATTGGACTCTGTGCCAGGGTCAGATACCTCTTCCTGTCAGCATATCTTCTCATAATTATTTTAATACTACTCTAACCAGCTTTGGGGGCAGTCGCTTCTATTATGGGATCAAAGAAAGAAAGACGAAAAGATGCTCCAGGGAGAAAACAATTCTTGGCCAAGAGAAAATTGTACTCCAGAATGGGAACTTGTTATCTGCTCAGAATCTTCTGTCCTGCCAGCCTGGGAAGAGATGTGGAAAGGAGAGCCCCAAAGGATCAGCAGCAGCAGCTAGTAAAAGGCAATAAGAAGCAGCATGAACTGCAGTGCCTGTGGACTAGAGGTTCTATGACTTGCACACAGTAATATCGGGGATCTGCAGCCCTGCTCCCAAGACCCTCTAGATCACCTTGGAAATAAATGGATTAGACCATATGCAATCAGAAAACCCTGGCGTCTTGCCCTCTGACCTGCTGGGGCTAACCTCTTCTCATTATCCGTAACAGCCACCATCTAGGACGATCCAGATTCTCTGACCTGCAGAAATCACCTCCTTCACCAAAATCAGGAAAGATTTAAATTTCCTCACTGATTTTTGATAAAAAAAAAAATAACCTTTGCATAATTGGTGGGTGGAATTGAAAAACAACTATCATGATTTAGTAAGTATAGTATAATGATGGACTTATTTCAGTTGGATCTCTGTTTCTTTTTGAGGTATCTTTTTAAGCTAGGATAATCATTAAAATCAAATACTAAAATAAAATGAACTCAGAACCTGAGCTTTAATTTGCTGTATCTCAGAATGTAAAACTAAGATTTAAAAAAATAATGAAGTATGAATATATCATTCATCATATGAATATATCAATCAACTTTTCTCAATAAAATATATATTTTAGTAAAAGCAAGAAAGTTTTGGTACTATTAATAGAACTAAAAAACACTCGTAGTAATTAGTTCATTTTAAGCCTAAGGAGCAACATAATGGCCTTTAAGGTTCACTTAGTTTCCTTCTATTTAGCTTTACTGAGTTTTTTTAGATGAAAAGTTCTGAGTTCAGGCACAATTTTTTCCAGCATCTAGTTAGGAAAAATTCCTAACTTCTAGTTAGGTAGGGGCAGCTAGGTGGTACAGTGAATAGAGTGGCAGTACTGGAGTCTGAAAGACCCAAGTTCAAATGGCCTCAGATACTACTTGTGTTGACAGGGTTTAGGGAGTCCAGGAACCCCAATAGCCAAAGTCCCTGGAAAGCAATCTGGAATGAATTCTTGGACTCAAGCATTCTTTTTTTTTTTTTTTTTTTTTTTTTGCTTTTTGGAGGGCAGTTGGGGTTAAGTGACTTGCCCAAGGTCACACGGCTAGTTTTTTTGTGTTAAGTGTCTGAGGCCGGATTTGAACTCAGGTACTCCTGACTCCAGGGCCGGTGCTCTATTCACTGCGCCACCTAGCCACCCCCTCAAGCATTCTTTAAGTCAAGGTGGCAAAGAGTGGGCAAGAGTTCTTAGGGAACTTGAAACCTTAGAGGGGTAAAGTTAAAGTTTATATACGACAAACTATAGTAAAACATGTGCCAAATATGCTAATTAGTTGATTCAGCGCGAGATTAGGGAGTGGTTCTTAAAGGAGCATACACTTTTAATATCTACTATGCAGGTGTATCGCCCAGAATTAGCTCAAGGGGGCCTACATGGAGGTGTGATTTTAGGCTTGAAACATTACTAAGTCAATTAGTGGTCAGGGCTGACTGAGAAATGCCCAGTCTGCCACCCATCAATGTCATGTTTGACAAGATGCATGTTGGGAGTATGGTATATGCCAAGCCTAAGGCATACATAATGAGGGAGTCGGGATGTGTATAATGAGCTAGGGAGTTACTTATAGATAATCTAGTGAAGTTCTCACAGAAGCAGGCAGAGATAATGCTCTGGGACTAGGGAAAAAGATGCTTTTGAAATTGGGGTCTGAGCACCCAGCCCAGGCACCTCATCAATTTGACCTTAAACTTAACACTATTTGTCTAAGTTTCTTTGTCTGTAAAATGAGCTGGAGAAGGAAATGGCAGACCACACCAGTGTCTTTGCCAAGAAAACCCCAAATGGGGTCATGAAGAATTGGACATGACTAAATACTAAATAACAACAATGACTATTGTAATAGCCATGGGAATTTGAAGACCTTTCCTGCTTTGAAGATATACCCTGCCCCCTAATAGGCTGAATGTGATCACAGGGAGCCTGTGGTGGGAGGAGTTTGTTGAAGGGTGGGGCAGAACCCATAGGAAACTGGGAGTCAGAGCAGCTAGACACAGTGGGAAGAGAGGATGCATCCAAGGGAGACAGTTAGGCTTGTGATTAAATGTTGGCGTTTGCCACCTGCTGTGACAGCTAGACTTGTGTTGGTTTGTGGGAAGGCTAAAGGACGGTGTGGCTCTCCATGCTGTTAGAACTTATTAACTTCTTTGCTGCTATGATGAAATCAGCTTACTGGTTTTGGGATTCAATTTCCTGCTGTCTGAATAAATGTTTTTTTTCTGTCTTCTATACGGAGAGTCTGTTATATTTTGGTGATTGAACACTATGCCAGCCTATTTATAGTGACCATTGGTGCTGTGACTATTGCATTGGTGCTACAGGTAGATATTAGGTTATCTGCCCAAACTTACATTTATATCTATCTCAAGTTAACCCCTGGCCTCTTTGTGTTTGAGGCATAATTCAGTTTACTAGAAACATTTGGGTAAGAAAACAGATTTGAACTCAGAAATTACGTTATAGTGTCTATAGATAGATAAGTATCTGGAGGGGAAGTTGGAAAGAGTTGAACTTCGTCTCAGAAAGTCTCCTCAGCATGAAAACTGCTTTCTGTGATGCCCATAGGTGATAATATATTAATAATAATAATGATAATGATGATAACTAACATTTATAGAGCATTTACTATGTGCCAGGCACTAAGTACTTTATTATCTCATCAGATACTCGTAATGACCTTTTCAGTTTAGTGCTATTATTATCCTTACTTTAGAGATTAGGGAACTGAGGTAAACAGAAGTTAAGTGACTTGTACAGGGTCACACAGGTAAAAACTGAGGTCACATTTGAATTCAAGTCTTCTTGACAAAAACTTTCCTCAGAATCTTCCATTTCTGCCTTAGCTCAGTCCTCTCTTTTCCCCATGCTTGCTTCAATTTCTTAAAACCAGAAGTTAGAATTCCCTTCTTTCCCCCCATTCTGAGAGAGCTTCTTTTTTATGCAAAGTGCTTAGGGCATGACCTAATCTCTAGCATAATGGCTTTTATTAATTCAAGAAGGAATATAGGTCTTATTTACACTTGGCTTGTATTATTATGATTCAGTTTTTAAAAAAAAAGCATTTGTACCTAGTGAAGGCATCACCAAATGGGGAAGTTTTGACCTCATTCTTATAACAATATTATTTATTTACAAATGTTTTGTCGTCTAGGTGTAAAATACAGAGCTAAGGCATATTATGCAGATCACTCACTTGCTTGTTCATTATTTATTTATCCATTCTTATGTTTTTTGCTTTTGGGAGGGGGGAAGGTGGGGCAGTTGGAGTTAAGTGACTTGCCCAAGGTCACAAAGGCTGGTAAGTGTTAAGTGTCTGAAGCCAAATTTGAACTCAGGTCCTTCTGACTCCAGGGCTGGTGCTCTATTCACTATGCCACCTAGCCATTTATTCATTTCTGAGTGAGGATTTCCCTATCTCAGCGTTTTCCTTTCTATATCTATTTTTATAACGTACATAGTATATTAGTGAAATATTGCTTTATGTGGGACAGGTAGGTAACATGGTAGATAGAACACTGGTCCTGGAGTCAGAGAGACCTAAGTTCAAATACTGCTTACGACTACTAGATATATAACCCTAAAGAAGTCACCTAAACCTGTTTGCCTCAGTTTCCTCATCTATAAAATGAGCTAGAGAAGGAAATGACATATTACTTCAGTATCTTTGCACAATGTATAAAGAGTGGGGACCCCAAAAACCCCTACCTCCAAAAAATTAAAAGTCAGAGGTGTCTTGAGGAAAGAATAAGAAATTTTATTCAGTTCTCTCGAAAAGAGGGCATCCCTTCCATCAGTATGAACCAGCAAAATGAGATGTGTTACAGAAGAAAGAACAAGAATTTATACCCTAAGGAAGTCAAGCCCCCTCCCACGGCTGTCCCTTCTCCTATTGGCTTACAGTCTGGGTGAGAAATCTCCTCCAATGATAAGAAACAAAGAAGCCACCACTATCTCTCAATCGCTGGGAGAACAAGGAAATAGGAGATAGCCAATCCAAATGTACCTATCCTTATTTGCCAAAGGCCAAAGTGAAGAAGGGGGAAGGGCTCTGGGAGATTCCTAAAATTCCTGAAGGGCTTAAGGCTGATTGACAGCAAGGGAAGGGGGGAAGGGTCCTAGGTTGTGTAATTTCTTAGGAAATCCAAGACTTAAATCTGTCCAGTCTTACAAAAGTCTGTCTCTGATTTTGAGATAGTCTCTCTCCCTTCTCATTCTGAGAAGTCTTCACAGAGGGTTCAGAAAGAGAGAGAGTGTACCCCACTCACCAAGAAAAACCCAAATGTAGTCATGAAGAACTGGACCCAACTGAACAAAAACAAATTATGTAACTTATAAATGAATGTATTTATGTCTATTAAGAGAATAAGCTTAGTGATCTTTTATCAATAGGGATATGATCAAAAAAGTTTGAGGACCACTAGCTTAAAGGTTGGGATTGAAGTAGTCAGGAACTAGTTAAGTAGAAACTTCATGGACTTAAGAATGAAGTAGCCAGGAAATAGTTAAGTGATAACTTTGTGAAATTAGAAATCAGCAAGTTAGAAGACAATGAACCTGCCTATGGGCCAGGCTGGGGTGTGGGAACCAATCTAGGTATGCATTTTTCTTCTCCTACATGCTCAGGTCATCATGCCCCGTACCCCTTTCTGCTTATCCTACAATCCCCTATCTAAAGATATTCCTATTGTTCACTCTTCTTCATGTTCTGTCATTATGCCCTGTAATCACAAACTCCCTTGCCTCAGCAACTTACTTGCACCTCCAAACAATGGGACTATATGGTATAAAAGGGTCTGTACTTCTGGATCAGGCTGCTGCTCTTTCTTTCTAATTGGTTATGAGAGACAGCCCAGCTGCTAATTCAATTAAAGCGCCTTAAACTTTTGATTGGACTCTGTGGTCACTCTGTTAATACTCGCTGTTTCATTTGACCCTTACAGGATCTGTATCTTGTCATAGAATTTTTTTTTTATTCAAAAGTAAATTGTAAATGTTTTATCATGTAAGTGTAAAATATAGATCTGAGGTCTATCATACAGGTCTATGATTCATTCATTCATTTTTTTCACTTAGTTATTTGTTTTCCTGTTCATTCATTTTTGAGCATCAGATCCCATACTACAGTCATTTGGTCAGCTCCATTTCCAACCTGAATTGATTCTCTTCTCCTTAGGCAACCAGGTGCCCCACCCCTTCTCTGGAGACCTCATTAAATCAACCTACAAAGTGGTGAGGATTGTTAAGGTAATCATTTTAGTCAGAATTCCTGAGGTCAAGAGGTACAGCTTCAGCCTCCCATAGCTGGGATTACAGATTTGAACTACCACTATGTCCTCCAGCTAGATTATTTTTTTTAAGTCAGTAAAAAAATTCAAAAATTATATTAAAGAATCTTCTACCTTATGTGACAGAAGTCTCATAAACTTTGGAATAAATTCATTGCTAGCATTGTTCCTCAGCATTTTTTCACCATCTTACATTTATTAGTGGAAAGGAACTTAGAGGCCATCCCTTCATTTTGTAGATGAGGAAATTGAGACTCAGGAAAGTTGAGTAACTTTTCCAAGTCACATGGGTAGTAAAAGTCAAAGGCAGGATTATGAACCCACATCCTCTGACTCTGGAGACATTGTTATTGTACTTTTCCAAATCAACACCCTTAAAGACTGCCCATTCTTTTTTTTTTTTTTTTTTGGAGGGCAGTTGGGGTTAAGTGACTTGCCCAAAGTGACACGGCTAGTTAGTGTGTCAAGTGTCTGAGGCCGGATTTGAACTCAGGTCTTCCTGACTCCAGGGCCGGTGCTCTACTCACTGCGTCACCTAGCTGCCCCAAGACTGCCCATTCTTAATCTCGACTCTGGTTCTCTATTTGCTTTCTTCAGAAAATTCAAATGTCAGCATAGACAAGATTGGCAGTCTTAGAGATCAATGAGGAAATTGACTTAAAAAGACTGGTTTTTTTTCCCCCAGTTAGAATTTAAACCTAAATTTTGCAGTTTACTTATCATTAAAAATGACTCCTCCCCTCCTTTTCAATATTCAGATTAGGGAACCATAAAAACGATGTGGTTACCCATAAAGAGGGTTAGGGTTGCTCTGGAGACCCCAAAATACCAACATGCCAAGTCCTGCTGAAGGAATTCAACTCAAGTCTTCTCTCAGCCAAAGAAAAGTAAGTGCTTAATAAATACTCAACTTGATATTAAAAGAAAGAATATTTAACTGGATGCTGCTTGTGTAAATACTTCACATTGGCTCTATATTATCAGAGCAATTTCTTCAATGTCCATGTTTCGAGGCTTCGCAGTGACAAAACTATAGTCTTCCCTTTGGGTAACAACTAAAAATCTACAGAGGAATAATCAGGACAGGAATCCCAGACCATCTTAAAGGATGCCCAAGCTAGGCTTTTTATTAGACTCTCTGTTCTCATCTTCTCTAAGAAGCCCTTTGAGTACCTGTATGGGGACACATTTCTTATTGTAGCTGGCACTGACTGAAGAACCTAGAAACCTTCATCATCTTGAACTCATAAGCTTTCCATGAAGATTGGAAATGTTCTTTTCAGTATTGCTATTCAGTTACTTTTACTCAAGCAAAGAAGCACAAAGTAGAAGGGGCATCTAGAGGGTGAAGATTCTGACCCAGGTTCACCAGAAGAAACCCTGCTATGTTGGCAATTTAACAGTTAGAACAAAGTTATACAGTATAAACCATATCCATGATCGCTGATGGACTACAAAACAAAGAAACACAGACCATCAGAATTATTCAAGAAAGACTTCCTGAAGGTGTAAGAGTAAAGACCTTGTACAGAGAAGATTTTAAATTGTTAGTGAATTCTTAAGACCTACAAACTATTAGGCACTGTCCCAAGAGTTTACAACTCACAGTCCCCTTCTGGTTTCTCATATGTGGTCCTCACTGTTAAGAACTTGGTGCTTTGGAATGGTGCTGCAGTTTTGTGGTCCTTCTGAGGCCAACAGGAGGAGAATAAGTCAAAAGAATTGGCCACCAAGCCAGGAAGTATCATCCACTCCATAGATTTGAGAGAAAATATCTTATACTTTCACTTTCATTCCTCTCTCTGGAACTTCTGTCATCCAGCTCTCTTAGGCACTTCCCATGATGGGAGGGGGAGGAAAAGAGATGCCACTTACCTGAACCCCAGAAACTCTGGTGCTAGTCTTGCTTAGGCAACTTGAGCCTGAGCCTTGGGCCACTGGCTGATTCTGATTAAGAATGATTCTGATAAGTTCTGATAAGAATCTTCTGATTCTTATATCTTTTCCTGAGATGGATTCTTCTAGTCTGAGAAATGTAAGTTTGAGAAGTTGGGAGCTTCTGGGTCCCTCAGCTTTCAAGGTGATAGGTTATCCCAGCAATTATTACTGTACTTCTCAAAGGGGAAGATGATCATTCGCAGGAGGAGGAGCCTAACACCTGTCCTGGTTTGTCAGCAAATAGAGATCTTGAGGGAGTTCTTCAGACAACGCAGAAGTGAATTTGAAGGTGAAAAGCTTACTCAGTAGTCCTTCTAAATGTTTTAATGTTTTAAGAAGTATCCATACCCAAAGAATGTATAATAGGAGTTATGGATTATTGCTTTGTATTCAAGTGTTTGTCAATTTATACTTGTGAACCTTTTGTGCTTTGCCACAACCCTGGCACAAAGTGCTTATATCAATTCCATATCATCAAAATCATCTTCAATTTATTTTAACAAGACTTTGTGCAAGGCTATGCCCTGTAGCATATGTACTATCCTAGGCTCTGGGGCTACAAGGAAAAAGAAAGTTCATGCTTTCCAGGAGCGCATATTCCACGGGGGATTACAAGATGTAGAGAGACACATAAATACAACATTACCCGAGGAGGAAAAAGACCAGCAACTAGAAGAATTGGAAATGGCTTTGTGTATTATAGACATTTGGATATGTGCAAGAACTATCTGTCCACATAGATCTTTGAAATATTGAAGTGCCTCACAGGATTATTGAGAATAAAGTGTTCTGTAAAACTTAACGATTATTTAAATGTGAACTATTGTGAATTTTCTCCTTTGAAGAACCATCCTATATCCTAAACTAAACTAAAGGCAATGCTTAGTGTCATGGACCCAAAACTCTAGTAATCTGTTCCTGATCCTATTCCACTTGCGACCTTTCAGTTAAACTTAGAGCAGTATTGATGTCTCTTATCCTAGGATAATGCTCTAGTTGTCATGGGATTTGCTAGGTTCTCCTAAATGTTTCTTAGATTTCTCTTCTAAGAGAAAATGTTCTATTTCTTTTATATGTACTGGAAGTACATACTACAAATTAAGCAACCGAAATAATCATGAAAGAAAATACAACACCTGTTGCAAAGCATTCTTGGTCTAGGGGAAAAGTCAGGTATAAAAATACAGATGACAAAAATTTAATCAGTCAAAATTAAGTCTCTAATTAAATCCTTGCTCTTTACCAATATGTTCTGAGCAGGAAACTTCAGAAATGCTCTGAGCAGGAAATGTAGAAAAAGAGAAATGGATCCAAATTCTGGTATCTGGATAAGATGATAAAACTTCGATTTTTTACATCCATTTTGTGACCCTGGGCAAGTCACTTATCTCTCAGAGCCCAAAATTGTAGAGGGAATTTCTTACATTAGTGAAATAGCAGATAGCTTCAGAATAAATTGAGTTGAGCCTACGGTAACATTCTGAAAGTCCTTCCTTTACACCTGGAGAGACATGGTGTCTTATTGTATTTACTACAGAATGGTTAGATGACTGAAATGTAGACATAGAAGGATGAAGAACTATTAATGGATGTTATTTTGTTGAGTACTGAAATTCCTACTCTTAGCTCTCAGACACTTTGGAAATTGTTACAATGTATTCTTTTCTACCTACTGAATAAATTTATATGTCCATAGTTCGTTAAATCTGTGCCCTCAATGACAGATGGATGTAGTATTTCTGGGCAGCTGTCCCCATTTGTGGGATGAGTCCCCCAGAAGAATTACTGCTTCCTCATGTCCAAAGGTATGTTATGGGTCCCCATTCCAAAATCTATAGCACCTGAGCCACCTTCATGGCATCTTAAGAGCCAGGCAGTGGACACAAGTCAAAATGAAGGCATTTACTAAAATGTAACATGCAACTGCTATTTGTTACAAGGGGCTTATAGTGTTTTCCTTTTTCTTCTAATGGGGCCCCTAGTTCTTGACTGCAATTTGCAGACCAGGTTCAGTTCTCTAGATTCAGTTCTGGAGGAGCCTGACCTAAAGAAAGGAGCCAAATTCTTTTTCTCAAACTTTCTGGCTTAGTCCCAATCACAAAAAGCCTTGCTGAAAATCACCTGAAGCTAATCTAGTGTTTCCCCCTTCCTCCCCCAAGAAGAATAGAAAGGTACTCAATGTAGGATGCTGTGCAGATTATATTCAATGTAAAGAAAATTTAGGGGTGGCTAGTTGATGCAGTGAGTAGAGCAACAGCCCTGGAGTCAGGAGGACCTGAGAGTTCAAATCTGGCCTCAAATATTTGACACACTTACTAGCCGTGTGACTTTGGACAGATCACAACCCCAATTGCCCTCAAAAAAACCCCAACCCCAATGTAAAGACAATTTGATCAATGTAAAACAAACCTTATAACTTTTTTACATCTTAAAAAATGTTTAATATGCAATATGTCCTCTTCTGGTATAATCATTTCTTTTATATAATTTTATATTAAACTCACAAAATTTTGAACCATTCTTTAATTCTTCATCATGAAGCTTTGTGAACCTTTGATGAATTGTACATTTTTACAAACCTAGGCTTTGTTATAGTCTATAAATTTAAGCTTTTTTTTAATCAAAAAAAATTCAGCTCCCTACCCTCTCATACCAAATTCTTCCCCAGTGGAGAACTAAAGAAAAACAAAATCTGTCCATAGTGACCACATCCAAAAAATTATTTGTCTCATTCTGTACTCTAAGTCTTTCACCTCTCCATCAGGAGGCAGGTAGCATGTTTCATCGTCAGTCTTCTGGAATTGTGGTAGGTCATTATGCTAATTCAGGTTGCTAATTTATTCAAAGTTGTTTGCCTTTACCATCTTGTTGTTATAGTAAACATTGTTCTGGTTCTGTTTGTGTCATTATGCATCAGTTCCTAGAAGTCTTCTCAAGTTTCTCTAAAACCATCTCCTTTATCTTTTCTCCTAGCATAATAGAATTACATCGTATTCATTTACTTGTAAAGTCATTGCCCAAGTGGGCACATCTTCATATTTCAACTCTTTCCATCTCAAAAAGAGCTAGAAATATTTGTGTTCTCCCTTAATTAGTTTGTTTTGTTTATGACTAATCCTTCCCTTTATGTATCTTCCCTCTAAATATTCTTCCTTCTCTTTCCCTCCTATTTCCCTGTTGAGTGAAATGTATTTCTGTACCTAACTTTTGTGTGTGTATATATTTGTATTCTTTCTTCTTTTGATCAGTTCCAATGAGAGTGAGGTTCAAGTGTCAGCTGTTCCTTGTTTGTTCAGATATCTAATTGTACACCCTGATCATGTGATATAATTTTCCCTTTCCCTTTCCCACCTCAGTGTATTCCTCTTTTCCTCTGTATTCTCCTTTCAAAATCATCAAGACATAAAAGAACCACTACTAAGACTTGTCTAATTAGACTCCTTCTATAACTCAATAAGTTTTGGGTTCATAGTGGGACAATTATCATCCCCCCTATATTTAAATATAAGCAGTTTATCCCTGCTAGTCTTTGTCATTGTTTATTCATGTTTACCTTTTATGTTTCTCTTCACTCCAAGTTTCTATACATCTGTCTTTTCATCAGGAATGCCCTGCAGTCCTCTATTTCATTAAAGATCCATTTTTTCCCTCTTCCAGTATCATACTCAGTTTTTCTGGTAAATTATTCTTGGCTATAAGTCCAAATCCTTTGCTTTCTGGAATATTGTATTCCACACTCTCCTTCTTTTATAGTGGTAGCTGCTAAACTGTATGTGATCCTGATCCCTTGTGCCTCCTCAGTACTTGAATTATTCTTTATTTCTGGCTGACTGAAGTATTTTTTCACTGAGTCCGGATTTTGACTTTGATGTTTCTGGGGGTTTTCATCATAAGTTCCTGTTAAAAGGTGACTGGTAGATTCTTTCTATTTCCACTAAAGTTCTTGGAGATTTAGAGGATTTTCTTTTAAAATGTCTTGAAATATGATGTATAGGCTCACTTTTTTAGTCATGGAAATGCTTCTTAACTTTTTTTCTTCCTCAATATATTTTCCAAGTAAGCTATTTTTGTCATGAGATATCTTACATTTTCTTCTCTTTTTCCTTCTTTTCTTTCTGTAAACTATTCCTTGCTCTCCCAGATTGCTTACAGTATCAGCATTTATACCTAGATCATGCACCCATTTCAACTTTATTTTGGTGTATTGTGTTAGATATTGGTCTGTGTTTAATTTCTGCCCTACTGTGTTCCAGTTTTCCCAGCAGTTTTTGTCAAATAGTGCATTCTTATCCCCAAAACTGGGGTCTTTGGGTTTATCAGACTGTGGATTACTATGGTTGTTGACTCCTGAGTCTCGTGTAAGCAATCTATTCCACTGACCAATGCTCTGTTCCTCAGCCAGTACCAAGTAGTTTTGATGACTGCTGCTTTATAACACAGATTAAAATCTGGTATGTCTAGGCTACCTTCCCTAGCATTTATTTTCATTAGTTGCCTTGATATTCTGGACCTTTTGTTCTTCCAGATGAATTTTGCTACTATTTTTTCTAGCTCTACAAAGTAATTTTTTGATAGATTGATTGGTATGACACTAAATATGTAATTTAATTTAGATAAGATTGTCTTTTTTATTATAGTAGCTCGACCCAGCCATGAGCAATTGATGTTTTTTCCAATTAGTTAGATCTGATTTTATTTGTGTGAAAAGTGTTTTGTAATTGTGTCCATATAAGTCCTGGGTTTGTTTTGGCAGGTAGATTCCCAGATATTTTATAATGTCTACAGTAACTTTAAATGGAATTTCTCTATCTCTTGCTGTTGGATTTCATTAGAAATATATAGAAATGCTGAGGATTTATGTGGGTTTATTTTATATCCTGCACTTTGCCAAATCTGTTTATTATCTCAAGTAGTTTTTTACGTGATTCTCTAGGATTCTCTATCACCATGTCATCTGCAAAGAGTGATAGCTTAGTCTCTTCTTTGCCTAATTTGATTCCTCGTCTCTTCTTTGCCTAATCTGATTCCTTCAATTTCTTTTCTTTCTCTTATTGCTACTGATAACATTTCTAATACCAAATTGGATAAGAGGGGTGATAGTGGACATCCTTGTTTCACACCTGATCTTATTAGAAATGCTTTTAGCTTATCCCCATTACATATAATACTTGCTGATTAACCACCAGCTTTTTAGTAGCTACAACTTTTGTATATGTCTTTGGAGTAATATGGATTCTTAAAAATTCAATAAGAGAGAGTAATAAAACATGAATATGGCAAGAAATCCAGCACTCAACTGACAAAAAAATTAACTGAAGCTGGATAAACCAGCTGGTTTCATCTGATCAAGGTCAGACATTCTGAGTCAGCCTTGTTGCCAGTAGAAGTAGACATACATGACTATTGCTGTCACTAAAGGAAACCATGCCAAAATTATTGACCCCAAGTCATTTCCATACAATGTAGATCAGGTGTCTGTTTATCTCTTCCACAGAAAAGGAATAACTTAAAACACTAAGATTCACAAGGAAGAACTGACAAGGACTTAACATGAAGCAATAAGATTTGCAGTTTCATGTGCAATCAGCTTTTTTACCCTTCTATTCTACTATATTATGGAAAGAGTTGTTTTAGTTCTTAAGTTCAGAATAAAATAAATTTTAAAATAATTTATTCTTCTTATGTGATCCCAGAATATTGATTCCTAAAATATTTTTCTATTTGCATTTACATTCTTAGTACTTAACAAATTCCTGACATAGAATAAGTGCTTAATAAATACTCAACTTGACATTAAAAGAAAGAATATTTGACTGGATGCTGCTTGTGTAAATACTTCACATTGGCTCTATACTATCAGAGCAATTTCTTCAACGTCCGCGTTTCGAGGCTTCACAGTGACAAAACTATAGTCTTCCCTTTGGGTAACAACTAAAAATCTACAGAGGAATAATCAGGGCAGGAATCCCAGACCATCTTAAAGGATGCCCAAGCTAGGCTTTTTATTGTTCTCTCTGTTCTCATCTTCTCTAAGAAGCCCTTTGAGTACCTGTATGGGGACACATTTCTTATTGTAGCTGGCACTGACTGAAGGACCTAGAAATCTTCATCATCTTGAACTCATAAGCTTTCCATGAAGATTGGAAATGTTCTTTTCAGTATTGCTGTTCAGTTACTTTTACTCAAGCAAAGAAGCACAAAGTAGAAGGGGCATCTAGAGGGTGAAGATTCTGACCCAGGTTCACCAGAAGAAATCCTGCTGTGGTGGCTACATATCTACTGGGATGTTCCCACCCTTCATAGGATGTTCTAGAAGAAAAAGATCTATATACCATTCATTCAGGAGAAGAAAACAAAAAATGCCACTCCTTTTAAGGTCTACTGATGAGATAATTCTTCGTGCTTTGGTGACCCCCTAGCCACTGTCAGGGGACCACTGAACTTTTCTATAATCCCAAACTGCAAAGTCTTATAGCACTTTGCTCCACACATGGACAACCAAAAGTAGCCCAGGAATCTATAACTAGGAGGGGGGGGGCTCAGTTGGTGACCCCCCCCTCCCCACATATATACTCAACAATGGCATGGTAATAATAGTCACTATAAAATTTTCCCTCATAAACCCGATGCCCCTCAGAAGTAGGCTAGGTTCCAAGAGGAACCAGAAACTTAGTAAGATGATAGAGGTGGATTTATAGTGGAACGATGCTGATTAAACAACAGAAATCATGAATATTAAAAAGTAAGAGGGGTTTGTTACAGAATTAGGTAATGAGGGAGGTGTCCCTGCTATGGTTCAGTGGTCAAACATCCTGGTCCTGCTGCTTCCTGATTAGCTAGTTATTGTGGTCCTGTCTGGTCAAGATAAATAGTTAAGTACTGTGGTGTGTCTTGGGCTAAATGGATGATGTGATTGGGTTGAGTACAAGGACACACCTCTTGGAATATGTGAATTGGATCTGGGGGCCTATGGTCTGGTTAAAGCTAGATTGTGTGGTCAAATCAGGACATGCCTGCTGCTCAGTGGGGCCCATAAGGAAGTTAGAGCACTGGGGCTAAGAGCAGCTTTATTAGGATTCTATCAATGAGGTGCACACATAAGAAATACTGTGGCCAAGGGAACTTATGCCTTTAGTACTGCAGGGCTCCAATATTTTGTCTTTTCTTGTGGTGTCCTCATGATGCTCATCTCTGGGTGAGGCATCTCTATTGGATGGGCCATTCAGATATTACTCCCATCGAGTCAGCGATTTCAATCCTTGAAATTGCTTCCTGACAAATGTTGCCTCTTCTCTCTAGGCTTTTGTCTGGAGAGCTTTTTTTTTCTCTGCTCCTTACTTCAAATCTGACTCTTTGAATTGTTATTCAGGGTTGGCAGGTTTGTCTTTTAAGAGTCACCCAGGACATATCCAATATTTGTCCAATCAATGAAGTTGCTTTCCAATTCAAGCAGAGTCTTTTCACTTTTAGTAAAGGGATGACAATGCTTTGCGCTTCATTAAAATATTTAGCACTTTCTTACCTGTTATTTTCTGTTTGCATCAATTAGCAGTCATGGGGGGGGGCAAATATACTCCATAGTAGTATACATGGAATCTTTGTCCCCAAGGCCATTGGCATGGGACTCTTTTTATTGTTGGAGATGAAGGCCCCACCCTTTATGATGAGGGCAGAGTAGAGTTGGTAAGGAGGGAGAGCTTCAGTTCTCAGCCAGTCCCAATTGAGAACTTTCCAACAAGGCTCCCTTTTGACTCCTTTTTGTAATGTCCCAAGAGAGTTCCCTTTAAATGGTCAACACCACTTCAGAATGCTAAAGGAAAAGCCTGGGAAGACATGAGAGGAGAAGATAGTCTTTATTGATGAGGTGTAGGCTCTGGGACCTTCCCCCCCCCCCCCAGCTCCTTGAATCTTTGAGGTACAGGCTCTGCAAAAGCAAACCTTCCCAGGGAAGACATTTGCCTTAGGTCATGAGCCTTAAGTTGTGGCTCAGCCCAAGTCTTTAGCCCCACTTTGTTCCAATAGTTTCCCACGCTTAATGTTCCTGTTCCCACTCTTGAACTAGCCTGGTCCACCATTGTCTATGGTCTCCAGGTAGCCTCCAGTTCATCTTGACTCCTGAAGACCCTCCCTACTAGAGTCTGACCTCATCTAACTCCTCCTGAAGACCCTCCCCAATCTCTTCCTCTGGACCATCCCTAGATTCCTCCCACAACCTTTTTGTATATAGAGCCCCATCTTCCCTCCATGTGGTGTGAGAGTGCCTTAGAATGCCCTAGCACACAGACTTGCTCTGTGAGAGCACCGTGAAATGGCCTAGCACCCCAAATGGCGAACTTGAACTTTCAATAAACTTTACTTTTTCTTTGGCTGAGAAGACTTGAGTGGAATTCTTTCTGCAGGACCTGCCATGTTGGTATTTTGGGATCTCAGCCAGCCCTGACCCTCTTTGGGTACCTCTTCATTTTTATGATTCCCTGACACCGGGAAACACTGCTTATCTCAAGCTCTTCTCCAGCTGGGACTGGAAAGTACGGAAGCTTCTCTCTTTCCCTATTGCTTTCTTGTCCTCCAAAAACCTTGTGGGTTTTTTGCGTGTTTTTTTGTGTTTTGTTTTATTTTTGTGGGCCTGACCTCTCAGGTCCCATTAGGTCAGACAGCTAGGTACTCAGCCTGACCTCAGGTTTTCAGTCCTGTTTGGTTGTGTTGGAGAACATGGACATGGACATGTGCTCAACTTCTGAAGAATGGAGGACAAGGACAGATGCCTCATCTGGAAATGTGAACCAGATTCAATTCTCTCAGCGCTAGGGAACTGGGAAAACTCAAGGTATTTTTTTTGTAGGTTTTTTTGTCCTGTTTTGTTTGTTTTTCGAGGCTTACTCTCAAGCCTTCCTTTATGGAAAAAGGGAGGCCCTATGCCTGTAGCTCCCAAAATGGGTTGTCTTCTACAACATTGGGGAAAATTTAGTTTTTCTGGAGACCTTAAAAAGGAAAAGCTAATGTTTTTTTTTGCAACACTGTTTGGCCTAGCTTTTAGCTAGAAAACCATGAATCCTAGCCATCTTCCCTCCATATGGTGTGAGAGCGCCTTAGAATGCCCTAGCACCCAGACTTTTTCTTTGGCTGAGAAGACTTGAGTGGAATTCTTTCCTCAGGACCCGCATGTAGGTATTTTGGGGTCTCAGGCAGCCCTGACTCTCTTTGGGTACCTCTTCGTTTATCATGTCCCTATTATGGATGAGGTTACCCATAAAGAGGGTTAGGGGTACTCGAGAGACCCCAAAATACCAACATGCCAGGTCCTGCCAAAAGAATTTGACTCAAGTTTTCTGTTAGCCAAAGAAAAGTAAAGTTTATTATAAGTTCATTAAAAGTTGGCCATCTTAGGTAGACTCTTAAGGAGCCTAGGTGTCTGTAAGGCTTGCATCGTTCAAGCAGGCCAGAGTAAGTCTACGCTAGGTCATTCTATGGCGCTCTCCCACCACATGGAGGGAAAATGGTGTCTTATGTACAGAAAAGTTGTGGGAATCAAGGGGTGGTCTAGAGGAGGAGTTTGAGGAGGGTCTTCAGGAGTCAGATGAGGTCAAACTCCAGTAATGAGTGATTAAGGGTGGGAAGTTGCTGGAGGCTACCTGGAGATCACAGACAGTGGTGGGATAGGCCAATTCAAGGGTGGGAAATTGCTGAACAAGAGAGAGGGCTAGCTAAAGACTTGGGGAGAGCCACAACTCAAGGCTCATGGCCTCAGGCAATTGCCTTCCATGGGAAGATTCAAGGAGAGTTCAAGGGGGCTCCCAGAGTCTGCACCTCATCATTACCAGTTTGCTACTATAGAGACTTTGGGGAGTTTCCTTGTGGGTAAGATTCAGGAACCTCTCTTGGATGAGCTAAGTTACCTCACTCCCAAAGGGAGAACTCCTTGACTCTGTATTATCTGATATATATTCTCCTACATATACCTTCTCTGGGCAGCTAGGTAATGCACCCTACACCACTGGTGGACCTCACTGATGAAATTGTTCTTTTGCTATAATTTTCTTGTGCC
>CM053599.1:199532188-199552149 GCA_028646575.1 Pseudocheirus occidentalis
CACTGCCTGTAGTGCTTTCTGTCCTTTGGAGAGTTTTGGAGCTTGAAAATCTGTTTAGCATCCCAATTTATGAGTTTTTTAGCGTATTTGTGTGGGAGCTGTGGTGCTTTGCTGCTTCTACGCCGCCATCTTGGCTCCGCCCCCTGAAGTTGTTTTTCTTAACAGTATTGTAGTCATTGTTAAAATTAATCTCGTTCTCACTTTAGTCTGTATCAATTCATATAAGAATAATATGCTATGTTGCTATAAAAATGAAAGATCTTCAAGCAGCTACGATCTCAGATTCTACCAGTTGGTGTCATCTTTGGAACTGGCACTCCTGGGACTATTTTGTGAGGATTTCTGGGAGAGAGGAGGCAGAAGGAATTAGTTTGAATGAGATCAAGTTCAGAGAAAGTGCTCCTTCATTTTGGGACCATGTGAACAAGCAAGGGTTGAGCAGGTGCCAGATGTCCAAATATTTATTTCTCTACACATCTCCCCCGAGATTCAGACAGGCTGCTTCTACTTTCACTGGTGAGTAGCTGTTCAAACAGAAACAGGACTTAAAAAAAACTTATGGAGACAATGACCTTGATGGTTGGTACACTCATCCAAGTGCCCTTCAGAGACAATCCGTGCCTTTGATCCAGGGAAGGAAACAACTCTCATTAAATGTCCAACTCTTCTAAGTTTTGTCCCTATCTCCTTCAAGGGGTTGAAGTTAAAAGTAAAATATGTCCATTTCTGCTTCTGTATTTAGCAGCAGCATCACTGGGTGCTTATACCCAAAGTAATGTCACCTCTGTTTTACTGTCCTTTCATTGCCATCATCTTATGCCCTTTTATATCAAAGGGAAATCTGAGAGCTACTAACCTTTTTTGATATTCAATGCTAGCAAAGGCAGAATATTTGTAGAAGTTTTGTGGATATGATTATAACAGGGGTATGAGGAGAGCAACATGCCATATTAGCTTAAAGTCTCAGAGAGGTAGAAAAAATAGTGATTCTTTCCAGAAGTCACAAACACATTGGAGGTGCCTTTTGAGAGTGCTCCTAAGGCAGCTCAAGTTTCTTAATCAAATATTTAAGTAGAATAAGACTTTAATAATATAAAGGAACCATTTTAGACATAGAGATAAAGCCTAGAGGCAAAGCCAAGCCAAGGATCTAAAAAATGTTTCTTTACCATGTATATCTTACCTGTAATTTCCCATTGGAGTCTACGTAAGTATATGTGTTTTCTACCCACCCATCCTCCACCCTGGTCGTCAGTAATAATTTACCTGGCCCCAAGAAGCCTTATACATCTGAATGTTGCTTTAGATAAGATCTACCCCAAAATTTACATGCCTCTGTGGATTTAGCTTTTATTAGACTCCTTTAATACAAAACTTGTGGGAACTTTCCTTTCTTGTATTTGTCATCAGGGAGAAAGCCCCAAACAGCTCCTCATCTCCTTATATTTGTCTGAATTACCATTTTCATAATTTCTTATGGAATAATAACATTCCATTCCATTCATATACCACTGATTTTTAAAAATATTTTATTTTAATCAACTAAGATTCACCTTCTCTTCTACCTTAACCCCTTCCCTCAGTTGAGAACATGAGAAAAACAAAAACCATTGCATACATATATAGTCCATCAAAATACATTTCTATGTTGACTGTGTCCAAAAATAGTTTTTTTTTCTTATTCTGCATTGAGTACTTTACTTTTCTATCAGGAGGTGGGTAGTATGTTTCATCATTAGCCCTCTGGAATTCTGGTTGATCATTATGCTGATAAAAGTTAAGCACAATAGTATTCCATTTATTACATCACACATATCCATTCAACAATTTTATAGGCTCTCTAGATTCCTGTTCTTTGCCACCTCAAAAAGTTATAAATATTTTTGTACATCCTTAGAGTCTGTTTTGCTCGGGATTTATCATTCCCAATCTATCACTCCCTCCGATTCCCTCTTCCTCTTTCTCCCCTTTCCCTTTTATTTTTCTGTTGAGTGAAATAGATTTTTGTTTTCAGCTCTGTGTATATATTCTTCCTTCCAGTTCAGGTAAGAGTGAGGTTCAAGTGTCAGTCATTCTCTCTCACCTCCTCTTCCTCCTCCTTGTTTTATAAATGTGTACTTATATACTCTGATAACGTTAGATAATTTCCCTTAACATTCTTTCTTCTTTTCCCCTTCTCCCCCAGGGCATTCCTCTTCCTGACTCTTTCCATTCTTTTCTTAAGATCATCAAAACATAACAGAATCCCTCCTGGACCTTGTCCAATTGGACCTCCTCTGTGAACCCTGATAATGGCAGAGGTCAGAGAAGACACATATATCACCTCCCCATGTTTGAACAGAAACAAGTTATCTCCATTTAATCCTTGGTTCAGTCATGTTTACCTTTTTATGATTCTCTTCTCTCCTGTGTTTGAATTTCAAAATTTCTCTACACCTCTGGTCTTTTTATCAAGAATGCTTGGAAAGCTTCTATTTTTTAATTCTTTTTTCCTCCTGTAGTGTCATATTCAGTTTTGCTGGTTGAGTTATTCTTGATAGAAAGGCCATATTCGTTGTCTATTGAATTCTAAGTTCTCCACTTCTCCTTGATCTATTCTCCAGATTAGATATTTTTGCTATGGAGAACTTTATATTCTATATAATTTGTTATGTTATATTAATATCAACCATTATATTAACACCTTATATGTTTATGACATTATTTATATTTTGTCTGCCTTTTGATTGTTTTAATATGTTGGGTTGCTTCATGACATTATTGGCTTCTCTTTGGTTTATTCTAATGTTCAGGGAATTTGTTCTTGGACAAGATTTCTATACTTTTGCCAGGTTGTAATTCCCTTTCAATTATTTCCTCCATACTCCCACTTCTTTTCCATTTTTTTCTCTAAAGCATTCCTATTCCATTTATTGAAACATTTTAACTTGAAATAAAAAGAAAAAAATTCTTGCTTCATCTCCCCAGGGATTCTAGTTCAGTTTGGGCCCAAGCTGGGCTTTTAACTGAGGCATTGTGTATAGAGGTGTTGAAGCAATTCTCTCTTGTATTTGTCTTGAGGATCCCTGCTCATTATAGTGTGGTTCTTGTTTTTTTTTGTTTATCCTTTTTTCCAGCCTACTTTCTGATTTTGGGCTTGATGACAAGGCTGATCTCTTCCATATTTCTAGGGAAAAGGCTTGTATGGTTCATTTGTTGCATTCTTGTGACGCTGAATGTCATGTTATTCTAAGATCTCAGGGACAGGTCAGGGATGCGCAAGCTTTCGGTGCTTTCAAAAGGTTCTTATCCAGTCAAAGTCTGTTGCCCCTGATTGAAACATCTGGAAGTTCTTTATGTGTATTTGGGTTTGTGTAAGGGTAGCCTGCTGCTGAACTCGGCCTCTAATCAGCCACCTCTAATCAACTACAAGGCCTTGTTGGCTCAAAGTTAGGGAGAATTGTAGGTTCCCCTTGGTTTGGGTTTCCTACATTGATTGAGCTAGATGTTGGAAGTGAGACCCTGCTTTGCACCTGATATCTGAACAACACCACTGCTACCACAGCTGCTGGCCTCTGAACTTCCTTCTTATCTGTATACTGCTCAGTTTCTCTTTTTGCTCTGCCCTGGATCTGCAACTCAGAACTGGGTAGGAAGTGACAAAACTGCCAGTTTGTTCCCGTCCCCACTATAATGACGTTGTGTGGGTCTAGGGATGCCCCCGTAGAGTTCTAAGACCTTTTTTTTTTTGTGCTAGTACACAACCTCTTCCTCGGTATTAAAGTATTTCTCATATCATGATCCTGTTGCAACCCTAAATTTAATGTCTGCAGATCTTTCTGTCTCCCTATACCTACCTGGGCAGACAAAGAACTCACTGTACCTTTTTCTAATTTTTTTTTTTCCTGTCAGGATTTGATCTGGTCAGTTTTATTGGAGGAATTGTGGGTGGGAGCTCAACTGCATTGAGCTTTCTTTTACTCTTCCATTTCCACCTCCCTCTCTGCTCATCTGCTGTTTTGTTCCTCTCTTTTCTAATTGATGGAAACCCAATTTATTTTCAGCTTTATGTAAGAAAAAATTTGTCCATTTGATCTTTTATGATAATCCATATCCCTTGTTGGGTTTTTCCTCATCCACGTTCGTGAAAGAAATCCTATCTCTTTTTTTAAACAAGAATGTGTGTTTTGTCAAAAGCTTCCTTGGCAGCTGTTGATATGTAATTTTGTTATTCTTATAACGAATATGGTAGTTTCCCTAATATTGAACCTACCTTAAACTTCTGGTATAAATCCAATATGGTCATAGGGTATATAACTAGGTGATGTCTTGCTGTAATGTCATTTCTAATATTCTACCTACAAATTTTTATATCAATATTCATTAAGGATATTAATCTATAGTTTTCTTTCTTTATTTTAATACACATTGAATTCAGTGTCATGGAAATACTTTTATCAAGGAAGGAATTTGATAGGGGGTTCCTATTTTCTTTTTTTCCCCCCAGCTAACATACAATTGGAATTGTCTTTGAAATGTTTAATAGAATTCAATTTAAAGTCAGTCTGGTCCTGGGGTATTTTCCTATGAGAGCTCATTTATTTTCTGAGATTTGGAAGTCTGCTACTTCTGGCTCTATTAATGTAAACATTTCGTACTTTAAAAAGAATGCATTCATTTCATTTGGCTTATCAGTTCTATAAAATAACTGGAAAAAATTTTCTAATAATTTCCTTTGTTTCTTCTTCATTTGTTGTGAATTTCCTTTTTTTTCATTTTTGATGTAGAAATTTGGTTTTCCTCTTTTAAAAATATTAAGTTAGGATTGATTTATCTAGTTATTTTATTTCCCCTCAAAAAGCTTCTAGTTTTATTTATTAATTCAATGGATTTCTTTTCTTTCCATTAAAATATCTCTTCTTTGATTTCAGGATCTTTATTTTGGTTAATTTGTTAATTTTCTAACAGTTTTAAAAGTTGTGTTCTCAAGATTCATTCATCTGTTCTTTTTTTACTGATGCAAATATTTAAAGATATAAATTTTCCCTATGGACTTTCCTGTTTATATTTTATTAGATTTATCAAGGTTTGGAAGGGATACACTGAAGCCTGTCATTAGTTTTACTCCTTCCTTATCCCTGTAACTCCTTCAATTTTTCCTTTAAATATTTAGATGCTATCCGATTTGGTAGATATATTTTAGTATTGATATTAATCCGTGGTCTTTGGTAACTTTCAGGAAATATAAGCAAATACAAATAAAAGCATATCTTTTTGTCTATTTTTATGGTTACTTTGTCTGAGGTCATGATTGCTACTCCTGCTTTTTTTTTTTTTAATTTCAGCTGAAACATAATAGAATTTGCTTGTGAGTCTTTTACATTTCAAGTGAACTTCTCATAAATGTATTGTTAGACTCTACTTTCGTTAGCTCCCTATGGATGTGTTCATCCCATTCACATTCAGTTATGATCACTATTTGTGTATTTCCCTCCATCCTATTCTCTTGCATTTTCTTTCTCTGTTTCTCAGCCTTTCTTTATAAAGAAGAAGGTAGTAAGAGAGGTATATGCTTAATATCACTACTCTAGGCTTGATGCAATCTGCTTCTGCTTCTGCTTTCTTGCCCCTCTACTCTTCTACTTGTTATTTCTTTACTTTTAAACCTTTCTTCACAATCTACCTTTCATAATTTCCCTTAGGACTAATCTCTTTCTTGGTCTGACTTCTCCCTTCTTCCCTCTTCCTTTTCCCTCTTATTTGCTGTTGAATAAATGTATTTCTGCTCCCAACTGTTTGTCATTCTCTCCTCTGACTAACCAGTTCATATGAAAGGGAGATTCACATTTTGTCTGCTCCCCCCACTCCTAACTCCTTGTTTGTATGGTCTTTTACTTGTACCCCCTAATTATGTGAGATCCTTTCTTACACTCTTTCTCTCCCTTTCTCTCTCTGTAACCTTCTTTTATGATCATCAATGCATGATAAAGCCATTTCCAGGCCCTCTGTCTTATTAAACTCTCTCTATGACCCCTGATGGATTCTGAAGACACATTTGTTTCATTTCACCATTATAGAATATAAACATTTTTTCTTCAGTACCTATTATTGCTTGTTCATATTTATATTTTTGGAGGAGCTTATTTTTTTTAATGTTTCTCTTGATTTGCATTTCAAAGTTTCTAATCAGATCCGATGTTTTCACTGAGCTAGCAAGATGGCACAGTAGGCATAGTGCTGTACTTGCAGTTAGAAAGATTTGAGTTCAAATCCAGGCTCAGGTATTTATCAGTTGTATGACTCTCAGCAACTCATTTGAGCTTAGTTTCCTCTTCTGTAAAATAGGGAGAACACCAATATGGATAAATGAGATAATAGCTGTTATACATTTTAAAAATTGAATGTATTTTATTTTCACCCAATAACATGTTAACACAATTTTAGAAAAAGTTTTGAGTTCCAAATTTCATCTCTCTCTCCCTTCTTCTTCACCACCTTCTTCCCTGAGATGGTAAAAATCAGATATAGATTACACATGTGCAGTCATGTAAAACATTTCCATATTACTCATTTGACACTAGACTCACATAAAAGAAAAAGAAAGTGAAAAATAGTATGCTTCAGTCTATATTCAAACGGTATTGATTCTTTAGCTGGAGGCAGATAGTATCTTCATTGCCAGCACTTTTGGATTGTCTTGGATCATTGTGTTGCTAAGAATAGCTAAGTCATTCACCATTCTTCATCATACAATAATGCGCACAGTGTTCTCCTGGTTCTGTTCACTTCACTTCACTTTGTATCAGTTCATGTAAGTCTTTCCAGGTTTTTCTGAAATCATAGTACTCATCACTTCTTATAGTACAATAATATTCCATCACCATCCTATACCACAGCTTGATTAGCAGTTCCCCAATTAATGGACATCCAATTAATTTCCCATTCTTAGTTACCACAAAAAGAGATGCTATAAATATTTTTGTACAAATAAGCCCTTTTCTCTTTTCTATATATGTCTTTGGAATATAGACTTAGTAGTGGCATTGCTGTGTTAAAGGGTTGTATTGTCAATGTGATTCACAGCATCAGTGGTGACTATGAATATGTCGACATAATTCTGAATAGCAAAATATAACAGACTCTCCATATGGAGGACAGAAGCAAAACTTTTTTTTCAGATTCCAGAAAGCAATATCCCAACATCAGAAAACTGAATTCATCATAGCAACAAAGAAATCCATGCACAGTAATGCTGCAGAAAGCAGCACCATCCCAAAGCTTTCCCACAGATAAATACTCACAAACCTAGCTGTCTCCTTGCCTGCATCTTTTCCCCTTCCTCCATTCTAACTACTCTGACTCACAGCTTCCTCTGGGCTCTGCTCCAACTGTTCAGCAAACTCCTCCTACCACAGGCTCCATGTGATTATATTTAGCCTATTAAGGGGTAGAGAGGCTCTTCAAATTCCCTTAGGCCTATTAAGGGGCGGGGAAGATCTTCAAATTACCATTACTATTACAAGGGTGAGCCCAGTTTTATATCCATTCGGGCATAATTCCACATTGCTCTCCAGAATGGCTGGATCAGTTTGCAGCTCCACCAACAATGCATTAGTGTTTCAGTTTTTTGACATACTCTCCAATATTTGTTTTCCTTTTTTGTCATATTAACCAATCTAATAGGTATGAGGTGGTACCTCAGAGTTATTTTAATTTGCATTTCTCTAATCAAAAGTGATTTAGAGCCTAAGCTTTGATGTCTTTGTCTGAAAACTGCCTATTCATGTCCTTTGACCATTTATCAATTGGGAATGACTTGTATTTTTATAAATTTGACTCAGTTCTCTTATATTTGCAGAATGAGGCCTTCATTGGAGATATTTGGGATAAAAATTTTGTCCCCTGTTTACTGTTCTGTGTTTAATTTTTGTTGTATTGCAAAATGGATAACCTTGATTACATTAAGTTGAAAAGTTTCTGTACAAACAAAGACAATGTAACCAAGAGTAAGAGGGAAGTGGGAAACTGGGAAAGAATATTTATAACCAGTGTCTCTGATAAAGGCCTCACTTCTAAAATATACAGGGAATTAAGTAAAATTTATAAGAATACAAGTCCTTCCCCAATTGACAACTGATCAAAAGATATGAACAGGCAATTTTCAGAGGTAGAAATTAAAGATATCTTTGAGCATATGGACAAATGCTCTAAATCACTATTGATTTGAGAAATGCAAATCAAAACAACTTTGAGGTACCACATCTCACCAGTCAGATTGGCTAAGATGACAAAACAGGAAAATGACAAGTGCTGGAGAGGATGTGGAAAAATTGGAACACTAACACATTGTTGGTAGAGCTATGAACTCATACAGCCATTCTGGAGAGCAATTTGGAACTATGCCCAAAGGGCTATAAATAATTGCATTCCCTTTGACCAGTAATACCACTTTTGGGGTTGTATCCCAAAGAGATCATAGAAGTGTGAAAAGGACCCACATATACAAAAATATTTATTGCAGCTCTCTTTGTGGTAGCAAAAAACTGGAAATTTAGGGGATGCCCATCAATTGGGGAATGGCTGAGCAAGTTGTGGCATATGAATGTAATGGAATACTATTGTGCTATAAGAAATGGGAGGGAGATAGACTTCATAATCACCTGGAGAGGCTTATACAAATTGATGCTAAGTGAGAAGAGCAGAACCAGGAAAAATTTGTACATAATCACAGACACATCATATGTGTGATGACCAACCTTGATAAACTGGACTCTTCTCAGCAATGCACAGCTATGACAACTCTACAAGTCTCAGGATGTAAGGAGGTATGTACATTCAGAGAAAGATCTAGAAAGAACAGAGTTTAAATGGAGACTGAAGCAATACACATTACTGTTCTTTTTCACATTTGATTTTGTTTCTTTTTTTCCCATTGTTCACTTCATTGTTTACAACCCTTCTATACAACCAGACTATTGTACAACATGAAAGTATTTGCAGATCCTATACATGATTGCACGTCCCCATGGGGGGTGGAGGGAAGAGAAAGGAGAAAATTTGGAACTCAAGGGATTATGAAACTGAATCTTGTAAACTAAAAGTGAATAAGTCAATGAAGAAAAATTGCTGCATTGGTTTTGTTTATGCAAAAACTTAAATTTTATATATTCAAAATGATGTATTTTACATTTTGTAATGTTCTCTGTATCTTCTTTAGTCCTAAATTCTTCCCTTATGCATAGATACAACAGATGAACTATTCCATTACATTCTAATTTGCTTATGCTGCCACCCTTTATGTGTAAATCATGTACCGATTTTGATCTTATCTTGGTATATGGTATGAGCCGTTGGCCTATACCTAGTTTTCGCCGTAGTGTTTTCCAATTTTCCCAATAGATTTTTCTCAAATGGTGAGTTTTTGTTCTAAAAGCTTGGATCTTTGGTTTATCCTATACTAGATTAGTGTGGTCATTTACTACTGTGTCTTGTGTGCCTAATCTACTCCACTGATCCACCGTGTGAAACACCATGTAAAACTTAAAGCACTGTATAAATGCTATTACTACTATTATTTCATCAGGAGTGATTGACTTTAACTTATTTTATTTAATTAAAGTGATTTAATTAAAAATCCATTGTTTCCCTAGCTGTAGGATTATACTACATTTTGCTGAGTAAATTATTTTTGGTTGTAAGCCTATATCTCTTGCCTTCTATAACATCATGTTCTAAGATCTCCAGTCCTTAGAACTGGTGGCTGCTAAATCTTGTGTGATCCTGACTTTGGTTCCTTTGTACTTGAAGTCTTGATTTCTGGCTACTTGCAGTACCTTTCTCCTATCTCAAAGGTCTAGATTTAGGCTTAATGTTTCTAGAAAGTTCAATTTTGGGATTTCTTTCATGCGATCATTGGATTTTAACTTTACTTTGTCCTCTGATACTAAGAAATCCAGGCAGTTTTCTTTTATTTCTTTAATGTTGAATATTTTGAAATATAATATTTAGGCTATTTGGGAGTGGAGGTCTTGGCATTCAAGTCATTAGATGGCCCTTAAGTTATCTCTTATTGATGAATTATTTTGATATGAGAGTTCATATTTTCTTATGTTATTTTCAGTCATGTGACATCTCATGGAATCATCAGCTTCTGTTTGGTGTTTTGTAATTTTCAAAGATGATGTTGATTGCATCTTGTATCTCTTCTCCTACCTCTTATGTCAAGCTTTTTATTCTTTTTCCAATTCCAGATTCTCATATTTTTTTCCATTTTTCTAAGACTCTAATTTATTTTCCAATTGTTTCTCTAACCCTTCTTTTCATTTATAAAATCAGTTAAGTTCTTTTTTTTTTTTTGGAGAGCAATTGGGGTTAAGTGACTTGCCCAAGGTCACACAGCTAGTTTTTGTGTTAAGCGTCTGAGGTCAGATTTGGACTCAGATCCTCCTGACTCCAGAGCCTGTGCTCTATTCACTGCACCACCTAGCCAGCCCCCTATCATTTAAGTTCTTAAAAAAAAAAACTCTCTTGCTTCCTCTCTTCTAACAATGTCAGCTCAACTTCTTTTTCTTCTTTTTTTTTGAGGATTTGCTTGCAGAGTTTTGAAGCCATTCTATTCTACTAGGTTTCTGTCTTGAGTGTCCCTTTTGTTATAATAACTTTATGGTGAAAATTTTTAAATTGCTAATTCTTAAAGCCTTGCATCCTAACTTCAGACTTGATGTTAGGGCCCAGTTCTGAATGCTTCTAGAGGGAATATCTAGGGCATGCTTTGTCCTGCTTTGTATCCTCTTGGATTTTTCTGCTGTTTTGCTGTTTATTTGAGGTATTGAATATTGAGAAATTGAAGGAAAGTTTAGGCGAGGGACCTGCAAACTTTTAGCATTCTCAATAGCATAATCCAGGTACAAGTCTGAGCACTTCCCTTTTAATCTGAGTTCTGCAAGTTCCTGACCTCAGTTTGGGTATGAGCAACATAATTGTGGACTTAGTACTGGTTGGAGCTCCAGTAGATTAAACTGCTGTCAGGCAGCTAGAAAACTCTGAAGGTTAAGAGACACAGAATGACAGGTCTTCCTGCCCCGATTGTTCTGCTGCAGGCTTCAGACTGAGCATGAGACCATGCTCTACTCTCAGGGTCAGAATCATACAGCCACTGCTCGCCTCTATATTTGCTCACTGATTGGTACATATTTCAAATTTCAATACTGTTCATTGCCCTGGACTACCATCCCCAGGTACGTGTCTCTTCCTCAGTGTATCTGTGATTCAGTTCTAGGGTATCAGTAACGGAGTTGCCACTTGGTACCTATTTGGATTTGTGGCACAAAACTTGGTTGTGAGCGACAGTGTTGCCATTTGGCACCTATTTATGCTTCCTGCAAAACATCAGGTTCCTCTACGCCAAATCTGTGTTCTCTTTTTTGCCCTGCTACATAGCCATGGGCAAGCCCTCATACAGTCCCCAAATGGAATGCTTCATATAATATGTTCCTGGTTAGACCTTGCCTATCCTCACTGTAGATCATCTTTCTCTGTCCCCCAGTGCCAAGCTAGGTAATGCACAATTTTGTTCTTTGATTCCCTAATCAAGACTTTGTCTGTTTTATAGATGTTTTGGGAGTAATTGTGGGGTGTAGCTGAATTGTACTACTCCTTTTTACTCCATCATCCTGACTGCCTTTCCATCTGTGTGGTTTAACAAGGATACTGCCCTAAAGTGCATAAAACCTCACAAACAAGTGTAGAAAAGCAGAAAAATTAAATGTGTTCCTTTTGGAACACAATACAATAAAAATTAGATTAAACAAAGATGGAAAATTAATTGGAAACTAAAATTAGATGAAAAATTAATTGGAAACTAAAAAAGCTAAACCAAAAGAATAATTATATCAAGGAACAAATCATAGAAACAACAACTAATTTCATTGAGATAATAAAACAATGAGGCAATATTCCAAAATTTGCAGGATGCATCCAAAGTCATTCTTAGGGGAAATTTTATATTTCTAAACACACACATCAATAAAAGAGAGAAAGAACACATCAATGAATTGGGCATGCAACTAAAAAAAGCTAGAAAAATAACAAATAAAAAATCCCACATTAGAAAACCAGAAAAATCAAAGGAGAGATTAATAAAATTGAAAGAAAAAACTCATTGAACTAATAACTAAAACTAGGAGGTGGTTTTATGATGGGGAGGGGTGAGAAACCATTGGCTAACAATTTTTTAAAAAGAAAATCAAATTACCTGTAACAAAGATGGAAATTACAAATGGACAACCAATGAAGATGAAGTTACAGCAAATATTAGGACCCATTTTGACAACCTAAACAAGATGAATGAATATTTATAAAAATAAAATCCCAGATTAAAAGAAGAGGAAATAGAATATCTTTAAAAATCCTATTAAAAAAAAGACACTGAAAAAGCCATAAATGAACACCCTATAGGAAAACAACACCCTAGGTCAAAAGGATTTACAAGTGAATTCTACCAAATATTTAATGAACAATTAATTTCAATACTATGTAAATTATTTGAAAAAAATAGATGAAGAAGAATCTTACCAATTCCTTCTACAACACAAATATGGCTTTGATATATAAACCAGGGAAAACAAAACAGAAAAAAGAAAATTATAGTCAAATTTCCCTAATGAGTATTAATGCAGATTTAAAAAATAAAATACTAGCAAGGAAATTACAGCAATATCATCACAAATATGATTGGATATATCATAATACTATGACCAGATTGCATTTATTCCAGGAATGTGGGGCTGGTCTAATATTAGGAAAGCTATAAGCCTAATTGGTTGTATAAATAACAAGACTATTGCCCTAAGGTTTGTACTTCATGTGAAATGTTAGCATGGCAAGCTACTAAGTCATGCTTCTTCAAACTTCTGTAATAATTTACGAGGAGACATTATCAGATATTCCATGTTGTAGTTAAGTAGGCTGGAAATCACCTGTTCACATTTTGCCCATGGCCCATGCTTTTACAATATACTTCTGTCTACACGTTAGTTTGTCTTCATATGTGTATTGCTCATTCCTTTGATTTCCAAACTACTTTTATATTATTTATTGTATCATTTTCATACTCATACTTGTAAAGCAACATTAGTATGGCTAAAATAATCATGTGATTGCATGACTGTGCACCTAATAAGAGCCTTGGTCCCATCTGGAAGTTGTTGCTTAAATATGTATGCATTTCATATCTATGTATGGTATACTATTCCTGATGCAAATCTGTTTGTCCCTGTTTCTAATTCTTTTGTATTTTTGTAAATTACAAGTGCAATTTTCTCTTGTAAAGTGAGTAACAGAAAGGAAAAGACATTGTTTCTCATTCATTCATGGTTTTTATAAGGTCATATAATCTGGGAAAGGGAGGACATATATCTAGTGCTGACTCTATTTGGGAAGAAATACCAGATCTTGTCAATTAGGTGGTCATTTCCATTTCTTGGAAATTCCTCCATTATTTATGACACTTTGATATACCTGCCAAGGTCTCACTGACTTTCTGATTTTCAGACTGCTTCCTTTAATTCTATTCCCTTTGTGGGTTATACCACACTTCCATTGGTCTAGAGTTTTTTTGTGGTGAGGTTGTATGCGTATTGTTCAATCAGATCTTGGGTCAATCCCCATCTACAAGAAAATTCCTCTTTGTTGTTTCATTAATAGTGTGCTTCATAGATTTATGTGCAAACTATCTTGTATACAGATTTTTAAGGAGAATATTAGAAATAAATGAGATAAATAACATTGATGCACACAGAGAAATAATTTCCCAATTGCTCATGGCTTTCTTCAGATGAGAATGCAAAGCTCTTATGTGTAGGCTGGGCAAAAAAATTTTAAATTAAATAAAAAAAATAAGAAGCTCGGTTTTATCCCTAGATGTTCTCTTGGAGAGAATCAAATAATTCACCACTCAGAAAAATCTATCAGTGTGTCAGTGTCCAGGCTTTTGTGGATGCCTTAGGAACCCCGAACATTTCTTCTTGTCACTTTCTAGGTAGCACAGACTTTACATGGAGACCATATTGTGCATTGAAGCCTTTCCCAGGCAGTCACAGTTGTAGCTATAGCTACTTCATTTAACCCTAGGTACTCTTCTGACTTATGTGCTTAATTATCCCTTTTACATCAACAACTGTGAGGGAGGTGGTAGTTTTCTTTTTAAAAGGCATAACTTCCATCTTGAAGTCCTGCCCCTGGTAACAGAAAAGAAAGAGAAAACAAAGCTTTGTGAGAGGGCATGGCATGCATTACAGGGTCATGATACTGAAAACATACACACCCCATGGGACCGTTGTTTGGAAATTGCTTTTTAAGCCATAAAGTGCAATAGAAACCCAAGTTAATAGTATTAGTAATAGGGGAGTTAATGTAATTCTTATGTTAGAGATTCCCTTTGGCTCTTAAAGGCTCAGTTATAGTTGTGACTTCTTTTGTTTTGTTTTGTTTTTTATAAAAGGAAATAAAATGTATCTTAAGATTAAAAACACCTAGACTCGCCCATTCCCAGTGTAGAATCATAGCTTATGGGAAGTGTAAAGGCCCTTCAAGATTAACTAGTTCAATTTCATTTTAAATGTCTGGCTTGTTGCTCCTAGTCACATAACTTATTATCTTTCTCTTTCACACCACCTCAGTAAGGTCACTGAATCCCCCTATAAATACCTACTTTGCAACATTTATAAAACGAAGACATTGTTTTATAGGTCAGAGGAAATAGAATGCATATGGATAATACCTGCTTGTAAGCAACTCCCTTCTCAAGTTGTCTGTATAAACTCAGTCAGTCACAGAAAACAGTAGAGAAAAGTCATTCTCTGTAAAGCCAAGCATGAGAAGCTTTCCGGAGGACTGCTGTTGTGAACAACTGTCAAGGCTTTGATTACACAGTACAGTGAACTCTCTATTTATTCAGTAACAAATTAAGGCAAAACATTCACAGAAATTAAAATACAGCATTTACAATGTTATAGCTTAACAACTTATCACTAAAGCGGACACACAGTTTTCACCAAAGTGGTCGAAAAGTTTTAAACAAATACTTTCATTTAGTAACTCAATCATTCTTAAGGAGGCCAGCCTCCTTAATTGACACAAAGTACAGAGGTCAAAAGTTTTCCACCCCTAGGCCACATTGTCTTAATCTCTTCAATCAAAGTCTTCTTTCTTCGTAATTGGAGATTAGTTTCCTATCATCCTTAATTAGTAAATCCTTAACTCAATTATCTAAATGTAAAGGTCAAAATCCTCCACCCCTAGTAAATTATGATCTTCTCAGTTTGCATTAAATACTCAACAAGAGGCCATTTCATTTTAACTTGATGCTGCCTCTCCACTTCCATGGTTCCCCTTCCCAAAGTCTCTGTTCCTAGGAAGGCAAAGCTTAACAAAGCCACAATAACATTTATACATATTGCCGGCATCCTCATCAATTCACTTTCTGCTTGTGAAATTAACATAGACCTAACAACAAAGCCTGAGGCCTCTATAAACAAATGAATCTGACAAAGTAACATCAAAACAAAGTCTCAGCACCATAGTCATGCTTCCCCCCAGTTCTCCTTTCTTCTTACTTCTCTGTTCTCATTTTTGCTGGTATAGGCTAGCTCTCAGAAGTCCTGAGCAGCTCCGACTGGCCCTCAGAAGTCCTTGGCAGGTTCAGCTGGCCCTCAGAAGTTCTCAACAGCTTTCAGAAGAAGTTCTGCCACCACAAGTTCAGTTCTCAAAATCTCTCTTTTCATTTCTTAGCTCCTCAGCCTTTACACTGCTTGCTCCCAGAAGTTCTGTCTCTCTAGCTTGGGCTTTTCTTTATATAAGGTATTAGCTCTTCCCTATTTGAACCATCCATTTACAACAGGAAGTTCCTCCCACTGGAGAATTCACAAATTCTGGGTCTTAATACTTAACACATTCATGAACTTAGAACAAGGTGCTAAGTACCTGTTAGCTTGCCAGTATGAGGAGATCTTCAAATTCCATTACTATTACATTCTCTGGTTCTTCCATGGGACTTCTTAATAGTGGAACTTACCATCTCTTCTCTGGCTGGAACATGACCTCCATGCCATTTTACCTGGTTCTCTTTAGCTTCTAGTAAGAGAGTGTTTGCTGCCCAGTCTGGTATGGATAATTTTCTTCCTTTCTTCATAGAATTTCGGCTCTCCACTGCTATCTACTCCCAGTGCCACAGTTGTATGTCCCAAGAGTGATGACCCTACAAGACTCACCTGTAACTGTCAGAAGCCAGTCCTACACATCCACCTGCACCTGGAGCTGACTTTGGCAACCTCAAAGGCAGTCCAGCTCTCCAGCTCTCTTCAGCTTCTCTTCCTCCATATAGAGATTCAATTGGTCCTTATAGAATTGTAGAATGGTCTAGGAAAGAAGGGGAAGTCCCAGGAGGTGCCCTTTTGGCTGGCAGGGGGCAGATCCAAGAATAAGGAATAGAGGAATCTTCAGTTCTGAAGCCAAAGTTAATCCTTTCTGGGGCTCCCTGATACCATTCTCTTGATGACAGTTAGGATTCTTCATCTCTCCATAATCCTGTAGTATATTTTCTTCAGCTCTCTAGATAAAGAAACAGGCAGCAAAAGTTAACAAAAACTGAGTTATCTGAAGACTAGTGGGCTGGTAGCAGGGAACTGGTATGGAAAACTAAGTATTTTTCTTTCTCTATGATCCTCTCCCCTCCTCCTTGTAAATAACTGGGAAAAGGAAATTTGCAGTCCCCACTACACCATCATCATTTGTAGAAGTATCCTAAATGGTCTAATTTACTCCCACAATATTGTTTAAACCATCCAAAATGAGTGTCTAATTAAGAGCCATTGAACTTTGAACTTAGAAATGGTTCATTCTCTAGGATAATGCATATTCTTTTACATGCATGTGTGTTGTTTCTGTAAAAACACAGAACTAATGCTGGACCAAGGAGGGCTAACACACTTGCCCTTCCCCTCCTCCTCTCCCTCCCCTTCTCATCTTTACTCTCCTTGCTTTTCCCCCTCCCTCTTATCTTGATCCTTGGAGGGAAAAATCACTTAAAGTTTTGTTTTGACCTATGTCCCAATTCTCTCCAAAAAGAGATGTAGAAAAAGTATGGGGGAGATAAGGAAAAGCTTTACTTAGGAGATGGAACCGGAGCTGAGTCTTAAAGGAATTCTAATTCTTATTCTTGAAGATTCAAAGAGTCAGAGATATCTGTCAATAGAACATATTTTAGATACAGAGGATGGATCATGCAAAGGCACAGGGACAGGAAATGAAATGTTGAGTTTGGGAAACAATTAGCAGGGCCTTTTGACTGGGAGGTGGCATCATGAAGGGAAGTGATAAGAAGCCAGTCTGGAAAGGCAGATGGAAACTACGCAATGTAGGGTCTTACATGCCAGGCTAGGGATTTGTTTATTTTATTCTAGAAGCAATAGGGAGTCACTGAAGATTTTTAAACAGGAGAGTTATGTGTCCTGCTCTGTGCCTTACCAGTATTAATTTGGGAGCTATGTGGAGGACTGATTAGAGAGGGGAGAGACTAAAAGCAGAGAGACCAAATAGGAAGCTTACTGTAATAGTCCAGGTGAGAGAAAATAGAAATAGAAAGAGCTACCATTTATATAGTGCCTTAGAACCTTAAAGTACTTTGTATTATCTCATTTTTGTGCATTTGTTTATCTCATATTTACATATGAGGAAGCTGAGACAGAGGTTACGTGACTTTCACATGGTCACACGTGTCTGAAGCTGGGAGAGAGAGAAAGAGAGAGAGAGACAGACAGAGAGACAGAGACAGAGAGAGAGAGACAGAGACAGAGAGAGAGAGACAGAGACAGAGAGAGAGAGACAGAGACAGAGAGACAGAGAGAGACAGAGAGACAGAGACAGAGAGACAGAGAGAGACAGAGAGACAGAGAAAGAGAAAGAGACAGAGAAAGACAGAGACAGAGAGAAAGAGAGAGGAGGGTACAGAACAGATCTAGGAGATATCCACACTTAATAGGTAGAACACAGATGATGTTCAACCAAAGGAGAGTAAAGAGTGGCCATGTGGGAAGAGAACCAAGAGCAATCAGTATTATACAAACCAAGCTTTGAGAGAACACTACACTGCGTAACATTGTGCGAGTCACCAAGCTTTTCTGAACCTCAATTTCTTCCTGAATAAAATGGGGATAACAAGAACCTCAACAAAAGTTCTTTGTAAGCCTGAATTATTTTGGAAATGTGAGTGATTATTAACAGAAATGTCTCAAGGTTCTAGAGCCTTCTATTCTTTTAAACTTTGGTGTTTAGAAGTTAAGCTTGTTTTCAGCAAATATATAATGAATTTTAAAAATTAAGACATGAATGGAATGCCGCTTTATTTTGCAGACTTTACACTAAAGGAAAGTCTGTTTCCAACTGTTGACTTGTTCAAGCTATTATGAGAGGTGTAGGAACACTGAAATATGGCTGGTTTTCTTTTATTTAAAAGTTGGTTTGTGAGAACATGGTCCCTTCAGTGAATTTATTTCCACTAATTAAATAACAGTTATGTGCATGCAATGGTGCCTTTTCATTTGAAATCATCATGACAGCTTGCTAGGTGACAAGGCCAAGACCTAGAATGCATTTATTGTCTATTATTGGTTTTATATATTTTTTAAAATTTTACTTGAACAATTCCTTAAAAGCCATAACTATTTTTTCTTATGATTTATTTTTTTTATTTTCTTGTTTACATCATTCATTTCCATGAGATTTTGAGTTACAAATTTTCTCCCCATCTTTCCCCTACCCACAACCCCAAAGCAGTAATCACACTGTAAACACCCTCCCCCAATCTGCTCTCTCCTATGTCCTCCTCCATTACTCCTCTAACTTTCTGGTAGGGTAGGATGTGTCTCCTGGCCTCAGTGCCTGTATATCTTAATTCCCAGTTGCATATAGTTAATAATAATAATAATAATAATAATGACAATAATATATATATATTTAACATTTGATTGTAGAACTTTAAATTTTAGATTCTTTCGATTCCTCTGTCATCACCCATCCCCACCAGAAGGATAAGCAATTCCATACAGGCTGTACATGTGTAATTATGCAGAACATCTCCACAGTTGACATATTGTGATAGACTGATTATATGTCCCTCCTTCCTATCCCCCTTGTTCTATTCTCTACCCTGTCGCTGACCCTTTACAGAAGTGTGTGCTTCCAGCAGCCCTCCCCCCAAACCCTGCCCTCCGCTCCATCATCCCACCTTTCATCCCCATCCCCCCTACTGTCCTGTGTGGCAAGATACCCAGTTTAGAGTTTATGTCATTCCTTCCCTAAGTGAAATTCAATGAGAGTAAAGTTGGCCCTTTCCCTTTTGCCTTCCTGTTCTTCCCCTCTAGTGTAAGAGTTGTCCCTTGCCTCTTCTATATGGGATAATTAACCCCATTCTGTCTCTCCCTTTCTGCTCTTATTCTAACCCACTCCCACCTCAGGAATTCATTCACCTTTTGAAGTATCATCCTTTCCTATTCAATTGATCCTGTGCCCTCTATGAACTCATATACACACATACTCAGATATATATTCATATGCATATATACCCTCCTATATAGACATATGTGTAAGTATACATATATATACACATTTGTATTCCCTTCACCTATCTTCATACTGAGAAAAGTCTCTTAAGTTACCATTATCATTTTTCCATATTGGCATGTAAATAGTTCAACTTTGATAAGTTCCTTATGATTTCTTTCCCATGTTTGCCTTATTATGCTTCTTGTGTTTGAATTTCAAATTTTCTGTTCAGTTCTGGTTTTTTCAGCAAGAATATTTGAAAGTCCTCCACCTCACTGAATGGCCATATTTTCCCCTGGAACATTATACTCAGTTTTGCTGGGGAGGCGATTCTTGGTTTTAATCCTAGCTCCCTTAATCTCTGGAATATCATATTCCAGGCC
>CM053599.1:199552649-199572987 GCA_028646575.1 Pseudocheirus occidentalis
TGTTGAAATTGTGAACATTGTACTGAATAAAGATTTGTAATGGAATAAACAGAGTGTTCACTAATACTGTGTAATCTGAATCTTAAAAGCTGTTCACAGTAGCATTCTCTCAGGAATCTACTGCTGTTTGGCTTTACACCTGTCCCTGTCCCTTTCTTGAAGTGTGTGCTTCCAGCATCCCTCCCCTATTACTTGACTTTTAACTGTTTGTTAAAGTAGGAATCTGTTTCTAGGGTGGAAGGCACACTGTCCCAAGTTTCAGGGGGTTTTGTGCAGCTATTTTAAGAGATACTTCTATGGACCTGTAAGTTTTCAGCTCTTCCAATGCGGTGTGATCTAAGGAGAGGAATTTACTCCTCTCCTGGCTTGTATTCTGGTCTATGAAGAACCACAAGCATTCTTTTCTGCCCTGGACCTGTGATGGGGGTGCCCTATCTGCTGCTACCACAAGCTCTGCTATGTTAGTGATCCTCCTCGTCCTGGGTCTGCCACCTAGGACTTCAACCTAGATATGAGTGTGGGCAAAGCAACAGAGTCCTGCCTCAGTGCTAGGTATATTACCCATATCATCTCCTACTGACTAGTTGTTCAACCCCCTTACCTTCTATGGTTGGGAGCCCTGGAAGCAGATGCTGCTGCTGCCACTGCTGATTCAGTCACTCTCAAGGACTGCTCCTGGCCTGCTGTGCCCTGGGTTGTATTTTGCAGGGTCTGTGCTGGACTGTGCTCCACTCCTATCCAGGTATGACCGACCCTTTTTGCTGATCTAAGTTGTCCCTGGTGTCTGTGGGCTGAGACATGCAGAAATCACCACAGCTACCATCAATTCAGTCAGGTGGGATCTGTTCCCGAGTTCTCTGGAGCCTGGTCTGTACTGGTATGGCCTGGGTTGGGTTGTGTTCTTTTCTCAGCATTGTGCAATAGAGCTTTCCTGCTGAACTCGTAAGATATCTTAGAATGGGAATTTGTTTCATTCTGTCTTTTTATGGGTTCTGTTGCTCTAAAATTTGTTTATTTTTTAAAGGTATTTGGACAGTTTTGGAGGAGAGTTGAGGCAAGTCCCTGGCTTTACTCAGTCTTCTTGGCTCCACCTGGAAAACCTTAAACAGAGGCCTTACAGACCATGGTTCCAGTCAGATGGTCTAATCAGAAAACTAGACAAATCTAACAAAAAAAATGGTTAAGTCTATGAATCAAATTTTAGAAAAAAGCTATATATTATACAAATCAAATGTGTACATGTTTTTTTTTCAACTGTGCAATGCACTTTTAAAAAAATAACCATGTACTGGCATATAAAAGCCTATTAATAAATGAAGGAATATATCATATACCTATCACAAGGTAATGAAATTTATAAATAGTAAGTGGAATTTGAGGAAAGAATTTAATCTTAAATGTAGAATCAATAATTACCTCATAAAGATTTGGTGGGTTGATGGAGCCAAGATGGTAGAGTAAAGGCAGAGACTTGTCTGAACTCTCCTCCAAAGCTCACCGGATCTCTCATAAATTCCCCTCCAAACTACTTTAAAATAACATCTCAAAATGAATTGTGGAGTGGCAAAACCAACAAAACGACTGGAGAAACAGCATTCCAGCCCAAGACAACTTGGACATTTGGCCAGAAAGGTATATCTCATTACGGTAAGAGAGGAGCGCAGTCCAATTCACACTGTACCTGGCAAATCAACAGTGAGGCCCCAGGTTGCAGCATAAGCCAGTAACCCAATACAATCCAATAGTGAGCCCCTGAGCCTTGACACAAGCCAGCAGTGAGATCTCAGACCAATACACAAGACAGACAATGGTGGGCCATGCTGTGTAAGCCAGCAGTAGGCCTTGGAGACAACTTAATTTGTAGCAGCAACTTCCAGAGTTCTCAGCACACATATAGGATGAGAGTTGTACAACCAGTCATAAGGAGATTATGGGAGACCCCTAGTTGGCACTGGGTGTAGGATCTGTTACATTGCCCATACAAGGATCATGATTGCAGTCCCAGGGCAAGGAGGAACACAAATACATTGGAGCTCCTGGCTACAGGAAAACAGGGACCCTGGTCATAGTTACAGAACAGAAAACAGTGTTTGTGGTTGCTCACAAACCAGAGTACAGGCCAGGAGAGTAGTGACCACACCTCTCCTTAGAACTTACAGACCCCCAGAATTAGCTCTGAAAACAACAGCAAAATCCATGAAGCTTTGGACAATGTCCCCTCAACTTTGGGAGTAGAGCTCAACTTTAACATCAAATTGGAGGTCAAGAAATAGGCTGGGAAAATGAGCAAAAAAAGAGAGAGAGAGAGAGAGAGAGAGAGAGAGAGAGAGAGAGAGAGAGAGAGAGAGAGAGAGAGACAGAATCTGACCCTAGAAAGTTACTATGGTTACAGAGAAAACAAAACCTAAATTCAGACAAGAATGACGATGTCCAAAAAGTTACATGGAAAACCTCAAAGAAAAAAGGGAATTGATATCAGATCCCCAAAAAGGTTTACTAGAACTCAGAAAAGATTTTAAAGATCAAACAAGATAGGTACAGGAAAAATTGGGAAACAAAATGAGAGTAATAAAAAAGTTTCATGAAAAAAGAATCAAGAACTTGGTGAAGGAAGCACAAAAGAAAAGGAAAAACATAAACAAAAATTCAGTGAAAAAAAACCTTTAAAAAGTGGAATTGGTCAAGCAGAAAAGGAGGCACAAAAGCTCACCGAGGAAAATAAATCCTTAAAAATGAGAACTGGGCAAATGGAAGCAGTAAAACAAAACTAAAAGAATGAAAAAAATTGAAGAAAATGTGAAATATTTCATTGGAAAGGCAACTGACCTGGAAAATAGGTCCAGGAGAGATAAAGAATTATTAGACTAACTGAAAGCTACATTAAAAAAAAAGGAGCCTACACATCATATGAGGAGAAATTATTAAGGAAAACTGCCCTGATATTCTAGAACCAGAGAATAAAATAGAAATCAAAAGAATCTACTGATCACTTCCTAAAAAAAATATCCAAAAAGAAACTTCCCAGGAATATTATAGTCAAATTCCAGAGCTCTGTGGCTAATAAGAAATACTGTTGGGGAAGTGGGGCCTATTGGTGAAAACTATATAGTAAAAGACATAACATGGATACAGTGAGCACTACATGACCTTATGTGTCTGGACATCTACCCAACAATGTTGGTCTTGATTCCCAGGCTCCTGGATATAAGCTTAGTATTAAACAATAATTCAAAGCACTAGTTAAACCATGATGACATATGTAATGATGCTTTTATTCCTCCTCCTTTTGTTTGAATTCTATAATTACCATGGGGCCTTTTTTGGATCTTTGCAGGGATCCACTGAATTGTCTGACCACCACTCTAGACTGATAATTATTAAGCTCTTGGTGGGAATCCACCACGTGTCTAGCCACCACCCCAGACTGTTCCTAATGTAAGTAACTGATATGATTATTTAACTTCTCTTATAATCATTATGGAGCTCCTGGCCTCTTTCTTCAGTACTGAATTTGCTGTTTGGAGTTTGGGGAGTGAGAGGAGAGGGCTATGAATATTCCTGTGCAGGGGAATTCTGAACCTTACTTATTGCAATCAGACAAAAAGAAATAGTTCAGATATCATAGAGTCACAGTAAGAATCACACAAGATTTAGCAACTTCTATATTTAAGGATCAGAAGACTTGGAATATGATATTCTGGAGGTCAAAGGACAAGTATTACAACAAAGAGTCACCTACCCAACAAAACTAAGTATAATCCTTCAGCAGGAAAATGGATATATAGTGAAATAAAGAATTTTCAAGCATTTTGGATGGAAGACCAGTGCTGAATAAAAAATTTGACTTTCAAATATGAGACTCAGGAGAATCATAAAAAAGTAAACATGAAACAATAATCATAAGGTAATCAATAGAGTTAAACTGTTTACATTCCTATATGGGAATATGATACGTATAATTCCTAAGGATTTTATCATAATTAGGTCAGTTAGAAGGAGTATACATAGATAGAAGGCACAGCTATGAGTTGACTATAATGGGATGATATAAAAATATAAAGGAGTGAGAAAGAGGGATGCACTGGGAGAAGGGAGAAGACAGAGGTAGAATGGGGTAAATTATCTCAGGTAAAAGAGGTATGAAAGATCTTTTACAGTGGAAGGGAAGATGGGACCAGATGGGCAATCCTTGAACCTCACTTTAATCAGAATTGGCTGAAAGAGGGAATAATATCCACACTCAGTTGGGCATAGAAACAACAACAAAAAAATAAACTTACTTACCCTACAAGGAAGTAGTTGGGGATGAAGATAAACAATAGGGGTTGGCTGAAGAAGGGGAAGTTGGATTAGGGGAGGAAATGTCAGAAGGAAAATACTTTTGAGGATGGACAGTGTGAAAGGAGACAGAGAGAGTAGGATAAACAAGGAGGAGAGGGAAATAGGATAGAGGAAAATATACAGTTAGTAATCATAATTAAAAATCAGAATCCTACAATATGTTATTTACAAGAAACACTTGAAGCGGAGAGATGCACACAGAGTAAAGGTAAGGGGCTGGAACAGAACCTATTATGCTTCAGCTGAAGTAAATAAATAAGCAAGGGTAGCAGTCATGATCTCAGACAAAGTAAATGGAAAACCAGATCTAATTAAAAGAGATAATGAAGGAAATGACATCTTACTAAGAGATATCATAAACAATGAAGTAATATTAATTCTAAATATACATGCCCCAAATGTAATAGCATCCAAATTCTTAAAGGAAAAGTTAAATGAGTTACAGGATGAAAGAGACAATAAACTATCCTAGTGTGTGGGTGGGGGAAGTGGGGGATCAAATTTCCTTCTCAGAAGTAGATAACTCTAACCAAAAAATAAACAAGAAAAAAGTGAAGCAGATATGTATCATTTTAGAAAACTTATCTCTGTAGACAACTGAATGGGAGTAGAGAGGAATACATCTTTTTTTTCTCAGTGGTACATGGAACATACATAAAAATTGATCATGTGTTAGGGCATAAAAACTTTACAACCAAATGCAAAAAACCCAGAAATTTTAAATGAATTTTTTTCAGGCCATAATGAATAAATAAATAAATAAAATTCAATAAAGAGCTGTAGAAACATAGATAGACAATTAATTGGAAACTAAATAATCTTGTCCTAAAAAATGAGTGGATCAAAGAACAAATTATAGAAACAATAAATCGTTTAATTAAAGAGCATGAAAATAGTGATACAACATTCTAGAATTTATGAGACAGCCAAAGTAGTACTTAGAAGAAAGTTTATATTTCTAAACACTTAATCAATAAAATAGAGAAAGAGCAGACCAATTAATTGGGCATGCAGTTAAAAAAATAGAAAAAAAAATTAAAATCCACAATTAAACATCAAATTGGAAATCCCGAAAATCAGAGGGGAGATTAGTAAAATTGAAAATAAGAAAACCATTGAACTAATAATAAATAAAACTTGGAGCTGGTTTTATAGGGAAAATCCTCCAAAATATATAGGATATTGATTAATTTGATTAAAAAAAAGAAGAAAACCAAATTATCAGTCCCCAAAATGAAAAGAATGAATCTACTGCCAATTAAGAGGAAATTAAAGCAATTATTAGGAGCTACTTTGTCCAATTATATTCCAATAAATCTGATAATTCTACATGAAATGGATGAATATTTACAAAAATATAAATTGCCTAGATTAACAGAAGAAGAAGTAGAGTACTTAAATAATCCTATTTTAGAAAAAGAGTATGAGAAACTCATCAATTAGTTTCCTAAGAAAAAATCACAAGGGCCAGATGGATTCATAAGTGAATTCTACCAAACATTTAAAAAACAATTAATTCCAATATTATATAAGCCATTTGGAAAAACAGGCAAAGGAGTCATACCAAATTCCTATTATGACACAAATATGGGGTTGTTACCTAAAAAGGAAGAGTGAAAGCAGAGAGAGAAAACTATCGATCAATTTTGCTAATCAATATTGATGCAAAAATTGTAAAAAAAAAATACTAAGCATGGAGATTATAGCACTATATTACAAAGATTATACACTATGAGCAAGTGGGAATTACTCCATAACTGCAAAGTTGGCAAGGGTTATACAGCTGGTAAATATCTGAGGCTGGATTTGAACTCAGGTCTTCCTGAGTTCAAATACTACTGAGTGTAGTATTCTATTCACTGTGTCACCTATCTGCCTGATTCAATGTATTCTTTAAAATTAAAACAATATGTAGTAGCATTTTATATGCAGACAATGTATATATTTATCAAGATTATAATAAAAACTAAAAATCAACATATAGTCTCCTTTTATTTAGATCTGCTGTAAATCTTCAATTGAAAAAGTTGATAAGATGTATATTCATTTACCTTGGATTCAAATCCCACTTCTGACCGTGGACAACTTATTTAACTTTCCTGGGCCTCAGTTTATTCATCTGTAAAACGAGGGCTTTAGAGCAGATGATCTTTGAAGTGAATCATACCTACACCTATGGTTTTATGATGTTTCTTTATTTTATTTTTTATTATTTTTAAAATTTATTTTATTTTTAATTTATGGAGTAAAACGAGCATTTCCATAACATAGTATAATTAAAAAGATCATTACTCATGAAACTGCAAATCTACTATGTACAACTTGCTATTCTTTTAAAATATACAACAAATTTATCATGTAAATTTCTTTTTTTTTCTTTTTTCCTTCCCTTCCCTTCCCACTCCCCACCCCCTGCCCTAGAAATCTCCACCACTAGACACAAATAGGTGTATACACACACACTATATATATATATATGATGTGTGTTTATACGCACTATATATAATGTATAAATTGTTCTATATCTATTTCTATTTATTGGTTCTTTCTCTGCATGCAGTCTTTCTCCATATGTCCTTCATAGTTAATTTGTGTGTTTATAATATTCAAAATGACTTATTCACTCCAAGTTGTTCTTAAAACAATGTTGCTGTTACTGTATACAATGTTCTCTTGGTTCTGCTCATTTCACCTTTCATTATTTCATGCAAATCTTTCTCTGTTTTTTTAAGATCATTGATCTCATCTTTTCCTATAGCACAATAGTATTCCATCACAATCACATGCCACAACTTTCAGCCATTCCCCAATTGATTGGCATCCCTGAAATTTCCAATTCTTTGTCCCCACAAAGACAACTGCTATAAACGTTTTAGAACATACAAGTTCTTTTCCTTTTTTCCCCCAATCATCTTTGGAAACAAACCTAGTAGTGGCATTTGGGAGAACTAAAGTAGACAATATGAAACAGAGTTATTGGTATATTGGTAGGAAGTTTGGTGGTTCTTAAATTATCCTCTCTTCATTTGGTGATGCCCTTTCTAACTAGATGCAATTACTTTCCAAAAACTGGAAACTGATCAAACTCTAGGCTTGTTTCCTGTTCTTGAGGTATGTACATAAAGAATATATAACTCAATCAGAACCTTTCCTCACTCTCAGTTCTGCCTTTTAATACTCTCTCTTTTTTTTCTTTGCTTTTTGGAGGAGGAAGGCAGGGCAATTGGGGTTAAGTGACTTGCCCAAGGTCATATGGCTAGTAAGTGTTAAGTGTCTGAGACAGTATTTGAACAGTCTGTATTTGAACAGTCCTGCTGACTCCAGGGCCAGTGCTCTATTCACTGTGCCACCTAGCTGCCCCAATACTCTTATTTCTTGTAACTTACATTGAAATCTCATTCTCTTCTTTATCCCTGAGCACTCTAACTTGTATTCTTCTTAAATTTTGTCTTGTCTTTCTGGATTACAGACATACTTCTAGTTCTGAACTTTATAAATCATATAACCTCTGATTATTGCAGGCTTCTTTTTAATGGTCCCATTGGAATACCGTTACCTTTCACACAATCTAACTTCTTTTCATGGCTTCCTCATAAAGGGAAATGGTTGTTAAAAAGTGATTATTTCATTTGCCATTTTAGTTTCAGCTTGTGTCCAAGTCATTACTCTTATTTTATTGTTGTTTGATTCTTTAATAGCAGTGCAATGATATCTTCTCAGAAAAGGCTCGGAGATTCTTTGAAATTTAAAAGTAGGTCATTGGGCATATATTTTCTGAGACTGGAAGTACCAAGAAACTCTAAGACAGAGGTGGCCATAAAAGAAAGATATGGGTGCTTCACAGTCAGAAAATTAGAATACTAAGGAAGTTTAACACAAAGAGGAGATAATACGTGGGATATGTATGCTAACATGGAGAATAAATTCTTCAAAATAATAGGCCTACCATAGACATAAAAACTGAGAAGTGGGGACTGCAATATTTCTTCAAACTGTATGCAGAGTAGAGAAAAGAGGAGTGGTTTGGTTTTTCTCAACCAGCTGCCACCATTTCTTTACCTCTTCCTATCCCAGGAAGTCACCAGGGATGATGGGAGAAGGAAGCCTCAATAGTTCCTGGATGTGGGTCCCAACAATGGTCAGAGTTGTACAGTTGGACTGTTGAAGATTGAGAATGATCCCAAAAAGGTGAAGCTTCTGAGTTCAGTGTATGGAACAGATGAGCAGAATTGATATGGGTACTGTGACAGAATTGGGCACAAGGTTTTCATGGAGTCTAATTGTCTTTGGCCTGCAGAAAAGAAAAACCTGATACAATTCTATTTTTGCCTTTGAGGTAAAACATTTCTTGTGGGGCTTTTTTGATCAGTGTAAAGCAGTGGGAGAGGGTAATAAAAGTTCTATGAGGAGAAGATTAGTTTGCCTTAGGGATACTGGGTTAAGAAAGAATGAGATATTGTTGGGAACTCAGCAAACTGAGAAACCTGATATGACTGAAAGAATAACCATAGCATTTATAGTTTGGGCCCTACTAATTCTAGGCTGTTACTGAGGTTATATATGGTGTCTGGGGTGGTGGCAGAAAGGATAGGGTAGGGCCATAGTTCTCATTGATTAGTATGATTATGTGATAAGGTTCTGAAGTGAGACCATTTGATTTCAGGATTTATGGGGATAGGGATAGGGATAGGGACTGGACCTGTGATTTCATTGGTATAGGGAACTCCTGGGTGAGGAAATTCATTTTATTAAAGCAAATTGGCATCTACAATTTACATTCTCAGAGACTGGCCCTGAGCAATGACAGGTTGTTACTTGTCCAGGGTCCAAAAGCAAGTATGGGTCAGAAGACATAAACTGAAGTCTGCCTGGTTTTAAGGATGACTCTGCATTACTCTGGGTTACAGTTCTTTTGATTAATGATAAATACTAGCTTGTTAAGTATTGTGAACCAATATACTTGTACAAAAAGGTGGTACCTACAATATGGAAAAGTGCCAAATACTGATATACACATGCATGTGCTCAGATGCACAAATACATGCATATATACATACATATATATATATATATATATATATATATATATATATATATAAAACCATAAAACTATGGCATGTTCAGTAAAAAATACTTATTTTTCTATATTTTTACGATTGATATTACCCATATCTATATCCATATACCCATGTATGTATATTATATATATAAATATGTATTATATGTGTATATATATATACACACACATATTTACATACATATCAGTCTAGTATGGCATAAGGAAAATGGTGGACTGGTCATGTGATGAGAGTCATGAATGTCAGGTGGACAGGTAAAATGCTTTTTTTTTTTGATACCCTTATAATGAATGTTGCACAGGATGAAAAAGCATCTGGATCCTTGGATAAAACTCCTGAATTGATGAAATCATAGATTCATTGAAGTATATATACATATATACTTTACTTATACCTACACACATATGTATATGTAATATGTACAGATTCATATATTTTAGAAAATGCTATATAGATAATCAAACCAGTTCTATTAGACGAATTTTGCACAGATTATAGAAATCAAAGAATCGCCCTCAAAAGAAATAAGGGACAGAGGTTATTAAAATCTGTTTGAACTTACTGTAATAAAAAAATTTGTATTTTGAAGGTAGTCAGCATTCTTTATAAAGTAAGTAGCTGTAGGTGATCTTATAGACCTAATCTCTCTTGTGATGCCCCATCTCGTGGTACTCTCCAGTCCTCAAGTTCTCTCTTCTCTCTAAGTTTCTGATATAAAGCTCTCTCCAGGTCTTCATCTCACTTACCTGAATGTCCTCCCCCCCCCATCTCCCTTGATGGCTCTTCATCCAAGTGACACCCCCTAATTGTGGGGATCCCCAAAGCTCTATGCTGGGTCCTCTTCCCTTTTCTCTCCATATTCTCTCTCTTAGTGATCTCATCAGTTTCACCTCTGTTCGTAATTCTGACATCCATTTATCCAGCCCTCTCTTCCTACCTCCGATCTCACATCACCAACTGCCTATTCGATATTGCAAACCAGATGTTGCATAGCTATCTCATACTTAACATGCCTAAAGGAACTCATTTTCTTCTCCTACCCCCTTCTGAGCTTCCCTATTTCTGTTGAAGGCAACACCGTCTTTTTAGTAATTCCTAAATATCATCCTTGACTACTCACTACTACTCACTACCCACATATTTAATGTTGTCAAACCTTACTGTTCATATTTCCATAATATATTTCCCATTTGTACCATTCTCTTCACGCACAAGGCCACGAGTCCATTTCAGGCCCTCATCGCCTCTAACTTGGGGTACTGTAATAACCTCCTAATTAGTCTCTCTACCACAAGTGTTCCCCACTAGAATCCGCACTGTACAGAGACACCAAAGTAATTTCCTTAATGCACATATTTGATTATGTCACCATACCCTATTCAACCAACCAACTCCATTGTTTTCTTGTTATCTCAAGGCTCAAATTATAAATTTACTATTTGATATTTGTTGCTGTTCATTTGTTTTAGTCATGTCTGATTCTTCATGATCCCATATGGGGTTTTCTTGGCAAAGACCTTGGAGTGGTTTGTCATTTCTTTCTCCAGCTCATTTTACCAATGAGGAAACTGAAGCAAACAGGATTAAGTGACTTGCCCAGGGTCACGTGGCTTGGTGAGTGCCTGATGTCAGATTCAGAAAGATGAATCTTCCTGACTCCAGACCGGGCACTTTATCCACAGTGACACGTAGCTCTCCCTGTATTCATTTTGTACATATTCTGTTTTTTGACATTTAAATTTCCTTAAATTTTACCCTTTTCTACTTTTCTCATCTTCTTGCACATTATTCCCTCACATGCATATGAGATGGTTGTACGAGCATACTCAGTGTTTCATACATATGGCATACCATCTTCCATCTTTATGTTCTGTATATGTCCCGTGCCTGGAATTGAGCTCACTACTCAGCATCACCTCTTGGAATCCATGCAATTCTTTATGACAGCGCATGGACCTCTTTCTACATGAAACTTTTCCCGACCTTCTTAGCTTCTGAAGATTTCCCTTTCTAGACTACTCTGTATTCATTTTGTACATACATGTACATGTGCATATTCTGTATACATTTATATAATAGAGGTTTCAAACACCACCCCATTAAAGTAACAACAATCTGATAGCTTCATCATTTCAGAGTTAATCAATCAGAGTTAAAAGCTAGCTTTATATAACCTGAAATTAAGTTAGGAAGGAATAAAGTGTTTTGAACTATTAGATTAAGTAAGATGATGAAATGTATTGAGATTGGTTGAAAGAAGTAGACATATCTGTGAGCCTATATATATACACTGTATATGTATGTATACATATGTATGTATATAATGTGTGTGTATATGTACACACTGTGTATGTATGTATACATATGTATGTATATAATGTGTGTGTATATATACACACTGTATATGTATGTATACATATATATGTATATAATGTGTGTGTGTGTGTGTGTGTGTGTGTGCGTGTGTATACACACATTAGAGAGATTCCACAAGGAACAATTCACTATCTACTTCAGGAGTCAAACTTGCAGAGTGCTTTGATAAGGCAGGCCTCTTGTATCTGTATGAGAGGGCAGTCAGCAAGGGGTGAGTGAGACCAGAGGGAGTGTCACACTCCTCCTCCCTCTCATTGTTCATGTCATTGAAGAGACTAGATCAGTAGCGAGCAATGCATCCATCTTGCAGCTGAAAGAAAGCAAAATAAACAGTAGAGACAGCTTCATAGAGCATGAATAAAGTGAAGTAAAAGAAATGAAACTTTAGTATTCTACAAAGGCAAATCAGGAGAAGTTCATGAGGATTCCAGGAAGGAAGAAAATGACTTTCATATAACTAGGAGCTATGAGTTAACTACCCATTTACTATAAGTTCTCCCTAAGCTTGGACCCACTTTACTTTGTGTATATTTGTAGGAGTCTATATTTTAGACATTTGGCCGGGAGGGGGAGGTGATGTTTTGTACCAATTGTTCTAATGGTAGCACTTTAGTAAACGTTCTTATTGACATATATCAACTGGATAATAAATGGGTATCAAGCCAGTGGGGGCTCATGTACAACACTACTAGAAAAAACTCTCAGCCTTATCCTGAAAACTTTGGATGAAGAAGTTGGTCACTCTTTGAGAATCTGGCCCACCAGGTCCAATAGAGATTGGGAGAATGGGTGCTACAATGCATATATTTGCAGGTTATCTGCCCTGTTAGAATGTAAGCTTCTTGAGGGCAGGGTTTGTTTCACTTTTGTCTGTATATCCCTAGTCTTTTGAATTGTTATGTATTTTGTACATAATGAATACTTAAAAAATGTTTGTTGATGGACTAATTGGTAGGTTTAAAAATCGGCATGATTGAAAAATAAGTTTTGTGGGAAAATGATCAAAATAGCATGTAATTCAGGGAACTTTAAATAGCTGGTAAATCTGTGATCATGAAAGAAAAAGTAGAGTAACAGTGAGCAGAGTGATGGAATTGTGTTCGGAAAGACTTGGGTTCAAATCTTGCCTATGACATTGGTTATTTAACCATGACCAACTCACTTAATCTTTCTGTGTCTTGGCTTCTTAATCTCTAAAAAGGGTACCCTATACTGCACATGCTATAGGATTGTTATGAAGCCTCAATGAAATAATACTTGTAAAATGTTTTGAAAACTTTAAAACTATAAAAATATTTATTATTATCATTATTATTATTTTTTCTCATATTTTTGATGGAATTCAGTCAGAAATGGTTTTGGTACACATTATTTGTTCTGTTTTTTAGTGCTCTGCAGAATACTTCACAAGAAAATTGTAATAATATAAAATAATGCTTTTTATAATTGAATGGAAGTGATGGGATGCAAACTCATTCTGTAGGCTCATTTAAAACTGTATTTTGTGATATCTCCAGTGGCAGATAGGATGACAGAGGTAATATGTACCTCATTCTGTTCCCACATTATTTTAATTTCTTCTGCTAGTTCTCTGTATTTTCAAAGCTTTTTATTTCACATAGCTTGAAAATTCTGAGTATTTGCTATGGCAACATCTTTTTAAAACATTGTTTTAAAATTTTTATGGTTCAAAGTTGTATCCAAGTGATTGTTGACAGTAGAACTGTCTGAGATAATGCTCTGCTTCTTGTAGCTTTTGCTGCTGTTGTTGAATCCTAAAAAATATTTTAAGTTTTATATTTGTATTATGTGGATTTTTCATTGGTAAGTTTATGAAAGACAGTGAATTGCTAATTTATACTTCTAGCTACCAAGAAATTTCTTGCTAGGTATTTGGTAGGCACTAAATTTTTGGAGTTTCTACTAATGTGCTGCAATATTTCCACTATTTTCTTGTGTAATCTGCACAGATCCTTAAGTGTAACCTTTTTAAGAATAACTTTTCTGGGGCAGCTAGGCGGCGCAGTGAATAGAGCACCCACCCTGGAGTCAGGGGGACTTGAGTTCAAATCAGGCCTCAGGCACTTGACACACTAGCTGTGTGACTGTGGGCAAGTCACTTAACCCCAATTGCCCTGCAAAAAAAAAAACAAAACCTTACTATAATTTCTGGTGGTAATAACTTGATCTAGAATTGTCATTATAAGTTCCTCCTTTCCTAAAAACTTGTGGATCATTGTTTAGTCAACATCTAGGGGTAAACTACTTTTTACTACATTCATTTAACAAGTCCAAGACTGTTTTACTATTGTCAGCCTTCAATGTTCCTTGGGGAAATGACGTCTGCTTGTTCCAAAAGTTTTCTGTTAAATTTTAAGCTGTTCATCATGCATTCTTGGGACACCATTTCTCTTTGTCCTTTTCTGATGAGGAAATTTTCAAATTTCATCCTTTCTTTGGATGCTAGATTCCGTTTTGTTAATGTTGCATGATTTTTTTTTGATTATCAGATATTTTTAGATATTTTCAACATCTGTTAATGTTTCATTTTATTGTCCAAAATTGTATGTTGAGACTAGTATTGCAAAGGTTTTAATTGCTTTCAACATGTCCACCAGTGAAATGTTGCACAGTTTTTACTATCTCTGTATATAGCCTACATTAACCAGTCAAGACTTCTTAAGGACGACTTTTCTGTAATTCTGTAGCAATGTACTATCTAGATGTGGTTCCTTGGAAAGCATGAATAGACATCTCTAGAGACCATAAAGCTGGGTGATCTACACTCTTCAGAGAGGGTACTAGGTTAGATTATATCTAATTCTGCACCTAAATATTGTTAGTCTGGGGGAAATAAATTTAGGTTCAAGCTGTGCTCCTGCTTGCTCTCCTTGAATGGGGAAGGAGTGCTCCAAGGAAAGACTAACTCCAAAGGTCTGATTCCCTTCCAACCAAATGCTAGTCACACAAATACCAATCGTAGTGGATAGCAAATAAAACCCATTTACCTAAGCCATTTACCTAAGTAAATAGAAATCGAGAAATTATACTGATGAGGTTATCCTAAATAATACTCCGAGTGAATGAACCCTCCCATAGGTAGGGAGAGATTTCAATTCTACCTTAAGAAGAGACAGAGGATCCCAGATCTCACTTGTGGGGAAATTGCCTGAAATCTCTAGCATGATAAGCTAGGGATAGAAACATAATGGAGGTGCTGGCTCCCTTACTTAGAGTCTTTTTCTCCTTTCAGTTACCTCTCTGTGGAAACAATCTGGAACCACATACCTCCTTTCTTGAAGCTGGAAGCCAAAAGAACAGTGATCTCTTCTTCCAAGCTCTTTCCAGCTCTATCTCCCATACGGGGATGGGGGTATTCAGGAACCATTTCCTATGAATAGAGATTCTTGTGCAAATGACTTGAGACTAGGCTTACACTTATATGTTAACTTAGGAGCAATCGGGGCCTAACATACTAAGTAGAGGAGTGAAGTGATTAGATTTGCTCTTTAGGAAAATTACGTTGGGCGCAGCAGGAGAATGATTTAGAAAGGAGGCATTTAAGGCAGGGAGATCAATTGAAAGGCTATTGAAAGAATTCAGGTGTGAGGGCCTGACCTAAAAGGGTGGACATTTGAGAAGACAGTTGTAAGGGATGCTTCAGAGGTAGAAACGGCAAGATTCAGCATCTGCCTGTGTGGCATGAGGAAGAAGGAGGGAGTCAAGATGAAACCAAGGCTTCCAATCTGTGTGACTTGCTTGCTGAGTAACCCTAGGTAAATCTCTGGCCTCAGTTTTGTTTTCTGTAAAATGATGATGGGGGTGTGTGTCTAAAAGTCAATGATCCCTTTCAGTATTAAATCTTATGTTCTATAGATAGGTCCATAAATTTATGAGGTGAAGATTATATATACATTTAGACCAACAATAACTCTAGTTGTCTGCCCCAAGAGTGAGTCAATTATTAAAAATTATTCAGACACCATGCCAAGTAAGTTTAAAATTATGAATATCAGTTAGTATATTCTCTAAAATTAATTGCTTTAGAACAATAAATTTTCTTTTCTTTTGCTTTTTGGAGGGCAATTGGGGTTAAGTGACTTGCCCAAAGTCACATGGCTAATAAATGTGTCAAGTGTCTGAGGTCAGATTTGAACTCAGGTCCTCCTGACTACAAGGCAGGTGCTCTATTCACTGCACCAACTAGCCACCCCAGAACAACAAATTTTCAAATAAGGTGTTGCTGGTGTAGCGTCCAAGAATTATAAGAGGAATAATTTTCTGAATCCAAACTCACCTATCTCTACTGGTCAAAAGTGGTCAGAAAATGTTTATCAGAAAGAAAGGAAGTGGTTCACTTTAGTTCAGCAAACATTTTTAAGTTCACACTATATTTAAGGCCCCTATGCTGAACTTCAGGGATAGAAAGACAAATGAAAACTTACAATAGCCCTCAAGAACTTTATATTCTAGAAAAAACCAAGTAAGTAGAGAAGTAAGTATGAGATGACTCACAGAATGAAAAAATACTGATGACTGGCAGGGTGGGGGTAGGATTAGGAAAGACTTTTTCTGAGAGGTTTCTGAGTTGATCCTGGAAAGAAGTTCAAGAGGTAGAGGTGAGGAGGGAGTACATTTCGGGCATGGGAAATAGTATACATACATACATGCACACACACACATACATACACACATACATGCATACACACATACACACACACATACTCACAAAGACTTCATTGTGGGAGATGGAATGCTGATCTGGGAGTCCATTTAAAGCATACATTAAGCAAACAAAACATACACAAAAAACCCGTTGGTCAAAATTTATAATAAAAATAATACTCTCTTGAGATAGAAAAATTTAGGTTAATGTTTATAAAAATTGTGTAAAAATATTCAGCTTTAAAAAAGAACAACTCAGTCTTTATTGTTCAAGGAATCTTATTCAAAAGGTTATTCCAAAAGCACAACATCCCCATTCATCCCATCCCCAACATTTAAAACTCTTGAAGCCCAGAAAAGAAGTTCAATTAAATCACAGTGTGGATTTAAATCCAGTGTGGATTTGGAAAGTCTTTCAGCCATTCATTATCACATGTTCAACACACTGAATGCAGAACACTGCTCTATGGGTTTTCCAGTGGATAGAGCTGGTCCTGAAGTCAGAAAGACTTGAGTTCAAATCTAGCCTCAGATATTTACTAGCTGTGTGACCCTGGGCAAGTCACATAGCTTCTGTTTGCCTTAGTTTCCTCACCTGTAAAATGTAGATATTAACAGCCTACCTCCCAGGGTTGTTATGGGGATCAAATGAAATAATAACTGTTTTACATATATGTGTATATATGTACATATATACCACTAATATACAGCATGCATATATACAAATGGATGTACATATATACAATAATTACTCTAGGAACTGCATTATTTTAATTATTCTGCTGTCATGGAGTTCCTAATTTAGGAATACAAGCATATTGAATTTGTTCTCCTTCCTAATAGAGCTCATGTGTAATAGTGATGAATCCCGATGAAATTATAATCTATGCTGGCTCACTCATGATATCTGATGGGATGTCATGAGCTACTCTTTGTTCCCTGTTACCCTTAACAAAACCTAGAAGGGATAAGCTGATTGTTTGTTTCCTCCTCCTTTCACTGGGCAGACAGAAAACAGGAAGTGATCATTTCACAGTAAAGCTGGGCACAGGATCTTCCATCTACCTTTATTAAATAGGAAGAAAGAAAGAGTACAGATTGCCCAGGAATCTAAGCTCACTCCAATTACCCAACAGCTTTTCATCTCCATTATCCACAATGAAACTGATCTGCTCCACAGATTGGGATGGAACACTCAAGAGTCTGGATGATCATGTATGTGCTTCAACTCATCCATGTTGTGTGGTCAAAATGGATCCCTTCCTATCCTTCTTCCTAGTGTCTTCAGTTCCAAGGTCAACATCACAGGTACTGAGAAATCCGGGGAAAAGTCTGCTCAGTTGCCATAGATACTTCTGGTGTCCTGAGTCTCCTTGGCAACACTTCCAGACTAGTGAGCCAGAGCTTACATATGAATAACTACACTGTTACACATAAGTTCAATATGGGAGTGCATACCTAATGAGATGTAAGGCTCCAGTGAAATCCAGGCATGATATTTTGTCATTTAAGGAAAATACTGAGTTTAAGTTTGCTTAGTAGAAGTAATCCATAATTTGAAATACAAATTTTATAATTTTTTTTGTAATGCCATGGAAGACAGGGTGTTGATAAAATGAGGAAAGTGTAGAAAGTGGTAAGATATGTACTATGTGCTTTTCTGTGGAGATACTCATTGGGGTCCTATGATGTTGTTGCCAATTGAAAAGAGGTAGAAAGTCCAAAGAGTTGGGAATCAGTTTAATTTAGTTCAACAAATATTTATTAAGCATCCTTTTCATACAGAACACTGTGCTAGCATTGGGATAGACACAAAATATAGATAAAACACAATTCCTACCCTTCTGAAATGAAGTAACAGGAGGAAGAGTACTATTATTTATAACTCAAATTTAAATAATGCTTTAAGGTTTACCAAGCACTTTGCTCAGAACTGTCTTGTGAGATGGATTCTATGTGTATTATAATCCTCATGTCATGATTTTCTTAGGACAAAGCAAGGCACCTCTGAGCATGCAAGTCAGGGCCTGTTGATATTGCCTTACAATTAACCCTCTCTCTCTCTCTCTCTCTCTCTCTCTCTCTCTCTCTCTCTCTCTCTCTCTCTCTGTCTCTCTCTCTCTCTGTGTCTCTCTGTTTCTCTGTCTTCTCTCCCCCTTTCCCTCCCTCTCTCTCTTTCTCTATATATATAAAACACATATATAAACATTTATACATATTTTATATATAAATATATATGTATTTAAATCTCTCAACTTTTTGAAGCCTCAAAACCCATCTCAAAATCATATTTCTTACAGAGATGGCTTTATGAATCCTATGGCTAGGCTGTTCCAGAGCAAGGAGTCCCTAGGCACTGTGGGAAATTTCAGGATGAGCCAGTAGTGGGGAAGGAATGGTTCTGAAGTCCAGAAAGACCAGGAGGGTAACAAAGGCAGGCCGACTTGAACTTTTTTCACGGATTGAGTGCTCTGGGAGGGAATGATTCTGGGACAGGGAGAAGGCCTTGTGAAAGAATATTACAGAGTGAGCAGACTACCTGAATCTGCTCCAAGGCAAAGGAGGCTACAGGTGCAGGGGGAAGTTCTGGGTTGAGATAGCAGTAAACACATGGTTTTGAAGCCCAACAAGTCAGGAAAAGGGCTGAGAAAATCTCTGTGGCCTTAGCAAGTCTTCTTAATCTTCTTGTCTTAAATCTTTCCTCATTCCAATCCATCCTCCACCTAGATGCCCAAGTGATTTTACTGAAGCACAAACCTGCCTATGTCACCTCAACAAACTGCAGCAACATCTCTATTACCTCAGATCAAATATAAAGTCTTCTGGTTTTGTCTTTAATACTCTCACAAGCTGGCCCCTTCCTACCTTTTGGAACATTTTATGCTTTACTCCCCTCCATGCATTCTATGCCTCAGTCATACTGGCCTGCTTAATGTTATTGGCACAGAAAACTCTCCAGGCTCTATTCCTTTGTACTGTCTATTCTCTGTGCCTGGAGCTGATAGTGATTTATGAATGATATGAATTGGGTGGTTAAAATAAATAAGCATATTTCCATAATTATTATTTTTTTAATTTTTAAAATTTATTTTCTTGTTTACATCATTCATTTCAACAAGATTTTGAGTTACAAATTTTCTCCCTGTCCTTACCCTACCCCCAACCCCAAAACACTGATCCCACTGCAAAGTACCTCCCCCCTCTGCTCTCTTTTGTGCCCTCCTCCAACACCCCTCTAACTTTCTGGCAGGGCAGGGAGGGTCTCCCTACCCCAGTCCCTGTATATCTTAATTCCAAGTTGCATATAGTTAATAATAATAATAATAATAATATATATGTTTGTTTACATATATATGTTTATATACATATATGTGTTTTTTTTTTAACATTTGGTTTTATAGCTTTAAATTCTAGATTCTTTTGGTTCCTCCCTCATCACCCACCCCCGCTGGAAGGAGCAGCAATTCCATACAGGTTGTACATGTGTAATTACACAGGACATCTCCACAGTGGATGTATTGTAAGAGGCTGATTATATGTCCCTCCTTCCTATCCCTCCTCCCTGCCTTGTTCTATTCTCTACCCTGTCCCTGTCCCTTTACTAAAGTGTGTGCTTCCAGCAACCCTCCCCCAGATCCTGTCCTCCCCTCCATCGTCCCTCCTCTCATCCCCATCCCCCCTACTCTCCTCTGTGGCAAGATACCCAGTTTAGAGTTTATGTTGTTCCTTCCCTAAGCTAAATTCAACAAGAGTAAAGTTGTAACAGTTATCCCTTGCCTCTTCTATATGGGATGATTAACCCCATTTTGTCCCTCCCTGTCTCCTCTCATTCAAGTCCTCTCCCACCTCAGAATTTCACCTTTTAAAGTATCATCTCT
>CM053599.1:199573487-199594883 GCA_028646575.1 Pseudocheirus occidentalis
CATTACTGGAGTCAGACCTCATTGGCTCCTCCTGAAGACCCTCCCCAGGCTCCTCCTCTGAACCACCCCTAGATTCCTCTGTATATAAGACCCCATCTTCCCTCCATGGGGTGTGAGAGCACCATGGGATAGCTTAGCACAGACTTTCCTCTGTGAGAGCACTGTAGAATAGCTTAGCACAGACTTACTCTGTGTGAGAATGCCTTAGAATGCCCTAGCACACAGACTTGCTCTGTGAGAGCACCTTGAAATATGGCCTCGCACCCCACATGGCGAACTTGAACTTTCAATAAACTTTACTTTTTCCTTGGCTGAGAAGGCTTGAGTGGAATTCTTTCCGCAGGACCCGGCATGTTGGTATTTTGGGGTCTCAGGCAGCCCTAACCCTCTTTGGGCCCCCTCTTCACATGGACTCTTCCTAAAGACCCTCCCCAAACCCATTATTGGTGTCTGACCCCATCTGACTCCTCCTGAAGACCCTTCCCAAACTCTTTCCCTAGACCAGCCCTAGATTCCTCCCACAACCTTTCTGTATAAGACTCCATCTTCCCTCCATGTGGTGTGAGAGTGCCATAGAATGACCTAGTATAGACTTGCTCCTTGAGAGTCTACCCCATATGGTGAACTATTAATAAACTTTGTTTTTCTTTGGCTAAGAAGACGAGTGGAATTCTTTCAGCAGGACCCGGCATGTTGGTATTTTGGGGTCTCAGGCAACTCTAACCCTCTTTGTGGGTAACCTCTTCACTTAGAAAAGAAATCACGCATAACTCTCACCTACACCTCTCCTGTATACTTCTTAGTTTCTCTAGTATGCTCCAAGACTCAATTTCAATCTCACCTTCCAAAAAAGGACTTTCCTGATTCTCCCCTCCTCTTGATGAGGTGTAGGCTCTGGGAACCCCTCCCCACCTTTTTTGAGCTCTCCTTGATTCTTTGAGGTACAGGCTCTGGGAAAGTAAACCTTCCCAGGGAAGACATTTGCCTGAGGTCTTGGGCTTTGAGATGGGGCTCTGCCCAAGTCTTTAGCTCGCTTTGTTCCAATAGTTTCCCACCCTTGAATTGGCCTGGCCCACCATTGTCTATGGTCTCCAGGTAGCCTCCAGCAACTTCCCACCCTGAACCACTCATTACTAGAGTCTGACCTCATCTGACTCCTCCTGAAGACCCTCCCCAATCTCCTCCTCTGGACCACCCCTAGACTCCTCCCACAGCCTTATTGTATATAGAACCCCATCTTCCCTCTACGTGTGTGAGAGCGCCATGGAATAGTTTGGTTTAGACTTTGCTCTGTGAGAGCGCCATGAGATAGCTTAGAATAGACTTGCTCTGTGAGAGCACCTTTAAATGGCCTAGCACCGCACGTGGTGAACTTGAACTTTCAATAAACTTTACTTTTTCCTTGGCTGAGAAGACTTGAGTGGAATTCTTTCTGCAGGACCCGGCATGTTGGTATTTTGGGGTTTCAGGCAGCCCTAACCTTCTTTGGGCTCCTCTTCACTCTCACCCTGCCCAGTGCTTTTCTTTATACATTACCTTCCATTCATATGCTGTATGTACATAGTTATTTATATGCTGCTTCATGGAAGGGACAGTATTTCTGTCTTTTATAGCCAGTGTGTCCTAGCCTAACCTTCTTAGAGTGTTGTCTGCTATGTGCCCTTGCCCTAGGTTCCCTGAGGAATTTTGGAATCTCTTCTGATTTGCTCTTGGCTTGAATCTCTACCAGCTGTAATCCCTCTCTCTGTTAGGTGCCAGTGGTTAACACCTCAGTTCCATTTAGTCACAAAGCAATGATCAACTTTTATTTTATTTTTTGCTTTTTGGAGGTCAATTGGGACTAAGTGACTTGCCCAAAGTCACAGGAGTAGTAAATGTGTCAAGTGTCTGAGATCAGATTTGAACTCAGGTCCTCCTGACTCCAGGGCCGGGCCGGTGATCAACTTTGACAATGAGATGTTTACTTTGAAAATTTAACAACAAAAATACATCTTCTGAATTCCTTAATGTCCCTATGATGAGGTGTAGGCTCTGGGAAGCCCCCTTGGGCTCTTTGAATCTTTGAGGTACAGGCTCTGGGAAACCCCTTGAAGACTGATTGAATCTTCAGGAGGCATTTGCAGAAGCCATAAGTATTTCATTGTGGCTGGGCCCAAACCTCTGTTACTAGCCTAGCCCTCCATTGTCCATCTACTTCCCACCCTTGATCCTATCAAAATAACAATACACCCTTGCACTGACCTCATTAACTCCTGGAGACCCTCCCCAAACTCATTACTGGAGTCTGACCTCATTGACTCCTCCTGAAGACCCTCCCCAAACTCCTCCTCTCCTAGATTCCTCTGTACATAAGAATCCCATCTTCTGCCCACGTGGTGTGAGAGTGCCACAGAATGCCCTAGCACAGACTTTCTCTGTGAAAGTCCCATAAAATGACCTAGCATAGACTGGCTCCTTAAGAGTCTACCTCATATGGCGAACTTTTAATGAACTTTAAACAAACTTTACTTTTCTTTGGCTGAGAAGACTTGAGTTGAATTCTTTTAGCAGGAACTGACATGTTGATATTTTGGGGTGTCAGGCAACCCTAACCCTCTTTTGGGTACCCTCTTGTAATGAGAATCTGAAGATCTTTCTTGCCCCTAGACCCTTTGATAGGCTTAAGTGGCTCTGGGAATGTTCCTTTATTTGAAAGTATACTCTGCCCCCTAATAGGCTGAATGTGCTCATGTGGAGCCTGTTGTGGGAGGCTTGTTTTTTGGGAATGGCCACACCTTGTTACTTTGTAATTGGACAGTGGGTCAAGAGGGCTGACCTAGGAGAAGGCTATATACACACACACGCGCGCACACACACACACACACACACACACACACACACACACACACACACACACACACACACACACACACACACGCCCTGATGTGAGGCTTTGCTTTGGGGTTCACTTTGAGAAGAGTTGTGTGATTTGGCCAAATGAGACTCTGGGAAGCCATTGGGCCGCCCCTCCCCATCCCCTTTCGAAAAACCCAGATGTTGATACTTCCCTCTCTGGTAACTTGAATACGTATGGATGTGATGGTCAGATGGTTGGAAGCCCATCTGCTGATTTGTTTCTTGGTCTGCTTGTAACTTGTATTTGTAACTTGTGCTTGTAACTTGTGTTTGTATTCTCTGGAGTTCAGGGTGCTGACTTTTTCCCCTGAACTAGGTAAATGATATGTTTGTTTGATTAAAGAAAGATTGTTAACCCATTCTGAGTTGCTTTCCTTTAGAAAAGCAGATCTAAGAACCTGTGCTAGCAACCGTCCTGGGTATGCTAGGGTGCTTGCTGATAACACCTCTTCATGTACATAACAATGATTCCACCAAGATGATACCAAGACGTAACCCACCATTGGTTAGGGTCCAGGAAATCAGTCATTCTTCTTAGGGCACCAATGCAGAGTTGGCTGCAAATTTGGAATGCTGGGATGTTGGGGTGCCATTCTGACCTTTCAAAGTTCACTGGATCAGAGGTTCCTCTCCTTTCCTTTAGAATGGAAACACCTGTCTCCTTTGTAGAATTATCTATTACCAGATGCCATGAATATAGAAGTCACTAATGAATTCTTTACTGAATCCTTATTTTCTGGGAGACACATAGAAGTACAGAAGAAATAATGTAGAAGAGGGATCATTTGTGTCCAACTATAGCTTTGAAGTGCCCCTAGAGTGGAGATATGTGCTGAGAAACCACAATGAAGGCCACGCCTTATGAGAGACTTTCCCAGGGAAATACAAGTACTTAAAGCCACTTGTGGGTATTGTTTTTTTTTTCCCTATAGGCTGCGATGTGAGCCCTATCTGTTTCCACTGATCAGTAAATAAAACCTGCTTATTCTTAGAGACTTATAAACCCATGTTTTTAAGAGGAGAAACCATACCAGGGGGAGTGTCAGATTATGAAAATTCCCAGTTACTTAGGCTGTGATATTTATCAGAGAAATACAGTGCGTAGATTTTGATGGCCTAGTAAACTGAGACATGTGACCAAAATCTGGGAGACATCTTGGACCCCTTACTATGTCTCTTCTTCCTTATTTAATCTGTTACCAAAGCCTACTTCCCTTTAACTGAATCCAAACTTCACAGAACAAATCCCTTAACAAAAGGATTTACTTTGTAAAACTTGGACTCAGTCAAAAGGCTGCACCCAAGGAAGGGGCAGGTTCCTACCCTGATACAGCCCAAAGATTGCCAAATATATATTATTTGTAATTATAAGTTATATTTGGGATGGAGAAACAAAGGAAATTTTATTTTATTAATTTTTATTAAATTAAATTTTGAAAAAAAAATGATGAAGCATTGATTTTTCTCCCTCACATTCATGAGGTAGAGGCTCTTGGAAACCTCCCCCCTTCCCCCTTTGAGCTTTCCTTGACAGGCTCTGGGAACTCCCTTGAGTTCTCCTTGAATCTTCCCACATAAGGCATTTGCTTGAGGCCATGGGCAGATTTGGGTGTAGGTATTTTGGGAGGATCAAGAGTAGGAAGTTGCTGGACAAAAGAGGCCTCAAGATTTGGACAGAGCCAAGATGAAAGACTTATGGCCTCAGGCGAATGCCTCAGGGGGACGATTGAAGGAGAGCTCTAGGAGGTTCCCAGAGTCTTCTCCCTGATGCTTGCTGTAGGCTTTCAGGACTTCCCTCTTTCCCGATTCTTCTTCTTATCTGATCACTTCTCAGTTTCCTTTGTTGGATCCGCATCCAGATCTTCAAACCTCAGGGTCCTCTCCTGGGTCCTCTTTTTCTCTGTCTATACTACTTCACTTGGTGATCTCTTTAGCTCTCCTTAATTTCATTATCCTTTCTATGCTGATGGTTCTCACATCTACCTATCCTGCCCTTATTTCCCTGCTGATATCTGATTTTGCTTTTCTGTGTTTCTTTCAGACGTCTTGAACTCAACTCAGTATCTTCAACTGAACTCATCTTTTCTCCTAAATGCTCCTCTACTCCTAATTTCCCTACTATTATCATCAAAGTCCACGCTAACACTTCAGTTCCTCAGGCTTATAACTTTATCCCACTATCTCTCACTCCCCACGTCCACTTGGTTACCTAAGCCTGTTAATTTTACCTTTGCAATGTCTATTGAATACCACTCCCCACATCTTCTCTCCTCTGATACTGCCGCCATCCGGGTAGAGGATCTCATCCACACAAGTCTGGACTATCCAATAGCTTGCTGGTGAGTCCATTGGCCTCAAGTCTCTTCCCCTTTCATTCCATCCTCCACTTGGCCACCAAAGTGGTTTTCCTAAAGCATAGTTCTGACCATGCCATTCCCCTATTCAATAAACTCCAAAGACTCCCCATCACCCCCAGATTCAAATACAAATTCTCTGGTGTTCATAGTTCTTCATAACCTATATTCCCTAATTTCATTGTCTTCTTACACTCTGAAACCTTCCTCCCCCTTCCCCCCTACCCCCACTACTAATGGGATATAGGCTCTAGGAACCCCCTAGAATCTTCCCACTTGATGAGGCCTTAGCCTGAGGCCATAAACCTTTCATTATCTCTAGGCCCAAATCTCTGTTACTCTTAACTTAGCTTAGCCCTCCATTGTCCAGCTACCTTGATTCTATTAAAATATCTATAGCCAAATCCATCACCCTTAAACTGGTCTAGGCCTCCATTGTTGGTCATCTACAGGTAGCCTTCGGCTATTTCCCACCCTTAATCCCATTCCTGGAGTCTGACCTCAGTTCCTCAAGATCCTCCTTAGACTCTTCCTCAAGATCCTCCCCAAATCCCTCCTCTAGACCACCCCCTAGATCCCTCCCACAGTCTTTCTGTATATAAGATCCATCTTGCCTCCATCAAGATGCTGAGATTCAGTCTAGCTCAGACTCAGTCTGTGTCAGATTTTTCTGGTTTGCTTGTGTTGAAAAGCATCACAAATACTTAGCAATAAGAGTCTACTCTTTATGGCAAATGTTTATTAAATTTTGTCTTACTTTGGCTGAGAGAAGGCTTGATTTGAATTCATTTGGTAGGATCTTGAGTGTTGGTATTTTGAGGTCTTGAGCACCCCTAAACCCTAAACCTCAACTCTACCACCATACCATTCAATCTAGTGGCATTGGCTTCTTTACTATGCTATAAACAACACACTCGGTTTCTAGGCTCTAGACATTTTCTGTGGTTATTCCCCCATTCCTGTTATCATCTCCCTCCTCATTTCTACCTACTGGTTTCCTTGAAGTCCCAACAAAAATCCCATCTCCTATAGCAGCAGTTCTCAACCTTCCTAATGCAAGGACCTTTAATATTCATATGTGGGTGTATCTGCATGTGAGTGGACCTGCCTGGATACCGATGGTGGAGTGGTGTCTTGGTTCCTAAATCCATCAGAAATATGTTTTTTCCCATGATCTTAGGTGACCCCTGTGAAAGGGTCATTCAGCCCCCAAATGGGTCACAATCCACAGATTGAGAACTGCTGTTCTATAGGAAGCCTTTCCCAACTTCCTTAATTCTAGTGCCTTCCCTCTTTTGATTATTTTCTATTTTTCCTTTATACAGCTTGTCATATATATTTGTTTGCATGTTGTCTCCCCTAGTAGATTGTGAGCTGCTTCAGAACAAAGACTGCCTTTTGCCTCTTTTGTTTTTCAACCTCAGCACAAAGCGCAGTGCTCATGTTTATTGACTGAGTGACTGACTCATTGCTGTCAGGAAATGGGTAGCATTCTTCGTCACTGGTTCTTTGGAGTCATGATTGATGGTTGTGTTGATCAGAATCCTCAAGTCTTTCAAAGTTGTTTTGTTTTTAGACTGTGTGGTTATTATTTAAATTACTTTCTTGCTCACTTCACTCTGCATCTGTCCATAAAAGTCTTCCCAGGTTTCTCTGAATCTGACATTTTCTTCATGTCTTGCAGTGTAATACCATTCCACTCATATGCCATAGAATTTGTTCAGACATTCCCCAGCTGACGAGCACTCTCTAAGTTTCTAGTTAATACAAAAAGAACTGCTGTGAATATTTTTAAGAGTTTTCCTTCTTTCTTTCATCTGTTTTGAATATAGGCCTAGTATTGTTGGTCTTGTTTGTCCTTCATTCTCAAAGAGGACCAATGACATCTGGAGGGTGATGTCTTGACTTGTAAATGACTTGGATTTAAGCAAGGAAGAGTTGTGTGAAGTCATCAGCCTCTCTCTCCTGCAGTCATCAAGAGGCCAGTAGCAAGCTGTAGGTCAGCATGACTGACAGTGACCCCAGATGCAGAGGGACACTGTGACCTTTTTAAGTTAAGGTCTTTCCCAGGTCTCAGTTTGTCTGAAGCAACACCCATTCAGTAGTTAAGGGTGAGGTAAGAATTGGGGCAAAGAAGACTTAGTTTGTCTTCACAGAATAATCAATCTGGGATGAATGTCCTATTTTCCCATAGTCCCTTCAACATTTGTCATTTTTCTTTTAAGTCAGTCTGACAGAAATGAGGTAGAACCTCATAAAGCAGAGTTGTTTTAATCAGCATTTCTTTAATTATTAGAGATTTACAGTGTTGGTTTTTTTTCCTATTACAGCTATTGGTAGTTTGGATTTCTTCTTATTGCTTAATTTGCTTATGGTGTGACCTTTTCTGTCTAGGTCATTCATCCATTGTAGCTTGCCTTGTTGTATGGTGTAAAGTATGTTTCTAAAGTTTTAAAAATCAGATTATTGTCTAGTTTTTCCAGGAGTTTTTGTCACATGGTGAGTCCTTACCCAAGTAAGTGAGATCATTGTGTTTTTCAAGAACTAGGTTACTGAATTAATTTACTTAAGTATGTTCATGCTCAATCTATTATTATTTTGTTTAAAAATTAATGATGATGGCAGATAGGTGGTGCAGCGAATAGAGCACTGGCCTTGGAGTCAGGAGGATCTGAGTTCAAATCCAGCCTCAGATGCTTGACACACTTACTAGTTGTATTTCCCTCCAAATTCCCAATTTCCCTCCAAAAAGCAAAAAAAAAAAATTAATGATGGAAGTCTGTAGCTTATAACTTTAATTTCTTATCTTTGATTATTCAATAAGAGTGAGTTATTCAACATCAAAGAAAAGTCATTTTTTATATAGCATTTGACATTTCTCAAAATGTTTTCATATCTATGATCTGATTGGAGAATATTTTGAAGTCTCAGGACTGACCCTAAAATAAAGAACACAGACCATCTTTTATGCAGTAGGATTTGAGTGATATCAGAAGACACACTAGCCCCCAAATATGCTATGTCTCCCCTATTCTATTATAATCCAGCAATCAGGGAGCCCCTCCTCAGAGGTGGCATAAGGTTCCTTGCCTGATCTTGCTTTCTACCGATGGATTCACAGTGCCAAGCTTGTCCACAGTAGGTTTGGCTGTAATAGCTAATCTCAGCCTTGGTACTTCTGGTTTATGCCTAAAGAAGAGGACCACAAACAGATCTCCATCAGGTCAGGGCGAATATGCCCAATTCTTTGGATAAATTGAGAAAGACTGTGCTGGCATCAAGTGAGAAGTAATGCATCAATCACACCATAAGACATGGAGAATACTGAGGCAGAAGGCACAGGGATGACCCAGGGACTGGGGTGATGGAGGGAGGCAGGCACTCTGGGAAGGGGTATGGAGGAGGAGCGGTACAGAGAGTCACTTAGATGACTATGGATCAGAATGGGAATTCTCAGCATGTACCCAAATAGGCAGAAAAGTGCTCAAGGGGTAGGAGTTTGGGGGTCTCATTTTTATAGGATTTTGGTGATAGGGGATAGACTAATTTATCTATGCCACTTTAGGCTTAATTCCATTGTCTCAAAGTTATTAAGGTCAATTGAAGGATCCTTAATTTATAAAATGTTTTGCTGGTTTCCTTCTGCATGTTTGGAGCTAATCTGCAGTTTACAGACTGAGGGCGGTTAGAGGGAGAGAACCAATACATTGGGGCTCAGCCGGTTTCTCCTCCTTTAGCACATAGTCTCAGCATGTAAGCTCAGTTAATGGACAAGGCAGTTTTGCAAGTGTCTTCTGTTTCCCTTCATACTCTTACCTCCTGTCATTGTTATCCTCCAGTAGCTACATATATATTTACTATGCTAATGGGGGTGGGAGAAGGATGGTCAGAGGATCCAGAACAAGAGAAAATTTCAACACCTCCCCCTCTCTATCCCATCAATCTGCCATGATTCCTGAAATTTTCATCACTGAATTCATTTCTTAAGGACCTTCTGGAGAATTATGTATTTTTAACACAATTAAGGTATTATTCATTTTTCTTCCATCACTCCAATCCTAAATTGATGTCTCATCATGATGTGGAAATAACCCTGGATTATGGAAGGTTTTGCCAGTAAAGCACAGTATCTGACAGGTCCTACCAAGATTGAGCAACTTTGAATATATACTTGGAAACGGACTTGATTTTGCTAAATTTGGGGAGGCTCATAATCAGATTAGCTATGCTGGTTGATGAGATTCATTATTTTAGGCTGTATTCACTTAGACATAGAGAAGATGTAATCTTTGAAGGGATAAAGTAAGGTATCAGCATTATATGAGAGATTACAAATTAACTGGCCAACACAGTAACAGGTTCAGGAAAGCATACAGTTGAATGATTTAGTAACAGAAAGGGAATCAAGTATATAATGTTATTAGGCAAGCCATCTTGTTATATTTATGGAAAGAGGAAAATAGAAACATCTAATTACTCTTTCATTAGACCTATACTTAAATTGATAAGCAGACATGGCCATTTCTAGTAAGTGAGAAGCAGGGTCTAGTCTTTACTGGAGTAAATATTATAAACAGCTCCATTAAAAACAAATGTGGTTGCTTACAAAACCTACAGAAAGGAAATAAAACCATTCAAGGAAGACTCTTACTCCTGCTCTGTTTTTGACCTCCTTCCCTCTCCTAGCTTTTCCAACGCAGCTTAAAAACTTTCTGTTGTTGTGGGATAGTCATATAAGACTCAAAAAGAAAAAAGCTAGGATCAAATATAATGGCTAGTTTCAGGAAGGGGAAAAGTTGGTAAAAAAAACCTCAAGTTTTATAGTATATTCCCATAATATATTTCCAGACTCATTTGGTTAAAGATGTTTTCGACCAATCATTCAACTAATATTTCTTGAACATTTCTTGAGCCAACAATTTCTCTGCAATTTTATATCCTGGCATTGCAATATGATTACTAGAGCCAATACATTATGTATCATACAATGGACATTATTTCATGTCATTGTGACAACTTAAAACCTGGCCCAACCTATCTCCTCCTCCATCTCTCTCTGGCAATGACTCTAGGAAGCATCCCATGCCATGCACGCTCAACCCTAATTACTCTCCAGCCTGTTCTTCTACCTTACATTGACGCAGGCACCTTCTTGTCCCAATGTCTCTCCATTGCACTTTTTTAGCTTTGTTTCATGTGTTTTTTTTCTTAGTAGAACGAAAATTTCTTGATGAGAGGGACTGTCTTTCTTTTTGCTTGTTTTTGTATTTCCATCACTTTATAACTATGAATTCCTTTAGAGTTTATTCATGGGACAGGCTGATGATGGAAGAATCAAACGCTTCTCTTACTTTCGAGGCAAAGTTGTCTCAATATATACAATAATATTGCTTTTGTATGTAAAAAAGACATTGCTGTGTTCCCAATCACTTGTACCTATCTAGCAACCTTTTAAAACAATGCCTTTATGTGAAGGTTTTGTTTTGTTTTGTTTTGAGTTTGGGAATATTTCGGCTATAATTTTTTTTTCTCCATTCTAAGTCTAGTCTCATAGGAAGATATAGCCTTTCTTCTTGCCAAGACAAACCCCTTTAAATACACAAGGGATCTTCTTTCATCCTGTCTTCTTCAGTAGATTGCCTCATCTATCATCTCTTCTTCCTTTACTAATCTTCAGTCTCTCCTTCCCTTGCTGTTTGTAAACATGTTCACATCTCCATCCTTAACAAAACCTTACTTGATCTAACTATATTTACTGGTTATTACCCTGCTTCTACTTTGTGTGACTAAACTCTTTAAGATAACCATCGAAAACTGGTGCCTTTACTTCCTCTCCTCTCACTTTCTTCTAAATCTTCTTCAGTCTTCTTTCTAATTTTGTCATTCAACTGAAACGGCTCTCTCTACAGTTGCCAGTGATCTAGCTCTTAACTGCCAAATCTAATGGCATTTTCTCAGTCCTCATATTTCTTGATCTTTGCAGCCTTTGACACTGTTGATAAACTTCCCCCCTTGACTAATCTCTCCTTTCTAGGCTTTCATTACTCAGCTCTTTCCTCATTCTCCTTCTCCCTGTCTCCCTGTGCCTTCTCAGTCTGCTTTGTTGGATCCTTATCAAGGTCAGCCTGCTAACTGTGTTTCTCCCCAAGGCTCTGTCTTGTCCTTCTTGGTTTCTCCGCTACATTATCTTGCTTGGTGAGCTCCTTAACTCTCATAGATTCAAAAATAAACTCTATGTAGTTGATTCTTAGGTTTATTTAACCAGTCCTAACCTTTCTCCTTACCTCATCTCACATTACCAATTGCCTATTGAACATTGCAAATTGGACACCCTAAACTCATTATGCCCAAATGGAGCTCATTTTCTCATTCCCAGATCCTCCCCTCTATTGTACTTCATTATACTGTCAAGGATATTACTGTCACCTCAGCTGATCACCCAGGCTCACAACCTAGGTATCATCCCGCATTTATCTCTTACACTCACTCCACATATTCAATCTGTTGTCAGGTCTTTAGTTTGTACCTGTACATCTGTCTCACATGCACACACACACACACACACACACACACACATACGTACACACACTCTCATAGCTACTGTCATCCTGCTGCTAGTCCTTAGCAACTTTAGAGGTTTTGCTTTTTTTTGAGGGGGGAAGGCAGGGCACTTGGGGTTAAATGAGTTGCCCAAGGTCACATGGCTAGTAAGTGTTAAGTGTCTGAGGCCAGATTTGAGCTCAGGTCCTCCTTACTCCAGGGCCAGTGCTCTATTAACTTCACCACTTAGCCGCCCCCTCTTATCAACTTTCACCTAGACTATTGCAATAGGATTCTGGTTGCCCTTCCTTCTTCAAGTTTCTCCTCAATCCAGGCCCTTTTCAGCTGCCAAAGTTATCTTCTTAAAGCACAAATGTAACTCTATCAAACCCCATGCAACACCCCTAAATTCCAGTGGTTCCCTATTACCTCCACGGTCAACTTTCAAATCCTATTAATTGACTTTTTCCCTTCACAATTTGGCCCATTGTTCTTATGCTTTACTCTCATTTCTGTGCCTTTGACTGGAATACTTTCCCTTCTCAACTCTTCCTAAGGGTTTCTTTGACTCCCTTCAAGACTCAGCTCAGATTTCACCTTCTGCTAGAGTTCTTTCTAAGAATCCCCTCTGCTAGTACCTTCCCTCTCAGATTTCCTTGAATTTACACAGTATAGTCCTTATATGTACAGAATTGCTTGCATTTTGTCTTCCCCATTAGGATGTGAGCTCATTGAGTGCAGGGCCCTTATTTTCCCTTACTTTATATCCTCAGCACTTAGCATACATAGAGTCTGGCACAAAGGAAGCACTTAAGAAATGCTTATCAATGCTGCTGCTTCTGTATTCCTTCCTTAATCCAGGCCATGAAGACTTCACACATAAATTGTTGAAGCAGAGAATGATTAGTCTCCTAGTTGGACTCTAAGATTATAGCATTCTACATATTTTGGTCAGAGAGGTAGTGTGTTATAGGGATAGAGACTTGGTCTTTGTTTTAGAAAGATTTGTGTCCAAATTCTACTTAAGTGGGGTACACTCTCTGCACCCTCTGTGAAGACTCCTCAGAATGAGACAGGAGAGAAACTATCTGGGAACCAGAAAATAGACTTTTGTCAGACTGGACAGACTTGAGTCATGGGTTTACACAACCTAGGACCCTTCCCCCCTTCCCTTGTTGTCATCAGCATTAGGCTTCTTTCAGGAGTTTTAGACCTCCACCCTTGCTTGTGACCTTTTCCCCTCCTTTGCTTGGCGTTTAACAAATATTGACCTCCATGGATGATACCTTGGATGATACCTTGGCTCCCTGTCCCACCTCTCTGCCAATAGGAGATAGTGGCAGGCTTCTTTGTTACCTACCATTGGGTTAGATTTTGCGCCAAGACGGAAAGCCCACTTCCCAGACAATGGGAGCAGGGACAGCCAGGGGAAGGGGGCTTGACTGCATTAGGGTATAAATTCTTGTTCTGTCTTTTGTAACACGCCTCCTCTCCATGATCCCCACCATAGAGAGGACCGCCCTGTTCCTGCAGTGGAGTAGGGGAGAATAAAACTTCCTGTTCCTTCCTCAAGATACCTCTGACTTTTAATTTTTCTTGGGTAGGGGATTTAAGACTATAGATTTTAGAAAAGGTGCTTATTTTCATTACCAGAGGGAATTTTCTTATAGAGAATTTCCTACACCCATCAAATCACAGATCTGAACCAATGCCCCATACCACCCCCCAAATATCTAGCAATAACTAACTTCAGTCAACTTAATTTTATTTGAACACCAATTTCATGTCATTCCAAAACCTGCAAAATTGGCCCAGCTTATGATTCCTCAGAGGACCTGTCTGTCTCCATATCTCACTCTGGCAATGTCTTTTACCCTTCAGGTTCCCTCCTTCAATTGTTCAGCTCCTCCAAGGAACCTACATTTGAGGAGGCATCTATGCATGCTTACTTCAAACCATGACTTTCCAGACTATTCTTCCATTTTGCTCGCATGTGGGTACCTTTTTGCCCTACCACCTCCCACCATGTACTTTTTAGCTGCCTTTTGTGCAGTGTTTTTACCTATTAGATTATAAGCTTCTTAAGGACAGACTTGAGACAGACTTTTTGCTTCCATATGTGTTCCCACAGAGAGCCTGTTCCATTGTCAGTGCACAGATCTCTCTCTTTCTCTCTCTTTCTCTCTCTTTCTTTCTCTCTCTCTCTCTCTCTCTCTCTCTCTCTCTCTCTCTCTCTCTCTCTCTCTCTCTCTCTCTCTCTGTCTCTGTCTCTCTCTGTCTCTGTCTCTCTCTGTCTCTGTCTCTCTCTGTCTCTGTCTCTCTCCCCTTCCCCCCCACTCCCCCATCTATCAATAATCTACCTATATATCTTAAACAGGAATTTTGGGCTTTGAGACACACAAAGTAGGAACTCACAGAATCTGAGTTGGAAGGAACTTCAGAGATCATTCAATCCCACTGATCAGTACCTGATAAAAAATCCCCTCTATAATATTATCCATAATGTCATCTAGCCTCATCTGAAGAGATATTTGAAGACAATGATTATATCATCCATAAGTTTTCTCTTTTATAGGCTAAACATTTCCAGTTCCCTTAACTGATTTTCTTATGGCATTACCCTCAAGCCCTGCATTGTCCTGGTTGCCTTCCCTACCCCACTAACTGAATAGACTTAATCATGTCCTTTCTAATATGTGGTGAACCAAACTGAACACAGTGGTCCAGGTATCATCTGGCCAGTGCAGAATAAATTTTTACTATAATATTCTCATTATGGATACTCTTAAAGTAGTCTAAGATGTTTCTTTCCCTCCCTCCCCCAACCCCCACAACCCAGATATTTGATAATATATTCCTGCTGAGAATATCAAAATTAGCATTACCTCTAGTTTCTGCTGTATGAGTTTGACTGATTTTATGCTGTGTCAAAGCAAACTTAGGAACCATATGAGCAAAATAATAATAATAAAACCTTTTGATACAAATAAAATAAAATTGCAGAAATATTAATTTTTCATTAGTAGGCAGAGCCAATATAATAAAAATGACCATTTTACCTAATTCACATATTTGAGGTTATTCAAATTAAATTATCAAATTTTTTTTCTACTGAATTAGAAAAAACAAAAATAAAATTCATTTGGAAGAACAAAAGAGTTAAGACCATCAAAGGAACTAACTTAAATCCAAAGGAAAAAATGTAAAGGAAGGAAGTTTAGCGATAACAAATCTTAAACAATGTTATAAGGCTGTAATTATCAAAACTAAGTTTTGGCTAAGAAATAGAAAGGTAGATCAGTGGAACGGAGTAAACATACTATTGAGCAAATAAATATGGTAACCTTGTATTTGCCGAATGTAAAGGGTTAATTAAGTCTTGGGGATAAGAATTCATTATTTGATAAAAAAAATTTGGGGGGAAAACTGGAAAGCTGTTTGGCAGAAATTGGGCATAGAACAATATCTTACAACATTTACCAAGATAAGATCAAAATGAATACATGACATGGATATATATAGAGAGATATTACAAGAAAATTCAAAGAATTTGGAATATATTACCTGTCAGATAGGAGAACAATTTATGAATAAACAAGAGATAGAGAGCTATTTTGATTTTATAATTGAGTCCACTTTTCCTTTGAGTTAGAGTTAAAAGTTAGCTTGTTATCATTCCCAAAAGGTATATTGTCCTCCTTGCCTGTTCTTACATGATTAAGGAGGGTCTTATCTCCCTAACAAATACTTGTAGCCACCAGGGCATTTGCTAAGTTGGGGCTTCAGGAAGAGAATGGTTCCAGTAAAACAATGATCATTCCTTAATTGCCAGAGAGGGATAGTTACTAGGTGCACATGGATATCCTAGCCTGCTTTCTTTAAATAACCAATCATGTTATCCCCAAGCCCATGATGTTGTCTGCCCTATAATTAATCATATTATCTTCCCCACCTACCTAAATTTTATTAAGGCTGGTGAGCCCTACATGGGGTCATTGAGAGAGGTCATAGACCTAATTTATTGGTTACTGTTAGCCTACCTAATAAATTGATCATGCTCAGACCATAGCCTCAGTTTACCTTAATTTTTAAATGTAACATTGCTCTTTGGAAAACAACTCAAAACCTATGTTCTACTGATGGTAAGTCAGAAGTATTCTCTCCTACGGCAAAATATTGAATGATTATTGTTAAGACTATAATGATCATGTGCTATTTTTAATGAATAGAGATACTTCTAGCGACAATGGAACTTGTTATCTACATACACTTAGGCCTCTGTCTGTGCATGTAGAGCAGTCAGAATATATCAAGCAATTCATCTAGGTGACATAGATTAGCCTTGAGTCATGGACCTATTTTTACCCATTAAACCTTTTGATCAATAGCATGCATTTGTGTTGCTTGTGGTTAGGTTGAGCTAATATAATAAAAATGACAATTTTACCTAAATTAATTTATATAGTGCCATACCAATCAATTTACCATAAAATATTATTTTATTTAACTAGAAAAAATAGTAACAAAATTCCCAGAATATCAAAGGAATTAATGAAAAGAAATACTAGTGAAGGTGGCCTAGCCATACCAGATTTTAATCTGTATTATAAAGTAGCAGTCATCAAAACTACTTGGTACTGGCTGAGGAACAGAGTAGTGGATCAGTGGAACAGATTAGGTACATGAGACATAGTGGTCAACGACTATAGTAATTTACTGTTTGATAAACCCAAAGATCCCAGCTTTTGGGATAAGAACTCACTATTTGACAAAAATTGCTGGGAAAACTGGGAAACAATATGGCAGAAACTGGGCATAGACCAATATCTTACACCATACACCAAAATAAGGTCTAAATGGGTGCATGATCTAGGTATAAAGGCTGATACAGTAAATAATCTTGGAGAGTGAAGGAAAGCAGAACCAGGAGAAATTTGTACACAATCACAGACATATAGCATGTGTGACAACCAACTTGGATAGACTGGGCTCCTCTCAACATTGCAAGGTTATAAGACAACTCCAAAAGACTCCTGACAGAAAGGGATATCCACATCCAGATAAAGAAAAACAGAGTCTGAATGCAGATTGAAGCAAACTACTTGCTCTCTCTCTCTCTTTCTCTCTCTCTCTCTCTTTTGTTTTTGTTTCTTCTTTCTCATTGTTTACTCCATTGGTTATAATTTTTCTTTACAACTTGACTAATGTTTAATGTGAAGGTATTTGTAGATCCTATATCTGATTGCATGCAGCCATGGGGGCAGGGAGGAGAGGGGAAGGGAGGGGGAGAAAATTTGCAACTCAAGAGACTGTGGAACTGAATGTTGTAAACCAAAAGTAAAAACATAAAATTTTAAAAATAGCTTGCATTTATGGCACTAGCTCCAATTAAGTTATAATCACTGATGTAGAACAGAGTTTTTTTCTGTGTGGAAATAATTTGCTTTCATGGATAATTGACTCCAAACTCTGATCACAGAGAATGTGTGACAGAATATGTGTAGATAAAAAATGGACAACATCTTCACCTGTTCCACTTTTAGTGATTTCTCTCTGATTGCAGAGTTTCCTGAGTCTGGGCTACAACTGAGATAGTATTTGTAAAGCATTTAGCACAATGCCTGAAAGATATTTACTTAATAAATGCTTGTTCCTTTCCCCTTCCTTACCATAATCAGGTGGTGGTGCTTTTTGAAAGGGTTGGGAGATCTAAGGTGGAAGGCAGAAATGAAAAAGGTCTTCAAGTCCTCCTTTTTGACCACCTTTGAAATATGGATGCTACAACCTTTTCCTATCCATTCCTTCCCCTGCCCCCATCCCCACCCCTTGGGTAATACCTATCCTTTAGTCAATACATTCACTTCAGTGAGAATTGAGGAAGCCATGAAAAAGACAGCTTGCCAACATTCATCTCCCTTTCCAGACTGCGATGGCTACCGAACTCTAGGGTCTAGATCTTCATGACAGCGTTCTCTGCTATTGGGAAGTTGTAGGGGTTACAAATTAATCAAACCATAGCTCTTTCAGATTGGGTTCAAACTCCAGTTAAGAAACAAAACAATCATTTTAGACTGAGATTGAAACTGTTTTTCTGTATACCATAAGCCATTCACTACCCTTTTCTCTTATGATCTGTGAATAAGAACATTCATAAATCATAAATCAGTTAAGACCAGCAAAAATTTTATATTAAGTCTAAGTCAGTTTAAAAAATACTATACAATTCAAAAATTAGGAACAATTTATAGGATAGAGATTTTTGGTGGGAAATCTCTATTGGCCGCAGGCAGAGTAAGAGAGGAGGGGAGAATGAAAACACAACACTGCTTTTTCTAGTCTCCCAGAAAGTCATAGTTTCATGACATCCATCAGGGTCCCATTAGGTAGAGGCAGCAGCTGAAGAGGCCAACCACCTTCAAATGACTACTCTGTAATTTTTTATTTGTATCACAAAATATTTGTTGGAGCTTCTCTCTCTTTCTCCATTCATATCCCTCTCCCTGATTACATTTTTATGGCAGAAAATTCATACATTCTGTGTCTCTGTTTCTGTGTCTGTCTGTTTCTCACTCAAACTGTGTGTGCTTGCTCTCCTCTTACTGAGTTTCCCCCCAAACTCTCAATCTCTAGAAGATTCTAGAAACCTTCCTTCTGCCTACCCAGGGGGACTTGTTCTGTCATTAATCCTCAGGGTTTATATTTTTATGCCTCTTTTCTTTAGGTGCTGCCCTCACTTTGGCATTATGTGCCAAATGCCACGTGGCATTGTGTGCTTGAGACAGGGACCCTGCATCCACACTCATCTTCTGTAGCCAGTAATGTGTCCTGAATTCATAGTGTTACCATCCATTTCAACATCTAACTTGCCATTGATAAAAATAAAAGTCAGTGGATTGTTTTCAGTCTTTGCTTGAAGTATGCTCCCACCACCACCATGCACACAGTCTTTTAATTTCTTAGTCATAGCATACTTAAACCCAAACTAGCTTGTATATGGTGAAATCATTCAGTGAATTCCAGTAGCACCACAGTTTCTGACACATTTGAGATAGTAACTAACTACCAACTCCCAGAAAAATCCTAGAAGGTTCTTTGGACATGATGAAGTCTTGAGTTCTATCTTTGGGTCAGCACACACCTTATTGACATGCTATGTGATCTACATACTTTACAGAGAAGATCTGCAAATATGGCATTTGTTAATAGAAAGCTTTGTCCATTTTTCTCCAGCTAATTCAACATTTTCATTAGTTTTTCTTTATGTTCTTCCAGAGTCTTCTGAAAGACAATAATATTATCAAGATAAATTAATACCAGTACATGTCTCCAGCAACTTTTCTCCATTAGTCTTTGGAAGTGGCAGGTACCCACTAGGAGACATGGCCCCATGCTACAAGTGGTAAAAATCCATCTGGGCATATGGATTTAGTCTGCTCATATTCTTTCACCATAGGAATCTGATAATATTTATCTTATAAGCCCAACATACAAAGTCACTGGCTAGCTAACAGAGAAGTGAGGGCATTTTGAACTCTCGCAGTACTATACTGGTTTACTTTGGTTGTTTTTTTCAAAATTTAGTAGTTTTCATTTTAGTATCTTGCCATTCTTCTTTGGTACATCCACTCTATGTCATGCCTCTAGGGATACTGGTTTTTATAATGATGTCATTAACCAGCAGGTTCTTGAGAGGATATCTGAGTTCATCCAAATAAAGGACTTTTCCTAGATCATTATTAATGGTCAGGAGTCAATGTGTTGGATCTCATGAGTCACTCCTTGGGCACTTCCCATGTCACTCATGCAGTGGGAAAATACTTCTGTCCCAACTGGTCCTTCCATTCTTCTGACACTGAGAAATCACCAAATTTCTCTGCATCCACTTCAAAAGTTGAAAAGCTAGTGCTCTTGTGATGGTCTTGGTCTCCTTTTGTTTTTTTTCCAGCTGTTTGGCTTTGTACAAGCACATGGATGATCTAAATGTGTAGTTACTGAGGTCCAGCTTGTTGTTTGGAGTATTCTGCTAATATGGGCATCTTAAATAGAAAGGAATTGGTTCCAATTAAAGTTGACACTCTACTAATGCATAATGAGTATACCAGAACAAGTGTGCCCACTGCCTTCTTGACACCAGCAATTTCTTTGGAAGACTCAAAGCTGTCTTGATATATACTAGATATGGGTAGATCTTTTTTCTTCCATTCAGTCCTCTAAGAAGACATCATTGAAGAATCTGTGATAGCATTTCTTAGAATGTCTCTACAAAATGACTGGAATATGATGATCAATTTTCTAAACTTTTGCCTCAATTGCTGTGCTTTGTTATGACTTTCAATCTGCATTCTGAAATACTTCTGGATCACTTTTCTTCTTCAGAGAGAGGATTGTAAGTTAGTTTTGAGATAGTATCCCTATCTGAATTTTGTCTAGTATTAATAAATGGTAGATTAGATCTAGAAACTCACAAAGTATCTCCTTATTAGAGTATCTGGATTGCATCTCAAACACTTACTGGGTCCTCCAAGTCTCTGCAGACATAGAAGACTATCTTGGAGTGTATGATTTAAATTCTTCTCCCTTACCCACTCTCAGTAGTAGTGATAATCTTCATCACATGGACTATTTGTGCCTGACCTGTGATAAAGCATTCTGAGCGCCTCTTGGTCTGATCAACCACAGTCAGACACATTGAAACTTGACTCTATCATAGTGATATCATTTTGGTCATCTTCAAGTATGAAGAACAATTATCACCCTAACCACCACCAAGTATCAAGGGCCTGAGGTTGGATTTGAACTCAGGTCTTCTCGACTCAGGTTCAGTGCTTTATCTACTGTGGCACCTAGCTGCCCGTAAGTGTTAAGTCCTAAAGTCTTTTCTCAATCTTCCCTTCACTTCTGAAAAATATTTTCTGACTTTCTATTTCCTTCATTTTTTTAATGTAATAAATTTTATTTGTTTTCTTGTTTACATCTTTCATTTTCATGAGATTTTTGAATTATAAAGTTTCTCCCTGTCTTTCCCCTACCCCACTCCCAAAACAGCCATCCCACTGTAGAGACCCTTCCCTGGTCTGCTCTCTAACTTTCTGGTAGGGCAGGGAGGGTCTCCCTATCCCAGCCCCTATATATCTTGATTCCTAGTTGGAGGTATTGCGGAGCTTTAAATTCTAGATTCTTTTGGTTCCTCCCTTGTTACCCACCCCCGCTGGAAGGATAACCAATTCAATACAGGCTGTGTAGGTGTGATTATAGAGAACATCTTCATAGTGGACATATTGTGACAGTGATATGTTCCTCCTTCCTATCCCTCCCCCCCTTGTTCTGTTCTCTACCCTGTCCCTGTCTCTTTATTGAAGTGTGATCATCCAGCATCCCTCCCCCAGACCCTGCCCACCCCTCGGTCATCTGGCCTTTCATCCTCACGCCCCCTACTCTCTTGTGTGCCATGATGCCCAGTTTAGAGTTTATGCCATTTCTTCCCTAAGCCAGATTCAATGAGAGTAAATGAAAGTAAAGTTGTAACATTTATCCCTTGCCTCTTCCACATGGGATGATTAGCCCCATTTTGTCTCTCCCTCTCTCCTCTCATTCTAGTCCTCTCCCA
>CM053599.1:199595383-199625486 GCA_028646575.1 Pseudocheirus occidentalis
TCCTGTATAATCACACATCCACAGCCTGTATTTAAGTGAGTGTCCTTCCAGTGGGGGTGCGTGACAAGGGAGGAATTAAAAGAATCTAGAATTTAAAGTTCTGTAATACCTGCAACTAGGAATTAAGATATACAGGGGCTGGGATAGGAAGACCCTTCCTACCCTACCAGAGAATAGGAGAGCAGAGCAGGGGAGGGGTTTCACAGTGGGATTGCTGTTTTGGGGTTGGGGCAGAGGCAAGATGGGAAGAAAAATTTGTAATTCAAAAATGTATTGAAAATGAATAATGTAAACAAGAAAACAAATTAAAAAAAAAAGAAGTTGGTACATATTGCCGATGCAGGAAGCATAAGCATCCCAAGCCTTCCCTTCATCAGGCCTCCCCACAACCAAGTTCCTCCAGGCAAAAATCACTCCCTCTCTCACTCATACTAGTTGCTCTGCTGTGCTCTGCTCTGCCTGTTTTCTCTCTCCCAATTCTGTCTTACTCCCTCTCACCTCTGCTTCACCCATACTTCCTGCTCCACCTTTTCCTGCTCCACCTATTTGTCAAACTTCTCCACCATGGACTCCATGTGATTACATAGGCCTACTAAGAGGCAGGGAAGATTTTCAAATTCCCTTAATGATTGTACCATTTTACAGCTCCACCAACAATATATTAGTGCGCCTATCTACAACCCCTCCAACAATGATTGCTGGCATTTTTGGTCACTTTTGATAGAATTTGCCAATTTGTAAGGTATGAAGTAAACCTCAGTGTTCTTTTGATTTGCATTTCTCTTGTTATTAGTAAGTTGGAGCTTTTTTCATGTGACTATGCAGTTCTTTTGAGAATTGTTTGCAAAAAAATAAAAAAACCAAACAAACAAGAAATAAAAAATTAAAAAATAAAAAGTTAAAAAAAAGAATTGTTTGCTCATATTCTTTGTCCCTTATTGTATTGAGAAATAGTTATTAGTCATATATATGTAAAGAAAAGATTCAAGGGGAGCTCAAGGGGCCTTCCAGAGCCTGTGCCTTATCACGTCTAGGCACTTTCTGCCACTGCCTTGTAGGGCTCACCCTATATACTCCACATTTTTATAGTGCCTTATCCTCAGAACAAAACCAATCATTACAGGTGCCAGAGATGTCACTGCTTATGGTAGGGATCCTTCTCCATCACATCCCTGATTATGCGTCTCACCTCTGATTTATACCCTCCTTTGTTAACTCTTTTGTTTTTGTTTGTCTTGAAATTCCTTCCCTATGTCCATACTCTCCCACTCCTGTAGTTATTCTCATGGGCTCCGATTTCTCCTTTCCCAGGATAAGTAGACTCTTCAAGTAGCACTCTAGCTCTTACCCAGTGTAAGATCCTTATCTCACTTCACTGATCATCTCTTTTTACCCATAAGAGTATTTATCAATGGAACCCTCTCCCACCTTCAAAGTAAGGCTTCCTTCCTTTCCATTTTTCAGTCTGTCTCTCCTCCTCCTCCTTTCATCCTTCTGTAGGCCCTTCACTTTCACCTTCCCCTCACTGCTAACCTTCAATTGGATACCAAATCATCACTCATCACTCAGTCCCCTGTATCCCACAGCTCTCTTCCACCTGTTTATGTATCCTAAATATTGTCCTCTCCATCTTCCCCTCCTCCCCACCCCCCCCAGCAAAACAGAAACAAAAACATTAATTTCCTCCCCTGTAGGCAGGTATCTCCAGGTTCTGTTCATGATACCCCTGTCTGCCTCTTCCCTGTTATCGTCACCAGATTCCTGCCTTCCCTCCTCTCTCATTGTGCACATTTAGAAAAAAGTCTCTTACCGATCTATCTGTTGTCACTCTTGCCTGCTGCATTTATTCACTTCTGCTTTTGTTTTGTTTGGAGGGTTTGAGATGGAAATAATCTCTTTAGTTAAGGTTTCATTTCTAAAAATTTTTCATTCTCTTTTTTATTATTGAATATATCCATATGTGAAAACACATCTAGTCAGAAGAATATGTTGAGTGTGATCATTGTCACAGGAATGGAACTTCTGCTGATTCTGAGGGGCACTGAGTATTGATGTACTGGCCTTTTATAATTCAGGTTATCTAACAGCCGTGCTAGTGGTTCAAGTCACAGTTCCTTGGACCAACAAAGTCTCTGAAAGAGCTTAAGTGTCTTTTAGTTCCAAATACCCTCCCTTCTTTTACTCCTTTTCCACTCATTAAGACAAGAAATTCAATGACCACTGTATATTTGAAATCATGTAAAACATTTCCACATTGGCCATGTTGTCAAAAAAAGAGCAAGAAAAAGAAATGAGGAATATGCTTTAATCCATACTCAGAGTTCATCACCTGTCTCTGGAGATGGACAGCATTTTTTTATAATGAGTCTGTTAGAATTGTCATGGATCTTTGAATTGATCAGAGTAGCTAAGTCTTTCACAGTTAATTATAGTTATAAGATTGTTGTTACTAGGTACAAAATTCTCCTAGTTCTGTTCATTACAATTTGTGTCAATTCAAATACATCTTACCATATTAAAAATATTCACAAATAATATAATATTTATTTTTAATTGTTTAATATTTATTATTTAGTTCACATAATTCATATCCACAAGATTTTGAGTTACAAATTTTCTCCCCATCTTTTCCCTACCCACCAATCCAAAGCAGCAATCCCACTGTATACCCCCTCCCTCAATTTGCTCTCTCCTATATGCTTCCTCATACCCCCTCCAACTTTCCAAACGGGCAAGATGGATCTCCATATCCCAGTGCCTGTGTATCTTATTTCCCAGTTGCATGTAAATATATACATACATACATACATATATATATGTATATGTGTATATATATATATATATATATATTACCTTTGATTTTAAAACTTTGAGTTCTAGATGCTTTCCCTTCCTCCTTCTTCACGCACCCTTACTGGGAAAATAAGCAATTCAATATAGGTTGTACATGTGTAGTCACACAAAACATTTCCATAGTGGATATACTGTGAAAGACTGACTATATTTCCCTCTATCCTATCCCGCCCCACACTTGTTCTATTCTCTACTTTATCCCTGTTCCTTTACAAAAGTGTGTGCTTCTAACTACCCTCCCCGTCCAACCTGCCCTCCCCTCCATCTCCCCCTTTCTTCCTTTTATCCCCTACACTCCTGTAGGGCAAGATACCCAATTTAGTGTGTATGTCATTCCCTCCCTAAGCCAAATTCAATGAGAGTAAGGTTGCCTTTTCTGCCTTCCTGTTCTTCCCCTCCATTGTAACAGTTTTCCCTTGCCTCTTCTATATGAGATAATTTACCCTAATTTGTCTCTCCCCATCTCTTCTCAATATATTCCTCTCTCACCTCTCAGTTTCACCTTTTAAATATCATCCCTTACTATTCAATTGATCCTATGTATATATTTATATTCCCTTCAATTATTCTCATACTGAGAAAAGTTTAATAGGTTGCAATTATCATTTTTCTACATAGGCATGTAAATAGTTCAAGTTTGATAAGTTCCTTATGAATTCTTTTCCCTGTTTACTTTCTCATGCTTTTCTTGCTTCTTGTATTTGAATGTCAAATTTTCTATTCAACTCTTTTTTTTCATCAAAAAATGCTTGAAAGTCCTCCACTTCATTGAATGACCATATTTTCCCCTGAAGCATTATACTCAGTTTTGCTGGGTAGGTGATTCTTGGTTTTAATCCTAGCTCCTTTGATCTCTGGAATATCATATTCCAAGCCCTTCAGTCTCTTAATGTAGAAGCTGCTAGATCCTGTGTTATCCTGATTGTATTTCCACAATATTCAAAGTATTTCTTTTTGGCTGCTTGTAATATTTTCTCTTTGATCTGGGAGCTCCAGAACCTGGTTATAACATTCCTGGGAGTTTTCTTTTGGAGATCCTTTTTAAGAGGTGATTGGTAAATTATTTCCATTTCTATTTTGCCCTCTGGTTCAAAAATATCAGGGTAATTTTCCTTGAGAATTTCTTTGAAGGACGATTTCCAGGTTCCTTTTTTTTTTATCATGGCTTTCAAGTAGTCCAATAATTTTCAAGTTATCTCTTCTGGATCTATTTTCCAGCTCAATGGTTTCTTCAATGAGATATTTCACATAGCCTTCTATTTTTTCATTTGTTTGGGTCTGTTTAATAGTATCTTGATTTCTCAGAAAGTCATTAGCTTCCACTTGCTTCAATCTAATTCAATCTAATTTAATTCAATCTAATTCTGAAGGAATTATTCTCTTCAGTGAGCTTTTGAGATTCTCTATCTGGCAAATTCAGCTTTTTAAGGCATTTTTCTCCTCATTGGCTTTTTGGGCCTATTTTTGCCATTTGAGTTACTCTATTTCTTCAGGTGTTATTTTCTTCAGTCAGATTGTTGACTCTCTTTTCATGATTTTCTTGCATCATTCTCATTTCTCTACTCAATTTTTCCTTCACTTCTCTTACTTGATTTTCAAAATCCCTTTTGAGCTCTTCCATGGCCCATAACCAGTTCATATTTTTCTTGGAAGCTTTTGGTGCAGGAGTTCTGATTGTGTGGTCTTCCTCCCATTCCATGCTTTGATCCTTTTTGTCCCCCCAAAAAGGAATCTAAAGTTGGATGGCTGTGCTTGCTTTGCTTCCTTTGCTTCCTTTGCTTGCTCATGTTGCCACTCAATGACTTGATTTTTGAGTTCTTTGCCACAGTAGAACTCTGCTTCCAGAATGGAGAGCTTTATCCCAAATTGCTGGGGTTTTGCAGCTGCCAGAGCCATTAGGGGAGGTTCCATCTCTATAGCCCCCACCAGCTTTGGCTCACTGGTCACACATCTCAGGACCATGACCCAAGACCCTGATCCAGTTCCAGGCAGGTTAAAGCAAGAGCAATTACCTTCAGAATGGTCACTTGGTTCCCCTATGATCTGCAGGCTAGGAGTTCTTAAACAGCCATGTGGAGGTGGCTGCAGGGCTGCCACACCTCCACCGCTTTGAGCTCCTGGGGCAGAGACCATACCACACTCCATCCCACCCCAGTTACAACAGAGTTCCACTGACCTCTCACTCTTTCTTCAGTATCTATGGGGTGATAATTCTGGAAACCACTACAGCTGCTAGTGATCCAGTCTCCTGAAGTCTACTGCAGCTGCTAGGCGGGGTCGCCCTGGGGTTAAAACTGCAGGTTCATGAGGGGTTGGGCTCAGCTCCTAGTGCACTTCTATAGATCCTTCCTGCTGACCTCCCAGGCTGCCTTCAGCAGTAGATTTGTTTCTGTCTTTCACTTTGTGGGCTCTGTGACTCTAAAATTTGTTTAGAATCATATTTTATAGATATTTGAGGTGGTTATGGGGGGAGCCACAGAGTTTTCCTGCTTCTATGCTGCTGTCTTGGCTCTGTCCCCTAACAAATTTTTTAGAAACCATTTCTTCATCAATTCTTGTAGCACAATAGTATTCTATCACAGTCTTTTAACACAATTTATTCAGCCACTCCCCAATTGAAGGATATCTCCTCAATTTCCAATTCTTTACTATCACAAAAACAGCCACCTTATGTATTTTTTTAATACATATAAGTCCTTTCCCTTTCCCTTTGTTTTTCTGGGGATGCAGTTCTAGTAGTGGCATTGCTGGGTCAAAGGGTATGCACAATTTTATACCTTTTTGGGCATAGTTCCAAATTGTGTTTCAGAATAGCTGAATCAGTTCACAACTCCACCAACAGTACATTAATGTCCTACTTTTTCCATTTCTCCAGCATTTGTCATTTTCCTTTTCTACCATCAGAGTCAATTGAATGGATGTGAGATGGTATCTCAGAATTATTTTTATTTTGATTACTCTAATCAATAATGATTTAGAGCTTCTTTTATTCCATTTTAATTTATTCTAAAAACTGCATTCTGTATCTTTTGACCACTAATGAATTGGGAAATGGCTCTTATTTTTTTTAAAATAAATTTGTCTCAGTATCCTCTACATTTGAGAAACTAGACTTATAAAAAAACCTTGCTATTAAAAAGTTTCCCCCAATTTCCTGCTTTCCTTCTAAATTTTGGCTGAATTGATTTTGTTTGTACAAAAACCTGTTAATTTAATGTAATTTTATCCTTTGTAATCCTCTCTATTTCTACTTTGGTCATGAACTCTCCCCTTATCCATACATCTGCTAGGTAGTTTTGTTTTTCTATGCTCCCCTAATTTGCTTATATGACTCTTTATGTCTAAACCAGGGGTGGGAAACCTGTAGCCACAAGGCCCACATGTGGCCCACTAGGTCCTCAAGTGCAACTTTTTGACTGAATCCACACTTCACAGAACAAATCTCCTTTACTACTTAATAAAGGATTGTGGTTGTACTGTGGTTTCTTTAGTGAAAGTATTTTGTGAAGTTTGGATCTAGAGGGCCACACGTGGCCTTAAGGTGGCATCCCTGACCTAAATCATTATTTATTTTTATTGGCATTTTAATAATAATAAAATTATTATTTATTATTTTTATTATTAACAATAATAAAAATTATTTATTATTTTGGTATACTATGTGAGTTGTGATCTTATACATAGTTTGTGCTAGATTGCTTTCCAATTTTTTACTGAATAGTGAGTTCTTGCCCCAATTACTAGGATTTGGGAGTTTATCAAACACTAGGTTACTTACTATATTCACTTTTGTATATTATATACCTAATCTATCCCATTGATCAGCCATTATATTTCTCATCTAGTACCAAATTGTTTTGATGATTATTACTTTATTGTGTAGTTCGAGATCTGGTGCTATTAGACAACTTTCCTTCACTTTTACTCCCCATTAATTCTCTTGATATTCTTGATCTTTTGTTTTTCCAGATGAATTTCATTATTTTTTTCTAGCTCTATAAAATAATCCTTTGATATTTATATTGGTATGTTGCTGAAGAAATGAATTAACCTTGGTAGTACTGTCATTTTTAACATATTGGCTTGGCTTACCAATAATGAGCAATTAATATTTCTCCAATTATTTTGACAACTTTATGAGAAAAAAATATTTTGCAAAAGTTCTTGAGTTTAGCTTGTCAGGTGGACTAAAATAGTTTATTTTTTCTGCAGTTATTTTAAATGTAATTTCTCTCTCTTTTGCTTCCTGCTGTATTTTGTTGGTAATATATAGAAATGCTGATGATTTATGTGCATTTGCTGCATAATTTATGTGCATTTATGTACATTTGCTACAAAGTAGCAAAGTGCTACTTTGCTAAGATTTTTAATTGTTTCAGCATTCTTTTTCAACTGATTCTCTAAGATATCATCATTTCATCTGCAAAATGATAGTTCTGTTCCCTTGTTACTTATTTTTATTTCTTTAATTTCTTTTGTTGTCTGATTGCTATAGCTAATAAAAACTTCTATCAAAATATTGAATAATAACGATGATAATGGACACCCTTACTTCACCCCTGATCTAACTGGAAAGGCTTCTAGTTTATCCCCATTATGGATAATGCTAGTTCTTGGTTTCATATTACTTATCATTTATGTAGCTATGATTTATCATAATTGGAAAGCTCCAATCATTCTTATGCTTCCTAGTGTTTTTAATAGGAATGTTGCATTTTGTAGAAAATTTTTTCTGCATCCAAATTTTTGTAACATATTGCTATAATATTTTTGCTAGCATTTTATTTAATGTTTTTATCAATATTCCTTAGGGAAATTGGTCTACAATTTTCTTTCTTCATTTCTGTCTTCCCTTGTTTAGGTGTAAAAATCATATTTGTGTCATTAAAAGAATTTGTCAGGACTCCTTCTTTACCTATGTTTTCAAGCAGCTTACATTATAGTGTAATTAGTCGTTCTTTAAGCGTTTGGTAGAATTCACTTGTAAATCCATTGGGTCTGGGATCCCCATCCCTTTCCCCCCAAGGGTTCCTTTTTGACTTGTTCAAATTTCTTTTTCTATCATAGGGTTATGTAAATATTCTGTTTCCATTTCTCTTAACCAGGGCACTTTATATTCTTGTAAATATTTATTCATTTCATTTAGATTGTCAGCTTTCTTGGCATGTGGTTGAGCAAAAATAGCTTTTAATAACTGATTTAATTTAGTTTTTATCGGTTGTACATTCATTGTTTCTACTTTTGATACTGGTAATTTGTTTTTTTTCTTTTTAAAAGATTAAATTAGCCAATAATTTATGTATTTTGTTTTGTTTTTCATGAAATCTGCCTCTCACGGTATTTATTAGTTCAATAATTTTGAAAAAGCATGATATTTCATTGATATCTCCTTTGATTTTCAGGCTATCTAGGTGTTGAATTGCACATTTTAAATTTTTTTCTTTTTAAATTTTCTTTCATAGTTGCATGCCCAGTTCCTTAATCTGCTCATCTTTTCTTTTATTGATGTGTTTAGAGATATAAATCTTCTCCTAAGTACTACTTCAACTATGTGCCACAAATTTAGATATGTTGCCTCATGTTTATCATTATCCTTTCTGAAATTATTGACCTTTTTTGTGATTTGTTCTATGAGTCACAAAAGTCCTTTATTGAATTTAATTTTTCTTACATTATTATCCAAACACATTAATAGTTCTGCTTTTATAGATTTGTTTATGAGGTCATTATGTCCTAATACATGGTCAATTTTTGTGAAGGTGCCATTTACAGTTGAGAAATAGGTTACTCCTTTCTCTTCCCATTTGGTATTCTCCAGAGGACTACCATATCTAATTTTTCTAAAATTCTATTCACTTCCTTAGCTTCTTTCTTATTAATTTTAAGTTTAGTTTTGTTTACTGACAGGGATAAATTGAGGTCCTCCATCAATATAGTGTTATTTTCCTATTTCCTCCAGGATTAATTTAACTTTTCTTTCAAGAATTTGAATGCAATGTTATTTGGTGCACATATGGTCAGTATTGATACTTCATTGTCTACGATACCTTTCAGCAAATTCTAATTTTCCTTTTAAATAGATCCATTTTTCAGAGATGTTTTGTGTTTGCTTTTGTTTTGTCTGAAATCATGATTGTTACCCCTGCCTTTTTTTTCTTCAGCTGAAGCATAATTGATTCTGCTCCAGTCCCTTATTTTGTAAAACACCCCTCTGTGTGTGTTTTTCTATCTCAAGCGTGTCTCTTCCAAACAACATATTGTTGGATTCTGGTTTCTAATCCAGTCTGCTACCCTCTTCCTTTTTAGGAGTGAGTTTTTCCCATTCAGATTCAGATTTATAATCACTAACTGTCTCTACCTCATTCTCTTCTTTTTATCTTTCTCATTTTTATATATTTCCCTCCTCAAAAATCTATTTAGCTTTTAATCATTACCTCCCTTTATTTACCTTTTCTCTTAGCTCCTTCCCCACCTACTTTACTCTTGAGTAAGATGAATTTCTATACTTAACGCTCTGTGTGTGTGTGTGTGTGTGTGTGTGTGTGTGTATGTGAGTCTTTCCCTCTTTGAACCAATTCATATGAGAATGAAGTTCAAGTGTTGCCTTCTCCCCTCCATTGCAAAACTCTCTTTTCCATGCGGCTTTAATGTGAGATAATGTTTCCCATTCTTCCCCTCACTTCCTTCTTCCAGTGTATTATTATTTCTCATTCCTTTTCTGAGATCATCCCACTATAACAGCCTCATACCCATGCCCTCTGTCTATGTAGTCTCCTTCTAACTGCCCTGATAAAGATAAAATTCTTAGGAGTTAACATGTAACGTTTTCACATATAGGAACAGTTTAACCTTTTTTAAGGACCTTATGATTTCTCATTCATATTTACCCTTTTGTGCTTCTCTTGAACCTTGTGTGTGAATGTCAAATTTTATATTCCTCTCTGGTGTTTCCATCAAGAATGCTTGAAAGGCCTCTATTTCATTAAAAATAATTTTTTTTCCCCCTGAATAATCCTTCAGTTTTGCTGGGTAGGTTATTTTTGGTTGGGATCCTAGTTCCTTTGCCTTCTCAAATATTGTATTCCAACCTTTCCACTTTTTTACAATGTTAGCTTCTAAACATGTGGCTTCACAACATTTGTATAGTTCCTTTCTGACTGCTTTTTCTCTTTGAACTGGGAGCTCTGGAATCTGGCTGTCATATTCTTGGGGTCTCTTTTAGGGGACGATCAATGGATTCTTTCCATTTCTTCTTTGATCTCTTTTTTTAAAAATAATATCTATATGGTTTTCTTCATGATTTCTTGAAATGTGAAGTCTAGCCTTTTTTTTGGGTACATGACTTTCAGATAGTTCAATAATTCTTAAAATATTTCTCTTTGATCTATTATCTAGGTCAGTTATTTTTTTGAGTGAGATATATATTTTGTTCTATTTTTTTCATTCTTTTGACTTTGTTTTATTGTTTCTTGATGTCTCATGGAGGCATTAGTTTCCACTTGACCAATTTTAATTTTTAAGGTGTCTTTTGTGACTCTTTTACCACACTATTAATTCTTTTTTCGTAATTTTATTTAATTGTTCTAATTTCTTTTCCCAATTTTCCCTCTACCACTTGTATTTGATTTTTAATTAGGAATTCTTGGTGGACTTGTGTATCCATCCTGCATTTTTTTTCCTTTAAGGCTTTGCATATATAGGTTTACAAATTATTGTCTTTTTTTCAGTTTGTGCCTTGAACTTACCTGTCACCACAGAAACTTTTTATAGTTGACTTTTTTCTTGTTTACTTATTTTCCAAAGCTTTTTTTTTTTACTTTAGACTTTATGTTAGAGTTGGGTTTTGTTTACCTCAGAGGGGTAGGGTAGGGGAACAACTGGCCTGAATTTCAACAGTTCAGTCTGGTTTTGGTTGTTTCTAAAGTGATGTGATTGGAGGTGAGTTTTTGTCACTGCTCTCCTGCACTGTGCTCTGATCCTTACTGGAGGGCCCATGTTCTCGTATACCTGTGACTACTCCTTTCCAGACTGGAATTTTGATCATGAGCTGGGTAATGGCTATGGAGCTGCCAGATAGCATCAGACCCTGCACCCAGTACTAGTTACTTTATCATCCCTTTGCTTTGGGCGTGCCTGATGCTAGTGTTGCTACTGTAGATACCACCTCCAGTGATACTGTTTTCACTGCAACCTGCCTGCTGTGTTCCTAGTCAGCCCCTATCTTAGCATCCGTAGACTTCCCTAAGCTGCCCTGGATGAAACAATGACCCGCTCTGACTTTTTATTGACTTTTTCTGCTCAGAATTCAATTTGGTGTTTTCTGTGGTCATTTTGTAAAAGAGGATTTGAGGAAAAGTCAAGTTGTGACCCTTTACTCTATTATCTTGACTCCACCTCACCAAGCTTACCTGACCTTTAAGGAAACTTACCCAAACTAAGTGACCTGACCTTAGGCAACCAAAGAGTCCCATTAATGGCTTGAAGTTTAATTCCTTAAAGCTATCAAATCTTAGGGATGGATATTACTTTTTAAGGAAGAAATCACCTAGACTATATGGCAGACCTAGTCACTACCACACTTAGCGACAGATTTTTGCGTGTGATGTTCATTGTATTTCAATATCTTTTTTTTTTGTCAAAGTCAATTACATTTCTGCTTCCATTCAGCCAGTTTATCAGTCAAGAAGTTTTATTTTTGCTTTTGAGGACTTCACATTCTAATTGAGGATATAGAATTTAAGCAATTACCTACATACAGATGTATACAGAAATGGTATAAATTAATCTCAGAAAATGGGTACTAGTGGATAGATCAAGGGTAGGGATCAAGAATGGCCTTTTGCAGAAAATGGGATTTGAACTGAATCATTAAGGATGCTGAAAGGTGGGGGTGAATAGAGTCATGTGTGAGCACAGTAAATAGAGGTATAACTGAATTGTAGACAATGATGGGAGCATGTGGGGGGAGTAAAGTATAGGAAAACTGGAAAGAAAGAGAGAAGAAAGGTTATGAAGAACTTTAAATTCCAAACAGAGAACTTTATTTTAGATCCTGGAGGTAACTGGCTGCTACTGGAGTTCATTGATTGGGATGGGGAAGAAGTAACATAATCAGAGCTGTGCTTTACACTTTGGCAGAGGACTAAAGGAGAGATTGGAATGATGATAGGCTTGGAGCAAGGAAACCATTTGAAAGGCTGTTTCAGTAGAACTGATGAACAGTGATGAGAGCCTGTATAGTATAGTGGGTCTATGAGTCAAGAGAAGGGCATCTACAAGATTTGTTGTGAAGGTAGAAGCAACAAGATTTGGCAACAGATCAAATATGGAAGGTGAGTAAGTGTGAGGAATTGAGGATGACACTGAAGTTGGGAAACTGGGTCACTGGATGGTGTCCTATAGAGTAATAGGGATGTTGAGAAGAGGGCAAAGTTCAGAGGTAAAGATGAACTCTTTTTAACATGTCAAATTTTTGATGCTTACAAGACATCTAGATGTCCAAAGGACAGTTGGTGATATATGACCCTAACTCAGGAGAGTGACTAGCTTTGGATACATAGGTCTGGGTGTCATCTGCAAAGAGATGATAATTGATCCTATGGGAACTGACATCATCAATGGAGATAGCATAGAAGAAAAAGAGAGTGGGTCTAGGACAGAGACTCATGGGAGATACCAACGATTAGTGGAGATGACATGGATAAAGATCATGCAAAGAAAACTGGGAAGACATAGTCAGGTAGGGAAAAAAACCAGGAGGAAGCAATATCATGAAAACCTAGAGAGGAGTGAGTATCCTGAAGGATAAGGTTGTTAGCATTGTTGAAGGCCATCAAGAGGTCAAGAAGAATAAGGAATGAGAAAAGGCCATTAGATTTTACAACTAGAGGTAACCAGGAAGACAGAAGTTTCATTTGAATGATGAAATCAGAAGCCACATTGCAAAAGAGTTTAGAAGCAAGTGAGAGGAGATGACTTTCTCAAATATAGTTAAGAAAGGGAGGAGAAATAAGGGACAATTGCTAGAAGAGATCAAGAGAGGCTATTTTTACTTTTTGTTTGTTTTTAAGGATGAGGGAGACATGGCTGTTTTGTAGGCATTGGTGATAGTCAGGAATGATGAAGGATAGTCACAGCCACTAGAAAAACAAAAAGGTAGGTTATTTAAGGAGAAATAATAATAAAGTTATTCATGTGAGTATAATAAATAACAGAATCTCTCAAGATAAGAACAAGTACTTAGTACCTTAGTACAATAAAAATTGTTTGAATAGTTAATTCCTATAGCCTTGTGGGAATATGAAATAGGAATTCTAACATTAGCAAGAGAATGGATTATTCAACCTTTTGAAGTGAAAGATCTAGAAAGAAGGCAGCATAAAAGATTAAACATCTATAGAAATAAACAACATTTGGATTGTTTTCTAAGCTGTGAAAAAGATGAAAACTAAATACGTTTAGTCATACAAAAGATATTTTTGTCAGGGCACAATAAAATTATAAATGAAAGACAAAAGAAAGATAGCACCAGGAAAGAGAAATTATATAAATTATTGGTACCAGGAAAGAGAAATCTTACAAAAATGATTGACTTAGTACTTTTAAAAATAGAGGGAGAATGGTCCCTCATACCTGACACTTCTACCCTTTGTTAGTGACAAAATAACTTATTTATCCAAGATCATAATGGTCCCTAATATCATTCTAGGTGGGTTATTTTGTCCTCTGTGAATTCTACACACATAAACTGGCTTTCAAGGACTTTATTTGATTGCCTTACCTAAGACCAAGCCTACATTCAAACAAAGTAGTTGTTAATTAATTTCAAGTCAGTCTTGAAAGTGCTTGGAATTTTGTATGTACAGCACCCCCTTGGGGATACATGATAGAGTGGCCTTTCCTATCAGCAATGAGGATTAGTTTAATTGGCTGCTGAGCTAGAACTCTGGGGGAACTAAATGGAAAATAGCCACCTGTTAGGCTTCTCCTTCTTGCCAGCCACAAGATGTGGCCTGAATTCTAGAGGACTTGTAGAGGATTTAGGTGACATGTCTTGCTCTACGCAGGACATCCTCTGAACACATGATCTCCCACACAAATCGGTGTCTGGAATTGGGCCATCTCCAGTTTCTGTTTCTTTCTATCGGTAGAGGGTCTTGTGAGCTCTCAAAAGGAGCTGGCATTTTCTCTCTTCCTAGGCACCCAAGTCTCGGAATATTCACGACTAGAGAACTTATGGACTTATGGTAGCAACATGAGCACCATTAGAAGAAGCTCCAGGCTGACTGGGCAGAACAGAGTGGCCCACAGAAAAAGAAACCTTTTGGCAAGGTTGGCGGTTTGGGGGGGGGGGGGGGAGAAGAGCCACCTGACATTGATTAAACTATACTAAGTGAAGGTAAAAGGTAAACTAATGAGCAGCCCTGTTGTAAATGTCCCAACAGAGTTTGTGTGCTAGCCTCTCAACCGATTGTAATCACCCTATGATTTATTATTGCTTAATGTTCCCTCTGTGTGAAATTTAAACATTTTGTTCCAAAGATCATGTTTGTACTCTGGTTACCTTTATTAATACCCTCTCCCTCCAAGAGTCTATAGACTAGAGCCAAAGACAGAACTGTTCTTCAAGATCCTGTGGGGGTGGGGGTGGGTAGAATTGAAGTATTAGGAACCTAGATCCTTATTGAGTAGAGAGGCAGCCCCAGTGCCAGGAAGCCAGTGCAGGCCATGAGAACAGAACTGGCAAAGGTTGCTCGCCCCTGTGACCTCAACCTAGTGATGTTGGGCTAGATATACAAAATCATGCTATTCATGCCCAACCTGTGGTAGAACCTTCCGAGCTCATATTGGCCTGATCAGCCACAGTCAGACACGTTGTACATTGGCAGGACAGTGTGATGTCATTTGGTCCTCTTCACATACAAAGGACAACAACCAAATCAAACAAAATTGTTGACTCTCTGAGAAGTCCTAGGGAGGATAGTGTCCAAGCTAGCCCATTGTTTGGGCCTATTGGAAGACCTGATTCTGAAGGAAATGGTGCATGGTTCAAATTGTGATGGGAGAGATTAGAACAAAGGCTGTGCTATTTCACAGGAGAATTCAGCAAATCCCAAAGCTGAGGTGGAAGAAAGGAGCTCAGAGCAGTGTTTTGAAAGATGAAGAGTCAGCATGGAAAATGTTAAGACAATTGCACTGCAAACTCAAGCAGTACATATTGGTGAGAAGTTTCACTTCCTCATCTGGCAGTGCTGACAGCCTAGCCCCCTCCTTCTTCTACCACATCAGAGTCTCCTTCACTGCCCTTTTGTTCTGACCACTGCCTTGACTTTGCCACAGGACTGAATACAAATAAATACAACTATTTCAATTATCGAGTTTTCCATTTTTCAGCCAGTTGCATAGGTTCCTAGGCATAGAGTTTCCACTGATGCCATTCTTTGTCTTCAAATCTGAGAAGTTTCAGAGGATCCTGTACTGATTGAAAGATTAATGTAAAAATGAGATCAAAGCCCAGGACTTATCACAAAAAGAAGTCACAGTTTGTAAAAATACAGAGACAGAAGTTTAGATGTACTGAAACCAAATAATACTTGGGCTCTTGCTATCAGATTTTAGAGAAGATACTAATCACACTGAGTACCATAGCCCTTACTGCCTGGAAGACCAGGTAGATGAGATTTCATCCTTACTCCAAGGTTCTCCAGTACCCTTAAGGGAGTTGGGAGCAATAGGAACTAAGCCAGGCATATGGAACCTGTAGCCTTGAGGCTACATGTGGTCCTCTAGGTCCTCAAGTACAGTCCTTTGACTGAATCCAGGCTTCACAGAAAAAATCCCCTTTAACAAAAGGTCACATGTGACCCTGAGGCCACAGGTTCCCCATCCCTAGACTAGACTCTAGCCTATTGATGTTTTCCCAAATGTACAGGAGATCCCTTGCGCCCCAGTTCTATCCATCAACAGTTGGGTTAGATTTTTACAAAGAAATGTTTGCTTCAAAAGATAAAATCACTAATGTGAAAAAACTTACTGTTCAATACATTGTAAGCATAATCTCTCTCCCCTCTTGTATCACCTCAGTCTCTGGGAAGAGGAAGGAGACTAGATTCATAGTTTAAATCATTTCCTATAAAGCACAGTCCCAGTTCCGATTCTAAAACCCCCTTCAGGCTCATGTCCCGGGCATCTTGGTTTCTTTAGGCAGCCCTGCCAGACTGGCTGACTGTACCATCCCACCTGGATTCCTGGCTTCACGATCACCATGGTTCAAAATCCAGGTCCAATGGGTCTAGTTGCCACTGGCACCTGACTGAGGCCAAATAACACAGAACAGAAACAAGCAGCTCCTGGCTCACTAAAAAAAATTTTTTTTAATGGAGTAGGGGAAGGAAATCCTTATCCTCTCCCCAGATCATTTCACAGTCCCTATGATGTGAGCTGTGATCTTCACTCTCCCAATGCCTCAGGAAGGAGTATAGGAAAGAACATGTGCCAGAAGGAGCTCCAGAAAGAGGGTGACCATTTCAGTCTCACTACTTTTAAAGTTGGAGCATGTTGCTGTTAAGCATCCAATCAAAGGAAGTTATGCCAACCTATAAGACAGGGGATAAAGAATACTTCCAGCTCAGGAGATCTGGGCATGTCCAAGCAAGCAAGCTTAGGGGTACCTCTATGTTAGATGAAGTGGCCATGCTCCAAATGCCGTATTACACTTACAATCACTCCCTCTGGTAATCACAAAATAAAAAGACGGCAGGGGAGAAGTACCCTTATCTCCTTTCACCTCCTAATTCAAATGGAGGGTTGTCTATATGGTAGTTAAGTCTGGGCTTAGCCTTTCTAAAGACAACATTCTAAGTCTACCATTTTTCCAGGAAGGTTTCACCATACAAAAGAATGATAGTTATCTTATACCCGCTTTTTTGGGAGTGGGGGGGGGAAGCTAATAATTGTAAAGTCATCAGATGCTAGGACAAGTATATGCATATACAAGTTTCCCACCTATGATACTTTTCTTTTTCTTAAGGAAAGGAAGATTTTTTCATTTGCAGAAGTGGGAATTTCCTTGGCCACTTGAAGTCAACTGCTACAATAATGTCTGCTAGTCAGATAATGAAATGTCAGCTTTGTATGTGAAGATTATTTGATGGATATTAATGATCTCTGAATGACAGATTTTGTGTTAGAGAACTGGATTACCACCTCATTGAATATTCCAGTCAGTCATCAGTCCACTCGAGTCATTTTTAGCAACTAAAAAGAGAAATTAGCACCGACTAGACCTACATCTCTGTTGTCTTTCCAGCTGTTTTTGCTGTGAAAATGCACTTGAGCAGTGAGGTTGTTAACAAAGGCACAGACAAGTAATGAACCCTTTCCTCTATGCGTTAGCATTGTGGAGCCTGAACAAGGCTTTGAATAAGAATTGGAGCTGTACAAATACTGACTGCATGATCCTCAAAGAAAAACAAGTATAAAAGACTTAAGATCCACGATCAATGGAATGCTCAGTAATGACTCCAAAAAGAATGATGATGAAACATGCTTCCCACCTCTCTGCAGAGAGGTCAGGGGTTAAAGGTACAAAATGAGACTCAATATCTTCAGAGAGCCAATTGCCGATTGTTTGGCTTGATCATACTTATTTGTTGCAACCAGAAAGAAAAGAGTGTAGATGAAATATATTAAAATGTACATTTGAGTAAAAGAGCAGAAGGAAGTTCAGAAGAGGACAAGGGCAAGCAGAGCAGTGTTGCAACTGCCACATTTTATTTAATGTGTGTCTTCATAAATTCATATACCATCATCTTTTTTGTTCTTGTTCATATATGGTGATGTTCGTATTTGTTGATATTTGTCAAGTTTATGAAAATAAAAAGAATATTTTCAAATGAAAATAGCTTTTTGTAAACCATAAAAAATTATTATAAGAACAAAAATAAAGTACCTTGCTTCTGAGTCAGGAAGATGAGGGATTTTTCTCTCAAAACACTGGTGAGCTCTTGAGACTTCAGAGAATGACAATTTATGAAGAGAACAAAATAAAATCCAAATGACGTCCTGAACTGAGACAATGTCCTGCCAATTGAGACCATGAGCTAACTTGAATAGAATAGTTAAGGAATCAGTTTTTCCAGTTTTATAAGTCACAGGGGATACAGAGCTGTTATTGTAGCTGACAGAATCATGCATTCCACAGTCTGCTGACCCTATAGAATGAAAACACAATGCTATCTATCTGCCAAATCTTGTCGCTAGCTCTGAGTCTTTAGTGGGAATGAATCCAAGCAGTGTTATGGCCAAGAGACTGTTCTTTGAAGCCAAAGAATGCGAACTTCTTTCAGAGAAGACTGAGCACAGGCTGCTGTATTTTTTTTTTTAATTTTAAAGTACAATCTGCTAATGATTAACTCTAAGCATTATTATGTGCATTTAATTTTGTTTTCTTACCTTAAGGTATGCTGTTCCTTTAAGGCTCTTTTAATATGGAGCAGTTGTGATGAAAAGGTTAAAAAATTTTTTATAAAATTATTTTGTCAAATACTTTTAGATATTGCTTTTATAGGCAAACATTTTGATAATTAATGGCAATAGAAAAACATTTGTTTTAACAAACATTGACAATTTGTGTATAAAGAAATGAAACTTTCAGGTGGGATTTATACAGTTTTAGACAAAAAATAAAATATAGAGTAAATAAACAGACTCAAATCCCTTTGTGAACAATATAGAATTATGTCTCATTTGTGTGGAAATAGTTCAAAGTTATAAAGAGAAAGATCTTTCATTTATTTAAAAATGGAAAAGAATATGAGTTTAAAGAAGCACAGTTTCAAGGTCACCAAAGGAATGGAAACCTTGTTGAAATCTTCAGATTTCAGAGCTCCAAGCATTATGGATACCTACTTTATGTATTACTGGTTTATGACTAAAGAGGGTAAAATCATTTTTAAAGAAATGAGAACTCATATAAACATTTGGAGGCTGAGATATAATTTTTTCAAAGATTGTAATTTTTTACCTACTCAGGGGCGGGGAACCTGTGGCCTCCAGGTCACACATAGCCCTCTAGGTCCTCAAGTGTGGTCCTTATTCAGTCAAAAAGGGCTGCATATGAAGACCTGTAGGGTCACATGTGACCTCAAGGCTGTGGGTTCCTCACTCCTGAAGGTGGTACAGTGGATAGAGCACGGGGCTTGGAATCAAGAAGATTCATATTTTTTGTGATTTCAAATTATTTTTAAATGAAAGGAGAATCAGGAGCCTCTCATTTATTTCATTGGAGTACAAAGGAACCAGGTATAATAACCTGATAGAATAACCTGATGAGAATTAGAGACAAAAAAGGGTGTTTGTAAAGCTCTGTTGCATCTATGGCAATTAGAAGTAGTATGATGATTGAAGTCTTCAGTTGAATAATTCCTGATTGGTAAAGATAGCACTACTTTCATTTGTAAGAGCTACTGCCCTGCAGTGCCATCTGGGGTTCAAGAGAGGGGCTCATAAGGTCTTGTTGCTCTTACTGCCACTTCTGACTTGAGAAAAAAAAAAGCAGAGCTTTTGGTTGCCTTGGCTTACCTCTGAGCTCTATTACTGTAAGCTCCATTCTTGATAGACTACAGTATACAAGTAAGTGAATAATTGACTGGTTTGGTCTACATAACCTGAAGATAGCCAGTTTGACGAGTGTTGCAGTTTTCTGACTTGAAGGAAATTCATATTCAGAAGTAATGGTAAATCACTTTTAAATTCTCTGTAGGAGTTAGGAAGAAAAGAGGATTTGCCCAGTGAAAGGTGAAAAAAGGACCAGTGGTCAAGTAGTGAACAGAGGAGCAGTTTCCTGTTGTGATGACATTCCTAAAAAATGAATAACATTAAAGACTGTAATTTGGAATTGTGAATTACCCTAAACTCATGAATTTTCTGTACTTGTGCTTCTCTAATAGGTTCCTTTATATGAGTGGCCACTCTTTACCATAAACAATGAGTGCATTCATGGAAGGGTATCTGATCCAGGTCTATGAATAGGTAAATATATACACAAATATGAATCATATACTCTTCCATGAATAATATATATGTATATGGTTTGATTTTTTTATACTTTGATTTTTTTACTCCAGGAAGTTATTATTATTTCTTTTCTTTTAAGTCAAGAGAAAATTTTAAAATCTAAATTATATTAGAGTGCATGACTGGTTATATAAATATCATACATTGTTTGGGTATATTACACTGTAGATTGTTCTACAGATTTAAAAAAAGAATCATGCTAAATGGAGGCTCAAGAGGTAGAGGTCCTGTGCCTCTAGGGGAAATGTACCTCTTTGTGTTTCCACAGTATTCAAATTGTTTCTTCTTGTTTCTTCTCCTTGATCTGGGAACTCTGGAATTTGGCTATCACATTCCTAGGAGTTTTCTTTTTGGGGTCTTTTTAAAGAGGTGATCAGTGAATTCTTTCAATTTCTATTTTGCTTTCTGGTTCTAAGATATCATGGCAATTTTCCTTGAGAATTTCTTGAAGGATGATTTCAAGTTTTTTATTTTTTGATCATGGCTTTCAGGTAGTCCAATACTTTCCAAATTATCTCTCCTAGATCTGTTTTCCAGGTCAGTGATTTTTCCAATGAGATATTTCACATTGCCCTCTATTTTTTCATTTGTTTGGATCTGTTTAATAGTATCTTGATTTCTCATAAAGTCATTAGGTTCCATTCCCTCTAATGTAATTCTGAAGGAGTTATTCTCTTTAGTAAGCTTTTAAAATTCTTTTCCCATCTGGCAAATTTGGCTTTTTAAGGCATTCTTCTCCTCATTGCCGTTCTGGGCCTCTTTTGCCATTTGAGTTAATATATTTTTTAAGGTGTTATTTTCTTCAGTCAGGCTGTTGACTCTCTTTTCATGATTTTCTTGCATCATTCTCATTTCTCTTCCCAATTTCCCTCCAACTTCCTTTATTTGATTTTCAAAATCTTTCTTGAGTTCATCCATGGCCTGTAATCAATTCATATTTTCCTTGGAAGCTTTTGGAGCAAGAGTTCTGACTGTGTTGTCTTCCTCCTGTTCCATGCTTTGATCCTTTTTGTCCCCCAAAAAGGAATCTAAAGTTGGATTGCTGTACTTGCTTTGCTTCCTTTGCTTGCTCATGTTGCCAGTGAATTACTTGACTTTTGAGCTCTTTGCCACATTAGAACTCCAGAGGGGGTAGCTTTGTCCCAAATCACTGGGGTTTTTGCAGCTGCCAGAACTATTAGGAGGCCACTGTCTCTACAGCCCCCACTAGCTTTTGCTCACTGGTCACACAAATCAGGACCATGACCCAAGACCCTGATCCAGATCCAGGCAGGTTAATGTAAGAGCACTAAGCCTCTGAATGATCACTTGGCCCCTCTATGATCTGCAGGCCAGGAGCTCTGACACAGCCATGTGGAAGTGGCTGCAGGAGCCCCTTCTGCCACTTCTGGCTCTGGTGCTGTATCTGCTCCTCTGTGCCCCCCCCCCCCAATCCAGCTGAGTTCCACTGACCTTTTTTACTTTGTCTTTGGCATTGATGGGTTGATAATTCTGGAAACTGCCACAGCTACTGATGATCCACTCCCCAGGAATGCTCTAGCTGTGGCTGTTCAGGGCCGCCCTGGGGCTAAAACCACAGGCTCATTGGGGGCTGGGCTCTGCTCCCAACATGCTGTGATGGACCCTTCCTGTCCACCTGCTAGGCTGCCTTCAGTGGGAGATTTGTTTCTCTCTATCACTTTGTGGGTTCTGTAGCTCTAAAATTTGTTCAGATTCAAACTTTATAAGAATTTGAGGTGGTTATGGTGGGAGCCACAGAGTTTTCCTGCTGCCACCATTTTGACTCTGGCCCTATTCATTAACTCTGTCTCTCATATCCTGCTGGTTTGAGTCCAGCTGTGTGCTGGTGATCTGTCTGTGGGCACCCAGATCTGCTGATATGAGAGCAAGTTGGAGTGAATGAGTTAATCCAGATCATTAGAGGGTGTTTACACACCCTTAACAAGTAAAGGTATGTGTGCGATTATACCCCACCGTCTCCCATTACATTGTGGGAGGTGTGTGTGTGTGTGTGTGTGTGTGTGTGTGTGTGTGTGTATTATCTATTTCAATGGACAATGCCACTTCTGCTATTACATTAGTAATATTAGTAATTAGTTATTAATTAGTAATACCCATTGGGGAATGCTATTTTATAAACATCAGTTAATTGCATTTTAAAGTTTTAAAGTGTGTTACAAATCAGTTCTATTTCAAATAAGCAATTTCATGTATCCATTGATTAAAAATGTCTTTTTTTAGGTGTGTTCTTGCAAGGATAAATGCCTGGTCTTAGGTTTTTGAAGTATGAATTCCTTCTGTTCAACAATTCTCTTCATCATTTCACTTTCCATAGAAAAGAAACCATAGCTTTGGAGGCTGATGAGAAAAATGACTTCTGTTTCCTGGTTTCTGGTGAATTTGGTTGGCTGGAGTCTTTTTACACTGATTTTTCTCTACAGCAGAGAACTCATTTCCACCAGAGATACAAAGATCAGAGTAATGAAAACAAATCTCTTAAACTAAAGCAAGAGCAGGATTGTTCTAAACTATTCATTGTGGTTCTGTTTCTCTTATTGAATACGGTTCATCAGTTTAAAAAGGAAAAAAAATTGCTGGGATATAGAGTGATTTTGATAGCTTTGGCAAGGAAGGAAAAACAGGTTTTCTGTATGTGAACCTTGTGGCTTATATACTTTAGTAGAGATTTGGAAAGTATTTTCTTTGCTTAGTCTACCATGCTGATGCCTCCCAAGGTTTTGATATTCAGTACCCGTAGCAATAAACCTTTTCTTCTCTATATCTTTTATTATAACCATTTCTATGTTTCAACATAGCAGACTTGAAAAGAAATTCTTGCTCACACTTTTACGACACTGATGCTTGAGAACCAGTCAAGTGCATTGCTTTTCTACTTCATATGAATACCAAAATATAGTGAGCATGGTATTGCTGGTTTATAGGTGTTCAATTTCTAAAATATCTACTATCTTACTTGAGTGGCTCATTATCACTTCTTATCCCATATTTGATATATTTTATATCAGTGAAAATTCTCCAGTATCTCAAAAGAAATGAGTTCTTAAGTGTAATAGCAAGCACCCTAGCATGCCCAGAATGGCTGCTGGCACAGGTTCTTTGATCTGCTTTTCTAAAGGAAAGCAACCCCAAAGGGGTTAACAATCTTACTTCAATCAAATATATGTATATTTGATTAAATATATAAATTTATTATATTTATTATAATTATTATATTAGATTAATATATTTAATATATAAACAAGTATACACACATGCACAATTCACTTAGTTTAGAGAAAAATGTCAGCACCTTGAACTTCAGAAAATACAAACAGAAATTAGAAGCAGACAAAAAATATAGAGAGAGAAAAATAAGAGAATTCAGCAGAACAACAGACATGGCTTCTAGCTGTCTGATCATTACATACATACAGTTAGCTGCCAGAGAGGGAAGCACCAATGTCTGGCTTTTCAAAGCCAGAGGATTGAATGGCTGCTCAGAGTATCTATCCTCTGGCCAAATCATACAACTCTCCCCATAAGTGAACCCCAAAGCAAAATCTCACCTCAGGGTATGTGTACACACACACACATACACCCCGCACACATACACACACACACACATATAGCCTTCTCCAGGGTCAGAGAACATCACAACCTTTGTGACCCATTGCCTAATTGCAAAGTAACAAAAGGTATGCCTTCCTGAAAAACAAGCCTTCCCTAAGCAAGCTTCTTTTGTTGGGCTCCAGGTGAGGCCCATTAAAGGGCAGGAAATATCTTCTTTTTTGGTCTTTTTTTTTTCTTTTTTGGAGGAAGGAAGGCAGGGAAGTTGGGGTTAAGTGACTTGCTTAAGGTCACACAGCTAGTAAGTGTTAATGTATTTGAACTCAGGACTGACTCCAGGGCCAGTGCTCTACTCACTGTTCCACCTAGCTTCCCCATCAGGAAGGATCTTCTAATTCCCTAGACCTAGTAAGGGGCAGGGAAGATCTTCAAATTTCTTCACCATTACATTCATCTTGAAGATCTTTCGTGCCCATTACATAGGCAATTCGTATCTGTATTGGCATTAGCGTTTCTTAAGTACTACATAACCCCCACAAAATAAATATGTCACATTTACAAGATACATAACATGACAACTCATTACCAGAGAGGCCATTTGGCTTTAAACAAACACAAAGTACATAACATTATAATCCCCTCAATCCAAAACAAAAATGTCTAAATAAATTTCTCTTGGGGGTGTGTCCTTCCCCCCACAATGCCTTTGCAGGTTTATTCCTGGCACTCTCAGGTGCAAGCTCTAATGAGCCAAGTCCCAATCTTAACACTGCTCTAGTCCCTGCTTCCAAGTCCTGAGGTGCGGATGGGCAACAAAGGCAGCAGGGCGGAGACCTTGGGGGTCTACACCACTTCCCTCCACTCACCACAGAGAGCCTCCTCCTAGATCCCAGCCTGTCCCAAGGGGCACACAAGAAAGCACATTCAGCACTCCTGCCTTGCTGCACAGTCCTTATCTTGCCCTGAGGGTGGATTCTGAAATCCTGGATCCCCTCTCCTCTGACAGGAGGCGGTCACTCTTGGCTTCTGCCATAGTCCTGATATAGGCAGTTCTCTGTTCCCGCTTTCACATACCTAAAGTTGGCACACTGGCACTTCTCTGCTCCTGCTCCATTGCTCCATAGAGTCACAGCTACCTCAACTGGGAAACGAGCAATTATCTTATCCCCCATACTTTCCTTTTAATTTGCAGATCCTATCTGACTACACCATTTGTAGCAGCAAGCACCCTAGCACGCCCAGAATGGCTGCTAGCATAGGTTCTTTGATCTGCTTTTCTAAAGGAAAGCAACTCAAAAGGGATTAACAACCTTTCTTTCTTTAATCAAACATACACACATGTATATATACACATGCATATATACATACATATGCATGTATATCCATATGTATGTATATGTGTATGTGTATATGTATATGTCATTCATTTAATCCAGGGGAAAAATTCAGCACCTTAATTTCAGAAAATGCAAACAGAAATTATAAGCAGACAAAAAATACAGAGAGAGAAAATAACACAATTCAACAGACTAGCAGACAGGGCTTCCAGCTGTTTGATCACTAAATATATACAGTTAGTTGTCAGAGAGAGAAGCACCAATATCTGGGTTTTCAAAGACAGGGGGCTCACCAGCTACCCAGAGTCTCATCAAGCCAAATCACACAACTCTTTCCATAAGTGAGCCCCGAAGCAAAATCTCACCTCAGCATCTATGTACGTATGTATGTGTGTACGTGTGTGTGCGTGTGTGTGTATCCTTCTTCAGGGTCAGAGAACATCACAACCTTTGTGACCTACTGCCTAATGACAAAGTAACAAAAAGTGTGCCTCCCTAAAAACAAGCCTCCCTTAAACAAACTTCTCTTGTTGGGCTCCAACTGAGGCCCATTAAGGGGTAGGGAAGATCTTTAATTTTTTTTTTTACCATTACATTAGGTGGTAGAAGAATTCCTTCTAGAGGGTTAGGATTAATCAGATAGTGAGGACAACTAACTTGAAGGAAGGCAAACTGGGCACACTTGATTAAAAAAAATTGTGAAACCTTATTAATGTCATTTTTTAAACCACATTCAATTCTTGATATACTATCATCCCTCTCTATCCCCAATTTAATCCAGAATCACAACTTCCTCCTTATCTTTGAAAATGCATTCATGACTTACTGTTAACAAAAATGTTTATTTCCTTATAACCAAGTTTCTCATAATGGACCTCTCCAAACTTTGTTATGTTGGTTCATAGATTATAGACATCCAATGTTATGGGTTAAAGTGGCCAATTTTCAGAAGCTGAAAGGATAATCAGCATTCTTTTCTGCCCATTCTCCAACATTGAGTAGCAAATACTCTTTAAACAGATGGTCATATGCTCAATATTACCACTGCAACACTAACAAGTGAAAGATGAGCTCAATACACTGTGCATTTCTATTCAAATAAGGTTTGTTGGAGGGTATGGAATAACTGGATAGATCTTGAATGAACAGTGAATTCATGGAACATAATTGCTATCAGGACCTTTTCAGTTTTTCTAAAAATTAAGTGTATTCCTCTGAGTCTGTTTAATTCCTGTCCTCACAAAAGCTCTTGATGATTAAGATAAACTACATGATGATCTTTGGAAACAATTTGAGATTGGATTGCCCTCTCATATACTGAGACAAAAAGTCTTGCTTCTGATTCCATATGAGTAAAGTGTAAGTCAGTCTATGCTTTGGAAAGTTTGGGAGCGCTTATTCAACATGCAGGTGGCCAAATTTGTGGCTGTTTTTTTCTGAATGATAGTTTTTAAAGGCTTGGTTCTTTGACACACAGGGCATCCTACACAATTAGGCTTCAGGAGGGGCTATCCGAGGAGTGGATAGAATAAGGAAGGAGAAGGTAAGGGGAGAAAATAAGGTAACAGGGACAGGGTAAAAATACAGGCTGAGAAGGACAATTGTGAGTAAAAATAAGATGGAGGAAAATTTGCATATAGTAATTGTGACTGGGAAAGTGAATGGGATGAACTCACTAATAAGTGGAAAGGGATAGTAGAATGGATTAAAAATCAGAATCCAACAATATGTTGTTTACAAGAAACACATTTAAGAATGAGAAATACAAAGTTGAAATGGAGGATTGGAATAGAATTTAATTGTTTTAGCTGATGCAAAAAGGGCCAGGGTAGAATACTTGTAGAATGTTACAGACAGGAAAAACAACAGGAAAAACTCAAAAACGACAACAGAAAAACTATTAGTAATATGTTATTGTAATATATGATTATTTTAATGCACAACAGATGAGTATTGTAATATAATGTATAAATATTATAAGTATTGCAATACTATTGTAATAAGTTACAACATGCTTCAAAGAAACAAGAAAGCAAAGAAGTTACAACACACTGTACAATATGGTATACCAAGCATTTCCTCTACTGAAGAACTATATCTGCTAAATAAAGGGGACTAATCCCATGCTAAGGATCACTTCAACAGGTTGCAGTCCTGCTTTAGTCAATGATCTATGCATCAGTGTGTCCTAATATGGTGAAGTAGTTTACAGCAGTCCTATCCGACACCAGACAAGAAAAATCATTTAGAACACAAAGTCATAGGGTCTCTATTTGAAGTTTTTTTTTTCATTTAGGTAGGTTCTCAAGAGTTTATGCTCTTCATTTGAGAACTCCTAAGTCATCTTCATGCCACGGTAAGTTATTAGAGGAAAACTATGGAGAAGATTATCATGGAGACACCCATGAGAAATATAATGCAAAATTTCTTTATATTTTCTGATTCCTCATACCACTTACTCTACTGTTGGCATGGCAGCCTCTCTCCTATTCCCAGTACTATAAACATCAACCTGATTTCTGATCAATGTGTCATGCTACTTTGGTGAATTGTGAAATTACACACAGTATGTTAAAGTATCTTGAGGTTCTGGATACTCCTTTGCCAGAGTCTTACCAGAAGACAGAGGGTGATCCATGTATGCAGATAGGACCAAAGCATCCCATTTATAGGTAGGAATAGACTTTTGAAGACATCATATTGTTCATCCCACATTTTAAAGATAAGAAAACTCAGATTTAGAGAAAGGAAGAAATATAGATTTAAGATTCAAATACACGTCCTCTGACTCCAAATCTGACGCTCTTTCTAGTACACCACACCGTGCTCTAAGTAATGGCAAATACTTGTGAATTTGCTGTTAAATGTGTAGGAATGTGCGGAGAGACTAGAAAGTTAGAGCAGAGACTGATAAATAACTAAGTTGGATGACTGCATGGTGGGGTTAAGGGGATGCAGTACGGGCAGGCTTAGGTAAAGAAATCTTTTCCTTTCCCAAGTCATGCCTATGTGTTGACATGCCTATCATAGACTGTACAGGTTGGGAATGAAGGAAGGAAGGGGAAAGAGAAGGGAATAAGCATTCCTTAAGTGTCTGCCATGTATCAATCACTATGCCAAGTGCTTTAAAAATATCATATGTAATTCTCATTGGTGATTTGAATGAATGAATAAAAAATATTAAACACTTATTATGTGTCAAATAACTATGTTGAGTGGTGGGGATTGTAATGGCAAATAAAGGGGGATTTTTTTTCTGTTTTTCTTTTGGAGTTCAGTTTCCCAGTCTCAGGCTAAATTGTAAACATCCCTGGTGATCCACAGCTGAAGCACATTGTTAGGCGCTGAGGTATCTTTGGGCATTAAGCCAGTTGGGCTCCTCTGGACAGCTCTTGATGTCTCGAAGGAGGGAAGAAGAAAATGAAGAGAAGAGAGAATGAAGAAGAGGAAGAAAGTGAGTGTTGAGAGAGCTGGCAGCGGCAGCAGCAGCGTCCAAGACTTGGCCAGGGGCAGAGACTCACAGCAGCGGTGGACAAGTCTTGCTGAAGGAGTCTCCTGGTTGGGAAAGTGAACTGAGCAGAAGGGCAGAGATGTGCCCATCGGAAGCAGCCTTAGCTTAAACCCCTTTAAGAGCTGCTCAAGTAAGTTGAGATGGCGGTGCTGGTAATGTGTATAGATACTGGTGTTGCCCTGTTCAGCTTTGTTTTCCCAGAGGAAGAAGCTGGGGGCAGGAGCAAGGAGAGCTCAGAATGGAGCAGTCTTTTCCCCATGGACTGAGACAAGGAGCCCGAGGGAAGAGCTGCTTGCCTGTGAACCCAGGTAAGAGCTGGGAGTGGGCAGCCCATGGAGGAGGAGCCATGGGGCTCAGAAGCCAGCCTTGAGGTAAGATGAAAGAGGACTTCACTTGAACTCTGTTTGACTTGAAGAGGTTGCAATTTAGTGTGACTTAGGGGTGGACAGTGTGGTATTTTCTGCTACCCCTTAAAGGATGTGCTAGGGAAGGCCCTGGCCTAAAACCCCCTGATTGTTTAAACAAGTATTTGGGGAATACAATGAATGATATATGCAGTGTGCCATGTTACATATTGAGTGTTATTATACACACATACATATATACACACATGCACGCACATACATGTATACACATATATGTACATATGTGTATACATACACATGTGTGTATGTGTGTGTAGATATGCGTGTATGTATATACACACACACACACACATACTGGATGATATGTTTTGTTTAAGGCCATGTGGCCACTTTAGTAATTAGCTGTTATGTTGTTGTGAACTGTGAATGCTTTTGGTTTCTTGAATAAGGTTCAGTCTTGAATGAATAGAGTGTTTCTTATACCTTGTGATTAGACTCTTAAAATTATTCCCAGCAGCAGCCCTCAGGTGTGCTGTCTTGATTGGCATTATAGGGACACAAACACAAATATAAAGACAGCCTTGGACTCAAAGAGCTTACATTCCAATAGGAGAAGACAGTATATATAGACATACGGACGACAGTCATTTTGGTTTGGAAAGTTAGGATGATGAGCTGAGGCACAGGAGAAAATTTACTGTGTACCATGCTAATAAAAAATGAGAGGAAATAATGAAGAAAAAACCAATAGGAATAATGCAATAGGAAAAAAAAATTAATTGGAGCAGTCGATACCTAACTGAGCTAAGAGCAAAGGGTTCCCTTAGTGATGGGAGCAAAAGAAATGCTTTAGCCTCCTCTGGACTCTATGGGTCTATTTTGTTATACAATCCACAAGACAGTGTTTTTTGAGTTTTAACCTAAATGTAGATGGGGGAGTTTTGGAGAAAGGCTGTTGATTTCCATATGATTCTAAGACTCTATTCCCTAAGGGAAGAACCCTACATGTTTTATGATGGAGAAAGCAATTTTATAGGGACCAGGCTTTTCCTATGAGGGAGAAAGCAATTTTTTGCCCTTTTTCTTCCTTTGTCTTTGAGTTGGGAAAGGCCTTTGCAAGCAACAGGACAAACAGTAACATATGAGAATTTCAGAAAATGATGTCTGCTTGTTAAAATTGTTTAACACTGAATTTGGGAGTGAATGTAACAGCTCCAACGCACCAACTAGTATCCAGGTTAAGATGAGAGATACTTGGGGGGCGGAGCCAAGATGGTGGCGTAGAAGCAGCAAAGCACCACAGCTCCCACACAAACACGCTAAAAAACTCATAAAATGGGACGCTAAACAGATTTTCAAGCTCCAAAACTCTCCACAAGACAGGCAGCTACAGG
>CM053599.1:199625986-199643270 GCA_028646575.1 Pseudocheirus occidentalis
CTACCAGAAAATAGGAGAGCAGAGCAGGGGAGGGGCTTTACAGTGGGATTGCTGTTATGGGGTTGGGGCAGGAGCAAGATGGGGAGATAATGTGTAATTCAAAAAATGTAATGAAAATAAGATAATACTGATAACTCTTAAAAAAAAAGAGAAATGCAATGTGTGTCCTGGAAAAAAAAATATTCTTCTCATTGATTGAAATGACCACTAGATACCTTGTGCCTGATTGAAGGAGAGTTGATGAGAGCTTGAGAGCTAAGGTATCCTTTTCTTTGGGCTTTCAGCTTCAAGAGACAATATAGACACAGTTCCAGTTTCCCTTCAGGGAGAGATCCCTGAAAGCTGACCAGGTGAAGACTAAGAAGTTGGCATACAAATGAACTGCCACTTCTGTCGTGTCCCTAATCCCAGCTTGATAATATTTGACTCTTCAATGAATTTCACATTGGAAAAAAATAATTGAGTAGTGTGTGTATATGTGTGTGCGTGTGGTGGGGGGGGAATGTATGTATGGTGTGTGTATGTATGTGTGTATGTATGAGTGTATGTGTGTGTATATGTGTGTATGTATGGTGTGTGTGGGTGTGGGTGTGTGTTGAGCTGAAACATCTCACTCTCTAAGAGTATTTACTCTGGGTATTTTTTGGTATATTCTAATCTGTACATAACTCCTCTGACTTAGGCTTGCCATCAGACTGGGATAAATGGATTTATTTACTATTCATTGTATGTGATGGTCATTGTGGAAATGCCATTTAGTGAGAACACCTTTTGATAATTTGAAACATTCCTTTCCCATTAAAGGGATATTAATATAGAAGCAACTTGAACATAAACATTATTTCCCCTAGACCAATAATATTTAGAGGGCAGGTAGAATTAAAAATGCTACCCTATTACCTTCTCTCTGAGGAGAACAGAGTACCCAGAATAGTGGATTTTATCTCCTGTTCTCCTCTGGGCAAGAATCAACATCTTCCTTAAAGAATGGTGGCCAGAGGAAACTCTAGAGATATCTATTCATGCTTCCTTGCTAAGTACATCTAGATACACACACACACACACACACAACATACATTGGCAACACACATACACATACACATCTTCCATGGATATTGATATAAATATACATGGAAATATATAGATATAGATATTAAAATGGATATCCCATAGGCATTGAATACTCAACATTTCTAGAATAGAACTTAATTGTCTTTCTTCCCCAAACCCTCCCTCTTTCCGAAATTCCCTTTTATTGTCAACAGTGCCACCATCTTCCAAGTTATCCTGGCATACAACCTTGGAATCATTATCCTTTATTCTTCACTTTTACTTACTCCACAAATATAGTTCAAGCCCAAATTTTATCTTTTCTACTTTTACAACATCTTCTTTCATACAAGTATATGAGACCTCATCATTTTTCACCTGAACTACTACAGTAGCTTATCTTTGTTACTTTCAGTCTCTCTCTTCCCCCCCTTACTTATTTTCCTAACAACTCACCTCCTTACTCCCTCCTCTCTAATTGTGGTTTTCTTGGGGGCTAGATCTCAAAGTATCTCAGCCTTCTCCCACACTGGGCAATTCATGGTTCACCAGCCCACAGTTATGAATGTGAATGGGATGAATCCAATTACAAAATGGAAGAGAACAGCAGAATGGATTAAAAACAGATTGACAAGTTGTTAAAAAGAAACACACTTGAAACACATTGATGATATCTAAATTGAACTCAACATTCATATTCCAATTTTTCTGAGGATTGTTTTACTTTAACATTTTCATTTGGATTTTTGACCAAGTCCCATTTTATTAAGAAAAATGAAACTTTATTAGCATGAGTGCAGTTTGTTAAAGCAGACGGATTTATTTTCATTGTTTTGTTTTAAAAATATTTCTATTTCTGTAAAAATAGATAAGGCTTAAATACCTTAAGCAAAATGTTAAACCCATTTTGTCTCTTTGGTGAATTAGATCTTCAACATTTGGGCAAAGAACCATAACATCTCTTTGGTTGTTGGGTTGCTTGTATTTTTTTTAATGTATTACTGCTTTTCCTATTTTGATCATCCTACTTCCAGTAAATTGATGTTTTTAATAAATTGTTTGTCATATGACTATCATAGATTATAATTAAATTCCAAGCTTGAAAAAAAAAGTAGTAATTTGTTTTTTACAAGTTATGCATGTCTGTATTGAAGACTATTTTTCAGGTTTTTTAATGTGTTCAATGAAGGGGGACAAAGAAGTTGTTAATGAGAGGAATAAACTAATGAAGAGAAAAAACAAAAGTTTTAAAGAACTTTGAATAAACAACTGGAGTAAAAGATGTCTTCAGAAATGTGTATGATATAAAGAGAAGATTATCTGGTCAAGTGGTCAGGATGAAAGAAGAAAAAAAGAGGAGCCAGATTGCTCCTCTGATATTCTTGTTGAATAGGAGAAAATCGCCTATTATTATGGACAAATTCCCTACTATAACCAAATCACAGTAGGACAGGATGGGCATGTATGAATGGATTGATATCCGCATCAGTGAAAGGAACATCCATGTCAATGAGCTCAAATATCCATCTGTATATATGAATAATCACAGTAATAGATCTAGCAATGAGGGCTGCTTAAAAAGCCATGTTTAATCCAGTCTTCTCATTTTACAGAGAAAGAACTGAGGCTCAATGAGATTTTGACCTGCCCAAGATTATACCAGTAATAAACAGCAAAGGTGGTGTCCTAAGTCTTGTCTTCTGATGCCAAATCCAGTGCCCTATGCAAGGTACTAGGTTAGATATTGAGGATTCAAAAATAAAAGTGAATAATAGTTCTTTTTTCTTTTAGGACAGTAACCTGGGGCATACAACATGTGAAATAGTTAAGTAGGAACAAAATACTTTAAGATTAGGAAGAACAGTAGCAACTAGGAGGATCAGGAAAGACTTTCCATAACAGGAGCACCTAAGCTAAGCCTTAGGAAGGCTCAGATGAACTGAGGATGCTCAGAGACAGAGGTTAAGAGACCATGTAGGTCATAAAAGGATGACAACTTTTGCAAATACATATAGTTAAGTGATAGAATGCCAAGTTCAGGGAAAAGCAAAGACAGGCTTCCCAGCAGTATATGTACAACATGTAGTGCACATTACCACAATCATATCAAATTCCCTGGGTTGTTGTGAAGAAAAAAATGAGATAGTATTTGTAGTCCAGTGGTGACACGTAGTAAGTATTGTGAATCATTTCGGGGGGCCCATTATCTGAGAAAGGATTAAAACCTGGATTGGCCAATCAGGAGAAAGACATTTTTGGCGCACTCTGAGCTTAAGCTACCATAATGTCTTACATGCTCTGGCTTTGCTCTCTGAGTGAACCCAGAATGCCCTTTCCTGTGTCAACAAATACAAAGTCAAATGAAGTTGACTGGGAGTATTATGTTTATGACGGCCAAGGAGAAGGTGTCTTGCACTAGACACTATCTTGAGTAATGTGACTTTTCTTGTGTTTTCATATGTTATATCATGTTAATGATAAAAGAAACACAGATACCCTGGATCAAATATTTCAATTGACACCATGATCTTCTTTATTTTATTTACAACCTATCCTATTAAGAAACTCCTTTCTCATATCATGGTTCATATAGAGAGAGATGACCATTTTGGTTGACATAGGCACCCTGAGTTGGGATTGTTCTAAGTGTATACCATTTTTTGCCTACCAGATTGACCAAAATGACTGAAATGGAAAGTGACAAATGTTGGGGGAGATTGGAAAAAATTCAGACATTTATTCATTGTTGGTGGAATTGTGAACTGATCCATTTTGGATCATTTTGACCATTTTGGAGAGCAGTCCAGAATTATGCCCAAAGATTTATTAAACAATCTATTTTTGTGGTGGCAAAGAACTGGAAACTGAGGGGATGCTCATTAACTTGTGAGTTACTAAACAAGTTGTGGTATGTGATTGTTACAGAATGTCACTGTGCTATAAGAAATGATGAGCTCAATAATCTTAGAAAAACATGTAAAGACGTGCATGGAATAATGACGAAAAATGAGCAGAACCAAGAGAATATTTCATACAGCAACAGAAAAATTATTTTAAGAGCAACTTTGAGCAGAGCAGCTAGGTGGCATGGTAGACAGAATACAGCCCTGGAGTCAGGAGGACCTGAGTTCAAATTTGGACTCAGACATTTGACATGCTAACTAGCCTTGTGAATTTGAGTAAGTCACTTAACCCCAATTGCCCTCCAAAAAGCAAAAACAAAAAACAAAAACAAAAAACGAGATGATTGCACATGAAACTGTAAATCTACTATGTACAACTTGCTATCCTTCTAAATATGTTTAAACATAGTAAAATTATCATGTAAATTTCGATTTTTACTCTCCCTTCCCTCCCTAGAAATGGCCACCATTAGACATAAATAGATATACTTATATAGACACACACATGCAAAATTATTCTATACATACTTATATTTATCAGTTTAGTTCTCTGAAGACATAGCATCTTTCTTCATATGTCCTTTATAGTTAATTTGAGTATTTATAATAGTCAAAATAATGCATTCACTCAAAGTTGTTCTACTCACAGTCTACTCACTGTGCCACCTAACTGCCTCAATCATCTCTTTTAAAAATTATCCTTTGTTATTGAAATGCTTGTTGTATTCCATAAATTAAAAAATAAATACAATAATGTGTGGAGAAAGGCAGAAAAAAAGAAACCATAACATGCACAGTAGTCATACCCCAGTAAAACCATCTTGGCATTCAGACTAAATCAGGTTGAGGATAACCGACAGGCCTCAACCCCATCGGTGAGTTATGTATGTAGAGATTTATAAAATTTTTACACATAAAATCTACATGTAAAGCATGTAAAGGTTTTCCACAGTGGAACTGATAAATGAGAACAATTTGTCCTGATGACCATGAAGGAAGCAGAAGCAGAAACTGTGGCGCGCTTAAAGCTTGGTCAGACATCAAAGATGTTGAAGTTACCCACTGGATCCTTGGCTGTCATCACTCATCCTGACTTTTGTCTTGCTACTGGACTACAATTTTTCTAGAAGACTAATGATTTTGTGCAACTCTGTATTTCTTAAATGAAATTCACCCATGAGTCAAGACATCAACTGGTGATGTCATTGGTCCTCTTCATAAAATGAAAACAACAGACACTGAGTATAGCAATTGAAAGGGGTAGGAGAAACTAGTATTCTTAATCTCATTTGAAAACTCCTTGACCTCACAAAGAAAGTCTTGATTTTAATTGTTTTATTTAACCAGTGGCTCTCATCTGCTGTGATGTAGTCAACTGTCTTACAACTTCTTTTGTGTAATCTTCACTCCTTTATCTGTTTCCTTCATAGAAATTAAACAACGATAACACCATTTATCTTCTTTACTTTCGGAGGATTAAATAAGACTCTCCATCTTGTAATCATTTACATGTGACAGTACAATTCATTATTGATTCATTAATTAAATAGATTTTTAGCCTGCTCTATTCATCAAAGTTGACCAAGTTATGATTTTTTTTTAATGCAGCAAGGTTCTGCTAAAAGAGAGGAAGGAATTAGAGGGATGAATTATAATTATGAAGTTCTTGTCAAGCACAATTCAATATGTCATTGTGGAGCAATGGACAGAATGTTGGATCTTAAGTCAGAGAACTTACATCAAATTTCACTTATACTCTGGTGACCTTTTTGGCAAACTGAATAACTCCTATAGACTCCTGCTTTTTTTCTATTAAATGGGATAGAAGTGCATTAAATTACTTCCAAGGTTCCTTTCAGACATAAAGCTATGAACCTATTCTCTCCTAGAGGTAGGTGGAAATATAGAACAAAAATGCAAATAAGGAACCAGAATTCAAGATACAGATTTTGATGTTATCAGAGAGATCACAGTGGGAGGTATGAAAATGGATGAACTCTGCAATAAAGAAAATGTCTAAGAAGAAAAAGAGAAAAATACTGGAAAAGTTAAAGGTTAAGAGAAACTATAACAGGAAAGGATGCTAAAAAAGATCAAGCAGAAAAATAAAGAGGATAGTATGAGATCACGGAAACAGTTGTAAGTTCATTTAAAAGAGTGTCCTCTTAACACAACATGTATTATTTATCAATAGGCTTTCTTGAAATGAAAATTTATTGTTACATATTTTAAATCCTCTCATGTTCTGCTATGTACATGACATGCAATTTTTTTTCTTTCTTACTCCATATTTAAGTTTATGATATGTTTTTGTTTCTTTAAAAATAAATGTTTAAAAAAGGAATGGTCATGTAAAAAATGTAGGAGAAGCCAATGAGAATGAGAACTGAGAACACTGAATTTAGCTATGATGCATTACCTCTGTTGCACCCCCTTAAGGAGGTTAAAGAAGTATACTGGACAACAAAGATGGATATCTGCCAACCAGCACAAGAAATCCCCAGTGTACTCTGACTCAAGAACTAAAGAGATTGTAACTTTGTCTAAATGGACACTTTCGCCTCCTCATTCTTTTTTTTTTAATTTATTTTCTTGATTACATCATTCATTTACAGTTTTGAGTTACATTTCTCCCCTTCTTTCCCCTACCCCCAAGCCCAAAACAGTGATCCCACCGTGAAGACCCTCCCACAATCTGTTCCCCTCTATGTCCTCCTCTAACGCCCCTCTAACTTTCTAGTAGGGCAGGGAAGGTCTCCCTACCCCTGTCCCTGAATGTCTTATTTCCCAGTTGCATTTGATTGTATAGCTTTAAATTCTAGATTCTTGCAATTCCTCCCTTGTCACCCATTCCCACTGGGAGGAGCAGCAATTCAATACAGGCTGTATATGTGTAATTACGCAGGACATCTCCATGGTGGGCATATTGTGAGAGGCTGATTGTATGTCCCTCCTTCCTATCCTGCACCCCCCCCTTGTTTTGTTCTCTGCCCTGTCCCTGTCCCTTTACTGATCACCTCCTCATTCTAAAGGAGAGAAGGGAGAGCAGAAATTTCATAAGAGGCGAGAAGTGAGTTAGTACTGATCAGGACATCAGGAGCTTCAGCAGTGTCCCAGGGAGAAGCTTCAAGAAGCCTTAATGAGAAAGTAGGGTAGACAACCTGAGGTGCCAGGCTCTGCACAAGTAACTTTATCTAGCCTTGACACTACAGGTAGGGAGGAGAGGAAGATGTTGGGAGTACTGATGTTGGGACTGTCTGAATAGTAATATACTTATCTATGTCTATTGTGCTACAGAGATAAAAAAAAAACATTGATTCTCTATTTCCATCCTTTCCCCACCTTCTTTTTTCTATCTCTTAGGAAGAAATAAATCTGCATTAGCCCTCTGAACACAGCACTCTAGGAGTGGTCTGTCTAAAGCAAAGTACAGCAGGAGTAACACCTTATTAGCGCTGTATACTAAGACTTTGGAAGTCAGTCTACCTTTTTGTGTGTGACATAACACAGCATTGATGAATACTGAGCTTATAGTCCAGAATTCCTAGATTTTTTTCTTTTCGGGTAGCCTACTATCTAAATATCTGTTATATCGCACTTATATGGTTGATTTTTTTTTTGCCTGAGACTTTGCATTCATCCTACTGAATTCCATCTTATTAGATTCAGTCCAAAGTTCTAGCCTGTCAATATATATTTTGGATCCTAACTCTATTAGCCACTGCTTTTGCTATCACTCTTTGTCACCTCCAAAGTCAGTAAGCATTCCATCTAACTTACAGAAGAAAAGACAAGAGTATGGGTGCACAAAAAAGTCATAGCACAAAATTCAGGAGGTGTAATAGTAACATAATTTGAAGATCCCTTTGCAGCTGCAAGCTAATAGGTACTTAGCACTTAGTTTCAAGTTAATTATATCAACCTTCTGTTAAGAAACAGAAGGTAGGAATACCCGTTGCTAATGTAACAGGAAAGTGCTGAACAGGAAGGAGCTAATACCTTACATAAGGAAAAACACAAGCTGGAGAGTCAGAACTTCTCTCAGTGAGCACCTGGAGGACGGGCTGCTACTGCTGGACTGAGGACTGAATTGAGAATTGAGAAGAACTGAGAAGAAAAATGAGAACTAAGAACAAAACTTCTTGGAGAGAGTAGCTGGAGGCTGGGGAGGAGAGGCCCAGGATGGAGAAAGTGATTTTGACTTTGAGGACAGAACTGGAGAAAGTGATTTTTTATTTCAGGCCTCTATTTGGAAGCAGAAGGGCTTTTGAGGGAGAAATGGTTACCCCAGGATGGGCAGATTTGCCTTATTCCTCTCTAGCCAGAGAATGGACAAAAAGCACAGAACTTATGGTGGTGGAGCTTCTTCTGAGAGCCAACTGAAACTCCTGCTGAGAGCTTCCAAGGGCCAGCCAGAGCTGCAGAAGACTTCTGAGGGCCAGCTGGAGGTGCCAGAAGAAGCATGACTGTGGTGTCAGTACTTTGTCTGTCTGTGGCTTTGTTAAGCATTGTCTTCCCAGGAACAGAAACTGTGAAGGACTTGAGGTGGACTGGATACTGAGAGCTTCTATACCGAACAGGAACTGCACAGAGAGCTGGACAAGAAACTGAGAGCAATCTGCCTTTGAAATCAGGTGGCAGTTGGTTAGATTCAGGCAGGAGCTAGGACCATGGAAGAGGAACTATGGAAGCTGAGAGCCTGCCTCAAGTCAAGATAAAAAGACCTCTCCTTGGGTATTTAATGCTGACTGATGAAGTTGTAATTTACTTGCGACCCAGGGGTGGATGGCCTTTGTACCTTCCACTACCCCTTAAGAGGGTACCTAGTAGTGACTGATGAAATTGTAACTTAATTATGCCCCATGGGTGGAAGACTTTGACTTTGGTACTTTCTGATTGAGCTAAGGTCTTTCTGGTTGACTGAATGAATATGCTTTGCTTAAAAACTATGAGACCACTTTGGTGAAAACTGTGTAGCCATTTTAATGATAAGTTGTGAAGTTATAACATTCTAAATGCTGTACTTTGATTTCTGTGAATGTTTTGCTCTGATTCATTACTGAATAAATAGTTTGCTATACTATGTAATCAGAACCTTGAAAGCTGTTCACAGCAGCAGTCCTCTGGAAAGCTGCTCATTCTTGGCTTTACAGGTCATATCACACTAGCAAAGAAGGTTGAATTCTTCTCCTAGGGCAAATGACATCTTATCTCTTTCTTGTGTAATGTTGCTATCTGAATGTGGGTGAACTGTCACAGAGAGGGAATGCTAAAGTACTAGCCCCAGAAATCTTTATCTCAGGTTCTGTCTCTAGTGAAATAATAGCGGCTCTGGAAAGGAGCGGGAACTCTTCCTCACTTAAATCTAACTCCCAGATGGTATCTTTTGATAGTCCCTACCACAGTCAAAAGAAGGTCAGAGGCCAACAGAAGAATTCTGTCCCTGAACAAAGCAGGAACAGAGATGTTGTATTTACCTAATAACGCCTAAAATTTCAACTTTCTAAAAGTCCTTTTCTTTGAAGACTACTGTGAACAATACAGGCATTCATTTGTGATAACAAAAGCTAAAACAACAGTGATTGAGAAAATAATAATGTAATTGGGCATTACAATTAGGGACCTGGAAGAGTCAACATATAAAGAATTCAGAGATATATGGAAAGACTTACATGGAGTGACAGGGAAGTAAGAACGCAGTCTTACGCTCTGTAAACAACGTAAATAAAGTTAGTATAAAGAGGCAACAAAACTCGGGTCAGATAAAATGGTCAATGCTGGAGACATACTGTCAAAGTTAGAGTGCACATCCTTCCTTACTGTCAACATTTCATAAACCATTTGAGGATTATACTTTGTATTAAGCTTGCTTAGATATTTGTTGTAAAGTATCTGATGTGTTAAAACAAGATATATTTTTTTAATTAACTTAAAAAATACAAATATTAGCTGGAAGCAGCGTCATGTTAAATCCATGTCAGGAATCAGTGTGTCACCTTGAATTTGTTTGTCAAATTAGCTTGTTTTTCTTCTTCATTTTCAAAGACTATGCCATCAGGGAAATAATGACATGAGTTGCAGTTGACTTGGATTTGAGTGAGGGAGGCTGTGCAAGGTCACCAGCCTTACTTTCTCCTCCAGAACCTTCTGGGTCCAGTGACCTGATATTCATGAGGATGACTGGAGATGGCCCAGGATGCCATGGGAGACCATGGCCCTTTTAGGTTAAGGCCTTTACATGTACTCACCTAGAGTAAGGTAAGACCCATTCAGGGAGGAAGCTTCTTTAAGAAGTGAGTCAAGGGATGGCTCCTTTAGTTAGAAAAAAAAGAAAAAAAATTAAACTGGGAGGGGAAGACTCTCAGGGTTGCTCTACCAAAGAGAAACAGTTACCGTTGACATTCACTCTAAGACTAGAGGACCTTAAGTGGAGCTTGGGCAGGCACCTATTGTGATCCAAACTATGAGCTGAAGTCACCAAGCTGGGACCTGAACAGAACCCCTTCAGTGAGGAGAAACAAATCATATGTGGGAATAAGTAGGTTAACATAGTCAAGAAACACCATGATGGCCCTGAGTACCCAGAATGGAACAAAGTACCAAGGGAGAGGCTGAAGGAATTGGGGGACAGGAAGCGGAATCCAACAGCATGAGCCTTGTCTTTTTTATCTATAAAAAGGAGACGTATAGACTAAATATTGCATGGGCTTTCTTCTAGCTCTAATATCATATGAGAGCGCTTTATGGACTTTGCCTACCTTCCAATTTTGAGTGGGGACAACTCTGCTCACAGTTCTAGAGTTTCAGAAGATAAGGAAAACGGGAAAATTGAATCAAGGGACTAGTCAATTTGGCTACTCCAGCATAAGACATGGTTATAAATGAGATTGCAGTAGGAAAAAAAATGCAGTATTGATAGATTCATTCTTTTTATTAGCAAACACATTTGTAGTTGTTTTCACTGTTGCTGCAGCAGCAGCAGCTGTTTCTAATACATTAAAGACGTAAGCTCATTTCCACAACCAGCTAATGGTATGGTAAAATGCCACGTCTATTGAATTTAATAAAAGTCTTTTTTGTGACACAAGTGTAGCAGGAAAAATCTTAGGCTGCCTAACATTGGTGAAATTACATTTGTTATGCCATTTTAAATAAGGCGTTTTTGCCAACGAATTGCCCTTGTTTGTCTCTCTCAGGCAAGCTTCTTCTACATCCAAGAAAAACATCTGCTACAATTAAGGAATAATTTACTCTGGTTACCGAGGCTGTCAAAAAACATTTCTGCTTTCTGATCCTTTCTTCTTAGCTTCTGATTCCAATCAAAGAGTGTCTGTTAGATGCAAACAATTGGTTAAATAGGTTGCAGAACTTAAAGCCAATTTACTTCGTATATCTAAAACAGGGATTTTTAACCTGAGGCTCATGAACTTGATTTATAGGATACTAAAACTCTCCCTCTCTCCCTCCCTCCCTCCTCTCTCTCTCTCTCTCTCTCTCTCTCTCTCTCTCTCTCTCTCTCTCTCTCTCTCTCTCTCTCTCCCCCACTCTCTTCCCCTCCCCCCCGTCTTTTCCTCCCTCTCTCCATCTTTCCCTCCCTCTCTCCTTCTCTCTCTCTTTCTCCCTCTCCATACATATATATAGATATGGATATAGCTATATTTATTTTAATTTTAATAAAACTGGTTCACTTGTTTCTCTTTTAATCCTATGTATTTTATTTAATTCTGAGGAGTACATGAGACATGTCAGACTTCCAAAAGGGTATATAACAACAACAACAAAAAAAAGGTTAAGAACTACTAATGTAACAATGACTTTTCCTAATATAAAAAAGCATCACTACTTTTAGCTAAAAGTACTCACAGATGAAGGGTAGTACCAGGGTGGAATTTTTTTTTTAATAGACGTTTCTGATGCTTACAATATGATGCCTCCCACAGTAAGTTTTTGACTAGAATCTGGCAACCTAACCCCATGGAAATGGAAAAAATCTGTCTAAGTTTACTAAAAGTGCATTCAATTGATGATACTGGATGTTCTCCAACTAGGGCATTAAAGAATGTGTGCGGATTAATCTCTATTTGCCAATCTTTTGAATTTTGATGATGCTTTGAACATTGAACCTACAGAGCATTATTTGTGGAACAATATAATCTTAAGCATTACAACAGATGATCAAGGATTACAAGCCCCGGGTGTGTGTGTGTGTGTGTGTGTGTGTGTGTGTGTGTGTGTGACTTTAAATACAGAAAGCAAACAACCATTGTTCAGTATCATCCTTTTCCCAATCCCTCCAGGCAGCTGGCAGAACAATGAATAGAACTTTCGTCCTGGAATCACGAAGAAATGAGTTCAAATCCAGTCTCAGATACTTATTAGCTGTGTGACACTAAGCAAGTCCTTTAATCTCTGCTTGACCACAGTTTCCTTAAATGGAGATAATAGCACCTATTTATAGGGCTGTTGTAAGGAGAAAAGGAGATGATATCTATCTGAAGAAAAAAAAGCACTTAGCACATATTTGGCATTATATAAAGATTTCCCTCCTTCCCCCTTCCCCCACGCTACCAGTTACACTGGATTGAATGATTATACTGAAGGGATTATTCTTAAGTGTGCATTTCACATGGAGAATTCAATAGGAATACAAGACTTTGTGCATATTTGATTTTAAAAGTTGTTTGCCTTAAAATATTTACTGAATCCATACTTAATAAAGTACTGATAATGTTCTTGAGAAATTTTAAAAATTTATACTGACTAAAACTTGCTCATACTTTTTAATAACCCACAGGATTGGGGTGGCTAGGTGGCGCAGTGAATAGAGCACCAGCCCTGAAGTCAGGAGGACCTGAGTTCAAATCCGGCCTCAGACACTTAACACAAAAACTAGCCGTGTGAACTTGGACAAGTCACTTAAGCCCCAACTGCCCTCCAAGAAGCAAAAAAAAAGGCAAGTCACTTAAGCCCCAACTGCCCACCAAAAAGCAAAAAATAAAAATAAATAAATAAAGTAAAAAAATAAAAAATAACCCACAGGATTAATTCTTTACCCAGCTAAAATTGTGCCTGTTCACTGTCCCTTTAGAAAGGTAATCAGGGCCTCCCTGTAGACTTCTTTCTGTTATACAGGTTTTGGCAAACTATGGCCCATAGGCCCAACATGTCTTTTTGTTTTTGTATAGACTGTGAACAAGGAATGGTTTTTATATTTGTAAATCATAAATTTAAGCATAGGCAAAAACAGGCAACAGGCCAGATTTGGCCCACAGGCTTTAGTTTACTGGCCTCAGAATAAGGTAATGAGACAGTACCATTTAATGGGATAGCAATTCTTTCAATTCTTCCAGGAATATTGACCTAATTATATGGCTCTAAATGCCAGAAGGCATCAGATTGTTATGTACATCCTAATGGAATGTTTATTCTACTTGATGTAAGCGTATATTTGGAATAATTTTGTAATTTACTAAAATAATAACAATAAAATGAAAGGTAAGCTTAACAACAAGCAATTAAAATAAGCAGCGTGCAACTCACCACCTGTTTCCTCCAACCACTTTTTCCCATACCTCCCTCCAGTCCTGGAAAGATGTCAATCCACTTGTCCCATTTCCCTGAACTGGCTTTTCAGTACAGAAGACAGAATAGCAGAATAACATCAATAGATAATTGCGTTTCTTAACATAAGACCCAGAGAACTACAGAAGCTCCAAGTCATCCTTTTGCCATATTATCAGCGAGCAATCAAATAGGATTATGGAAACTCTAATGTAGTTTCTCAGGAATCAGAGGCTGTGGATGCTTGGATCAGGTCCTTCTTTGTTTAACAGGGGCTTTCTCTACTTTTTCTCCTCTCTGTCACTCCCTCAGTTCTCTGGAGTTTCATAGGATCATTTACTTTCCAGTCCTTTCCTTTTATTCAACTGCCATCTAGCACTATATTGCTGCCTATATATCACTCCTAAACTTCACACTTTGGGAGTGCTCATCACTAAGTGAATTTTTATGTGCATCACTGCAAAATGCTCTACAATTAGAAAGCATTTGCTTATGCTATCCCTCAACTTTTCAAATGTAGTAGAAAACTGGAAGAGAATATTATCATCATATAATCACCTCACTTTTCTACCTCAATTACATGTTAGTCTGAATGAATTAACATAGTGTTATTGCAAGAAATGCATGGTTGTTTTATTTTTTAATGGACATTCTTTAGAATGTTATCCAGGGATTAGTCCATTAAATAAAAGCTCTACTCGTTGGTGGAGATTGATTCCTCTGCACTTGGGTGAGGGGGCAGTGTTGATGAGAGCTGAGGAGAGATCTGGTAACTTCTGGCCTCTAGCTTTGAGACAGGATATATGTGTTTTCAGATTCTCTTCAGGGAAAGCTCCCTAAAGGGAGAAAATGAATCTGGAAAGAAGCCAGCATACAGAAAAACCCAAACTTTAATCATGTACCTATCCTCAGCTTATAATACTGAGACTTTAGGAAGTTCCCATTAGGTGAAATCTGGGACTTTCTCTATTGACCGACCTGAGAAATTTCATTCCTAGTGGTAGAGCTCATTTACTCTGCATATTGCTCGACACGTTCTCATCTGCGCAACTTCCTTGATTTTTTTTTTCCCACTGCCTTGGACACATGGGCTTTGTTTAGTCTTTGAGTAACCGGCATTTAGAGGGAAGTTGAGTCTAGTCTTTGATATATAGCATGAGTGGTACTTTCCCTCTTAAGGACGGCTATCAGGAAGGCAACATGAAATTAAAAATTTTTTCCCTGAGGTAAAAATATTTAGGGAAGGGCAGAAAACCATAATTCTAACCCATCACTCAATCTTTCTGAGAAACAAAGAGTGACTTATGGCCCCAACCTAACAGTCCCTTCCTAGTAGGAATCCCTTAAAAAAGATGGCCAGAAGAGAATCTAAAGATATTCCTCCCTGTGAGCCATACCTAGATAAACCAAGTTGACACAAATAACCTGCATAGGCAAAATACACACACACACACACACACACACACACACACACACACACATACACACACACACACACAGTAGCATCAGTCTTCATCTATGACATGAAATATTCATATAGATATGAAATATACCTATGAAATATTAATATATGTGAAGCAGAATTAGAGTCTCCTTTGTGGAAGAGGACCACTTGGACAATGAGTTTAATTAAATTTAGTTAATTAATTTAATTATAATGAATAAATTAACTAAACATTAATTTATGCCATTTAAATTCGATCTGCTAAAATCATTCGATTTGCAGGCACTTCTCTCTCTTGGTTTCCTTACCAGTCTGACATCTCTTCCTCAGTCTCCTGTACTAGATAATCATCCGCATCTTGCCTCCTTAAATCAAATATTTCCAGGGCTCTCCCTTGGGCCCTGCCTCTCATTTCTCAGTCTACATCCTCTCTTCTGAAGATCTCAACTTCAGTAGATTCAATTATCATCTATATGGTGATTGCTGCCTAATGTAGCCCTTTCCTAACTCCAATCACTCATTGTCAATGCCGGCTAGATATCTCCTCTGGATACATCACAGGTATGTCAAAATCAGCACGTTCTAAAAAGAACTCGTCATCTTCATTCTTCAAATCTGGATCTCCTTTGGGATCCTACCAAATATTCTCTGTGACATATAACATTTTTTTATTTTTAGAAACACGCAAATAAGCTTTTGACAGTTTCTGTTTCATGCATATCTATAGTTATCCAAAATATCCTTCCCCCTCCCTTTTCCCTCCCAGAGTCATATGACAAATAGTATTTTTAGAGAAAGAGAAAATCAGTACAACTAATTAATTAATACATTAAGAGTCTGAAAATGTGCAATGTATAACACCTAGGGACCTCCCACCTTTATGAAGGGGTAGTTTGGGGGTGTCTTCTCATATCTCTTTATTTGAATACTGATTGACTTTTATCATGTTTTTATATTTTGGTTTTTTGGTGTGTAGTTTTTCTGTCCAATTACATTTTTATAATGAACTGTGTATACTGTTTTCTTGGCTCTGATTATTTCATTCTGCATCAGTTCATGTAGATCTTTCCATGCTTCTCTGTATTCATCACACAAATCGTTTCTTACAGCACAGTACCATTCTATTGCATTCACGTACTACAATTTAGTTACGCATCGTCCAGTAGATGGACATGTATTTTGTTTCAAACTCTTAGCTGTCACCAAAAGTGCCGATGTAAATAACAAATGCAATCTTAATAGTTATATGAGGGAAATTCAAAACAGAGAAATATAGACAAAGATTCATAAATATCAACACAAGATTATAAACAATGTAAGCAAAGATGCTACAGCAACATATTAAAAAAAAATCATACACTCTGACCAGACTGGATTTAGACCAGAAATGAAAGGTTTGTTTGATATTAGAAAAACTATAGGGGCAGAGGGGTGGAGCCAAGATGGCGGCGTAGAAGCAGCAAGGTTCCGCAGCTCCCACACCGCCACCCTAAACACACATAAAATATGAGCCCAGACAAAGTCTAGGAAAGTCTAGGACTCTCAGACTCACAAAAATACAGAGAACACAGCTCTTGCTGAAGGCAGCTCGGCAGCAGGGTCTCATGGGGCAGCCAGAGTGGAGGCTGGAACAGCCAGAAGCCGAGACCGAGGCCAGGCCTGGGGCAGTGGGGAGGAGCCAAGCGGAGCCCTGCAGCCAGCCCGCAGAGGTTCTACAGCCTACAGCACCCTCACATCTGCCAAGGCGTGAGGAGCTTGACGGGCAGAGCGCTCAGAAGCGGAGCAGAGACCCGGCCAGCCCAAAACCACAGCCACGGCCAGGCAAGACCTCAGGGCGGCCAGGAGGAGCAGCAGAGCCTCACAAACAGCAGCTTGAGTCTGCTTCAAAGAAAATCTAAAGCACTGGCCTAAGGGGATCTTTAAATCTTCAGACACGGTTAGTGAAAGTGAAACTTTGAAAATTAATTTGGGAGTAAAGCAGTTCGGCTATTCTGCCCCCCAGGCAAAGAAGCAGTGAGGGAAGGGAACTACTGGATCCACCAGTGGCCCCCACCAGGCTGCTTCAGAGCCCCCGGCCTGCAGACTCAGCAGGGGGGCTGAATCGATTGATCAGGGCTAAGTGCTCTTGCCTTGAGTGGCCTGGATCTGGATCGTGGTCTTGGGTGGTGGTCCTGGGGTGCACTTTCAGCAAGCCAAAGCTAGGGGGACTTGCAACACCCCCATAATAGGCCGGCAGTTGGAAAAACCCCAGTGATTTGGAACAGAGTTTCCCCCTTGGAAGCAGAGTTTCACAGAGCTAAAAAAAACCAACCAATTAATTGACTGG
>CM053599.1:199643770-199696629 GCA_028646575.1 Pseudocheirus occidentalis
TTTAAGGTGTTATTTTCTTCAGTCAGGTTGTTGACTCTTTCTTGCATCATTCTCATTTCCCCTCCCAATTTTTCCTCCACTTCTCTTATTTGGTTTTCAAAGTCCTTTTCAAGTTGATCTATGGCTTGTAGGCAATCTTCATGTTTCTTGGAAGCATTTGGTATAAGAGTTCTGGCTGTGTTGTCTACCTCCTGTTCCATGCTTTGATCCTTTTTGTCCCCAAAAAAGGATTTTAGAGTTTGGTTGTTGTTCTTATTTTGCTTCCTTTTCCTACTCATGATGCCAGTAAATTATTTGTGTTTTTGGTTCCGTGGAACTCTGCTTCCAGAGGGGAAAGCTCTGTCCCAAATTGCTGGGGTTTTCACAGCTGCTGGAGGGGGCTGTTGCCACCCCCACCAGCTTTGGCTTACTGTAAATGTATCCCAGGACCACTACCCAAGGCCACAATCTGGATCTAGGCCACTCAACGCAAGAGCACTTGGCCTCTGAACAATGGCTTGATGCCCCCTGCAGTCTGCAGGCCACGAGCTCTGAAGCAACTGGGTGGAGGTGGCTGTTGCTTCCATTGCTTCCTTGCCTTGGGGGCAGTTTGGCAAGACTGCTTTTCTCCCTCAAATTTAGCTGAATTCCACAGACCTTTCTCTTAGTCCTTATTTCTCCTGGCTTGATAAATGTAGAAACTGCCTCAGCTGCTACCCATCTACTCTCCTGAAGACTCCAGCTGTGGCTCCTCCTGATTGCCTTGGGGTCAGGCCACAATTTCAGGCTGGGCTGGTTTTGGCTCCCAGACTGCTGTGATGAGCCCCACCTGCCGAGCTGCCTTCAGCCAGAGATGTGTTTTCTGTATTTTTGTGAGTTTGGGAGTCCTAAAATTTGTTTAAAGTCATATTTTATGGGTATTTGAGGTGGCTATGTGGAAGCTGCAAAACCTTGCTACTTCTACACCGCCATCTTGGCTCTGCCCCCAAAAGCCATAACTATTAATGAACAGAAGACAAACTTGAAGAAAAACAGGAAATACTAAGTAATAGCAGAATATTACTCCCTTACCCAGGGAATTGAAGTATGAGTAAAAGAAATACTTTCAAGACAAGTCAGAAACATACAGCATATTCTGATTCTAAAATTGGGGGATGAACTGGAGATGTGCCTGTATCTAAAAGAGGTAATTTTCCCTTGCCTTCCCTTCCCCAAAGGGAGAAGGAGTAACACATATCTAGAGAAGAAGGGTGAGCAAGTGAACAGGAAGAGAGACAAAGTAGTTGCTACAGTGTGAACAGTATGACTGGGAGTAGGGTTGGGAGTGGGATGAGAGAGGACAACAAATTGATATGTTGAGTGGGTTCTTAGAATCGTTGCTTCTGTGGCTGCTTAGGATAGCGACCAACATTTGCTTTACCTGATAATCTACATGGCTGACATGTAAGAAAATGGTGAAGGATGGAGCAGAGAAGCTCTTCATCTATACTAGTTAATGGACAGTGGTACTAGGTCTGGTCAGTTGGTCTGGGGCCTGGAGAACACAGGATTACACAATCAAAGAATCTTATGCTTTGAGGCCAGGACCAAAGGAGTCCTTCTGCTGATGTATACAGATGTTTGTTGCATCTTATCAACATCCATATAAGACATATGCTAAATAACCAGGCTGAAGCTGTTACAAGAATAGCAGTGGTTGGGAAGTGGGTTCAGTGTTAACATGGATGTTTGGGTGGTGATGCCATGTTGGGTTAAGCACAAAATTCTGTATGTTTGCATTCCTAATTAGTTATTATCTTTTTATTATTTAGTGAGACTTGCCATCATGGATTCAAATTTTTCCAAATTGCTAATTATTTTTGCTAATAAATTCTGCTTTCATAATTCTTCTTTCTCTTTTAAAACTGATTTTAGGAAAATTCTGATTTAAATCTATGTTCTCTTTGGAGAATATGGAATAGTTGCCTACTGTTGCAAAACTCTGGGTGGGATTGTGCTGCCCTGATAGAGTGTGGTAGGTGGTGGGAATGGATGATCAGTGATCACATGAGAAGTTAGAGATTGTTCATTGGGTCTTTATATTATTGATATTATTAGAGTCCTAGACAATAGAGATAGCTTTATTTATTTGTTTACACAGAATTTCTGTATTGGAGAAGTTTTAGGATCAGAGAAAATGCTTAAGCTCCCATCTCATTGGTTATGTAACCAACATGATGCTTTTTTCCCTCTTTCTTTGATGTCTTTAAAGTATAGACTTAGTATTGCTAGGTCAAAGAGTACCAACATTTTAGTATCTTCGAGGCATGGTTTTAAATTGCTTTCCAGAATAGCTTGGACCAGATTGCAGTTCCATCAAAAGAGAAGTAGTATGCTCTGTCCAACATTTGTCATTTTTCTCCTTTGTCATTTTTGCCAATCTGATGGGTGTGAAGTGAAGCATGATGGTTGCTTTGATTAGTGTTTCTCTAATCATTAGTGATTTGGAGCATTTAAAAATATGATTGTTGGGTGTTTGAGTCTAAAATAAAATTTAAAAATAATAAAAAGTATGATCATTGATAGCTTGGATTCCTTCTTTTGAAAATGTCTTGTTTATATCCTTTGATCATTTATCAATTGGATCATTTGCTTTTAGTCATAAATTTGAATCCATTCCTCATATATCCTGTGGATCTCAATTAAATCAGCAAAAAAAGAAGTTTTTACAGGCCTGCCTTAGATTGAGCAATATACATGTGTTCCATGTAAATTTAGATTTCCATTCTCCTTTCTAAAAGCTGGAAGGTGTCAGGTTTTGTTTTGCTTTTTTGTTTGGGTTGAAGGGGGTATATAGGGGAGATAAGTTGTCCTGTACTCCAATCCTCTCAGATTTTCTTGTCTAACAAAAACCAATCCCTTCAATTTTGAGGAAAAAATAATCTCTGTAGAGCGACCAGGTAGTTTAGCCGGCTGATCTTCAATACATCCCACGTCTAACCTCCTTCTGGGATATGTGACCCTGAGAATGTGCAAGTATAGTTTCTCCATATCCCTTGGAATTATCCAGGATCATTGCATTGCTCAGTTGCTAAGTCTTTCAAAGTTAATTACCTTTATAATGTCACTGTTACATTGTACATTGTTATTCCAGTTCTGCTCACTTCACTTTGCATCAACTTAGACAAATCTTCCCAGGTTTTTCTGGGTATACCCCATTATCCAGAGGGATAAAGTTGCAGCTGTGTAGGCTGGTGTTCCACAGTATGACCTCTGGTGGTAGGCATAGGAACTTTAAGGAGGGAAGGGAGGGGATGGAATGACTGGGTGAAATTTTCTATTAGCGAAGTGAACATGTGAATATTATAAACACAAGAGTAAAAGACTGTACATGGAACACTGGTTATATTGAAGACTTAGTTTATTTATCCAATGCAGTGAGTTCTAGGAACTATTTCATTCATTTGTCATTTGTGCTATATATGGTTAACATCTCTGGTAAGTATATATTTCCCTGCTTTATTTTTCAAGTGCTATTATTCTCAGTACATTAAATGAAGATGTCCATTATTCCATGTATCAATGAATCTTTTATGATCTTTGTATATAGAAGACACCTTGTGAGAGTAGAAGTTTTATGGCAGCATTTTCTTTTATCCAATTAAATGTCTTTTTGTGCACAACAACGAGAGGCATCATGATATAGTGGATACAGTGCTCTCCTGGCATCAGGAATCTCCTGGATTCAAATCTTACCTCAGATACAAGCTGTGTGACCATATGCAAGTCATTTAATCTCTCCTGACCTAAACTCATTTGTAAAATGAGAGGGCAGGACTAGATGGCCTTTCAGGTTCTTGCAAACTCTAAATCTATGATCCTGTGAAGTAATGCATAATAGCAACTTTTAAAAAAATGTTATATTTTTATTTATTTTGTCAAACATCTTCAAATTACATTTTAATTTTTTTATTTTTAGCTCCAATTTCCCTCCCTCCCTCCCTCCAATCCATCCTATACTCAATGAGATGGCAAGAAAAATCATATTCATTAGACATACTAGGTCAGGCAAAACATTTCCACATTATTGGAACATTGGCAAAAAAAAGCAAGAAAAATATAGAAAAAAGCTTCAGTCTAAACTGAGAGTCCATCAGATATCTATGGGGAGGTAGATTGTATTTTTCAACTTGGAATTGTCTCTTGGAATTGTCATGGATTGTTGCATTGGTCAGTGTTGCTAGGTATTTCATTGTTAATTGTCATGGCAATATTGCTGCTACAGTGCACATTGTGTTCTTAGTTCTGCTCGCTTAATTTTACATCAACTAATATAAGTCTTCACAGGTTCTTCTAAAACCACTCTATCATTTCTTTTGGCACAATAATATCCCATCACAATCACATAACTTAGGCAGTCATTCACCAAATTGAGGCTTCCCCTCAATTTCCAATTCTTTGACACTGCAAAAAGAGCTATTATAAACATTTTTGTAAATATGAGTCCTTTTCTTTTGATCTCACTGAAGTACAGACTTAGTAGTAGTATTGCTGGGTCAAAGAGTATGTACAATTTTATAGCCCTTTGGGCACATAGTTCCAAAGTATTCTCTAGAATAGTTGGACCGGTTTATAGCTCCATCTAAGTATATCTATTTTTCCATACACATCCACTCTCCAGCATTTGCCATTTTCCTCTTGCACCATCTTAGCCAATATGATAGGTGTGAGGCAAGATGTCAGAGTGGCTTCAAGTTGCATTTCTCTAATTAGTGATGTAGAGTATTTGGGGGTATGACTTGATGGCTTTTAATTCTTCTGAAAACTAACCTGTTTATATCTTTTGAACATTTGTCAACTGGAGAATGGCTCTTACTTTTCTAAATTTGGCTCAGTTCCCCATATATTTGAGCAATGAGGCCTTTAGCAGAGATATTTTCTATAAAAATTTCCCAGTTTCCTGTTTTCCTTTTAGTTTCCACTGCATCAGTTTTGTTTGTACAAGTCCTTTTTAATTTAATGTGATGAAAATTATACATTTTTTGTCTCCCATGATCTTCTCTAGCCCTTTTTTGGTCATAAAATCTTCCTTTATTCATAGGTCTGACAGGTTTATTTTTACCCCATGTTCTCCTAATTTGCTTATGACATCATCCTTTATGTTTAAATCACGTACCCATTTTGAGTTTACTTCGGTATACAATGTGAAATGTTGTCTTATGCCTAGTGTCTGCTAGATTATTTTCTAGTTTTCCGAGTAGTTTTTGTCAAATAGTGTCAAATAGTGAGTTTTTGCCCCGGTAGCTGGGTTGATCAGACACATGATTACTGTGCTCATTTACTTCTGTATATTGCATGGCTAAACTATTCCATTAATCAACCACTCTTGTTCTTATCCAGTTTTGATGATTATCTTTTTTTTAGTATAGTTTGACAACTGGTACTGCTAGGCCCCCTTCTTTCGCATTTTTTTGTTGTTGTTGATTCTTTTGAAATTCTTGACCTTTTGTTCCTTGAGATGAATTTTGTGATGACTTTTCTAGATGGAAAAAAAACAATTTTTTTGTAATTTTATTGGTATAAAACTGAATAAGTAAATTTAGATAGAACAGTGACTTTTATTATATTGACTCAGCCTACCATTAATAAGCAATTACTATTTCTCGGATCATTTATCCTGGCTTTATTTGTGTGACAGATGTTTTGTAATTGTGATCGTATAATTCCTGTGTATCTTGGCAGGTAGACTCCTAAGCATTTTTTTTAATACTCTCTGCAATTATTTTAAATGGAATATCTCTTTCTCTTCTTGCTGAGTTTTGTTAGTAAACATATAAAATTGCTGATGATTTGTATAAGTTTCTTTTATATCCTATAATTTTGCTAAAGTTGTTGATAGTTTCAACTAGTTTTTAGTTATCTTTCTCAAATCCTCTAAATATACCATTATGTCATCTGCAATAGTCATAGTTATTTTCTCAGAGTCTATACTTATTCCTTATACTTACATAATCCTTAATGTATGTTCTCTTTTATCACCTCTTCCCTTTCTCTTTACCTCTTCCTCTTCTCTGTCCCTGTTGGGTAAGAAAAATTTCTATACCCAACTGTTTGTGTATATGTGACCTTCTCTCCTTGAATCAGTTCATGAGTGTGAGGTTCAAACATTGCTTGTTTCCCCACTATGCCACACTTCTTCTTCTCCTCTATTGTTAAAAACTCCCTTTTACCTCTTTTATGTAAGATAATCTTCCCCATTCTTCCTTTCTCTTCCATCTTTCTCTCCTCCCTTCTTCTCTTGTAGTGCTTCCCTCTTTTTCACCCTTAAATTCATCTTTTGAGATCGTCCCAACATAATAAACGCACACCCATACTATCTGCCTATGTAACCATCTATTTGCTCTAATTGTGATAATGTTCTTAGGGGTTACACAGATAATCTCCCATTGTGGAGATCCAAACAGTTTAGCCTTGTTAAATCCTTTATGATTTTTCACTCATGTTTACTTTTTTATGTATCTCTTGAGTTTGGGATTTGAATATCAAATTTGCTATTGAGTTCTAGTTTTTTCATCAGGAATTCTTGAAACTCTTCTATTTCATTAAATATTAATTTCCCCCTAAAAGATTATATTCAGTTTTACTAGGTAAATTATTCTTGGTTGTTCTCCTAGCTCCTTTATTTTTTGGAACATCATATTCCAAACCCTCTGCTCTCTTAGTATCATGCTAATTGTTCCTCCTCAGCACTTGAATTGTGTCTTTTATTTTCTTCTTGACCTGGGAGAATTTTGGCTATGATATTCCTGAAAATTTCCATTTGGGAATTTCATTCAAGAGGTAATCAGCAAATTCTTTCAGTTTCTACTTTGTCCTTAGTTCTAAGATTTGAGAGAAGTTTTATAATTTCTTGAAATTTGATATCTAGTTTCTTTTTTTGGATCATATCTTTCAGGTAGACCAATAATTCTTTAGTTATCACTCCTCAATCTATTTTCCAAGTCAATTGTTTTTCCAATCAGACACCTTACATTTTCTTTTTCTTGTTTATTCTTTTGACTTTGTGTTGTTGTTCCTTGGTATATCATGGAGTCATTGGCTTTCACATGACTTCTAGTTTTTAAGGAGTTATTTTCTTCATTGATGTTTTATCCCATTTTCACCAAGCTGTTAATTCTCCTTCTATAATTTTATTGCATTGCTCACATTTCTTTTCCAAATTTTTTTTTCTCTACAGCTCTTATTTGATTTTTTTTAAAGGGGCCATGAAAAGGGCCTTTATTTTAATGAGGCTTAGGGAGAGCGATGTTTTTAGTCACTGAAGCCATAGAGGATTAGGCCCTGGAGCTTGAGTGTGTAGACCATGTCCATGGCATCTTCCTCTTGGTGTGCTCAATGTAGGTGATGGTGTCCCAGATCACATTCTCCAGGAACACCTTCAGCACACTGTGGGTCTCCTCATAGATGAGTCCCCTTCATGCCACCATGCTGAGCCAGACAGCAGATAGCAGGCTTGGTGATACCCTGGATGTTATCATGGAGCACCTTCCTGTGCTGCTTGGCACCCCCTTTGCCCAGCGCCTTGCCTCCTTTGCAATGACCAGACATGATAAACAACAACCACAACCAAACGTTGCTCTTATTTGATTTTTAAAATAATTTTTTACTCTTAAAAAAACTCTTTCTTTAGCTTTTTAGGGAATTCATGTTGGGCGTGTATCCAATTGGCGTTTTCTCTGAGACAGTTTTCAAGTCATTGCCTTTTTTTCTGAATTTTTGTCTTGAGCTTCACAGTAAATCATTGAAGTTTTTTGCAGTCAGGTTCTTTTTGTTGTTTGCTCATTTTTTTTTCCAACCTGCCTCTAGACTTTGGGCTTTATGTTAGAGTTGAGCTCTGCTCGCTTTTTGGAGGGATGCTTGCTCTGAGCTTTTCTCTATTATTTCCTGCTTTCGCAGCTTGAATGAAGGACCTGTAAGTTTTTAGTGCTTCCAATTTACTGTGATTCAGGAGAGGTCTGGTCATTGTCCTCCTGGTCTACATTTTGGTCTTTACATGGATTAGGCTCTTATTTCCTTGTGACTGTCATCTCTCTTCTCCTCCTGGAACTATCAGCCAGTACTGGGTAATGGGCAAGCAAGCTACTAAATGACACCCAATCCTGTACTCACTGCTAGTCTAGGTACCTCTGAGATCTCTTTCTGAACAAGTGTTCAGTACCTTCACTGTCACTGGACATTGCTGCCACCTCTCAGCTGTAATGCCATGCACTAGCAGCTTCCCAAAAGAATGCTACTATGAATAGCTTTTAAAGTTCTAGTTACACAGTATAGTGAACACTCCAGTTATTCCATCATAAATCAAAGCAAACATTCACAACAAATCACAATATAATATTCACAACATTACATCTTATCACAGAAAATTATAATATAGTGTTCACAACAGCTTAACATTAAAATGGCCACATAGTTTTCACCGAAGTGGTCACAGTATTAAGAACAAAGAACAAAAGAATAGTCATCTGATATCCCTAAGGAGGTTTTGCCTCCTCTCTCAGTCATTCAGTCATCTCACAATACAATAATCTTCCACTCATGGGGCACTTATATATTAACTTAATCAGTCACTTATCTAGCAATCAGTCACTAAGTGTCGTTAATCACTAAATATAATCATTAGAAAATTACACAAACCCCCACCCCTTGGTGTCTAGTAAACTTCTATTTCATCATACATTCAATATCCAAGGTGAGTCCTTTTCTTCATCTTGACTCAGGGTGGTCTCTCAGATTCCCTGGATCCCCTTCCATGGTCCCCTACCTGAATGCAACATACAGTCACCTGGATTCAAAGGCAGACAGCTCTCAGGTCCTTGTCTAGTACTCCAGGAAGTTCCTGCTACACACTGAAGTTCACAGGGTCCAGCACATTTCAAAACCTTCACAACTTCTATTGCCAGGAATTCAAGGATCAACCAAGCCACAAACAAACAAAGTATTATCCTGGTCATGCTTCTTCAGTCTTCCAGCAGTTCAGCTGGCCCTAGGACCCAGAAGAAATCTCAGCCTTCCAGGAGGCAGCAGCCACTTTGGCCTTCCAGACAACCTTCCTGGCAGCAGTTCCAGCCTTCACCAGATTCTGGTTTCATAGAAAACTCTAATTCAGTTCTCAGTCCAGTAGCAGCCCGGCTCCCGGATGCTGGAACAATTCTGCTTCCTCCACCAGGAGTAAAAATTCTTGATTCTGACTGTCTCTCCTCTGGAGCTACTCTTAAATACACACACACACACACACACACACACACACACACACACACACACACACACACACACACACACATTGTCTTCCTGTCTCAGCCAACACCTTCCTGTTATGTTAGCAACAGGAGCCAGAGTTCACGCCTTTTGTTTCTTTCACAGAAGTACTTCGTCTTTAGTTATTAAGGACTAAGTACCTGCTAAATTAATTACCATTACAACAGCCCACAGCTAGTACCACTTCTGTTGCTCTATGCTCCTATTTAACCTAGTATCCACAGACCTTTCTTTTTTGTCTTACTGAACTGTTCTGTGCTTGAAAAACTGACTCACTACGACTTTTTGTTGTCTTTCCCACTCAGAATTATGTTTAGGGTTTTCTATGGTCATTTTATACAAGAGGTTTGGCAGTTGTGACATTTTACTCTGTCATTTTGACCACCCCTAATTTTTTCCCTTCTAATCTGGAACCGATTTCACAATTTTAGTAGTCAGTTTCTCAAATTCATCATATGTATCCATTGTCCATATTGTGTGTTAATCTGTTAAGCTATAATAAATTTTTTTGGGTCTTTTTTCAATGCTTATAATACACTTCAATGTAGTTTCTTTTGATTCTTGATACTGAATTGTTTCTCAGCGTATTTTTCACCATAATCTCCTATACATGAAAGTCAGTAGGCAAATACATGATTTAATTTGAAGCCTCAAATTCTAAATAGAATGTTAAAATCTTCTTAGTTTATAAGATGTTGCTACATAAGCTGAACATATGTATATATGTACAATTTTAGGGGCGGCTAGGTGGCGCAGTGAGTAGAGCACCAGCCCTGGAGTCAGGAGGACCCGAGTTCAAATCCAACCTCAGACACTTAACACAAAAACTAGAAGTGTGACCTTGGGCAAGTCACTTAACCCCAATTGCCCTCCAAAAAGAAAAAAAAACTACATATGTACAATTTTCTAGGAATATGTCATTGGCAAAAGCAAACATTTCAACATACAAGTAAAAGAAAGAGGATTGTGTGCACCTATTAACTTCTTTTATGTAAATATAACCTAAATATCTCTGGGACATAGAGGAACACATATAGGAACTGAAATTCCGTGGGTCAAAATAGAACCTTTGGATTCATGGTCACAAGAATAAGCACAAGAACTTTAGGGGAAAACCACTAAGTCAAGATGCTCCATACCAGATGAGAAGAGAAAGGGACATAAGGTATGTGACATCAGGCTTGGGATTAATGGGTGGATAAATAAAAATACTCCAGCAGGTGTTTTGAATGGAGACAGACTGAGGTTTATAAAGCAACTTGAATTTACTCTCCTTGGGTGTGACACTGGTCTCTTCAAATACTTAAGAAGAGGGTGTGGCTGGAATAGATTGAATCTGAGGTAAGCTAAAGGAGAATGAAGTTTTAACTGCACCTCTTACCTCCACTGCCTTGTGGGAGATAGGAAAACTTCACCTATTATTTTCATTATTTCCCTATTTTTATAGAGAATTCTTGTGTAAAGAAACTCTCTCTACTCATGCAGTTTGGCACCTTTTCTACAATGTAATTTTAGAGTTGTCTAGAGAACTGAGAAGTTTAACGAATTGTTCTGGGCCAATTAGCCAGCACATGTGAGAAGAAAGACTTTACAGATCTTGAGGTCAACCATCTATACGGCAAGCAATATTGCCTCTCTCTGCTTTTTCTCAGGCCTTTTCTACGTGATTTCTCTATTTTGGAACTATGTAGAGCTTAATGGATTTATTTTGTTGGGGGAGAATATAAAACTATGGCTGGTTGTAACTTCTTTGTTATCTGCATATAGAGATTCAGCTGTGAATAGGCTACTGAAATGAAAGGGGATAGTAAATTCAGAGATGTAATAGAGAATTTTATCATCTTGATTTTTAATAATCTTTAATAAGATTCCCCAAACATAATCTAAACTAGATTTAGAACTTTTTTTCTGCACCTCTGGCTACAGCCAAATAAAACCCAACCCATAAGTCAGGTAGCCATCATAGTCTGAGTACTTATGAATCATGTAGTTTTTTCCTCCATTGTTCTCTCATTGAAAATGTCCACTGGAGAGAACATTGACTGATTAGTTTTTTATGGTAGGGAGAGGAAGGTATGGTTTAACAACACAAAATTCCTAAGGTAGCAGCCATAGGAAGAAGGGAAGACTTCATAGAATTCAATGATCTTGAATTGGAAGGGTCCTATTCCCTTTTACTGTCACTTTCCACCTTAAATCTCTAAACCTTGCCTAACAGTGACACCTACTGGTTACATGGGTATTTTTTTAGCCTGTGAGAGAAGCCAGGACAAGACCCAATGTCTTAGAGTAGGACATGAGCCTGAGGGGAGTTTTGAACTTGGAACTTCGCAATAGAAGGATTGAGCTAAGGTGTGAATCTAATGTACTTCCCTCCCCAGATGCAATTCATACATAGATCTTCATTTTTAAAAAGATAGAAGCAAATTTTTTGGATTTCTCTATCCTCTTCTCCACTTTTTGTTTCTCTCTCTGTCTCTCTGTGTCTCTCTGTCACTGTCTCTCTGTCTCTGTCTCTCTGTCTGTCTGTCTCTCTCTGTCTCTCTGTCTCTGTCTCTCTCTGTCTCTGTCTCTCTTTCTCTCTGTCTCTGTCTCTGTCTCTCTCTGAAATTTCTCTTTGTGTCTCCAGAAAGAATGAGGCCTCTGCTTTAATATAAGTCTTGAGGTTTCATCTGGGGCTGTTTTTATAAAATTCACCTTCATCCCTTATCATGGTGTGGTCCACACCTGGGATAGCAAAATCCTTCATTTTTAATCAGCTGCCTGTAATTGTACACAGTCTCATACCCTTTGAGTCTTATCCTCTCTATTGGCCTCAAAAAATTCTGGACTTCTCCCTTCTGGAGGGCTTCCATCTCCCATGAATCTTCAGTTTCCTCTACCAGTTGGGAAAACCACCAATCACCTTGCTCATAACACCCTAGGCTATCAATATCTACTAATTCACATGCCCTGAGTATAAGCCATCCCTTGTAACAAAAATATATATTCCATGAAATCTTGTTTCTTGTTGCTTTTAGACTCATGACAAATCCAATTAAACAACTCTTCTGTTTGCCTGTGCAAGAAAAAGCATTGAGCCACTGTTTCATTCAAATGCAAATTCCATATGGCTTCTTGTTTAATTTACAGTGGCAATGGGCAATATTTGTACAATTTAATCAATGAAGCATCAATAACAAATCTATGAAGCACTGTGTGTAAAGTGCTATGCTGGCTATAGAAAAGACAAAAATTAAACAGTATTTGCCACTAAAGATCTTATGTTCTATTCAAGGAGGTGGGAAGGAGATAACATATATATGAATGTAAATACATACTTATACACGTGGTATGTGTGCGTGAGTATATACAAAATAAATTCAAGATAACTTCAGGAAGACATCAATATAGCAAAGTAACATACTAGAAAAGGAAGAGTTTCATATAATGGAGTTCAACACAGTCAATAAACACAAAAATCACAAATTATTTAGGAAAGAATAAGGAAAACCTGAGAACTGGAAAGTCAGCAGAAATTGTCTTAGACTAACATATTAAAACATATTCTGCAATAAATTCAAAATGGATAATTGATCTAAATATTAAAAATTAAACTATAGGAAATTAGAAATAGATCATATACTTTTCACAGCTATGGCTGGCAGATGAATTCTTAACCAAACAAGGGATAGAAGCAATTACAAATCAAAAAGCATGAAAAGATTTACAGGGATCAATGAAAAGTGAAAGATATTGAGTGAGAAAAATAATATAAATACTTACTGCAAAAAAGTAAATGGAAAGAACAATAGTTACAAAACAATTTTAAAAAATGTGGAATTTGGAAGAAGATTGTTGTTCATATTTCATTCTCAAAGATGACCAATGTCAATATGAGGGTGATGTCTTGACTTGTGAGTTAATTGGGTTTAAGCAAGGGCTGTGCAAAGTCATTAGCTTCACTCTCTCCTTCAGAGTCATTAGAGGCAAGTGGCAAGATGAGTCAAAATGGTTGATGATGGCCCAGTAGCAAAGAATTAGAAATTCAGACGATACTTATCAATTGGGGAGGGGCTGAACATATTGAGGTATCTTATTGTGCTAGAATATTGTTGTGCTATAAAAAAATGACAAAAGGAACAGTTTCAGGGGGAAAAAATCCTGGGAAGTCTTATATGAACTGATGCAAAGTGGAGCTAAAAGAACCAGGAGATGACTGCACACAATATAAGTAATATTATAATGATCAACTGGGAAAGACTAAGGTACTCTGATTAATATAATCTAAGACTCTGAGTGCAGAGTGAAGTATATTTTTAAAAAAATTTCCTTTCTTCTTCTTCTTCCTTTTTCTTCTTCCTTCTTCTTCTTTTTCCTTCCTTCTTCCTTCTTGTTCTTCTTTCTTCTTCTTCCTTCTTCATCTTCTTCCCCCCATACAGGTGGCATGGAAATATAGTTATCATGACTATACATATATAACTAATATAATATTATCTGCTTTCTCAATGGTTGGAGAGATGCTGGAGGGAGAAAGAGTGTTAAAGATTAAACATTTCAAAAAATTAATGATAAAAATAAACTAATACTTTAAAAAAAATTTTAAACTGCAAGGTGTCACATTGAAACCAAAGCAGGCAATCACACAGCTAGAAAATATCTGAGACTGAATTTGAACTCAGTTCTTCCTGATTCCTAGCCCAGTGTTGTTATCTGCTGTGTCATTGGGCTGCTTCTGTTGCGAAACTTTAAATAGTGGGATATTTGTAAAATATTTTAATGAGATAGAAAGTAACCATAAAAATCTTTAGTTTCTGACAGAGCTTTGCTTTGTATTTTGTGACAAAGTGCTTAAAAGAGTTGCTGAACTTTTACAAAGAGACAAGTTTTGGATTTTATCATCTTTTCTGTTATGGCTGATAACTGTTGGTAGTATGCTCTCTCAAAGATATTAAATACATGTGTAAACACACACACACACACACATACACACACACACACACACACACACACACACACACACACCCTGCCTCCCATCAGACTGAGTTCATTGCAAGCAAAGGCCTTTTGCCTTTTTTTATATCCCTGTCATTCTGGACAGTATCTGGCATGGAGTAGATGTTTAATAGTTAATAATTAATTGAATTAATGTTTAATTAAGCTTAATAGATGCTTATTGACTGACCGACATGTACTTAATCTGACCCTTCCACAGAAATATGATATTTTAACAATAAGTGAGAAAGTACTTGCTTCTGAAATGATAATGTGGAGAGAATATTTTAAAAGATGATTAGAAATGCTTTCATTTTTATATGATATTGTTGAAAATAATACATGTATCATCTATAAACACTTTAATTTCTACACACTTAAAAACTGTAAAAATATTTAAACATTTCAATTGAAGAATTTTAGGGGTTTTTAAAGCCATTTGAAAGAAGGTTGGACCCAGAGAAGAGAAAATGAGAAGACAACTACCCCCCATTCATCTGAAGAAACAGGGGTTTCCAAGGGTGTGGCACATTACATATAATACTGAATTTTTTCAATTAATTAATTAATTTTGTTGATTTTTTTTCCCTTCCTTCCTCTCTTTTTATAAAATAAGGGATGGTACTCTAGAAAGGATAAGAAGAAAAATACTGAGGGAAATCTAGCTGACTTTATATCCTAAAGATATTAATAAAATCTATTTTTAAAACTTACCCTATAACATAATTGTGAAAAGTAAAGGAATCTAGTTCTCTCCTATTTTTCCCCCAATGCTATGGCCTTTAATATTCAGGTCTCATATCCATTTTGAGATTATTGTGAGATAGATACATAGCCTTAATATTCAAGGTGATAGCATTTTTTTTAATAAAGGAAAGAAACAGATTCAGTGCTTTTCTCAATTATGCTAGAAGGTGAATTATTTTAAAATATATTTTTATTCATGTTTTTTGTTTTTCATTGCCTAGATTTTCTCCTTTCCCCTCCCCTCCTTTATAAAAAAGAAATTAAAGAAAAAAGAGGAAGAAGAGAAAATAGCAAAATTGATTAATGCTTCAAAAAATATATATGGAATTATATGAAATCTCTACCTGTGGACCAGGGATAACTTTGCTCTTTATAATTTTGCAAGACTTCAGGCTAAATTTAATTTCTTTAAGACCACTTTACTATTTTCCAAGTGGAAGGTGGCTTTGGGGATTTAGAGCATTGTACCTAACATGGAGGCACACAGCTTCTCTGCATTCTCCTACCACGTGGATAGGAGTAGCCTCGTTTGATTGGCTATAAAGTCAAGAAAAGTCTGCAGTCTGCATCTTTAAAAAATTGCTAGATGAAGGAGCTCTCTCTCTCTCTCTCTCTCTCTCTCTCTCGCTCTCTCTCTCTCTCTCTCTCTCTCTCTCTCTCTCTCTCTCTCTCTCTCTCTCTCTCTCTCTCTCTCTCTCTCCTGCCTGTCTCTGTCTCTCTCCTTACCTCCCTCCCTCCAATCCCCTCCTTCTCTGTTTCCTTCTCTCTCTGTCTCCAGCTCTCTTCCTTTGTGCACTTTCCTGCTGCATCCAAAGGGTGAAAATCATACACAATTCATTCACAGTGCAGGCATCATTACCTTACCACTCCCCTCTTTCTTTTACCTTGACTCCAAAATATAACTTGAAATCTGTGTTGTTTCATTTGTCCTCAGTTTCAGGCACTGGTGGTAATACCCACCAGACCTGGGAGCTTGAGCCATGGCCACCTTGGAGCCAGGATTCCAGGAAGATGGTCTTAAGCCAGTCTGTAAGAGAAGCCAGAATGTATTGAGTAACATTTGATCCTCAGTGGGGTTTTGGACTTGGAACTTAGGGACTATGCAATATGAGGACTAAGCTAAAATGTTAACTTAACCTTCCCCTTCCCAAAGTAAGAGGTATTATGACGAAGGATGAGCTCATGCCTCCCATACATTGTGGAATAGGCTTGTATATTTGTGATTATACTTCTGAAGTAAGTATTCTGTTGTAAAAGTTAATTTGACTATTAGTGCTTAAATGGAACTTGAGGATGAACCCAGATGCCCAGGATCCATGAGGTACCAGGGAACACTGAGAGAGGGGTGAGATGTAATATATCTGACCTGTGTGCAGTAGGGCTCTTGTCAGATAAAGAGTTGTTTCCCAATTTTTTAGTTCAATAGCTTCGGATTCTTCCTTATCTAGTCTCTTCCACTCAACTTTTCAATTTTTAACCAATTTTAATCATTTCTACTTTGTAGCACAATTTAAAGTCTGGAATTAGTTCTTCCTTTCCCACTCTTTATTTTTGCCTTGAGATGCTAGATATTTTGCTCCTCAAAATGAATTTTTAAGATTATTGTCTGCCTCTGTAAAGCATCCCTTATCCATCTGACTCTTAGATGAGTATTAAATATCACTTCAGTTTTTAAGTGATTATTTTATGCCTCTAAGGAGTATGTATATAGATTTTCATGTGCTTAGTAAATTGACTTCCTTATGTTTTGTGCATTTTCTACTTATTTTGAATGGGATTTCCTTTCATATAATTTCCTCCTGGATTTTATTATTACTCTACAATATTGAAATGCTTATTATTTTTGTGAGTTTATTTTGTATCCTTCTTACCTTGATACCTTTAATTACTCTCTCATATTAAGCTACCTAGAAGCAGCTAGGTGGCACAGTAGATTACAATGCTGACCCTGAAATCAAGACTTGAGTTCAAAGCCTACCTCAGGCACCAACTAGCACTGGGCAGACCACTTATTCCCTATATGCCTCAGTTTCCTTAACTGTAAAGTGGAGATAAAAATAACACCTTGCAAGGTTGTTGTGAGGGCTAAATGAGATAGTTTTTCTAAAAAGCGTTTAGCACAGTGATGTCACTATTGCTATTACTTTGCTAGCATTTCTAAAATTATGCCAGATAGCATCAAGGAAAGGGGTATCCTTGCTTTACAACTATCCTTAATGAAAAATCTTCTAGAATTTTCCCTTTGTATGTAATGCTAGCTAGAATCAATTTCCTTGATCTGTTCCTGCCATCTTTTTGCCATGATTTAAACTGAAAATGTTTGAATCAATATTCATTAATGATACTGTTCTAGAGTTCTTCTTTTTTATCCATCCTTATATTAGGGTTATATTTGTCTCATATAAAGAAGTTTAATAGACTGGTTGTTCACTCAACTTTTGGGAATAATTTGTGTAGTACATCTATATGCACTAATTGTTATTTAAATATTTGATAGAATTCTTTTGGATTCATTTGGATCCAATTGGTCAAAATTGGATCCAATTCATTTGCACCAGTTTTTCTTTCTTTAATATTTCCTTTATGGTTAATTCAATTTTCTTCTCTGATATTACATTTTAAGATTTCTAGTTGGCATTCTGTTAATTTGGAGGTTTTGTATTTTTACTCTTTCTTTTAAACTCTTTAAAGTATGTTGCTTATGAGTATGTATTTCCAATCTTGCTAAATTTTTGTTATTAATTAGATTTTCTTCTCTTTTTTGATTAAACATGTTAGCTAAAGATTTGTAGATATTGTTGTCTTTGTTTTTGTTTTGTTTTGTCACTTTTTGGAGGGGGGAAGGTAGGGCAATTGGGTTTAAGTGACTTGCCCAAGGTCACACAGCTAGTAAGTGTCAGGTGGTGAGGTCAGATTTGAACTCAGGTCCTCCTGACTTCAGGGCTGGTGTACCACCTAGCCATCCTGGATTTATAGATATTGTTAGTATTTTCAAATAAAAAATATTAATTTTATAATTTCTGGTCTTTTTCTGTTTTCCAAAATCAATCTTTTTCTCCTCTAATTTTCAAGACTTCCTTTTTGTGATTTCTGTAAGTTTACCATTTTTTCTAATTTTTAAAAAATGCACATTAATTTCATTAATGTTTTTCCATTATGTTAATGTATGTAAGACTAAAAGCTTGATTGACAGTGTGGGAACAGTTGATGCGAAGTGATGGCATACCATATGCATATGGGTCCCCGATTCTTCTGCTCCAAACTTGAACTCCAAACATAAAATGACTCCCTCTTGTTCTTCTCTCCCTGAAGTGCTTATAAAACACCCCCATCTGTCCAAGTTCAATAGCATCATCAGCTGGTTGTCTCTGGAAAAATGTCCCTTGTATCCATGGCAACACAAGTATTCCAGAAACAAACATGAGCATTTACGTATATGAAGACTAGAAAAAGTGTATTTTATATGACAGTTAATCCTGATTATGGAAAGCTCGCTTTCTAATGTATTAAATTTAACATAGTAGTTGAAGTATTATGCTACTTGTCTATCACTTCCTAAATTTCCTTATGGCCTCCTTTGTGTATTTTAAAAATGTTTCATTGATGCTTTTTCTTTCTTTTCTTTCTTTTTTCCTTTTTGGCATATTTATCACTGCTTCTCCAAACCCCTGTGCAAATAAGGCTTTCATTTGCAAGACATAAGTGTGATTAGTGAAAGCATTGGTCTTTTGGGAAAATGTCTATCATATTTTGGTTTTTTTGTTTTGGGGGGTTTTTTTTTGGAGGGCAGTTGGGGTTAAGTGACTTGCCCAAGGTCACACGGCTAGTTTTTTTTTTTTTTATGTGTGTGTTAAGTGTCTGAGGCCAGATTTGAATTCAGGGTACTCCTGACTCCAGGGCTGGTGCTCTACTCACTGCGCCACCTAGCCTCTCCTATCATATTTATGCTATCTGTTGCATCACATCTCTGACGAATGATGGGAATATGGACTATTCATTGCATCAGTCCTAGTTCTTATGTTTTCACAGTTGTTTTCCTTTCTCATATTGTTGTTTCTGGTTATCTTGGTTCTGATCATTTCACTTTTTATCAGTTCATTCAAGTCCTCCAGGATTTCCTGAAATCTTTTCCTTTGAATCAGTTGATCTTACAAACTAATTAGGTGTTAATGTTTCATATTTTTTACAAATGGGTTGAAACTCTATTAAAACTCTTCATTTGGGATATTTTAAAACAGGTTAGAAAGTTCCTTTTCTAAATGTTTTTCATATGTATACATAAAGCTATTTCACCTTGGTCATTAACTATGATTAGTGTCAGAGACAACATTTGAACCCAGGTCTCACTATATCAAATCCATTGCTCTTTCCACTGTGTCACCAAATCCAGTGTTTTATCTTATTGCCTTAAGTTACTTCATAATTACGACAAAGTTTGAAAAGGGAACAGATTCCATTTCCCCCCTCACCCCCAAATATCTAGATAGCACAGTTTTAGCATTTCTGTATGATTAACATTAATTTCAAAAGTTAAGAATTAAGGATTAAATATGCACTTGTAGGGTCTTGCATTTTGACTCTAAATGCAAACTAGATATTTTTGGATATTTAAGCATAAGAAAAACAAGTTAGCAGTTACTTTATTCTGTTGTTAGATTGTGAATTCCATGAAAGGAGGGACCACATTGTATTCATCTTTACATCCCTGTCACCTCCCTACACACTTAATAAGCATCAAATAAATGAATGCATGAATGAATAAATAAGCATGTTATCCAACTTCTCAATTAACTTGCTCTAAGAAGAGAGTAAATTGTGATCATTTTTGCAACAATTCATGCCCTGAACAAAAAGATAAAAATAAGATTAAACTCACAAATTTTGGTAAAATATATTTACTAATGATGCAGGGGTCAGGGAGTTCAGGGAGTCCAGGAACCCCAATAACCAGAGTCCCTGGAAAGCAGTCTGTAATGAATTCATCAGCTCAAGCATTCTCTAAGTCAAGGTGGCAAAGATTTATTGTTATGCTATGTAGCAGGCAAGAGTTTTTAGGGAACCTGCAACCTCAGAGGGACACAGTTAAAGTTTATATAGGATAATCTATAGTAGAACGTGTGCCAAATATGCTAACTAGGTGAGTCAGGGTGGGATTTGGGAGGAGTTAAGGAGTGGTCAGTTCTTAAAGGAACATGCACTTTTAATAGGTACTATGCAGGCGTATTGCCCAGAATTCACTGGGAAATAGCCCAAGAGGGGGCTGCTTGGAGGTCTGGTTTTAGGCTTGAAACATCACTAAGTCAGCTAGTGGTTAGGGCTGACAAAGCTTCCACCCATCAATGTCATGTTTGACAAGATGGATGTTGGGAGTATAAATATGTCCCAAGCCTAATGAATACATAATGAGGGATTCAGGTTGTATATAATGAGCTATGGAGTTACTTATAGATAATCTAGTGAAGGATTCATAGATCCAGCTTGTTATTGTACCAAGGGGGGATAAACATTTGGCTGGGGCTTTATCATGAATGGTTGCTAGGCAGAGTGCTAGCATAGGGAGAAGTGGGCAGAGATAATGCTCTGTGGCTAGGGAGATTTGAGGGTAGGGAGAGATGTGATTTCACAAACTGGGGTTCAAGCACAGGCACTCAAGCACCCCATCACTAATATCTCCCATGCTTAAATGAAAGGATGTGTGATTTCATCAGTATGGGGAACTTCTGATGCAGAGTTAGTAGATAAGCCTCATGGAGTTGGCTGAAGTACAAAGAGGTTTGGTCATTTCCTTAGGTAATATAGTAAGTTCCCAAGGCTAAATTTAAGTCTAGTTATTCCTAAAAGCAAATCTAACATGCTATTTGCTTGCCAACTACTTCTAAACCACATTTAATAGTGTCTCAGGAAGGATGCACATTATAGTAATGAGGCTTCTTAATGTGAAGCATAGTAGTTGTGCTAAAGTGTGAGCATGTGGTTTTATTTAAATTAAAATTAAATTTATCCTTGTCCTAAGCTTGATTTCCTTAAGTGGCAAAATAATTTTCCCCCCAGCTCTTTGGCTGTCTGTCCATATTCATTTGCATAGAAGTTTAAAAAATTTACTTAAAGACATTTCCTTTTTTCATTAAATTGTGTTCTCCTTGATATAAATTAACACACCAGAATGCTAAGAGAAAAAAAAGACACCATCTGTCATTTTCCATTGAATTGCTTTGACTTAGATTTTTATAGGGATATCTGCTATTTGGAATTATTCTGCATGAATTCCTCCTCTATTAGTTCACTTGAATATGCAACTAATTTTAGTCTATGTCTATGCAGACTCAGGTGCAGTACTTTAAATGAATTCTTCTAACAGTAGTTTTCAATAAGAGTGTCAATAGCCCTTTTACACAAGAGTAGAACTCACAAGTCTCCCCCATCATGGTTTTGTGTAGTCAGAGCTTGGTTAATCTGTTCAATCAGTTCTGGGGCACTTTTACTTACTGCAGATAAAGACAGCCTTAAATCATTTGTAAGTATATATGTGTTTATGTTTCTATTTCTGACCGGAGAGAATGTGCTCTTGCTCCCTCAACTCTCCTTTGAACTTTATCTAACTCACTCTTCAATGCTGGACTGAGTGTTTCCTTTTGGGCAAGTAGTTCTGCTGCTAGATATCATAGTAGGGGGAGAGGAGGAGAAATAAATCCCCTTCCTGCCTGATGCCTTCAAATATAAGAGCAGGGGTCATGCTTCACAAATGCTCCCAGCCTGGGTTGACCTGAATGCACAAATTGCCAGCCTGACTTTTGCACTAGTACAAAGCATTATGAAAGCTACTCAGGGGAAATTTTTGTGTTTCTCCAAGTAACTATAGTACTATCCAGAATATGGGACTATAGACCAATAGGTTCCAATGCACCCCCATTTATTTTCTTAGGACAGAAAATTTTTAACTATAAGTAGAGAGTAAAGGAGGAGGGAGGGATTCTAGTCCTTCTCCCTCTTCTCTATTTAAGTTCATGTAGTCAGAGAAAATTCACGAGGTGTTAATGTGTTAAAATTTTGTGAACCATGATTCCTTTCTGAAATGTGAATATAATTCACTAATAGAATGAAAAGGACATCCAGGTAACTGGAACATGATGGAAGATTAGATTTTTTTCCCTAATTCTCCTGAACTCTCAAAACTTACTAAAATAGGGATTGTGCATAAGAGCTGAAATAATTTTAGCTATCTCCATAAACTAGGATATCAAGAAGTCTACTGAATAATAGTTCAATGAATGAACAACAAAGAAGACTAGTTAATCCCTAACCCATAACTTACTCACACAGTGCCCTTTTTCCGACTGCTGACCATGCTCCAGCAATAGGATTATACAAGTCAACATACTTCTTGCCGTACAGTTCACCTCTATCCACTCACAGTGTCATAAAACCAAAAGTAAGAAGCTTGTTTAGGCTGGTATACCATGCAGAAATGTGCTAAAATTGAGTTCAGTCAGAGAATTGAGGACTAGAGGGAACTAGGAGAGAATACATGTGTGTGGCAATAAATTAATAACTGAAGAGAATATGACCTTCAGATCATCTAAAATAGTCCAGCCATCTCTGAAAAAATATTACAAGATAGGAAAATGAATCAACAACTAATAAGGTAATGAATTCCCAAAAGGACAGTGGAGTCATGGCAGGATCTTCATGAAGGAGAAATAAGAACCATGAATGGCCTGCAAAGCAAAAAAATAAAATAAAATAAAATAAAAAGGAGCAGGAAATAAAAATTTTGAGTCCCCAGTGGCAAGTCTTATAAAAGAAACCAAAGAGAATAGCTTAATGAGAATGCAAACATATGGAAGTGAAGGACAATCTAGAAGAAAAGACACAAAAAGCAATAATTATAAAGAAAAAAATGTTTTCTATATAACAATAGGCAGATGATACAGTGGATGGAGTGCTGGACTGGAGACAGAAAGACCTGAGTTAAAAATCATACCACAGATGCTTATTAGCTGTGTAACCCTGTGCAAGTTACTTAATCTTTGTCTACCTTACTTTCCACATTTTAAAAGGAGGATAATAATAGTGCCTACCTCCCAGCATTGTTGTACTCAGGAATCTATCCATGTCAACTGTCTTTAAAACCTTTAAATGTAACATAAATTCTAGCTATTACTATTATAAGCAAACCAAATTGTTGGCAAAGACAGAATATATAGAGATTAAGGATTATAGAATTTAAAGATCATAGAATTTAAGCATTGTAGAGTTTAAGAATTATTGGGCTCCCAAAAGAACTAAGTCAAAAAACCTGAATACCATAATTCAAGAAGCAATTTAAGAAAGCTGCATAGAACTTCTGAACACAGCAAACAAAGTTCTAATCACAAGAATTGAGACTGCCTCCAGAAAAAGAAGAAAAAAAGAAGCTATGCTGCAAGCTTCAAGACCCATATTGATTAAATTTAACAATTGCGATGATAAATAAATTCTTCACATAACCAAGAGAAAGTCATTTAAATATAAAGGAAAGAAAAATCTGCGTAATGCAAAGCTATTCAGTACCCATCAGAAACTGCACGAGGAATGGAATAATTTGTAGCAAAGAGCAAAGGAGGTGAAGAAGACTTAACCTTGTAAACTTGAACCTGGCCTTTAATGAAAATAAATGGACATTTAACTTTAAAAATAGGTATTCAAAGAATTCTGAGAAATAAACCAGACATAAACAAATGATTTGCTTTACAAACACTCCAGACAACAAATATGTAAGAAAGATAAGTGAATAGAGCATCCAAAAGCAACAACATCAAAGTAAGAATCTCCACTAAGAGATTTTGTTCTAAAAGTATACGAGGAGACATGGATAAAAACCGAAGTCAAATAAAATGATGAATAGAAGGGTCCGTAAAATGGGTAAAAGAGGAAGAAGATAGAGGGGAATATTTAATGTACCTTAATCGAGTCAATGGTTAACACTGACGGAAAATAACTTCTGTATCAAGAGAATGGGTGAGGAAAATAAGGATTGAATTGGAAGGAAAAAAGAGGAAATTCTGTTTCAGATTTGGGAAGGAATTCCATGAATAAATGCTCCCATGAGAGAAGAGAGATGTTTTATAAAATGGGATAGGGGACTTATAATGGATATAGGTATAGAAATTATAGATATAAGTAAAAGCTAGTTCTTTGAAGTGAGTAATAAAATTGATAACTTTTAGCAAATCTGATATTTAAAAATAGGGCAGAAAATCAAATGAAAAAATACCAACAAAGCATGGTTAAAGGAAGAAATTAAAACAATTATTAGAACCTACTATGTACAATTATTTGCTACTAAAACTGAGAACATAAAAGAAATAGAAGGATAACTTAAAAATGTGAAATACATACTGACAGAAGAACAAACAGAAACTTTAAATAACCCAGTCTCAGAAAAGGAAATAGAACTAGCTCTAAAGGAACTTCCAGAGGAGAGAGAGGAAACAACTTCTGGTCTTGATGAGAATTCTATCAAACATTTAAAGAACAGTTAGTATTAATACTGCACAAATTATTTTTGAAAATTGAGAGTCAAAAGTCCTCCACTAGATTCCTTTCGTGAGAAAAAATATAGTTCTAATGCTTAAATCAGTGAAGGATTTCACACAGCAGAACATTAGATCAATATAAATAAATATCTATTTTAAAATTTTTAGATAAAATCCTGTCAGTCTACAGTTTTTATCCAAGAAATACTTCATTATCACCAAGTTAGATTTCTTCCCGATGTAAATATGCTTTAATGTTAGGAAAACACTAGAAAAAATTAGTCATATTAAGAACCAAAACAAAAAGCTACATAATTATCTAAATCAGTGGTTCTCAACCTGTGGGTTATGTGCAATTTGTAACCATGAGAGTACATCTTGCATATCAGATTCATAAAAGCAGCAAAATTACAGTTATGAAGTAGCAATGAAAATAATTTTATGATTGGGGTCACTACAACATAAGGAACTGTGTTAAAGGGTCATGGCATTAGAAAAGTTGAGAACCACTGATCTAAATAAATATAGAAAAACCTTTGGCAAAGTTCACCATTCATCTGTGCAAAAACTCCAAAAACCACAACACTACAAGAAATAGAAAAGGAGGACCTTTCAAATATCACTTTTTGAAAAATCTATCAAAAGCCAAAAGTAAACATCATATGCAATGAGGTACAGTAGGCACCCAGAAAATAAGGAGTAAAGCAAGGACCATACAAGGTAAAATGGATAATTTTGATAACATTACAGAGTTTTAGCACAAACAAATTAATAATGGCCAAGAGTAGAAGACAAGCAGAAACTAGAGGGGAAATTTAGAGCAAGCTTTCTGATAATGGCTTCATTTCTCAAATATATAGGGAACTGAGGCAAATTTGTGAAAATAAGAGCCATTCCTTCATCAATAAACGGTCAAAGGATATAAGCAGACAGTTTTCAGAAGGAGAAATCAAAGCTATCAATAATTACATGAGAAAAATGGTCTAAATCATTAATAACAAATTAAAACACCTCCAAGGTGCCAACTCACACCTTTCAGATTGGCTGACGTGACAGAAAATTAAAATGATAAATGCAGAATGGTTATGTTGAAAGATAGGAACCGTAATGCACATGTCATCTGCAAGAGTGCTCATTTTCTTTGCTCAATATCTGTTCTCATTCCTTCAATTTCTTTTTTTCTTGTCTTATTGCTAAGGATAGTACATAATGAATAATAGTTGTGATAATGAACATCCTTGTTTCATACCTGATCTTATTGGGAAGGTTTCTAGTATGTACATTTCCATTATATATAATGCCCTGTTGGTGGAGTTGTGAGCTCATACAACCATTCTGGAGAGTAGTTTTGAACTGTGCCCAAGGGATTATAAATCTGTGTATACTCTTTGACCCAACAGTATCCCTACTAAGTCTATATCCCAAAGAGATTTTTTTTTAAAAAAGCAAAAGACCTATTTGTATGAAGAAATGTATAGTACCTCTTTGTGGTGGCAAAAAATTGGAAATAGAGGGGATGCCTCTCAATTGGGGGGTGGCTGAAGAAATTGTTGTATATGATTGTGATGGAACGCTATTGTTCTATAAGAACTGATGAGCAGGATGCTTTCAGAAAGACCTGGAAAGACTTACATGAACTGATACAGAGCAAAGTTAGCAGAATCAGGAGAATGCTGTATACATTAATAGCAAAACTGTATGATGGCCTGCTATAAAGGACAGCTATTCTCAGAAACAGAGGGAAAACAAATTTTAAAAGATTGCTTTTCCATGTAATTAGAAAAATATAAAAATTAATGCTTGCTCTTGATTTTAGATAGATATGATTTAATCGTTTTAAGAAAATCTACATTTATTCCAATGTTTTCTAGTATTTTTAAATAGGAATGATTTGTGTTTTGTCAAAAGCTTTTTATGCATCTAATGAGCTAATCAGATTATTTTTGTCATATTTGTTATTGATATGGGCAATTATGCTTATAATTTTCCAAACATTAAACCAGTTCTGCACTTCTGTTATAAACCCCACCCTATCATTGTGTATGATCTTTTTGATATAGTGCTGTAATCTCCTTGCTAGCATTTTTTAAAAATTTATTTTATTTTCAATTCACAGAACAATCATTTCCATAAAATAGTACAAAAAAAGATTGCACATGAATCTGGAAATCTAGAATGTACAGCTTGCTATTCCCTCCAAATATATAACAAAGTTATCGTGTAAATCTTTTCTTTTTTTATTTTCACCCTTTCCCCACCCTAGAGATGGCTACCATTAGATAGAAATAGCTATAAAATGTAAAATTATCCTATAGATATTTCAGTTTATCAGTTCTTTTTCTACATGCAAATAGTTTCTTTATATTTCCTTCATTTTTAATTTGTGTATTTATAATAGTCAAATGACCAAGTCCCTCACAGTTGTTCTTAAAACAGTCTTACTGTTTATATTACATATAATATATATTTAAATTATATACAGTTATATAATGTTCTCTTGGTTCTGCTCACTTTGCTATTCATCATTTCATACAAGTTTTTCTATGCCTTTCTAAGATCACTGAGCTCATCATTTCTTATAGCACAATTGTATTTCACCACAACCATACATCATAACCTGTTCAGGCATTCCCCAGTTGATGGAGATCCCTGCCTTTCCAGTTCTTTTTTCACTCTAAACATCCCATTTACATTCAAAGTTATAATTACTATTTGTTAATTTCCCTCCATTATAATTTTTTTCTTAGCATTTTCTTTCTCAGCCTTTCTTTTTACCTTATCCCTATTGTCTTATCTTCTCTCTCTACCCTCACACCCACCCCACTCCCACTTTATTGAATGACATTATAAGACACAAAGAATTAATATATCTAGAAAAATAGAAGAGAATCTGAAAACTTCTCATGAGAAAAACAACTGATAGGGAGAACAGATCTGGAGAACAGAGACTAAGAAATGTCAGACTACCTGAAAGTTGTGATCAAAAAAGGAATCTGTATGCAACATTACAAAAAAAATTAAGAAAAATTGCCTTGAAGTTCTGAAATAAGAGGGTAAAGTAGAAATAGGAAGAAAGAATTCCCTGAAGAAAAACTTATAGGAATGTCATAGCCACCTTTCAAAATTCCCAGGTTAAGGAGAAATAATTTACCCAGCAAAATTGAATATAATCCTGAATGAAAAAAATGGATATTTGACAAACTGAAAGGCTTTCAAATATTGTAACAGAAAGTCCAGAACACATTGGAAAATTTAATTTAAAGCATTCTGAAAAAATATAAGGAACACATTGAAGAACTAATCATAAGGCACTTAGTTTATGGACCTGAATCTTGTAAACTAAAAGTAAATAAACAAATCAATTAAATAATAAAAAAATGGAACGGTCTCACAAAAACTTCTGGTGAGAAAGAAATTGCTTCCAATAAACCCATTTATGGGTTCATGGATAGATTTCAGGATATCTGTGAATCTGTATAGAAAAAAGTTTACAACTTTATTTTCACTAGCCTTTAGAAATGTAGCATTTCCTTCAGTCATTGAGGAACACCAGTCTGGACTCCACAGCCCTTACCAGACCACCAAAGGGACCCATGATCCCTCCCAAACTTAAGAACTGAAAGTGTTTTTAAAAGTCTCCAAAAATTATATATGTACATATATATATATAGATGTATATATACAGATAGATATAGATATGTAAACAGTATTCTAAAACTGTCATCATTACTAAGGTAGTTTAAAAGAAAAGTTGTGGCTGAATTGTGTGTGATGGGGTGATTCTAAAAAATAAAATTAGACAGGAAAAGGCAAAAGGGAGCAATTACATTATTAAAATGACACATGAAAGGAAGTACTAATAATCTTATCTGGACTGAAGAGGAAATAATATGTTCATCTAGAAATCTTCTGAACAAGTAGAGATGTGAGAAAACTAGGGGATAGGTTTTGGGGGGGAATTTTAGAGGGGTGTGTGGATTGAGATTTGGGAGGGTTATGGGAGAAGAGGGTAGAACTTTTGAAAGGATGTGTGGATTGAGATTAGGGGGTAGGGAAGAATGACGGGGACTCTTGGAGGGCTAGAGTTTTATTTTTAATTTTTGAATAACTTCTTTAGAAAAATTGGTCTTTAGTTTTCTTTTTTTGTGTGCCAAACTATTTTTGTGTCATCGAAGGAATATGATGGGACTCCTTCTCTACCTATGTTTTTTTTTTCAAATAGTTTAGATAGTATTGGAAATAATTGTTCTTTAAATGTTTGTTAGGATTCACTTGTAAATCCATCTGATCCTGAGGATTTTTTCTTAGGGAGCTCAATTGTGGCTTGTTGATTTTTTTCTCCCTAAGATGGGGTTATTTCTTCTTCTATTATTCTGGGTGATTTCTATTTTTGTAAATATTCATTTATTTCACTTAGATTGTCAGTTTAATTAACACAATTGGGGAAATAGCTTCTAACAATTGTACGTTTACCGTTTCCATTTTTGATACTGGTAATTTGGTTTTCTTTCTTTTTTTTTAAATTGAATTAACCAATGGTTTGTTTATTTTACTGTTTTTTTTAAAATAAAACTAGCCCATAATTTTATTTATTAATTTAATTTTAAAATTTTGATTAATCTCTTTGATTTTCAGGATTTTTATTTTGGTGTTTATCTGAGATTTTAAATTTGTCATCGTCGTTGTTGTTGTTGTTTTTACTGGTATGCCAAATTCATTGTTATGCAATATTTCTCTTTTACTGATGAAAGTAAGTACTTAGAGAAATAAATTTTCTCCTAAATAATGATTTGGCTACATTCCACAAATTTTGATATATTGTTTCATTGTTATCTGAAATGAAATTATTGGTGTTTTCTATGATTTGTTCTTTGACACACTCATTCTTTAAGGTTAGATTATTTAGGTTTTTTTCTTTTTTTTTTTTGGAGAGCACTTGGGGTTAAGTGACTTGCCCAAGGTCACACGACTAGTTTTTGTGTTAAGTGTCTGAGGCCGGCTTTGAACTCAGGTCCTCCTGACTCCAGGGCCGATGCTCTATTCACTGCACCACCTAGCCACCCCAATTATTAATTTCCATTTCATTTTTATCTATGCTTTAAAGACCCATTATTAAATATAATTTTATTATATCGTGGTCTGGAAAGGGTGCATTTAATACTTTTGCTTTTTTTCCGATTGTGAACTTTTAATGCCCTAATATATCATCAATTTTTGTGAAGATGAGGAAAAGGTGTATATATATATATGAATATTTTTCTATTCCCATTCACTTTTCTTCAGAGGTCTCTCATATCTAACTTTTCTAAAATTCTATTCATCTCCTTAACTTCTTTATTATTTTATGGCTTGATTTATCTACCTCTGAGAGGGGAAAGTTGAGGTGCTCCACTAATATACTTTTTAAAAAATTCTCTTTAAAATTTTATTCTTAATTAAAGTATATAATTTATCACAGAATGTCCATGAGGATGATCTTCAGCACTTACAGGTAAAAATGTTTGTGTTCTTTGTATCATATCCAGTTCTCTGACCCCTCCAAGTTGATACATACTACACAGCTTTATTTTCCTGGATCACTATATGTATGTATGGATATATGTATGTATGTATGTATGGGTGGATGGATATGGATATGGATATATAGATATAAAATAATTTTACTAGTGTAGTTTTACTATTTATTTCCATCTCTAATTTAACTTTTCCTTTATGAATTTGGATGCTATGCCATTTGGTGTATTTATGTTTGGTATCAGGTGCATATATGTTTAGTTCATGATCTATGGTACCTTTAAGCAAGATATAGTTTCGCTGCATATCTGTTTTAATTGGGTCTGTTTTTATTTTTTCTGTGTCTGAGATTGTGATTACTTCCACTTCCTTTTTACCTCAGCTGAAGTATAATAGATTCCACTCCAGCACCTTATTTTAACTGTGTCCTTCTGTTTCAAGTGTGTTTCTTGTAAATTACATATTGTGAATTCTAGTATCCATTCTGCTATTCACTTCTGTTTTAAGGGTAAATTAATCATTTTCACAGATATGATTACTAACTGTGTATTTCCTTCCATTCTGTTTTCTTCTGTTTATTCTTTCCTTTCTTTTTTTGTGCTGTCCATCCTTTAAAGTCTGTTTTGCTTCTGACCACTGCCTTCGCATCGCCTTTCTCCTCCTTCTTTCCTATTGGCTAAGATAGACTTCTATACCCAACTCTGTGTGTGTATACATATATGTGTGTACACACACACACACATACACACACACACAGTATTTTCCTGTTTGAATAAATTCCAATGTAATTGAGGTTCTAGCATTACTAGCCATGCTCCACCCTGTCTTCCCCTCCACTATAAAAGCCTTTCCTTGAGCACCTTTTTTATATGATATAATTTTCTCCATTCTTCCTCACCCTTCTCCTTCTCTTAGTGCATCCCCCTTTTTCACTTTTTTTTAGGCTATTCCAACATAATTGACTCACACCTTTGCCCTCTGTCTGTGCAGACTACTTATAACTACTCTAACAATGATAAAGTCCTTAGGAGTTATATGAATCATCTTCCTGTAGAGAAATATAAACAGTTTAACCTTATTAAATCCTTTATGATTTCTCTTTCATGTTTACCTTTTTATGTTTCTCTTGAAGTCTAGTGTTTGAATGTCAAATTTTCTATTCAGCTCTGGTCTTTTCATCAGGAATACTTGAAAATTCTCTACTTCATTAAAAATCCATTCCCCCTTGAGGGATTATATTTAGTTTTGCTAGGTAGGTGATTTTTGGATTGTAATCCTTTCTCCTTTGCCTTCCAGAATATCCCATCCCAAACCTTCTGCTCCTTTAACAATTGAGTGATCCTGATTGTAGCTCTACAATATTTGAGTGTTTTTTTTTTACTGCTCATAGCTTCCCACCTGCCCCCCCCCTTTTCATGGGACTCTGGAATTTGGCTATAATATTCCTGGACGTTTTCATTTTGAGAACTCTTTTAGGAGGTGATAGGTGAACTCTTTCAATTTCTATTTTACCCCTCTGGTTCTAAGCTATTTAGGGGAGTATTCATTTATGAGTTCTTGAAATGTGATATCTAGACTTTTTATAATCATGGATTTCAGGCAGGCCTCTAATTCTTTTTTTAAACTTATTTTATTTTTAATTTAGAGAATAAAACAAGAATTTCCATAACAGTACAATATGAAAGATAAATGTACATGAAACTGCAGATCTACTATGAACAATTTGCTATTCCTATCAAATATACAACAAAATAGTCATGTAATATTTTTCTTTTTCTTTCTCACTGCCCTAGAGATACCTACCATTAGACACAAACAGGAATGTGTGTATGTATATGTGTGTGTATACACACATCTACATATACATGTACAATTATTCTGTAAATAGTTCTCTTTATTGGTTCTTTCTCTGGATACAGATAGCATCTTTCTTCATATTTCCTTTATAGTTAATTTGGGTATTTATAATGAACAAAATAACTTATCTTCTCAAAGTCATTCTTTTTTTTCTTTTTTTAGATTAGAATTTATGTTTATTTTTAGTCTACATAATTTTGAGTTACAAATTTTCTCCTCACCTTTCCCCTACTCACCCCAAAACAATGATCCCACTGTATACCCCTCCCCCAATCTGCTCTCTCCTATATCATCCCCCATCACACCTCTGACTTTCCAGTAGGGCAAGATGGATCTCCCTACCCCAGTGCCTGTATATCTTATTTCCCAGTTGCATGGAAATAATAATAATAATAATATATATATATATATATATATTAAACATTTGATTTTAAAATTTTGAATCCCAAATTCTTTCCTTTCCTCCCTCATCACTCACCCTAACTGGGAAGATAAGTAACTCAATATAGATTGTACATGTGTAGCTTTGCAAAACATTTCCATAGTGGATATATTGTGAAAGACTGACTGTATTTCCCGCCATCCTATCCCACCCCCCACTTGTTCTGTTTTCTACTTTGACCCTTTTCCTTTTCAAAAGTGTGTGTTTCTAACTACCCTCCCCCCAACCTGACCTCCCCTCTCATCCCCTTCACCCCTACTCTCCTGTAGGGTGACATACCCTATTTAGTGTGTATGCCACTCCCTTCCTAAGCCAAATTCAATTAGAGTAAGGTTGACCCATTCCCTTTTGCCTTTCTGTTCTTCCCCTCCATTGTAACAGTTTTCCCTTGCCTCTTCTACATGAAATAGCTTACCCCATTCTGTCTCTCCCCATCTTCTCTCATTATATTCCTCTCTCATCTTTCACTTTCTCCTTTTAAGTGTCATCCTTTCCTATTCAATTGATCCCATACCCTCTGTCTATGTATACCTGTACACATATATACACACACTCCCACATGTATTCATATGTGCCTATACCCTCCTATATAGCTATATATGTATGTATACATATATATATATATACACACACACATATACACACACATTTATATTCCCTTCACCTATCCTCATACTGAGAAAAGTGTCATAAGTTCCAATGATAATTTTTCCATGTAGGAATGTAAATAGTTCAACTTTGATAAGTTCCTTATGATTTCTTTTCCCTGTTTAACTTCTCATGCTTCTTGTATTTGAATGTCAAATTTTCTATTCAGTTCTGTTTTTCTTACTCAAGAATTCTTGAAACTCCTCTATTTCACTGAATGACCATATTTTCCCCTGAAACATTATACTCAATTTTGCTGGGTAGGTGATTCTTGGTTTTAATCCCACCTCCTTTGACCTCTGGAATATCATATTCCAAGCCCTTAGATCCCTCAGTGTAGAAGCTGCCAGATCCTGTGTTATCCTGATTGTGTTTCCACAATATTCAAAATGTTTCTTCTTGGCTGCTTGTAATTTTTTTCTCCTTGATCTGGGAACTCCAGAAGCTGGCTATAATATTCCTAGGAGCTTTCTTTTTGGGATCCTTTTCAAGAGGTGATGGGTGAATTCTTTCAAGTTCTATTTTGCCGTCTGATTCTAAAACATCAGGGCAATTTTCCTTGAGAATTTCTTGAAGGATGATTTCTAGGTTCTTCTTTTTTTTAATCATGGCTTTCAGGTAGTCCAATAATTTTTAAATGATCTCTCCTGGATCTATTTTCCAGGTCAGTGGTTTTTCCAATGAGATATTTCACATTGCCTCCTTTTTTTCATTTGTTTATATCTGTTTTATAGTATCTTGATTTCTCATAAAGTTATTTGCTTCCATTTGCTCCAATCTAATTCTGACAGAATTATTCTCTTCAGTGAGCTTTTGAGATTCTTTTTCCATCTGGCAAATTTGGCTTTTTAAGGCATTCTTCTCCTTGTGGACTTTTTAAGCCTCCTTTGCCATTTGAGTTAGTTTGTTTTTTAAGGTGTTATTTTCTTCAGTCAGGTTGTTGACTTGCTTTTCATGATTTTCTTGCATCATTCTAATTTCTCTTCCCAATTTTTCCTCCACTTCTCTTATTTGGTTCTCAAAATCCTTCTTAAGCTCCTCTATGGTCTGTAACTTGTTTATACTTTTCTTGGAAGTTTTTGCTGCAGGAGTTCTGACTGTGTTGTCTTCTTCCCATTCCATGCTTTGATCCTTTTTGTCCCTCAAAAAAGAATCTAAAGTTGGATTGTTGTGCTTGCTTTTCTTGCTCATGTTGCCACTCAATTACTTGACTTTGAGCTCTTTGCCACAGTAGAACTTTACTTCCAGAGGGGAGACCGTTGTCCCAAATTACTAGGGTTTTCACAGGTGCTGGAGCTATTAGTTGGGTGCCCTTTCTACAGCCACCACAGGCTCTGGCACCTAGTCACATACCCCAGGACCTCCACCCGAGACAGCAATCCAGAACCAAGCAGGTTAAAGCAAGAGTGATTACCCCTCAGAATGGTTGTTTGGTCCCCCTACAATCTGCAGGCCAGGAGCTCTGAAGCAGCCATGTGGAGGTGGCTGCACAGTTCCTGTGCCTCAGGTATTTCTCTCTTCTGGGGTAGAGGCCAGACCACACTCTCAGTTCCCCTCTTTCCAAAGTCCACACTTTGCCTTTGGCATTTACAGGTTGATAATTCTGAAAATGACCACAGCTGCTGGTGATCCACTCTCCAGAAATCTTGCCAGCCACAACTGATTGGGGCCACTCTGGGGTTAAAACCGTGGGCTCACGCAGGCTTGGCTCAGCTCCCAGAGCTCTGTGATGGACCCTTACTTTTGGCCTGCTGGGCTGCCTTCAGCAGGAGATGTATTTCTCTCTGTCATTTGGTGGGTTATGTAGCTCTGAAGTTTGTTTAGAGTCATATTTGATAGGTATTTGAGGTGGTTATGAGGGGAGCTCATGGAGTTTTCCTGCTTCTATGCTACTGGCTCCACCCTCCAAAGTTATCCTTAAAACTATTGTTGTTACTGTATACAATGATTTTTTTGGCTCTGCTCATTTCACTTTTCATTATTTTGTGCAAGTCTTTCCATGTTTTTTTTTAAAGATTGAGCTCATCATTTCTTATAGCATAATAGAATTCCATCAATATCATGTATTACAACTTCTTCATCCTTTCTTCAACTTATGGGTATACCTGCAATTTCCAATTCTTTGCCACCCCAAAGAGCTGCCATAAACATTTTAGAACATATAGGTTCTTTTCCTTTTACTCTAATCATCTTTGGAAATAGGTCAAGTAGTGGTATTGCTGGATCAAAGGATATTGGTAGTTTAATAACTCTTTGGGTATAATTCCAGATTATTCTCCAGAATAGTAGAATCATTTTAAAATTCCATCCATAATGAACTAGGGTCCCAATTTTTCCACATCCTTTCTAATGTTTGTCACTTTCCCCTTCTATCATTTTAGTCCATCTGGTAGGAGTAAAATGAAATCTCAAGATTCTTTTAATCTGAATTTCTCTAATCAATAATGGTTTTTACTGAAGCATAGGTCCCAAAGTGGGTGATACCACCCTCCCTGGAGAGTGCTGGAATGATCCAGAGTGGCAGTATTTTTTTTAAATGATGCAAGTTATTAAAAAAAAAAAGTGAAAGGGTTAAAGAAAGGTGATTTCCAGGCAAGTACTGAGTAAACATTTTTTAAAGAGGGTGATAAGCCAGATAAGTTTGGGGACTTCTGATAGAGCATTTTTATATCATTATAAATTATTTTGGTTTCTTCATTGGAAAACTGCCTGTTTATAACCTTTGGGCATTGATCAATTGGGGAATGACTTGTGTTCTTTTTTCTCAATTTATTTATTTATTTTTAGTTTTCAACATTCATTTCCATAAGGTTTTGAGTTACACATTTTCTTCCTGTCTTTCCCCTATTCCCCACCCGAAGATAACGAGCTTACTGAATACTCCTCCCCCTAATCTGTTCTCTCTTATATCCTCCCCTATTCCCCCCTTACTTTCTAGTAAGGCAAGATGGATTTTGGTAGCCCGGTTCCTGTATATCTTATTTCCCAGTTGCATGTAAAAAACAATTTTTTAAAACATTATGACATGTATTCTTATAGATTTGACAAAGTTTACATTACTATTAATGCATTTCCTTACATACTATTTTTACTCACTGTTTTCTTCCTCAGTCTCTTCTTACCCTATTCCCTGTTGCCTTATCTTTTACCCTTACCCTCTTATTCTTTATTTTACCTAACTCTCTAAAATTCCATCCCTTATCTTCTCTCCATCTTCCTAATCTTATTCTGTATCCCCTTTTAAAAGTCTTTCTCCTACCCTTTCCCCCAGTATTCTTAACCTCTATAGAAGTTCAGAAGGATTCTAAACCTCTTCAGATGTACACTTTGTTTCCTTTTCAGCTCTGAAGAGAACAAGGTTCCAACATTACCAGTCCTACATGCTGACCTCTTTCCTCTTTATTAGTTTCCCTTTTTATGCCCTGTTTTTATGAGACAATTCTTAAATTATCTTCCCTTAATCTGTTTTTCAGGTGAATTTTTTTCCACAAGATATTTCATATTTTCTTCTATTTTTTTCATTCTTTTGACTTTTAAAAAATATTCTTTGAAGTCTCATGAACTAATTAGCTTCTACTTGCTCAATTCTAAATTTTAAGGAATTATTTTCTTCATCATACTTTTTAATCTCTTTTTCCCTTTGGCCAATTATGCTTTTAAAGAAGTTCTTGAGTTATTTTTTCTTTTGTTCCTTTTACCATTTGACCAACTCTGTTTTTTAAAGCATTATTTTCTTCAGTATTTTTTGTTTCTCTTTTACTGTTAATTCTCTTTTCATACATTTCTTGCATCATTCTCATTTGTTTTTCTCATTTTTTCTCTACTCATCTCTTTCTCTAACTTTTCCAGGAATTCTTGTTAGACTTGGGTCCTATTATCATTTTTGAGGCCTTGCTTGAAATTATTTCTATATTGTTTTCTCATTCTGCATTTGTATCTTGGTCTTCTCTGCCACCACAGTAGTTTTTTATGGTCACATTCATTTTTTTTGTTGTTGTTGTTTGCTCACCCTCTCGGTCTAGTTCTTGACTTTTAACTTTATGTTAAATCTGGGCTCTGCTTACCTGAGATTAGGGAGGCACTGTCCTAAGCTTCAGGCTTTTTTTTTACAGTACTGTTTTCAGAGATAATTTTGAAGGTCTGTAAGTTTTCAGTGCTTCCAAGGTGATATTGTCCTTGAAGAGGTGTGCTCACTGTTCTACTATTGTGCTCTCCAGTCTTAACCCAGGAGTGGTCCCTATTCCCCTGCAACCACAAATGCTAGCAAACGTATCTGCCTTGGGACGGCAAACAGGACCCCTGTTCCCTTGTGACCAACTATAAGTACTCCTCTCTACCCAGGAACTGCCACCAAGAATTGCATGTGGGCAATGGAGTTGCCCTTAGTAGCACCCAGTTTTGTGCCCAATGTCAGTTTAGCGTCCCTGGTAATCACTTTCTGATCAATTATCCAATCACCACATTATCTTTGGGCTGAGAACTACTGTTGCTGTTGCAGCTACCTCTAAGACCTATTGTTTATGTTGTCACTGCATGTACACTCTGGTATCACATACCTCTCCTTCTGACCTACTAAGTTGTCTTAGGCTGGAAAAATGTTTTACCCTGACACTTTGTTGGTGATGCTGCTCCAAAATTCAGTCTGATGTGGAAGGGAATGCATTCTTTTGTTCAACAAATACTGTTGGAATACATAGAGAAAACATTGCTAAAAATTTGAAAATACAAGCATTAGAACAAATCATACCAGATGAGAGGTTTGTTGCATAATCTATGAAAGTACAAATGTTTCAGCTTGTGATATTTTAATATTCATTAACTACTTATTTGTGACCCACTAAAGGAAATATACTTTTAGCAAATGACTTATTTAATAAGGAAAATTTTATGGGGAAATATGAAATTACAGCTTTGAATAGAATAAAAAGGGATTTCAAGATAGTACCAAATATGAAGATTGTGCCAAAAGTGAAATACAGTCTTGACATCATTCAGAACAATTTCTTACAGCAAAGAAATTGGAGCCAGAAGCAGAGTGACACAAAATGTCATATAATTATGGTGTGTAAATGAATGGAACATCATTCTTTTATCAGATTTCAGAGAAATCTCAGAAGACTTTTATGAACCAATGCAGAATAAAGTCAGCAGAACCAGGAGAATGATTTATACAATGAGAACAACATTGTAAAGACAAACAAATTTAAACGATTTAAGAACTCTGGTCAATGCAATGGTCAACCAGAAGCCTCATGATAAAACATGCCTAAAGAGAAGCAATGAAGTTGAGATGCAGATTAAGAGAAAAAAAATTATTTGACCAATGTAGGAATTTATTTTGTTTGACTGTGCATGTTTATTTGAAGTGTTTTGTTTTCCTTTATTTTTTTCACGGAAGATAGAAGTGGGGGAGAGAGAAAATATATTTTTGTTAATTGCAAGAAAGAAAATCAAATATTAAAAAAGAATAACCTCAAAATTGCAATGGCATAAAACAGAAGGTATCAATGAAACTTAAAAAGAAAAAGAAGCAAGTCTTTAAACAGAATCTTTACAATACTTTGTAATGAGATAGAAAGTGATCATAAAAATCTTTTATGCTACACAGATGTTTTCTCTTCATTTCATGGCCATGCACTTAAACAACTATAGAACTTAAAGTTCAATTACACATTTTTCTGGTGCAAACGTACAAATGTTCCAACTGGCCTTTTCTGTAATGACAAGTATCTCTCAGTAGTATGCTAACTAGCAGGCATTTGGGGGAAAAAATAAACACACTAAATCTTTCTCTTCAAGGTAAAAGCAACCTTTTACAATGATTGAAAATGCAACTGCCTTTTGAAAGAAATTTACACTATGAAAAGAGCATTTTGAAAATCAATGCTTGGACAGGATTCCATTGTTATATAATTTTGTTGTAGAGATTTATTTGCATGTCACCTATAAAAAAGCTCATATATGCACATTTAAAGCAGAAATTTATAAACAGAATTTGACAAGCTGTTTAAAATATTATAAATGAAGAGCTTCAGTGAATTTAAAATTCATATATTAAAATATATGAACAAGTGATTGAAAGTGACAGATTCATATAAACCTGTGAGAGTGTTTATGATCTGATGCAGAGTAAAGGAAGCAAAACCAGGAGAAAACATACTGACTATGTAGCCCCACTCAATCCTCTTTTATATTAATCACCAGGTTTCCCTGGAAAAGAAGCTAAATTTTCCCCTTTCCCCTAGCTCCCAGGAGGGATATTGAAAGACAAGCTGACAGACAGGCACACACACACACACACACACACACACACACACACACAGAGTAAAAAGATGCGGGCAGACAGTAAGGAAAGAAGACAAGAGGAGAAATTCTGCTCCATCCAGCCCAGGACCTGGAGACTGGATGATCTATGAGGTTTTGACTCTCCCTCTTTTCTGACTGGGAGGGGGGAGAGTGAAAAAATGTAACGAGACCTATAGGCTAGAAAAACAATCCTGCAAAGTAAAACTCAGTAACTATGATCACTGAAATGACCACATCATGACTTCAAACAATTGATGATGAATCCTATTTCCCATCTCTGGGTAGAAATGTGATGATCTAGAGGTACAAATGAGATCTCAATTTTCAGACACGGTCAATATATAAATTTACTTTAATTGACTATAAATATTTGTTATAAGGGAAGGTTTGTTTTCTTTTTAGAGAGGACTTATGGCAGGAGTGGGGGAGGGTAGAATACTCCCCCCAAAAAGACGCAAAGGGAAAAAAAGAAAAGATCATTATTGAAACATCAAAGAAATATATGAGAATAATATGAGTTTCTTGGGTGTTAATTGTTCTTTAAGTGTTTGATAGGATTCAGATATCAATCTGTTTAAAACACATACTTTAATTTCTCAGTACCACGTAGTATCTTAAGAAATTCTGTGGTAGGGCACAAAGAAATTATAAAAGGAATGGACTAAAAAAATCTTTCACTAAGTACTCACTATGTGATAAGCATCACTCCAGAGTGATAGTGGCTGATAATAAAGGGAGAAGTACCTGCATAATTAGTTTGAACATCACCAGATGCCACCAGAAAAAAAAGTTTGAAGTGGATGGTGTTTTGCTCTTTTCTCTTAAGAAGCTCATTCTGTAACCAATACATGTATGGAGGTTAAGCTTAGTCATCTGATATAATTTCCCCACATAGAGGACCTGGGAAGTTTTCCTCCAGAAAAATCATGATGACAAAAGGAATGTGTCTTGGAGAGACTGAGGAATGTGCAGAGGCATTGTGTATAACTGGTTCCTTCTGGCTATCCAGATAAAATCTTTTTTTTCCTTTGGCTGACTAGAAAAATACTAAACACATCCCTGGAGTCTCATAAGCTAACATACTGAGTGGATGTGGACTCAAATAGTGTCTTGAATATGGACTAACTGCTCTAGGGAACCCCACATGTTCTTATGAGTAGAGTAGGAAGAAGTATCAAACATATTAGAACAAAATAAGCACAAAAGAGGAAATGAGAGGAGAAATAGATAAAACATAAATAAAAAGGCACAGATCAGTTTACCTTTGATCCTCAGAGGAGTGCTTAGAGGTCTTGCTTGCTCCAAGATTCCTGCTTCAGGATTCTTTGGTTCTAAGATAACTTATTATATGTATATGTATATGTATATGTATATGTATATGTATATGTATATGTATATGTATATGTATATGTATATGTATATGTACGTACGTACATATGTATGTATATTCTTTAGGGTATAACCAAATTTCTCATACAATGAATTTGACTGATTGAAGAAGATGTACAGGTCCTTTTCACACAGTTCTGATTGATTGGTTCATTCATGAATTACTCTTATCCAACAAATGTAAATGATTTTAGATGGGTAAGATAATCAATGAAACTCCATCCTTATTTATAAAAAAGTGAGTCAATGGGGGTAAAGCCAAGATGGTGGAGTAAAAAGGTGAGTCAAATTATCAAAATAAAAAACAAGGCAAAATCACTATAAATGAGAGAAGAAATAAAAAGAATCACTGCTACCTACCTCACACAACTATATGCTACAACACTGAGAATTTAAAAGGAATATAAGATAGTCAAATTATTATGAATATGAAATAGAGGACTTAAACAGCCTAGTCTCAGAAAATGAAGTTGAATTAGCTATAAAGGATAATTTCTTTAATGTTTCAGTCAGAAGATGCTATATCTTTCTAACCTAACTTGTCCAATAGTTTGTTCAGTTCTTAGTATCTCAGTAGCCCTTTTCCTGCTCACAGGGAATTTGAGTACAACCTAGCCACCAGTTTCCAAGTCATCTTCTCCTTCCCTCTCCCACCAGCATGTCTGCATGTCCAGCTTCCTCACTCCTCTTTCCTCCCAATGCTAGTCTCTATTTATCACAGATAAGAACCCTATTGAAAACTCACCAGATTTTTAGTGATTTAGGTGCCTAATTCTAACTGGCACTCCAGTGGACTTGACCTGTTTCCATGCTCCCTGACTGCCTTTCTTTATTGTAAGTATGGCTCACCAACAAAGTAGGCTTGCTGTACTATTGTGTTGTATGCCTTATATTTCCTTGTACTGAATTACTGGTATCTCAAACTTTACAAAGTCTATATTAAGACAGAGGGAAACAATAAAATCTTCTACAATTATTATGTTGTCACCTATGTTATTTATAAATTTTGATGTGATGCTGTTTGGTTCTTATATATCTGTACTGACAGCATTTCTTCATTATTGGTAACTTTAAGCATCATGTAGTTCTCCTCTTTATCTTTCTTAATATTATTAAACTTTGTTTTTACTTTGTCTGATAGCAGGATTGCAACTTCTGTTTTGCGAGAATTATCTAATACACAGAAACTTTGGTTCCAGCCATTTGTATTTGGTATGTATATTTTTAAATGTATTTCTTCTATACAACAAATTGTTGTCTTTTCTCTTCTTATCCATTATCTTATTTTGTTCCCTGTTTTGTTTCTCTCTGCATTGCTTTGTTCCTCTCTGGGTATCTGGGTGGCACAGTGGATAGAGTGCTGAGCCTGAAGTTAGGAAGAATCAGCTTCCTGAGTTAAAATCTGACATCAGATACTTACTGTGTGATCCTCAGCAAGTCACTTAACTTTGCCTCAGTTTCCCTATCTGTAAAATGAGCTGGAGAAGGAAATGGCAAACTCTATTATCTTTGCAAAGAAAATCCCATGTGGGGTAACAATGAGTCGGAAATGACTGAAATAACTGAATAACAATGACAATTTGTACCTTTTTAGCAACTGGTCTCATTCCTCTCTTAGATGTATTCAGGACTTACTCTACCAGACCCTTTATCCTGAAGCCTCACTTCAACCCTGGAATTCATGCATTGGAAGTATCCACCACTCCTAGAGACTCTGCATCTATTAGATGGTTACTCCCAGAACCTCCATTTAATGAGGCTCAGGTCATCTATGTTTCTTCTCAGGGCTGCATTCCTTCCCCCTAGACAGGTTCTTTTGTATTCTCCCCACAAAACAGTTTTCAGGTTCTTTCTATATGTTACCTTCCATCATTAGAATATAAGCCTCTTGAGGGCAGAAACTGCTCTTCTTTCTACTTGTGTTTGTATTTCCACTGCTTAGTATAGGACCTAGCACATAGTGATAGCTTAACAAATGCTTGTTGACTATCATTTTCCCATATTTTTAAAGGTTACAATTAACAATTTGGTTTTCTCCGTTTATTCACTTTAGTGATTGTTTCTCCTTGACTCTTTTAAGCTAGCACTTGTCCCTGTGACTAGTTTAACTTACATTCTTTTCATGCTAATCTATTCTCTCAGGCTCTTACTTCTCATGACCTGTCCTATCTTAAGTTCCTTTACTTATATAATGGAGACCTTCTCCCTCCAACCCCTAGAACACATACAAATATTCTGTCTCCTTCCAGTGGAAACTCTGGGTGGTGGGCTACTGGTCATAAGCAATTTACTAGGTGCTTCAGGGAAGTGACTCTCTTGGATATATAGCCCTTAAAGTGACAAGACCTCAGTAAGGAGTAGAGGAATATAGCCCTAATCAGTCCTGACACTGGTGGCTTCTGTTCCTATGTGGGGTCAGAACTTAAAGAGCCATATTTGTACCAAAGTTTCTGGATGCCTTTTCCTCTGTTGTTCACTTGTTTGCTTTAGCATGACCTTATAAGAACTGGAATGCTCCAGCGTTCTATCAGTGCAGCAGTAGTATTTGCCACCAGCAAGGTGGTAAAAGTGCTATTTCTCCAGTGTAGCAATGATTGATGCAAGGGAAAATACTTGTATTTATTTGAACACTGAAAGGACAGAAGCTACCAGAAGAAAAGTCAAAGGTCAATATTATTGGCCGTACAGTGTGCAGAGGTGAAATATAAAAAGGCTATTAGGCAAAATGATCAAACTGCATTTTGCTTTGATAAGACTTATCCAATAGCAATCATAGACTTAGCATCCTCTCTTCCATGAAGGAAAAAAACATCCTGATCCACATGTGATTCATGTCTGTATGTTGAGTACTTTTTTTAGCTTTCTTCTTGCCAAGAACACTTAGACTTTGAGTCCTAGACTTTTAGAATAAGCCAAACAGGAAACAGTGACTTAATAACACAATAAGAAATATTTCAAATTGTATTCGATTGTTATATGTCCTCTTACATTAACACAATAAAAACTTTTTAAAAACTTTTATTTCAATCATACAAACCATCCTCAGCTTGTAGACCATACAAAAACAGGCATCAGGACAGATTTACATGATCATTTCTCTGAATTAATGATATTTCCAGCTTTACTCCATTTACAAATCCCCTTCTTTGATCAAGGTGCCAACTTCTCTAGAAAACCTTTCTTGAACAATCCTTTCCAAGAAGAAAATACAGTCATTTCTGCTACAATGTTACCAACATGTTCCTGAAAATCTGTGCCATTCAAAACCACTCAATAAAAACCACAGAGTTTATGGAAAAGTGGCATTAGAGACACGGTACTAAAAATCTTTGTCACTGACACATTAAAAAATATATGAAAGGGGTGTCTAGGTGGCACAGTGAATAGAGCACTAGCCCTGGAACCAGGAGTTCAAATCCAGCCTCAGACACTTAACACAAAAAAAAACTAGCCGTGTGACCTTGGGCAAGTCACTTAACTCCAATTGCCCTACCTTCCTCCCTCCACAAAGCAAATATATGTCATACATTATATTGTATAAACATATTATATACTTATATAATATATAATATTATACTAATATATATGTATATATATGAAAGCAATAATAGAAAAGGAAATTCCATTCCAAAAAACGACATAATACATAAAATATTTGGGGATCAACCTCCCATAGCACACAAAAGATTTATATAGATTTAATTACAAAGTATTCCTTAAGGAACTGAAGAACAACCTAATTAGCTAGAGGTATATTCAGTGCTCATGGCTAGGTCACTCCAATATAATAAAAAATGATAATATCACCAAAATTAGTTTACATTTTTAATGCTATACCAATCAAGTTACCAAGCAGATACTTTACAAAGCTTGATAAAGTAATAATAATATTCATTTGCAAAAATGAATGATCCAGAATATCAAGGGAAATGATAAAAAGAAGTAAGGATGAAGGGCGAATAGTACTTCCAAACCACAAACTATATTATGACATTTGTTATTGTTTAATTGTTTCAGTCATTTCTAACTCTTTGTGACCCCATCTGGGGTTTTCTTGGCAAAGATACTAGAGTGGTTTGCCAGTTACTTTTCCAGTACATTTTATAGATGAGGAAACTGAGGGTTAAGTGACTTACCCAGGGTCCAACAACTAGTAAGCATCTGAGGCAGGATTTGAACTCAGGTCTTGCTGACCCCTTAGGTCTGGCACTGTCCATTCCATGAATGTAATGAAGTTATACTGTGCCGTAAGAAATAATGTGTGTGGTAAATACAGAATGGTGAGATCTATATGAATTGATGCAAAGTGATGTAAAAAGAAAACACGCATAATAATTACAACAATTTCAACAGAAAGAATGACACCTCAAAATTAAAAGTAAATGTAACAAAATTAAAAAGATTAAGTAGGACTTAAATGAAGAAATGTGAGAAGGCAGCAGCACCTCCTGCCTCCTGCACCCAACCTACCTCTTTGTGGAGGTGGGAGTTCCACAGGTGTTCTGCATTGTTCATGTTTTTGGGCTTTCTTACCTCATCAGTTGTGCTGACTTTACACCCCTCTCTTAAAAAAAAATACTATTTGTACTATAGTATGGCTCTCTGGAAGGGGGAAGGGAGGAGATATATGAAGTATTATGATGATGTAAGAAACAGAAAGCTTCAGTAATTAAAAAAAATAGGAACCCAATAATGACAGTTGTTTTATTACATACATGGTAGATGCCTAAAAAAATACATTAATAATATAAGAAACACTGGCATAGTCCATGTGCTCAGGTTACTGCTTGACCTTTGCTCAGATTCCCACATGCCAAGATGGCATAGTCCATAGCTATAGCTGAATACAGGGTCAGAAGGTGGCTTCTAGAACAAATTTGGACTTACATGGTTTTGAACTTATTGAGTTCAACCAAAAAAAAAAAGTAAAATGTCATGAATGTGAAATTATAAGAGAAAATCAGTTACATCAGAACATCATCATCTAATTCACCTCACAGGAAGAAAAGAAAGAATTCCAAAGTGCGAGAATCCAGGAAATTTCACTTAATTATATGGACAAGCATGAGAAAAACATTTTTCATAATCACTCAATTAAGCAAATACTTAAAAAAGAATTTAAGTGATACCTCTAATTTTCACCCTCACAGTAGTGATTCAATCCATTTACATTTCTTAGCCACGTATTTCAGTCCCATTTTCTTTTCCAAAATGCTTTGTGGCTTGGCCATTTTTATGGAATCATCATCTGTGAATGCCTAACATCCAGGCAAGTTTCCCTGGCTTAAACTGTATCTGTGAGCTGGTTCATGATTTATTCATGAATTTGTAGTTCATTAAAGATGTAGCTCATGGCTTTCTAAAACATGAAAAGAAAATGAAATAAAAATCTCAAAAATGCTTTAAAAATAATGGGTAGAAATGAAAAGAATTTGCTATGGTTCAAGAAAATCCTATGAGTTTACAGACCCTCCAAATGCAGTCTTTTAGCACCAACATTAACCACCTCATACACAAGTGAACAACAGCTAGATATTTAATCAATACATTGCTGCTGGATTTTCATCAGGTAATTCAGGTTCTGTTACAATTGTTCATATTTCTTTACATTATAGCATAATATAAAGGAATTCAAGATTACACTGTTAGTCTTTAATTCTCTTATTCTCTCCTGATCATGAATAATTTCTTCTTATAAGGAAACCATTTTGGCATGAAATTTTGATTCCCTTGACATCTCTTTTTTTTTTTTTTTGGAGGGCAGTTGGGGTTAAGTGACTTGCCCAAGGTCACACGGCTAGTTTTTTGTGTTAAGTGTCTGAGGCTGGATTTGAACTCAGGTACTCCTGACTCCAGGGCCGGTGCTCTATTCACTGCGCCACCTAGCCGCCCCTCCCTTGACATCTCTAATTTTTATGAAGAGATCTCTTGTCTTTCTCATTCAATTGTTTTCTTCAATTTCTTTGCATTGATCATTTAAGAAAAATTGATTTCTCCTTGATATTCTTCTTGATAGTCTTGATATCTCCTACATACATATCTTTTCCTTTTCCTTTCCCTTTCATTTTCATTCTTTCCTCAGATATGTTTAAAGCCTCATCAGACAGTCATTTTGATTTCTTGCTCTTCCTTGTTGTTTTGGGGGGGCAGAGATTTTCTTTTCGTTACTGCCTCCTGCATAATATTGTGAACCTCTGTCCATGGTTCTTCAGGTGCTCTCTGTCTACAAGACCTAATCCTCTAAATCCATTCATCACTTCCACATCATATTCATAAGAGATATTACAAGATAATACCTATATGGTCTGAGGTTTTTCCTTACATTCTTCAATTTAAGTCTAAATTTTGCAATACGAAGCTCATGATCTGAGCCATAGTCAACTCCAGGTCTTGTTTTAACTGACTTTTGGTTGCAAAGTATATAATTAATCTGTATTTCTATATTGACCATCAGATGTTGTCTGTGTGTAAAGCTGCCTTTTGGGTCACTAAAAGAGAGTGCTTGCTTTGACCACAAAGAGTTATCTTGACAAACTTCTATTACTCTGTACCCTGATCCATTTTGTACTGCAAGGCCAAACTTGCCCGTTGTTCCAATTCTCTTGTGATTTCCTATTTTAGTATTCCAGTCCCCTATGATGAATGTGACAGATAATCATTCTGTCATTTTTGGAGGTTATACCTTAGTACCGCTTTTCTCACCCTTTTATTGTCTATGAGGACAACTCCACTTCTTCTAAGGCAGTGGTTCTCAATCTTCCTAAATCCGCAACCCTTTAATACTTGTATATGGGCATATCTGCATGTGGGCGGACCTGCCTGGAGACGGATAGAGGAGCGATGTCTCGGTTCCTAAGACCATCGGAAATATGTGTTTTCTGATGCTCTTAGGCAACCCTTGTGAAAAGGTTGTTCAACCCCTAAAGGGGTCACAACCCACAAGTGGAGAACCACTGTTCTAAGGGATTTTTGGCCACAATAATATATGTCATGATCACCTGGATTCAATTCAACTATTCCCATCCATTTAAGCTTACCAACACCCAAGATGTCGATATTTTAACTTTCCATCTCCTGTCTGACCACATCTAAATTACTTCAATTCATAGATCTTTCATTCTGGCTTCATATGGAATATTGACTTTTGCAACATCAGACTTTTCTTTCATCACAGGGCTGGGCTTCCTTTTGGCCTTGACCCAGTTACTTCATTCTTCCAGGAGCTGCCTGTATGGTACTTGTCCTCCACTCTTCCCCACTAACATATTAGAAACTTTAAGACCTGAGGGGTTCATATGATGTCATCTCTTTTATCATTTTAATACTTTCCATGTTTTTTTTTTGGCAAAGATACTTGAGTGGTTTGCCATTTTCTCCTCTAGTTATATTCCTTAAAAACAATTAAAATATGACCTGATACTAGTCACTTGTGACTCATTAACATTTTCCTCTTTAGAGAGCACTTAACTAAAAGTTTCCTGTTATTTTGTCATGGTTCTCTGTAGAAAGAGAAGGAAAAGAAATTTCTTAATCAAAATAAAAACATTTTCTGTTGTATTGCATCTTTATCAATATTTTAGCGAATATTTCTGTAGCCTTTCCAATTTTCAACACTTGTCTTTATGATCACATTCTAAGTCTGAAGTCTAAAGGCTTTTCTTTCTTGTCATCTTCTTTTGCTCTGTCTTTGAGCCAAATATCATCTTGAAAAAAGTGTTTTTCTAACATCTGGAATCCCTTTGAGGTTGGTATGGGTAGAAGAAAAAAAAATGAAAGATTTCATGTAAGGCATAGACTTTTAAACAAGTAGGGCCTATGGCAGACGTTGAAAAAGATGCAAAAATCAGCTGCCATCATGCTTCCCAGGTGATTTGCATTTGGCTAATTTGTTTCTTTAGAACAGATTCCAAATCACAATCACGAAACATTTCAAAATTCTAATCAAAATTTAAAATCTTTTTAAGAGCACAGTTTTTGGCTCAGTCTCTAAAGTAGGATCCCAGAATTATAGATTTAGAGATTGAATCCAAATCTCTCATTTTACAGATGAAAAAACTGTCTTGTCATAGGGGTCACAAGGCAATAAGTGGCAAAGTAGTTTCCAGCCCAAGCTCTGCAGTCATTATAGAAGAAAGTAACAACTTAAAAAAAAAAAAAAGAGGGAGGAGGGAGGAGCCGCTATTCTCAACCACTTTTCAGTGGCCACCAAAGGTTAGGTAATCAATCCCTAAAGTCTTTGGAGTAGCACCAGCACCCTCAGACAACTGGCTCTAGTCTTTGCAGACATGACTGAGGGAAACAAGCCCTGTAAAGAAGGGCCAAATATGCCCAATTGTCAACCAACTGCTACCTTTAAGTCTAGCTGTCCAGTCTAGCCAAAGGAGTAAGGCACCCTGACAGAGAGGCAAGAAATAATATTGTGCCAGGTGAGTTGAGTCCAATCACTGCCTGCCACTTCAACCACCACCTCCTTTTGTATCCCAATGGAAACAGCCCAGGACTAAAGTCCAAGAACCCTAGGAATAGTAGTGCCCCAAACCCCAGACAATTCAACTTGTTTCAGTCTAAGTCCCCTAACCTCAGCCATTATTGAGGTGGGGAAACCCCTGTGGAAAAGAAACTGGCTCTTGCCACTACCACCAATATAAATGACTGAACAACTGTCTTCTAGTGTCAGGTGAGTCCAAGAGCCCTAAGGGTGGTAGCACCCTCAAGGCCACTGGTCTTGCTTCCATCCCTGTCCCATTATCCAAAGAAGCAAACTCTGTGTGGAAATATAACCTGATAGCTTGCTCTGCAATCCTTCTCTACCATGACCCAGTAGTCAAAGCAAGTAAAGACACACCATCTGCCATCCCCACCCCACCCCCAAATGTTCTCTCTACCAAAGTCGTCCTTGACACTGTCAAATTATTCAATGTTATAAGTGAATATGTTTTTATCAGTGGAAATAACACAAAATATGCATTAGTCTCTCCTTTGCTATGGAACCCTGAGGACCATGGGACTTTTCCATTTGGCTTGTAGCTGTATATATGTTATCTTCCCCATTCAATATTTTTCTAATGCCATCACTTAACAGGGACTGTTTATGATTTTCTACTTATAGGTTCAGTACTTGGTTTAATTCTTTCTAAAAACTAAGCACTTAATAAATGCTTTTCATTCACATGTTGAATCCAGTTATTCTGACTCCAGTTCTAGCATTCTTGATATTGAACCACAGTCAAAGCAAAAGACCAAAATCATCATATAGCAGTTCCGAGTCAATGCTGATAAGTTAGCCTTCATTTCAGCAGATGAATAAACTTGCCTATGGAAATGGTTTCAAATTTTCTACATAGACTACATGGTCTTCCACTTTATCAGGGAAGATACAACATGGCTTTCTAAGCTACTTTTTTTTCTTAGGATAGAAAGCAAAACTCTATATCTGAAGACAGATTGAAATGCTAATATGCATTTAAAAGATCACATAGCTTTAAGAAATTAATATGTTTTGGGTTGATTGAGTAAATCAACAAAACTACCCCCACCTCCATTTATTAAATGAAAAAGTGCTAAGCTCTAATATATTTTCTAGGTGAGAACACATCTCAGTTGTTCATTAGGTGTGATAAAGGCCTAGAAACCTTACATGTGATAGTAAGCGTTTTGAGACAAACTAAGGGACTTGATTGTTCAATCTGGTGACTCATAAAACTATTCATCTAGTTCAAATGAAATGTTTAAACAAATGATCAACCAGGAGAGAGCAACTCTAGACAAACCACTGAGAGCTGCTTGGGTGGTAGAGAATATCACAGTCTCTTCTGTGACTAGAAGAGGATCTCATGAACTTCAGAGAGTTGGAGGATTTGGACTTTTTTCATCAATGTCTTAACAGCGACTGGCATCAGTTTTTTGCTTCAGGAGCTAAGAACAGACTATATGCACCAAAGAAAGGCAAATTCAGGGCTTCACAAGAAGCCCAGATCACAAGCTATAACATAACTAAGGAGAGTTTCTCAGTATTCCTTGAAGGGGAAGAAGGGACTCTCAGGAAATATGGTACCCATTTCCCTTTTATGCATTCCATAGGCCTGAGTTCATTTGTCCCTTGGACTTTGTGGGAGAACTTTCCCCTAGTTTGGGGAGTATTTTGCATCAACTATATAGTGTTCTAAATGCTACTGAAGCCTAGCTTGTTGATATTGATATCAACAGATAATCATGGAGAGAAGTGCAACGGTAGGGGCTAATGAGCATTCAAAAAATAACACCTCAAATCTTTCAAACTCTAAACTCTGAAGGAAGACTTAGTAACCATCCTCTAAACACCTAGCCTGCCAGTGCAAATAAGGCTTGGGAGAGAGCTCAGAGTTCATACATGCTACTTTAATTATGTCTTTTTGTTTTAAGTGGTATCCTTTCATGGTTATACAAGATTCTAGACTTTGATGAAATCTTTCTTCAATACACTTAAGTATTTGTAATTTAGTTAATATGGGTACCCCATACATCAACGGAGATCCCTTCACAACTGAGTAGATTGTATTTGTGTTGCTGTGGATTGAAAGTTTATTGCAATGGTCTACACATGAACTTAGCTAAGATGATATATAGAGAACAGATATACAATCTCTCTTATGTCCCATATACTTAGAATTTCCAGCTTGTTAAGTAGCTTAGTGCAATGATCACTGTATTTGTGACGAGAAGATGTAGGTTAAAATCCCAGCTGTTAGTTGATGTTTGTTAGTACAATGATTAGAATTACTAATAGGTAAAGGAAACCTGGGATACCACCTCTTTTCCCTCTCCACTAAGGGGTCAATATGCTCTGGACATACACATATAGTCTGATTAAGATCAGTCCTGGAAGAACCCAACCATCTTCAAAAAAGGTGAGAGTCTTTGTTAATGTGAATACTGTTTATGGTATTAGCTTGGAATGACTTGTAAGATTAATAAGACTGAACTGTTCTGGTAGGGAAAACAAAAATGAAGAAACAGAAGTTTGAGAGTTACTGATGATGGATAGGATGTTGCATATGGTTTTGTAACCAATTCCATTATATTAGGAGGAATGGATGTTCTTCAATGGGAAAAGAAAGAACGAGCCATAGTCATTTAGCTTTAACTGTACAACACATTAAAAATTAAAGAGTTTCTCTCAAACATGGGCCCAGAACTGAAAGGCAATCAATAAGAAGAATCTTGCTAAAAATAGAATTTCAATTTGTGTATATGTACAGTACAAGCAGATAGGAAGTATTGATTTAAATGAAATGTACATAGTGGCTTGTTCAGCTTTGTTCAAACATTTGTCCCACATCATTTTAAGGCAGAATACAATGTCTAATTGTTGTGCATGTGTAAAAATAGTGGGGAATTGTGGAACAGGGTTGTTCTACTCTTCCTATTTCTTTCTTCCTCCTACATTTTCCCTCACCCCAAAATTATTGATTCATTGCCTTGATGAGTTTGCTCAAGTAGATGTGCCTTCTTTGCTCTAGAAAGAAGTATTGAAAACTTTATAATTCTCTACTATCTTTTTTTAGCTCCTACACTCCCCACCTGTAATGCCAAGCAAAGGCAACTTCAAGGTTCAGATTATCAGCATAGCAAACCCCTTAGAACAGAGAAAATCATTCAGAACAGAAAAAGTCATTCATTTAGCAAGTAAGTTCTCAATTCAATCCAGGTACTACTCCACCCCTAGATAGTACATTCATTTAGTCAGTCAGTCTCTTCTCAAATGGAGATCAGTTTCCAATCATAAACAAAGCACATTCGTTTGGTCAATCACAGAGCACAAAAAGGCCAAAGGTTTCCCACCTGTGGACTCAAAGTAATTACAATACCATCCATTACTACCAAGCACTTTCTCAAAAGGGAGCAGGAGAGCACAAAACTGCCATACACCCTTAAGCCATAACAAGGTCAAGATAACATCTCAGCATGGAAAACCCAAAGAAAGACCCTTCTTTCATCTTCACTTGAGGCAAGCCCTCAGCAACCTCAGTTCCTGGGGAGATAAGGCTCAACAAAGCCATAGCCAGTGTCCTCATCAAGTCACATTCTGCCTGTAGAACAGTCCCAGGACCCCTGAAAGTATCAGCAAGGCCCCCTTCCAGGATTTCTGTGAAGGTGTCACAAGAAAATCCTCCTTCAGGGCTTCTGAACCAACAGCCAGGTTCCAGGACCTCTAC
>CM053599.1:199696729-199799211 GCA_028646575.1 Pseudocheirus occidentalis
CAACTCAGACTCCACGATAATGGATACTGCTCTCTCAAAAGCACTTCTTCTGACCTTCTCTGGGCTTGAGCCTTTCTTTCAATTCACGGCTCCTCCCAGGCCTGCCCTCTTTCTTCACATCAACAAGTCCATCCCACAGGTGGGATTCACAAGTTCTGGGTTTTAACACTCAACCCCAAAACCAAGCCAATTCAGGGGCATCTCCATATTCCATTACCATTACACCACTCACCTGCACTCTGGCAAAAAAAAAAAATCAGTGTTAAATAAGTCTCTCTTTTTCTCCATCCCTCAATTGTCTCCTCCCAAATACATTTCTAGCGTACACACCAATTCCAGCATTCTTTTTAAGTTAAATTTTATTTTGCTTTCAGAATCTGATTTCTCTTCCTCTTAGTGAAAATTAAGAGAAATAAAACCCTTTTTACAAACATGTAGTTTCAAGGAAAATAAAATCCTATGATGAGTGTGGGGGGGAGGGGGAAGTATTCAAGTTATACTCTAAGTTCATCCCTTTTCTATGAGGAGGTATGTTTTATTATGAGTTCCCTGGAATTTTGGTTGGTCATTATGTTGATCATCAAGTTGATCATCAGTGTTTCAAAGTTGTTATAATTGCTTTATTGTTATAGATGAATGGTTTTCCTGGTTCTGGTTGTCTCCCTCTGCTTGAGCTCGTAAAGGACTTTCCAGGTTTCTTTGAAAACCTCTCCTAGATCATTACTTATAACACATTCCATCACATTCTTATACCAAAATTTATTCAGTCACTCCTCAATTGACTTCTCAGTTTTCCAGTTCTTAATTATTATTTTTTTATTTCTCACTAATTAATTATAAATTTATCTTTGTCATTTTTGATACTGGCAACTTGATCTTTTAAAAAGTCTTTTCTTCTTTTAAAAAATCAAGTTAGCTAATGATCTCTCTATTTTATTGTGCTTTTTTTCCTTCAAAAAACAACAGCAACAACATATCCTGTGCTTTAAAAAATTAATTCAATGAGTTTTTTTTCTTCAATTTTGTTCATCTATGCTTTGATTTTTAGGATTTCTATTTCTGCGTTTAATTAAAAATGCTTAATTTGTTGATTATCAAGGGGTGTTTTTACATGCATGCCTAATTTGTTGATCTGCTTTTTCTTTTTTATTGATGAAGACATTTAGAGATATACATCTTGTCTAAAAGATTACTTTAGACTGTACCTAAAATTTTTGGTCGTTATTATCTTGAATGAAAGTAGCAATTGTTTCTAATATTTTATCTTAAACTCACTCATTCTTTAAAATTAAATTATTTAGCTTCTGGTTAACTTTTAATCATTAAATCAGTAGTCTTATATGGAACATATTTTTACCGCATTGCTGTCCATTAGTATTTGATATTTCTGCTTTTCTGCATTTATTTATGAGGTTTTGATGCCCTGTTACAAGTTTAGTTTATGTAAAAGTGACATGCACTTTCTCATCTAACTTCCAGAGGTTTATTATGCTTAATTTTCCTAAAATTCTACTCAGGAAATTCATTTCTTCTTTATTTTCTGATAGATTTATCTAGGTCTAAGAGGGGTAAGTTGAAGGACCTCACTATCATAGTTTTACTATTTGTTTGTCCTGGCACCATATTTAACTTTTCCTTTCTGTATTTAAATACTATGTCACTCAGTGTGCATATACACATACATGTATATGTACATGTATGTGTATATACATGCACATATATAAAACACATGTAGATATATATTACATATACGCACTCATATATATGTATATATGTATGAACGTATGTATTAATTCATTGTTTATGCTTCCTTTAATGAGATAGTTTACCTGCTTTTCTCTTTTAATTGTCTACTTTTGCTGTTACTTTGTCTGACTTTACTGTTACTTTTTTTTTTTTTTTTACTTTAGATGACGCATATTAGACTTTGTTCCGGCCACTTATTTTACCTCTGTGCGTGTCTTTGTTTCTACTTTTCTTGTAAACAACATATTGTTAGATTCTGCTTTCTAATCCATTCTATTATCCTCTTGTGTTTTATGAATGAGTTCATCCTATTCACATTCACAGTTATGCTTGTTAATTATTTATTTCCCTATACCAGTTCTCTTATGCTTTTCCTTCTCTTTGTTTCCTGACTTCTATTTAAGAACTTCCTTTTTAAAATACTAATCTCCCCTTTAATTCACCTTTCCTCATATTTCCCCTTTTCTCTTCTATTTCACTGTCAAGTGAAATGTGTTTCTCTACCCAACTGGGGGTGGAAGGAAGGGTATTCTTTGGTTTCTATTCCTAATAAGCACACTCAAACTCACAAAGGCCTATGACCAACAGTTTCCACAGATGAAGCAAATATCTAAAACAAAGAAAGATCAACAGACTTTTGAAATACTTCAGGCTTCCCTGCAATAGGCTAAAGGAAGAAGCAGTGGTATAAGATTACCCCCTGGAGTCTGGGAGGTAGAGAGATTTGAGCAATGTGCCCAATCAGCCAAATAAGCCTGGTTTCTGACCAGTTCTCTATTGCCAATTCTTCCAGTCTCTGAGCTCCACAAAGTCCCTCCTTCTCCACCACCACATATCTTCTATTTGTCTCCTTAAGAACTAGGCTCCCCTTTCACTTCTACTTCCACGTGACCTATTAGCTCACCAGGTGGTACGGCATATCATTGTTCATCCCATGTAATTGCTCCATTTCTAATTCTTTCATGGGATTTATTTATATCTCATAAAGGGATAAATTACTGTATTTTTACACTTATTTTAACACCTCTTTAATAACCTTTATTGTGATTTGGTCTTAGACTTTCTTTTTTATTATTTCATTTTATTTCAATATTTATATTATTATTTTATTATATATTTTATTTCATTAAATATTTTCCAATTACATTTAAAATATTTTAACATTCCTTTTTTTAAAAATTTGGATATTAGAGCACTGGCCCTGGAGTCAGGAGGACCTGAGTATGACCTTGGGCAAGTCACTTAACCCCAACTGCCCTCCAAAGTAGGAAAGGTGCTCTATCTATCTCTATATATCTCCCTCCTTCCCATCCCTCCCTTCTCCACCCCTTGAGAAGGCAAGCAATATTTAGATTATACATGGAAAGTCATGTAAAACATTTCCGTATTGGCCCTGTTGCAAAAGAAAACACATACAGAGAGAGAACTAAAGAAACTGAAAAAAGTATGCTTTAATCTGCATTTAGTGTTCATAAGTGCTTTCTCTGGAAATGGATGGCATGTTTCATCATGGGTCCTTCAGCATTGTCTTTGATTATTGTCTTGATCACAGTAACTATGCCTTTCAAAATTGATCATCCCTGTTTAGGCAAGTGAGACAGACCTTTCCTACTAACCTTCCACACTTCTTGGGGTAGATGACTATTTCATCTATCTGTTTGCTGGTTCTGTTGCTCCAGAATTCCCTTTGGGGCCCTTTTTTATAATTGTTTGGAGGTGAATGTGGGAGAGCTAAGGTAATTCCACGCTTTCTCTGCCATCTTAATTCCCAGAAGTTCCCACTATACACTTATTACACAAAAAAATCCTACATAGTGAGCAAGCATATTTACCAAAGCAAACAAGTTAAATGATAATCAGGAAAGCTACAAAGATTAGTTTCAGTGACAGAATAAATAAGAGTTAGAAGGCTCAACGACCCAGGAGCAAAATGAAATCTTACCTCCACCAGTGAGACAATTATCTCATCTAATTAGTCCACTCTTAGTGACTCTGGAGTAGCAGGTACTAGGAATCAAGGAGTATGTTGTAGTGCTGGTTTTTCATCACATCCCTCCAGCTCTGGGGGGGGGGGGTCATCCTTCAAAATCCACACATTGACTCTTCTCACCCCATTTCTCTCTCCTTCCCTAACCTCTTCCTCTCCCCTCCACAAATCTCTCAACCAACCAGGAGTCATGTTTTCCTTCCTGTACACAGCATCACACAACACTGGGGATTTAGGAAGGGAACTACAGAGATCAAACTTACTTCTCTTTATTTGAAGTAGTATTTGAGAAAAATAACTTCTAGAATTCAAATAATCATGTCAACATTTAATTTAATAAAATATCAGAACTTTTCTTTACCTTTTCTAGGCCATCTCCCAAGCAGTCATAATGTCCATCTTTCTATCTTTCTTTTAATTTCCTGCCAGAAAATTTTAAATCAGGTTTTAGCTGCAGAATAGGGATCATAGAATATCTTGTATTATTCACAGAAAATGGATGGATTTTTATAGCAGGTCACAAATCATTTGAAAACATAAGGTGAGTTTTGGAATTAATCTACCTGATCTGGTTTTTTAAAAGTGAAAAACAAAAACAACAGTTTACTTACATTGTATTATTTTTAGACTTCTTTTCTTTTTGCTTTTTTTTTTTTGGAGGGCAGTTGTGGTTAAGTGACTTGCCCAAGGTCACATGGCTGGGTTTTGTGTTAAGTGTCTGAGGTCAGATTTGAACTCAGGTCCTCCTGACTCCAGGGCCAGTGCTCTATTCACTGTACTACCTAGCCACCCCTGTTTTTAGACTTCTGACCAAGTTAAGTGGTTATGAATGTTTGGATCTAAAGAGGTAACATTTGGGAATAGTTATTGTTCTTAGATTTTTGTATAAGTTGTCACTCAGTGAGCATTCACTAAGCAACTACTGTGTATTAGGCATTGGACTAAGTATTGGAATAACAAAATAGGACAAAAGCACTCCCTACCCTCAGGTAGATCATGACCATTAGAATGGAAAAAAAACCAAGCAGTAGCTAGGTGCATCCAGGATATAGCAGTAGTAGACAGAAGGCAAGCTCAGAGAGAAAGGTACTAAGAGGTAAGAGCACCAGGAAGAGTAAGAAGAGGGTAAGTAAGATTTTAGTTGAGTCTTGCCAGGGACTCTATGAAATGGTAGTGAGGAGGGAGGGGTTTCCAGGCACAATAAACAACCAGCAAAAATTCACAATGCTGGGAGGTGGGATGCCGCATGCTAGGAAGTGGGGCAAGCTGGCCAGTGTAGCTGGATTGCGGCATTTGGAGAGGAATAAAGTGTAAGAAGATTTATTATTAATAACTTTAGATGGCAAATGGATTTTATATCATTCCCAAAGGTAACTGGAGTCTATGAAGGAATGACATTGTCAGGCCCATGCCTTAGAAAAATCACTTTGGTAGTGGATGTATTGGGAGAGTCTTGGATCTGGGAAGTGGGACACAACGAGGACTGCACAAAAGCAGTGACTGTGCAGGTGAAGATGAGGGGACATTTTTGAAGGATGTAAAGATAGAAATGACAAGATGTAGCAGTGGATTGTGGGGAAGCAAATTAAAACTTCTTTTTAGTTCAACTGAAAATGTTAATATAATCCATGGGTGGGTAATCTGCAGCCTCAAGACCACATGTAACCTCTAGGTCCTCAAGTGCAGCCCTTTGTCTGAATCCAAACTTCACAGAACAAATCCCTTTAATAAAAAAATGTTCCATAAAACTTGTACCCAGTCAGAAGGCTGCACCAAGGACCCAGAGGGCCATATTGGCCTTGAGGCCACACGTTCCCCACCCCTGGAAGCTACTCAAACTATGGAGCAGCTAGTGACACAGTGGATAGAATGCTGGGCCTGGACTCAGAAGGACTCATGTTCCTGAGTTCAAATCTGACCTCAGACACTTACCAGCTATACAAACCTGGCCAAGTTACTTTACCCTGTTTGTCTCAGTTTCCTCATCTGTAAAATGAGCTAGAGAAAGAAACAGCAAAGCACTGCAGTATCTTTGCTTAGAAAACCCCAAATACGCACAGAGTCAGACATGGCTGAAATGATTGAACAATAATAATCACAATTCAACTAATATAGAGCAGGAAATCATCTTCATGGAGATGATAATTAAATCCTTGGGAGCTGAGGAGATAACCAAGAGAGACAGTATGGAGAGAAAAAAGAAGAGGGATAGGACTTGAAGGACATCCATACATCATGATGATAGCACGGATGAAAGAGAAGAAAAGGTGACCGAGAAGTGGTGAGACAGACAGACAGACAGACATAGAGAAAGAGAGAGACAGAGAGACCTAGGGGAGAACAGGGTCATGAAAACCCAGGGAGGGAGCACATCCAGGAGAAGATGAGCAGTGTTGCCCTGTGCTGCAGAGAGGTCAAGAAGGAGGAGAATGGAGAAAAGCTTATTAGATTCAGCAAGTGAGGGATTCTTAGGGCCATTAAACTTGTTCATACTAAAGTCTTCAGCAAGGCTAAGATATTCCATATTTTCCATTTCATGCCTCTAGATAATATGAAAAGATAATAAAGATAATATAATAAGCAGGTATGAGAAGACGGTGGGTCATCCAAAAAAAGTTGCTAGTTTTACGAAACTACAGACTCAATATGAATCATATGAAAGTAGCTGGAAAGAACTAAGAATGTTTAGCCTAAAGAAAAGACAGCAGGACATAATCATTATGTTCAAATATTTGAAGCTGTTTTGTGGAAAAGGGGGTTAGGCTTATTAGGCTTAACCCTAGACACCGGAAATAGGAGTATTTGCCTAAAGTTGTAAAAAGAAAAATTTTGGTTTGATGTAAGAAAAAACTTTCTATTAATTAGAGCTATCCCAAAGTAGAATGGACTGTCTCATTAGCGAATTCATTTCTCCTTTCTGTAGGTTGACAAGCCAAAGCCGGATGGCCATTTTAAGAGTGTATTGGAGAAGATTCTTTTTCAAGTAGGGGCTAGACCAAATGGCCTCAGAACATCCTTCCAGTTCTGAGATTCTATGGTTCTTTGTGACATATCCAGTGGGGTTACATGATCACAGAAGTGATGTTTTCTCGGTTTCTAATTTAATAACTAATTTCTAAATTTAAAAGAAAATGTCAGTCGATTTCTTTTATTCAAATTGGTTTCTTTTGTTTTTACTAAATTCAAGGCGCTGTCCTAGAAATTGGGGAGAGGGGAAGAATGAAGAAAAAGGTGGTCCCTGCCCTCATATAATTGACACTGTAGAAAATTGTTAGATTTACATAGGGTATGAAGTACTGCTTTCTCCTAAGTAGCACAAATAACAGCATTTTTTTTGAATTGGTCATTAAGAGAAAGAGTAGACATTCTGAGATCATAGAAGATAAATCTGGAATGAACATTGGAAATCACTGGGATTAACTCCCTCATTTGACAGATGAGAAATCCAAGGCCCAGAGAGTTTGACTGGACTGAGTTTATACTGATAATGATCATGTCAAGAGAGTTAGGATTCAAAGCCAAGGTCCCTCGACTCCAAACTGAATGCTCCTAACGCTGCATCACACCCTCTGTAACTGAGAATGTTTTCTTTTTAACCTAATTTTATTCTGATTGACCAAAATGTTTTTAAAATTCAAATTCTCTTGTTTATGGTATAGCAATGCTATGAAATCGATGCAAATCATTATGTACTTTTTACTTTTCAGCATATTATTTGAATACAGAATCTTTTATTAATTTCTATGGAAATAATACCCTTATTTACTCTGCTTTTGAAAAACCATATGTTCTGGGGTCCCTGATGCTTTTATAGAGATCAGTCAGTCAAAAAGTATTTATTAAGCACCTACTATATGCCAGACGCTCTACTATATGTGGGAGATATAATGAAAGGCAAAAAAACCTTAATAATCCTTATTCTTAAGGCCTTCAATCTAATGGAGGAGACAACTATGAACAAACCAATATGTACAGGACAAATTGAAGATGGTTTTAGAGGAAAGGCATTAGCATTAGAGGGGTCTTGGGAAAGGCTTCTTGTAGAAGGTAGAATTTTAGCTAGGATTTGAAGGAAAGCAGAGAGGCTAAGAAATGGAGATGAGGAGGGAGAGAATATTCCAGGCTCACCCCATTCTTTCTATTCTCAACCAGTGAAAATTCCTGGAGTTGGTAGATGGAGTGACTTGTGGGAAGAACAACAAGAAGGTTATTATCACTGGATTTCTGATTCTGCGAAGAGGAGTAAAGTGTAAAGAAGGAGTAAAGTGTAAAGAAGGAGTAAAGTGTAAAAAAGAAGACTAGAAAGGTAGCAGGGGTACATGTTATGAATGGCTTCCAACACCAAACAGAGGATTTTATTTTTGATCCTGGAAGTGATAAGGAGCCATTGGAGTTTATTCAACGGGAGACTAGAGGGACATGGTCAGACCTGCACTTTAGGAAGTTCAATTTGACAGCTAAGTAACCGATGGACTGGAGTGAGGAGAGACCAGCCAATTGGGTTATTTGGAGGTGATGAGGATGAATGAGAGTGAGGGGCTGAAGATGATGTAGGTTTGTCTTAACTTTGTCACTTTCTCCTCTGTCATACTGAAGTCATGTATCCTCTCTGGGACTTGACTTCTTCATCTTTAAAATGGGAAATAGCTTTAAACTTTACAACTTTAAATAAATGAGTTACAATGGCAATTGTATTTCATGATTTTCTTTCATTGTCGAGTGCTGTAACTAATGTAATAGGAGGACTTCACAAGCACAGGGCTCCTGTTTATACTAGTAACCCTATAATGGCTACAAATACAAGGTATTTATGTGTAAAATATTGGAAGAATGAAAGTTAATAATGAATTTCATTATTCTTGTTGTTTTTATTGATAAAGCAGCCTTACTTCATAGCTTTAAAAAATGTCTACTTTGATTAATTATGCCCAAGTTGAATTGCTCTTGATTGCACTCAAAATACTTGCTTATTCTGACAAAATATCACCATAATTGGTCAGCTGAAATAAATTTAGTCTTAATAGCTAAAAATATCAGAAAATTCCAGGACCTTAATAGCTTTTAATTTTACTTGATTAAATTCTTTTATAGAAACCAGAATTTAAAATGAGCTTTGAACAGCCAGCAGTGTGTTGGCTCTTGAGGTAAATGATCTGAGTTTAACTAGTGTTTCTGCTGTTTTTACTACCTCTATGATTTCAGCAAGTCACTTCACATCCCAGGGCCTGTTTCCTCTCCTGTAAAATGAGGGGATTGGATTAGTTGATCTCCAAGGTTTCTAAATTTATAATCTGAATAATCTACATTGTGTCATGTATTATTTTTCACCATAAAAACATTTTTGAATGGATATAGGATAGGCAGTATAGTTTTATATTCAGAGCATTGAATATGAAGTCACAAAAATCCGAGTTTGAATCCTGCTCACATGTCTTAGAAGCTGTATGACTTGTCTACTCCTGCCAAAATTTCCTCATCTGTAGGATAGGGATAGTGCCTGTGGCATTTACCTTGTGGAGCTGAGTGGATCAAGTGGGACAGCGTGTGGAAAGTACTCTGCAAGCTTTAGAGTGTGGTGTGGATGTCAGTTATTCTTATTACACATATAAATTGATGACTTTTTATGTCCATAATGGAAAAAGCAAATTTTTAGTGTGTATATGCAATATCTGATACCATCTGGTCACCAAGCTAGTTTTTTGGTCAAAATACTATCATTAGTAGCATAAATTGTTTTTATAAGGATATTACCCTCATAAAAGATTTGGTGCTTAGCATTTTTTAAAGAAAACTTTATACTACTAGTGCTTTCCCCTCAGAGCTGAACTTTCATCCCCTCGGTGTGTCTTATTTATACTGTAAATCTTATTTACAATCTCTGTTTATCTTACGTGTACTGAGTTTTCAGTTTTATTCACAAGTTTTTCTTCTTCTTTTTTTTTAACCTAAGCAGGCTGGCTTCTTGAGGATGGTAACTGTTTTTGCTTATTGGAGGGATTCCTCCCATTTAGCACTGTGCCTCCCCAGAGTAAATACGTAATTGATTTGTCTATTATTGTCTATTATAAATATCTCTTCAAGATGCATCCAACACACTTAAACCACTAGCTCTCTGCAATTCAGTTAGTGAAATAAAGGTATAAAATAAGAATAGTATGGTTATAGGCTATTTCAACATGAAGTACATTTTTAAAATTAAAAATCTGGGCTCAATTAAAAACATTTCCTCTTGTCTACCGCCTCCTTCTCTCGTGTACTGTTGATGTTATACTATTCTAGAAAACAGTGTTCAAGGTATTTGTGTAGAAATGTAACTTTAATGTCAGAGACCTTAGATTGAATAAGGAAAGGTGCCTTCCAATCATAGATAAATAATGAACAAGTATTGAAAAGTACAACCACGTGGCAAATTGGCACAGCAAAGGTACTAACCATTGTTGCCGTTCAGTCATTCCTGACTCTTCATGACTTCAAGGACCATAGTATGGCAGCCTTGGTCACCTTCTGCGTGTCATTGACCAGCACTTGGCCATGCTTGTTCAGTTCCTTCATGATGTGCAGGATGGCTATCTTCATGTCCACCTGGACCCATTGTTGCATATCCGTAACCAGATTCAGTTACCTTCCATCCCGCCTCTACCCCTATGTTGCTCCAGTTGGCAGTGGCAGACCCAACAGTGGTGCCAGGCAAGGCCCTCTTAGTAACAGACACTGGCCATACACCGAGTGCAGGTAAGGTATCAGGCATGGCTCCCTCTGGGCAGCAGATGGTCCTGGAACAAGCCACAAGGCTTCAGAAGCTCCAGCTATCTGGCTGAGGCCACTCCTCCAGGCCAACCTCCCTGAGGAGGTGATACCAAGTCTTTCTGTCCTCCACTATCTCCCTAAGTTTGGTCAAGCTCATGTTCATTGTTTCCATAACACTATATCCATCTCACCCTCTGCTATTTACTTCTTTTGCATTCAATCGTTCCCCAAATCAGGGTCTTTTCCAATGAATCCTGTCTTCTCATTGTGTGATCAAAGTATTTAAGCTTCAGCTTCAGTATTTGATCTTTCATTGATTAGCCTGAATTAATTTAAGTATTGACTAATTAGATCTCCTGGATGTCCAAGGGACCCACCTTTAAAAGACTTCTCCAACACCACAATTAAACAGTATCAGTTCTATGTACTCAGCTTTCCTTATAGTCCAACTCTCACAACCATTTATTACTACTGGAAAAAATACAGCCTTGACTATATAGACCTTTGTTGGCAAGGTGATGTCTCTGCTTTTTAGTATGCTGTCCAGATTTACCCTGGCTTTCTTTCCAAGGAGCAAGCATCTTTTAATTTTGTGTCTACAGTCATCATATGGAGTGGAATTTGATCCCAAGAATATAAAATCTAACACAGCTTCCATTTCTTCTCCTTCTGTTTGCCAGGAAGCAATGGGACCAGTTGCCATTGTCTTGGGGTTTGTTTTTTGTTTTTGTTTTAGGGTTCAGCTTCAAACCAGTTTTTGTACTCTCCTTTTTCACACTCATCAAAAGGCTTATTAATTCCTCTTCACTTTCTATCACAGAGTGGCATCATCTGCATGTTTAAGATTGTTTATATTTCTCCTGGCAACCTTAATTCTGGCTTTTTGGGTTCTCCAGGCTGGCATTTCACGTGATGTATCCTACATATAAGTTAAATAAACAGGTGAAAACATATAGCCTTGTCATACTCCCTTCCCAAGCAGTTGTTCCGTGTCAGTTCTGTTACTTCGTGACTCTCATATAGGTTTCTCAGGAGACAAGATGGTATCGCCATTTCTTTAATGACTTGTCACACTTTGTTGTGATCCACACAGTCAAAGGTTTTAGTGTAGTCAGTGAAGTAGATGTTTTTTTCCCCCTGGAAATCCCTTGCTTTTTCCATCATCCAGTAAATTCCGGCAATTTGGTCTCCAGTTCTCCTGTCTCTTCAAAAACCAGCCCGCTCTTTTGATAATTCCCAGTTTACATATAGTCCAACTCTATTGAGTTTAGCTTGCAGAATCTTATGTATAACCTTGCTGACATGTGAAATGAGTGCAATTCTTTGCCAATTTGAACATATTTTGGCATTGCCCTTCTTTAGTATTGGGACATAAGCTGATATTTTCCCATCTAGTGGCCAACGTTGATTTTCCACATTTGCTGGCGTATTGAATGCAGCACTTTAACAGCATCCTCTTGTAGGATTTTAAATAGCTCAACTGGAATTCCATCACTTCCATTAGCCTTACTGTTAGCGATACTTCCTAAGTCTCCTGGATTTCATTCTCTAAGATTTCTGGCTCTAAATCAGTAACCACACCATCATGGTTACTGGTGATATTAAGATCTTTCTTGTATATTTTATACATTTTTGCCACCTCTTCTTAATCTCTCCTGTTAGGCACCTACCATTTTTGTCTTTTGTAATTTCTATTTTTTGTGTGAAATTTTGGATCTCTTCATATCTCTAATTTTCTTAAAGATACCTCTTGTCTTTCCTATTATTTTCTTCTATTTCTTTGCATTGCTAATTTAAGAAAACCTTCTTATCTCTCCTTGATATCCTCTGGAATATAGCATTCAGTTGGCATTCATCTTCCCTCTTTTTCCTTTACCTTTTCCTTTCCTTCTTTCCTCAATTATTTGCAAAGTCTCATCAGACAGTCATTTTGCTCTTTTTCTCTTCTTTTTCTTTGGGATGACTTTTGGTTGTTGCTTTCTATATAATGTTGTGAACCTCTGTCCATAGTTTTTCAAGCACTTTTTCTTTACCCCTTCTAATCTCTTAAATCTATTCATCACTTCTACTTCATATTCATAAGAGATATTACAGGTCATACCTATATGGTCTGATCTTTTTCTTTACTTTTCAATTTAAGACTAAATTTTGCAGTGTGAAGCTCATGACTTGAGCCACAATAAGCTCCCGGTCTTGTTTTAACCGACTGTAGAGCTTCTCCACACTTGGTCACAAAGTATATAATGAATCTGATTTCATTATTGATCATCAAGTGATGTCCATGTTAGAGGTAACTTTTAGGTTGTTGAAAGAGAGTGTTTGTTATGGCCACCTCTTGACAAAACTCTATTAGTCTCTGCCTTGCTTCATTTTGTACTCCAAGACTAAACTTGCCTATGAATTCAATCATCTTCTGATTTTCTGCATTAATGTTCTAATCCCTTATAATGAATGTGATTTCTTTTTTTTTGGTATTATTTTGAGGCAGTGTTCTAGGTCTTCATAGAAGTGAGCAAGTTGGACCTCTTCAGCATTATTGGCTGGAGCATAGACTTATTACTGTGATGCTGAACACTTTGCTTTGGGTTGGAATGACTATCATGATGTCATTTCTGAGATTATGCCCCAGTACTGCTTTTCTCAGCCTTTTCTTGACTGTGAGGGCGACTCCATTTCTTCTAAGGGATTCTTTCCTTCAGCAGCATATGTAACAATGACCTGAATAAAATCTACGCCTTCCCATCCATTTAAATTCACTGACACCCAAGAAGTGGTTGCTTACGCTTGCTGTCTCCTATTTGACCACAGCCAATTTACTTTCATTAGTAGATCTTACATCCGAGATTCCTTTACAGTATTGATCTTTACAGCATCAGACTTTCCTTTCATCATCAGGCACATCTGCAGCTGAACTTCCTTTTGGCTTTGTCCCGGTTTCTTCACCCTTTCTGGAGCGACTCGTGGTCGTCCTCTGCTCTTCTCCCGTAGCATGTTGGACACCTTCTGACCTCAGTTACTCATCTTCCATTTCATTTTAAAACTGTCTCTGGGTTTTGTTGTTGTCACTTGTTTTTTTTGGGGGGGGTGTTTTTATTTTTGGCAAAGACTGGAGTGGTTTACCATTTTCTTCTCTAGTGAATCACCTTTTGTCAGAACTCTGCTAGGACCTCTAGGGTGACCTTGCACAGTACAGCTCATAGTTTCATTGGGGTACACAAGCTCCTCTGCCACAACAAGGCAGTGATCCAGGAAGAGCATTCGCCATAGAGATTAGTAAATAGTCAAGTTGTAGATGTGTAGCAGAAACCATGCTTACCCTAGAAGGGCAAAGGGTGAGACAGTTGTCATGGTTACAGTAGTGAGCAGACTGAAAACACTCAGCTATACTCCAGAAAAACATTAAGAGTTGTGGCAAAATAGATGGGCTGCGTCCTCCTTAACTGATGCCCCTTCTCCGCTGTCAGCGGTCAATGTCATCTCTTAAAGTCAGCCTATATCAAATGCCAAAAATGGGTGAAAATGCAAACTATTTTTCGATATAGCAAATTAAGGTTTTTACACCGGTGATAAATTTTACTTTTGTAATTTACAAAATTACAGAACCCCATTAGGGGTTTTCTTGGCAAAGATACTGAAATGGTCCGCCGTGTCATTCTCCAGCTTGTTTTACAGATGAGAAACTGAGGCAAACAGGGTTCAGTGATTCACTTGAGCTCCCACAACTAGGAAGTGAACGAGGCCAGATTTGAACTCAAGAACATGAGTCTTCCTGACTCTAGGCTGGACGCTCTATCCACTGTGACTGGGAAAAATGAGCATCTCCAATCGGTCACCATTTAAATGAAAAGTCACAAATTCCTTTTCCTACTGTTGGGGAATCAGAAATTGAAGTCACTCATCACAGTTCTGGATGAGTTTGTACTGTATGTGAAATTCTGTGTTAAAATTTTCTCCTCCTAAGACTAACTTTATACATTTCTTATTAGTCTTTTGCTTTTTTTTTTTTTTTGAGGACAATTGGGGTTAAATAACTTGCCCAAGGTCACAGGGCTAGTTTTTGTGTTAAGTGTCTGAGGTCAAATTTGAACTCGGATCCTCCTGACTCCAGGGCCAATGCTCTATTCACTGAGCCACCTAGCCACCCCTTCTTATTAATCTTTTAACTGAGCTTCAAGTCTATACTGTGTTGGTGTAAACAATCTTTAATTTTGTTCCTTTTTTTCCTGAATTTCCTGACTGATCAGCCCTGGGCCTTGCAAATCACAAAACTGGTTTTCTCTTTATATTGATTCATTGTTCCACTTTTTAATGCCATTAATCTCTTAACCTTATATGTCTCTGCTTTCAAATCATGTTTTAAAAAGATTCTAATGTAGTTTCCTTTTTATTCTTTTTTTTTTGCAAATTATCAAAATTTACTCATGCCTCTCAAAATTATTGCAAAACTTTGCTTCTAGGTGAGCAGGGTTGAAACTTCAAGATTTCCTGGAAGTTTCTTATTTTGCCACATAAAACATTTCTAATTGGCTTCTTATGTCATTAATACATGGCCTAGAATTCTTTTTAGATGATTCTATTTCTAAATTATTAGGCAACTCAAATCCTCCACATCATTGAGAAATTCATTGTGGTCAGGTAAACCAAACACTTCACCCTTCTCAGAAATGCAAGGACCTAAAACAGTTCCAAAGGACTCATGGTGGTAAATGCCATCCACATCCAGAGAAAGAACTATGGAGTCAGAGGACAGAGTGAAACAGACTATTTCCTTTTTTGTTTTGTTTTTTTCTTTCTCATGGTCTCTCCCATTTGCTATAATTATTCTATGAAACATGACTAATGTGAAAATGTGTTTAATAGGAATGTATGTGTAGAGCCATATCAGATTGCATGCCATCTGGGAAGGGGAGGTAAGAAGGCGAGAAAATTTAAAACTTATGGAAGTGAATGTGGAAAACTAAAGATAAATAAATTAATAAAGTCTGTTTGTAAATAATGCAAATTATTTTGCAATATATACATATTACATATTTTGTACAATATTGTACAAATACAATAAATAATGTATGTAATAAAAATACATACAATAATAAAAAAATTAATAAATTAATAAATAAAAAATGAAATAAAATGCTCCAAGAAAAGAAATGACATTTTGCTCTTTTTTCCTCTTCAAAAGTACTTTACTTGAATTTTGCTGAAACAATTCCTTTTTTCAAAGTTGAAGAGAAGAGGAAAAGTAACAGGACAGTAAATGAAGAGTGGTATTGATAAACAACATATAAAAATGGAGTGTCTGTAAACCAATGGTAAAATATTTTTTTCCCCTTCTCTGCTTTTGGAGTCACTGGAAAGAAATCTCTAAATTCATTTCAGTTCTCTTATAGATTAAGAACCTTGTTTTTTCTTTTTTTAACTGAAGAAATATCAACACGGACTTACATAAAAGTCACAGTAACATTTTTATAGCTATCAACCCCAAAACCCCATTGAGCACTCAAGCCTTTGTATCTTTGTATGGGTATGGAACAGCTTGATGGATACTAAACAAGCCACTAACAAATAGTGAAGAAAATACCACACACCACTTTTAGCCAGTTGGGAGACCCTAAGGGGTTTGTGATTCCAACAGTGACTGAGAGCAATTAAGCTTCTACCCAGAGTGGGTCACTAGTCTTAGGCAATCTGCTAACTAGGTACAATGTCCAAAGACTATGGGTGTGGTAAGGAAGGTTATCACATACAGTGTACTACAAACAAAGGTAGTTACCAACACAGGCATAAGACGATAAACAGACAAATACCTCTGACTCTGGTGCCTGGCACATGGTAGGTGTTTTAAAAATGCTTATTGATTGATTGTTCTTTATGTGACACACTTCATCTTTGTCTGAAATGGTTAGATTTAACCAGCCTTAATAGGAGCAAGCAAGCCTGGGCAGTTCTGCTCCAAAAAAACTTCCTACAAATGTTTTAAAGGACCCCCATTTCAATTTACTTGGTCATGGAAGTCTTTCAAAGAAAACAGACCCTAGGCCTTAGCTAGGCAGCACTTACCTGTCAAAGAAAAAAATATTAATACTGCCAGAAATTATTTTATACAAGTTAACATTAATCTAATATACAACTATATATCTAGCTTAGAGAAACATGACTGAGGGCATAGGGAAAATATGCCAAATTGGGCCTCTTTCTCTCTAACCTAAAATTGCTTAGATATTAAAGTCAAATTAAATAAGATTGTTTCTGGCAGACTTGTACCTAAAACTCAGACTACTATATTATATTTTCTTCAATAGTACAAAAACTATTTATCGCAGCTTTTTACATAGTAGCCTCAAACTAGAAACTATGGGGGTATTCAACTCTTAAGGAATAGCTAAGCAAATTGTGGTGTATGAATGATGTAATGATCATGCCACAAAAAATGATGAAATAGATAGTTTCAGAGGAACCTGGGAAGACTTCTTTGAACTGATGCAGACTTAAGTGAAAAGAGCTGGAACAATTTGCACAATAGCTCACTTTACCCTTTCCCAGAAGTAATACACTTAAAATTCAGAATGAGATAGAGATTTAGGTCTGGTCACATTTAGATTTTAAATGTGGAAATTTGTTTTATTGGGATATATATATATATATGTATATATATATATATAATTTTTTTTAGAATTTTAGTCTTCATTTTTTTACTATTTAGTTTTGGAGAGGCAGAGATAAATGCTTGTAAAAACAAACAAACAAATAAGTAAATAAGTGTTTTGAAATGGGGGTAGCTGGGTGGCTCATTGGATAAAGCACTGGACCTAAAAGACCTAAGTTAAAATTTGGCCTCAGAAACTGACCAGTCCTGTGACCTTTTACAAGGGACTTAGCTTCTATTTAACTTAATCTACTAGAGAAGGACATGGCAAACCACTCCAATATCTTTACCAAGAAAACCACCTGAACAGTAAGATTCATGCTGTCATAAAGATTCAGACAGGACTGAACAACAACAAAACCAAATCTACTTATATTACTTCACAGGATTATGATGAAAGAATTTAGCAGAGCATAATACACTATATAAGTCTGAGCTTTTGAAGGTAATTCAAAAGTGCTAACTAGTGCTCCTCACCTTACTACCGACTCTGTTTCTAAGGTTGGGGATGGGAGTGAAGAAGAGCCCCCAGTATAAATGTTCCTTTTTCAATCTAGGAAAAATTATTAAGACACATAATTTTCTGTATCTTTTTTGTAAGTTTTGAGACCCCAGCAAAAGATAGAGCTTTTGGCAAAATACAATCTATCTAGTTTTTCTCTGGAGATATTTCTTTCCCTAATCGCTTCCTTCCAACTGTAGTCCAAATGAGTCCTTCCCCCCAAAATAATTACCCAGGTGGTGACCTCTTTTTATAAAGCCAAAGCAAACATTTAAATCAAAGCGAGGTAAACAACCTACTGTTACCCTTACCACATGCAGAGGAAAGACTTCAGCTCCCATCAAGGATCCCAATGGGGTGAAGAAGATATGATTATTAGTTGAAATAGGTAGGTCTGAAGTTAGAGGGGTGTTGGAGGAGGACATAAAAGAGAACAGATAGGGGGAGGGGCTTCACAGTGGGATCACTGTTTTGGGTTTGGGGGTAAGGGAAAGAAGGGGAGAAAATTTGTGACTCAAAATCTGGTAGAAATGAATGATGTAAACAAGAAAATAAATTTTAAAAATGTAATTAAAAAAAAGAAATATGCAGGCCTGTAGGTTTTCTCCTTCTGTCTTAATCTATCTCATCTATCTCATATCCCATCAGTCTGAGAAGCTTAAGTGGTATCCTGTCCCCTTCCTTTCTTTTCTGGCCGCTGCTTCTGCTCTCCTACTTCTGCATGACTTCTCGCTCCCCCTGTTCCAGCTCCATTCTCCTGTTTGTCCAATCAGGAGCTGGGTTCCTCTCTCAACATGTTTCTTGAATCTAATAAACTGACTTTTAAAGGTAATTATAGTTTTTGATCCATCATTATCATCCTGTTCCTTATTCATAAAGGAAGCACACGGTTGCATTTTGTCGTTCTGTCACGCTTCAGTCATGTTTGACTCTTTGTGACCCCATGTGGGATTTTCCGAACAAAGATACTGAAATTGTTTGCCATTTCCTTTTCCAGCTCATTTTACAGATGAGGAAACTGAGGCAAATAGGGTGAAGGGAGTTGTCTGGGATCACACAGCTCATAAGTGTCTGAGGCCATATTTGAGCTTGGCTTGGAAGCATCTTGCAATTAGTTTCACAGCTCATTTTCTGGCCCAAGGGCCTCATATAAGAAGGCTTTGAATGATAGCAACATTATTTAAATCAGTGTTATTCTTGAAGATTGTGCTTTCGGGAAGGTCACAAACACTTATTTCAATAAATAGTTAGGTGTGGGTGCAAGTATTTACTCTTACATCCAGACACCAGAGTGTTAATAGGGTTTTGCTCCTTTGCAGATGATAAAAATGTTCAATAATTGGTTATCTTAAAGGATATAAGCGTAACTAAAAATATATAAAGCTAATTTAACACAGGATATTAAAAAAGCAAAACTCTACATGAGTCTACAACAAGGGCTCTTAATATTTTCTTGTTGAGGCCCCTTTAACAGCCATGGGAGAAGTCCTCCTCAGAATATTTCTAAATGCATAATATAAAAACAAAGGATTAAAAAGGAAATCACTTAAATTAAAATACAGTTGTTAAAATACCAAGAAACAAGTTCATGGACCCAGATGAAGAACCTCCACTTTTGAAAGATCATTGCCTTTGAGTGAGAGGTACTAGTTTTAAATCTTAGCTGTTCTATTGACTATCTGTGTGACTTTAGGGAAGTCGCTTAACCTCTCTGGTCCCAAGATTCCTCATCTATAGAATGAAGAGGTCAGAGTAAATGACATCTAAAGTTCCTTCCAGCACTAAATCTATCATTCTCTCATTCTACCAACTCTTCACATGACCACTCTAGAGATCAAAACATAATTCAGGCTTTAAAGCCAATTTATTCTTCTATATCTGGTAGACTGTCAGCAATACTGCCAGTCCATTCCCTCCCCAAAATAATTATTTTAAACTCAGTCAGATTTAATATTTAGACTTTATATTCACTGTCAAATTATTTTTATTAGAGATTTTCTGCTTCTACCGTATTCCATTTTTGTAATAAAAGAACCAGCCAAAAACCTACTAAATTATGAATATCATTTAAAAACTATGCTAGCATTTGTAAATTGTGTGTATGTGAAACATTTTCAATTGAGAGCTTCAAAAATATATTTGATTTAGACTGACTAGCATGTTATTATCTAAGGAACACCAATAGATTGTTAAAGGCATATTTATGGAGGCTTAATAACTACACAGCGTCTATATCTAGTTCTTAACTACTTAACATAATTAAATTACCAACCAAAATCAATGGAAAGTTATTTATAAAAACAATATGTCTCACTCTTTTAATTTTATGCTTACTGAGTATAAAGAGCACCAAATTAGAAATGCATGTCTCAAAAATTAGATTTATTATTTGTCTACATGTACTAGTGAATCTAAATTACTGATTACTGTTTAAACATTTTGCCTGGCTGATGACTAGAAAGCTTTATATGTCCTTCTGTCTCTGTATCCTCTTGATTCCTGGTTACCTTGATTACTCGCTACCCTGGCTTTGACCCCCTGCTTTGAATTTACCCATAACACCCATGTTTGTTGATGCTCTGGAGTCCTGCTCTCTTGCTCTGCTTTGAACATTTGATATGAATAATACTCTAAGTTCCCTTTCTGGGATCCTGGCTTCTTGTTTCATCTCAGACATCTTTTGTCATCCAGGGTTGCAAGGCAGCATGACAGTAGACAGTGGGTACAAAGTAAAGGCACTGATCAGAAGAGAACTAGGGAGAAATCATACACAGACCCAGTAGGAATGACTGCGGGAGTCAGTATTCATATAGGTAGCAACAGTAATGACCAAAAGGTAGGGCAACTAGGTGGCACAGTGGATAGAGAACTGTGGATGGAGTCAGGAAGAAGAGTCTTCCTCTTGAGTTCAAATCTGGCCTCAGACACTTACTCGTTGTATGATCCTGGGCAAGTTACTCAACTCTGTCTCAGTTTCCTCATTTGTAAAATGACCTGAAGAAGGAAACGGCAACCACTCCAGTAATTCTGCCAAGAAAACCCCAAACGGGGTTGCACAGTTAGACTCAACTGAACAACAGATCGACAGCCAGGACATTGACTATCAGGTCAGTGATTAAGATTACCTGAACACATTAGCAAGAAGTGATGAAAAACAAAAGATCCCAGCTCCAGGTCTATCAAGCTATCCACTGTACAAGCTATGCACTGTACAATGCGTTTAGGTGGAAAGGGAAATTTTTAAAATTAAAGAGCTGAGAAAAAAATTAATCCACTGCATCAATGAATAGCATGATCCCCTTTATCCTTGGTGAATTCTTGTTCACTATGACTACAAAAAGACAATTTCACAATGAAGACAATGAAAATTTTATTTGTCATCGAAAAGCAAAGTATCTTCCAATTCCACTCTTTGGCTTCTTAAATCCTTTCTAGGAAGATGTGTGAATTATCTCCAGGGAAAGTAAAGTCTGCTAATTAAAGGGGACCTGAACTGCTTCCCTGGGTTGTATAGAAACTTTTAATAAAACAAAGACCTCAAGGCCCAGAAAATTCCACAAAGAGAATAAAATAAATTAGGGTTAACCGGGACTATTTCTAAAAGTAGTTCATCTTTATCAAAAGAGTCTTCTTGAAGGCTGGATCCAAGAAACTGCTGAACTACAAAGCCCTCCTTTTCTTGGGTAATACCAATCAAAGGTACAGTCTTCAGGAAAAGAAATACCCACCCTTGATCATCAGGGTACAAAGACAAAGCTACTGGTTTAAAAATTTATTCCAGAACTCAATAAGACCATCTGCCTGAAAACAATGGTACACAATATGGAAAAATCCAGGAAATGTGATGGAGATAATCCTAATTTCTTAGATATACTAAATAGACATATTAGTAGGAAGCAGTGTTACAGGGGAAACCATATAAAAACAAATATGTTTTATTAGACTTTTGAAGGTGGCTGCTGGGATTGCAGATAAGTGGCATAATTCCATATACAGAACGTACCAACTGCAGTGAGAACAAAATTCTTGTCCATCGATAGAAGATCATGAGAATACAGATTTTAGAATAAAAAGGGACTTAGAAGCTTTCAAGTCCAACTGCCTCATTTTATAGATGAGAAAACTGAGGCTAAGAAAAGTAAAGTGACTTTCTCAAGGTCATATAGCTATTAAGTGTCTGAGACAGGATTTGAACTCAGAATTCCTGAATTTCAGCCCATTATTCTATTCACTGCACCACTACCTGCAAATAGTTATCATTTCAGCAACTATGTTGCTTTTAATCATACAGTAGTTTCCTACTTTTCTTCCTTACTGGGATATATGTTTGTTATTGCCTGATTTAAGATCATTACTACAATTCTTGAATTTTTGGCTTCTGCTTTTGAAGCATAAAAAATTAAAATTTCAGTCCTTCACTTGGAATTTTTATGAGTTGCTATGTTTTAGATTTGCTTCTTCCACATGGCAAACACTTAGATATCTTTATCAGGAAAGAATTAAGTTTTGTAGCTATTGAAGAAACATCTTTTCTGATAGTGGAGTATGCTAGTTTTGGGGGGGGTAGGTGATTTGTGGTAAAGCCAATTTTCCTTGCTTTTCATTTTGTATTCCTTATAAGAAATCTAGCATGATTTAAATCAAGCTTGTTGATATGGTTTATATGTAAAATGCTTCCCTCTAGCTACTTTCAAGACTTTCCTTGGAACCTGAAGATTAGCTATCTGGGTAGTTGTAACAGTAATCAATTTAGCAGATACTTAGCACTTAGTAACTTAGAGCTAAGTACAGAAGGTGTGAGCTCTTCTCCTGTCCTGACATGGATGGCAGAAGGGGGTTGGCTGAGACAGGAGGTCAGTGTGTGTATATGTGAAGAGTTCTAGAGACAGAGAGACAGAATTGGAATGTTCCTCCTGGTGGTTCCTGTTGGAGGAAACAGGATTGTCCCAGCATCTGTGAGCTGGGCTGCTGGACTGAAGAAGTGAGTTGGAGTTTTCTTGAGAGGGAGAGAGAGAGAGAAAGAGAGAGAGAGAGAGAGAGAGAGAGAGAGAGAGAGAGAGAGAGAGAGAGAGAGAGAGAGAGAGAGAGTTTTTCTCCCAGCATCTGGAAGCTGACTGAGAACTGAGTTGGAGTTTTCCCAAGACCAGAATCTGGTGAAGGCCACCTGGAAGGCTGAGAGGGCTTGCCTGGAAGGCCTCCTGGGAGGCTGAGAGGGATTGCATAGAAGGCCTCCTGCAAGGCTGAGATTTCTCCTGGGTCCTAGGGCCAGCTTAACTGATGAAGGACTGAAGAAGCATGACCGGGATAAGTTTTTGTTGGTTCATGACTTGGCTGATCTTTGAATTCCGGGCAACAGAAGTGGTGAAGAGTTTGAGATGTGATGGACTCTGTGAATTTTGGTGTGTGGCAGGGAGTGCCTGGAGGACTGGACAAGGACCTGGGAGATGTTTGCCTCTGAATCCAGGTAACTGGTGAATTCAGGAGGGAGCTGGCACCATGGAAGGGGATCCAGGGAATCAGAGAGACCACCCTGAGTCAAGATGAAGAAAAGGCCTCCCCTTGGATGAAATTGAGGTTTTCTGGACAACGAGGGGTGGACGGTTTGTGTAATTATCTAATGACTGTACTAGTGATTAATGATATTTAGTAATTGTGAATCTAGATTAATGACTAAGTTAATGGTTGCTCCATGAGTGGAAGATTTATATGTTGTGAATTGATTAAAAAATTAAGTGAGGAGGGTCTCTCCCTTAGGGAAACCAGATGATTATTCTTTTATTCCTTCTTCTAAATATTGTGGCCACTGTAGTGAAAACTGTGTGCCCGTTCTAATTAATGTTAAGCTGTTATGAACACCCTATTGTGACTTTCTGTGATAAGATGTAATGTTGTGAATATTATATTGTGATTTGTTGTGAATGTTTGCCTTGATTTATAATGGAATAAATGGAGCGTTCACTACTGTGTAATCAGAACCTTAAAAGCCGTTCATAGTAGCATTCTTTTGGGAATCTGCTTGTGCGTGGCCTTACAGAAGTGAAATTCAGGGATCAGCATCCTATGGATCCTGTTGATTAGTATTCTGCCCTGCTATTTCCAGTACTTCTTAGATTTTTTTTTTTTTTTTTTTGCCTTTTGGAGGGCAATTGGGGTTAAGTTACTTGCCCAAGGTCACATGGCTAGTTTTTTACTTCTTAGATCTTGCCTAGTTTCCTGGAACATAGTATTCAGGTTCTGCCTCATTATATGTTTTTTTCTGGAAGAATCTGATTATCTATCCTCCAGCACTATTGCTTTTGCTTGTATCAAGCTGTTGTCATCCAGTTTAGCCATTTTACACATACCCACACACACACACAGAGGAATTGTTATTTTATCATTTGTTCTTTTAACACTCTATTTTTCTTCTTCGGAGACACTTCTTCATGAGATTACTGCTTCACTAGGATTTTCCACCCTTTTCTATCTCATCAATTTTCATATTTTTCTTCTTGAATTCTTCTTTCATTGATATTTTTCAATTTATATATTTCATATTTTTATATTTAATTTTTATACTTCTATTTCATTTAATTTTTAATATGCTTTTACTTTTTCAAACCATCTGAAAGTTCTTGTGATGTGTCCATTCCTCATGAGTTGCAGCTGTTGCGGCAGTACTGTTCTTTCCTTTGGATGGTTCTTCCTTTAACGACACGATATTTATTTATTTGATTCAGGTCTCTCTTTTGTTGACATTTTTTGAGTCTCCTGCAAGAATTTCTTTTGCTTTTATAAAGCAGATCTAGACTTGGCTGCAATATATCTCTGCCTCCCTTTCTTTCTCCATTTCTTATCTCTTCTTCCTCTTGTGAGAACATTTTTTGTTTAAGGAAACATTTGGCTTTTTAGTGTAAAACACATCCTGAAAGGCCCTCCTAGGTCTTATCCCATACTACTCAACTAACTGAATTCTACATTCTAGCCAAACTGGAGTACTAGTTGTCCCCTGAACTGGTACTATATGTTCCATTTCTGAGTTCATATAAATTACCCTCCCCCCCCACCTATACTTGGAATGCATTCCTTTCTCCCACTCCTCAGAATCCTTGTGTTTCTTCAGTTTAGCTCAAGTGTGACTTTTTCCCCTTTTTCCAATCAGTGAGTTCTCTCTCTCAATTTATCTTATATACTGTTGTATCTATCTAATTGGATGTATGCTCCTAGTGGGAAGAGAGGGTTTTGTTTTGGCCTTTGCATCCCTAATACAATTCCTTTTGTGTAGTAAGTGCTGTCAGGATCTCCATAACAAAACCACTCCTCTATTTTCACTCCTCTCTTTATACTCTTAGGAGACACCCTGTTTTCCAGAGCTAAGACCCAGAAAGCAAGTTGTGCCCTGAGGTTGGCACAACAACAATCTTTTGTGCTCACTCTGGACAGTGAAATCCCAGAATTGTTTTATACCGGCCCCAGGTGGGGTCCCTAAGCTCAGACAAGCAGCTGCAGGAATCATGTTCTGGTGCTGAAGCCTGGCTATCAATCAAACTTGACTTATTGTTACTGCTACTCTTCATCGTCATGGGGACAGCTCCCTTCATAGCCATTGCTATGTGTATCTAGGCTGGGCCTCGCTAAAATGGGTCTCCTCCTAGAGGAGGCCATGGTATGTGTGTCTAGTTTCCGTCTTTCAACAGAATAAAGAAAGTTTGGTGCTTATAACCACCGTTAGCTCTTTGGTTTTATTCCATTCCATTCCATTTTGCTTTGTTTTTCAGAGCTAACAGTTAGGCGTGTGATCTCTTTGTTTTTTTATTTTTTAGGTTTTTTTTTAGAGTTCACAGCAATTGCATATGGCCTCTGTTACTCTTTGGTCATTTATTTTCAATTAATAGGGCTTAAAAAAGGTTGTCAAATTTAACTGAACAAGCTATATTATTTGATAGAGCAAATACAGAAATAACATTGTTTAATTAACTGCTGATTAAAATTATGAAGAGAGGACTAAAATAGGGAGGTGTACTGTGCTGTATGATGTCCAGAGCAGAATCCAAATGTCAAAGGAATTCCCTATAGATAACGAGGTCCTTCTATTTTAAAATAATATCATGATAATTGCATCAAAGCACAGAATACAAGGCCTCTTCAGTTGATTTATGATTATTCAAATTATTCACATAGGAAAACCAAGTTGATGAAGATGATCTGTTATTCAGATTGTGAAATGACATTAAATGGGCAGCTCACATCATTGTTAAATCAGTAATACATTCTTAATAGACACAAAAGATTGACCCGTGATTGAATACACCTATGATTGAATAGGCCTAAATTCCATTTAAAAAATTGAACAGTGGGGGTATAGTAATCCATCTTGCCCTACCAGAAAGTAAGGGGTAAGGGCGGTAAGGAGAGTGATAGGGGGGGATTTATAAGAGGGCAGACGGGAGGAAGGAGTAATCAGTATGCTTGTCATCTTGGGGTGTGGGGCAGGGGAAAGATGGGGAGAGAATTTGGGACTCAAAATCTTATGGAAATGAATGTTGAGAACTACAAATGAATAAATAAGTTCTAATTAACGATCTAAAAAAATTGAACAGTGCTTTCATTGACCTCAAGCTTCTCTCTAAAACAAAAGTTATCTTTTTGAAACCAATAGTCTCCCAATCATGCTTTAAGCTTATAAATCATGGACCTTCACAATCTCTAAAGAATCAAAAAGGCATTTCAGGGGCGGATAGGTGGCGCAGTGAATAGAGCACCGGCCCTGGAGTCAGGAGTACCTGAGTTCAAATCCGGCCTCAGACACTTAACACAAAAAACTAGCCGTGTGACCTTGGGCAAGTCACTTAACCCCAACTGCCCTCCAAAAAGCAAAAAAAAAAAAAAAAGGCATTTCATTTCATAGTGGACCTGAACATTGGGTATAAATAGACTGTCATGTATTTGTCAACTATGATCAGTGTATATAAAATAACTTAAAAGTTTTCATCTAAGAAACATTTTATTGGGAAAGGAGATGAGCTAGTCATGTAGTCAGGTGGGGATTACATCACAAATATTTCACTAGTATGGATGGAATGTTAAAAGACCTAGAGAATGCCCTATCTGCCCCAGCAAGTAGGGTGAATACTTTATTTCCTCAAGAAAGAATGAAGGAATCTATAACAGATGAAGGGAACTTTCAGAGATTTTTAGATAAGCAATAACATTTCAAGAGTGAACTTATTTTTTTAGAACTCTTAATGGAAGGGTTTTGACCTAAGAATCAAAATTATAAATGTTAACAGTCCAGCATTAAGAATCATAATACCTTCTTTGCTGATGACTCAGATTTATTTGTAGAAGTTTAAAAGGGAGACCTCTAATGGTAAATGTGAAAATAACAATGCAAGGTGATAAACAGTGTGGGTTGAGAGAATAAGACAATTCTAGGCAGTGAGATCTAACTTGTGAACACTCAAGAGTGCTGCTAACTCATTTTTCTATTTACCAAACCAATGGATTTAAATGAAATATTTTTAAAGTGTTTTAACACAAAACTCAGCATTAGATAAGAGACTAAAGACATGAGTAGTTCTAGAATGGAGTTCTTAACATATTTTTATATACTTTGATAACTATAACAGTATGTTGTACCATTGTAACAATGTAATTGGTTTCCTTTGTAATTCTATTATTTATGTTTTCTGCATTTAAAAGTATTATTCTGACAAGGGACCCACAGGTTTCATACCAGACTACTAAAAGTTTCCTTGACAGAAAAAAAAATTTAAGAACTCCTACTCTAGAAATTTCTATTGCAATTCATTTCTTTCTTTTTCCTCTGTGTGTGTGTGTGTGTGTGTTTACTATTATGTATTGTGGTGTGGTTAGTAGCATCTTGAATATAGGAAAATAAAAATTGTGCTTATTCTTTTTCCTGGTAGAATATTGACATTGAGATGCTTTCTATACTATCTACAAATTGGGACTGATCTTAAACTGGGGTGGCCAACGACTGACTGGAATTACTATATTTCCTGCTCATTCATTTAAAATGACATCTCACTCAAAATGAAAGCCTTGTCTTTTGAACAAAGACCTTCAGGCAATGAATGGACATTAAGTTAACCTTTGATTTTGACTTTTGTTGCTTTTATGAAGCTCTGCCCAGTGAAAGAGAAGGTAACTGGCTAAAAAGCATGAGGAACATTGTTTTTCATTTTGCTACATATTCCTTCTATTAGATCATGTCAAATCTCAAAACTGCTGTTTTTAATCTCCACCAAGGGCAGTTTTATAGCTTAAACAAATAGAGAACTGAGATATGAGCCATTTTTGAGAGGCAGTTAAGCATAATGGATTTGGAACTAGGTTTGAGAGCTCCCTCAGACATTTACTAGTTGAGTGAATTTGGGCGAGTTGCTTTATTATTTTTTTTGTTTGAAATATTGTTCTTAATAAAATTGAATTTGTTTCCATTTTATTTTTATTTTTAAATTTCCTTTTGGCAAGTCACTTTAATAGCATCTGTTCCAAGGAGTTTTAAGTAAGGATTAGTCAACTGTCTATCAACCAAGTAAAGCTAAGATTACAAGAAACACAAAAGATGGTCCCTGACCTTAAGGAGTTCACTGTCTAAGGCGGGAGACAGCACTCAAACAACTATTTACAAACGAATTTTGTACAGGATAAATTGGAATTAATCACTAGAGGGAAGGCACTAGAATTTAGGGGGATCGGGGGAGCTTGATGATAGACTCTTCCACATGAGAGGAATAAATTTTTTAAAAATAAAAACACCAAACCTATCCTCCAAGGACAGGAGTCCCAAATCAACCTGAGGAGAGAAGACTATATCATTCTTTAAAAAAATAGTAATAGACCAAATTCTGGATCCCTAACTACATGGTAAAAATTTGCTCTCAAGTAGGAAAATTGTCTTCAATTGCCTTATCTCTAAAGCACTTATTAGCCCTGTGTCACATATGGAATGGACATACTAAGGAGAACACTCATCCTCAATGGCTAGATGATAGGAGTTTTGATACTGCAAAATTAATGTAAGGGTTTGCGGAAGTTCATAATTCTAAGCCGCACTTTTGGTATTTTTGAGGAGGAAAAAGTACTGATAGCTTAAGAGTGAGTAGTATTTAATTTGTATTTTATGTCTTGTAGAGTGTGTTCTGTCCACATTCTCTGTATTTTGTGTTGTGGTAAATCCAGCTGAATTTTTCCTGTGGCCTTATCAACCAAAGGAAAAAGCAAGGATTGGGGAGAAGGGTGGGAAGGGTGAAAAATGATCTATTGAAGGTCTAAAACTTTCCAAACACATCATCTAATCTTTGTGTTCTTAATTCTGTTCAAGTTGGGGTTGTAGAGCCCTTTTCTTGACTAATCTCCCACTTTTGTAGGGAGAAATTGTGAAGCAGAGGCTCCTATCTCATTATCTATATGCCGTTCATGGCATTTTACACTTGCCCTCAGCCTGATCTAAAACTTCTGTTGGGAAGAGGTAGGAGAGGCGCAATATTTCTTGTTCTCCCATTACCAATTGCAGATACTCCCACTGCTTCCACAATCTTTCTTCCTTTCGTGTTCATGCTATTCCTATCTACCACCCAATCAAAATCCTGGTAGCTGTTGTCTACAGACCCCACCCCAGGTCACGCCTCTTCCTTGCTCAATGAGTTTGATATGAGTATTTCCTTGCAAATTTGATATTTCCTTACAAAATGAATTTGCTTCACAATTTTTCATTCTTCCCCAATTCCTGCCTTCATACTAGGAGACTTCAACATATATGGACTCCATTGTAGCTCTTCTAAACCATTTTATCCCTCCCATGGTTCCCCCACTCTCACTTTCTCAACTGAGAAATTTGTTCTGTATTAAAAAAGAAATTTAAGACAGTTTGTCATCAATTCCCTTTTCTTCACTCAGATGCTTTCTGCCACTGTCTCCTCTTTTACTCCTGTAAATGTCACATATTTCATTTTATGTCACATTTTATGTGTCACATAATAAAATTGCCTTATTCTTCACCAATGCTAACTCCTCTATCTGTTCAAGAGATCCCATTCTATGCCATCTCCTCCAACAGATTGCCCCTTGTTTCATCTCCACTCTTTCACTTCATTCCAGTCTCTACTGGTTCATTCTCTACTGTCTATAGACATACCCATGTTTGAAAAAAAATTCCCTTAGTTGCCAAATCCCATAGTCTTTTTTTCAGTTCACTTTCTCCTTGATTTCTCTTCAGTCCTTAACGTCTTTAGCACCTTCTCCTCCCTGATACTCTCTTTACTCTATGAACACTCCCTCCAGGTTCAGCTCTTACCTAGCTGACTGCTCCTTCTCAGTCTCCTTTGCTGAATTCTCACCCAGATCATGCCCTCTAACCATCGGTGTCGCTCCGCTTCTATCCCAAGTCCTCTTCTCCCTCTACGTTGCTTCAGTTGATCACCTCATCACTTCCTGAGATTTAATTACCGTCTTTATGCTGATGATTCTCAAATCTACCAATCAAACCTCAGCCTCTCTGCTGACCTCCAATCTCACATCTCCTACTGTCTTTCAGATATCTTAAACTCAATATGTTCAAAAAGGAACTCATTGATTTCCCTCTTAAGATGGCTTTCACCTCCTACTTTCCCTACCTCCCAGTCCCTCTGATTTGTAACCTCAGAATTATCCTCCTCTCCTTACTAGCTGTCTCCCCCATATCTAATCTGTTTCCAAGGCCTGTTAGGTTCACCTTTACAGCATCTCTCAGCGATGCCCCTGTTCTCTTCTCTGACACTGCTACCACACTAGTCAGGCTTTCATCACCTCACATCTCAACTAGTGCAAGTCTGGTAGGTCTGCTTGCTTCAAGTCTCTCCCCACTCCAATCCATCCTCCATTCAGTCACCACAGACAATTTCCAAAAGTACAGGTTTGATTATGTCATCACTTTACTCAATAAATTCCAGTGACTCCCAATTGCCTCAAGTATATATATAAAAAAAATGCTATTCAAAGCTCTTTATAACCCAACCACTGCAATGTTAAGGGAATTTGAAGATCTTCCCTGCCCCTTAATAGGCCATTTGTTTCAGTCCTGTTCAACTCTTCATGATCTCCTTTGAGCTTTTCTTGGCAAGGATAATGGAGTGGTTTGCCCATTTCCTTCTCTAGTTCATTTTACAGATGAGGAAACTGAGACAGACAAATGTCCAGGGTCACACAGCTAGTAAGTATCTGAAGTTGGGTTTGAACTCAAGTCTTCTTGGCCCAGTATTCTATCCACCAAAGCACCTAGTTGCCCTATTTATATTTATGAAAAACAAAAACCATATGGATATGTCCACAAATAGGGATGATTCCAACATAAAATGCTTTTCCCCTGTTTTATCTTTGTTATAAAACATAAAAGAAAAAAACCCCAGAAATTAAGCATGTTGTTGATAAGCTGGGAGTTCTGTCTTTGCAGGTGGTTAGGCACAGTTGTCCTCAGTGAGCTACAAATGAATAATGAAATATATGATTGGCTAATTGTGAAATCTGCTAAGGAAAGAACAGAAATAATGAAAGTCACAGGGAAAATGTAGGATAGGGAATTCTGGGTATTCTTCTAATCACACTTTTAATAAGAAAAGGTTTCTTAAGGTATGTAAGCAATCCTTCTAAGTGGTTCTCAACCTTCCTAATGCCACAACCCTTTAATACAGTTCCTCATGTCATGGTGACCCCCCAACCATAAAATGATTTTCGTTGCTACTTCATAACTGTAATTGTGCTACTGTTATGAATCGTAATGTAAATATCTGATATGCAGGATTTGTTTTCATTGTTACAAATTGAACATAACCCACAGGTTGAGAACCATTTAGAATCTAAACAATAATGTCTAAACTTCTAAAGTTAAAAATTATTGAAATCCATAGGTGTTCCCTGAAACAAATCTTTTATTACCATGTTTTATGAGACAAAGACTACGTTTGCAGCATCCAGAATCATATTGTACATTAGTTTATAAAGCACTTTGCTGTTTATGTGAGATTTATTTAACCCACAATGAAATGCTGGTGGTTATGAGTTGGAAACTGACAGCTGTTTTAGAAAACCCTTCTTCCTAGGAAGGCATCCTCAAACACAGCTTTAAGGCTTTCATCCAGCTAGGAACTAGCGAGATTTTCCCTGCATTGTTCTACTTCTGATCTGCTCACAGTGAATTGAACCAGATCTCCTGTTTTGTTCAAATATCCCAGAACCAAATTAAACTATGTTTATATATTATACCATGGCAGAATCTCTTTTCTATAACCCCCAAATGTCCTCAAAATCCTACCTTCTCCACAGAAACTTTTCCCAAGCGAAATGGAAGCAGGATAATAAAGCCATTCTTGCCTTTTCTGATAGACAATTAAAACATGTCAAATCTTTAACTGCTGATGCAGGGAGGAGGAAATCCATATTTTTTCATATCTGCACTCTACATGTTAGATTATAAGCATACTCTACTTGTTTAGTTTCTGTTAGTACCTGGCACAAGTCAGTTCTTAATACATACTTTGGGGGATGGTGGTGACTCGCCTGATATTCATTCAGGAAAAAAACAATTCTAACACCTGCTATGTATGAGCTTGTAGCTCAATCCTTTAAGGGGTACAAAGGTGACAATAACACCAGCCCTGCCCTTAAGTCTAAAAGAGGGAACAAAACATAATAAAGCTCATATGTATGTAGCATTTTCAAAATTTCAAGGTTCTTTCCACATAACCATTGAATAAAGTATTTAGTGAAAGTATTTTCATATGAGATAGCTTGGGACAGTGAACATATCATTCGATTTAGAGTTTAAAACCTGCATTTGAATTTTGGCTTTGCCCCTTCTTATCTTTATGTCCTTGGACAAGTCATATGGAGGACCTCGTTGTTTTTGTCCACAAAATAAGTTTTGCTCAATTACCTCTAGAGTCCCTTTCAGTGCAAAATCTAAGGTCCCCCATTTTATGGATAGGGAAACTAATATTAAATTTTTGACCCCAAGTTGCTAAACTGGCAAGTATCTGAATGAGAATTTAAAGTCAGGTCTCCTAACTAGAGTTGCTCAACTTTCTACTATATCACATTGCCTTTTGGGTAAGCAAATAACTCTGATAAAGGCTTTCTGTAATATGTATATATGATAAGTGTATGTGAATTTCTAGCTTCATAAATTGACCCAGCCATTCTGGAAACCAACTGAGAACTATGCACAAAAGATCACTAAAATGCCCATGCTCTCTTGGCCCAGAAATATTACTGTAACCCAAAGAAATCAAACAAGAAGGAAATGACCCATATGTACAAAAATATAGCAGTTCTTTGTTTTCTGACCAATAAATGGAAACAAAATGGGTACCTATCAATTCGGGAATGGTTGGACAAATCTATGGTATGCGAATGTCATGGAATACTCTTTTTCAATAAGGATGGATCTATTTAATAAATATATTTTCAACAGATATTTTGCGAATATTTCAGGTGCAAAGGAGAGCAACAACAAAGGTTTGAGGTCAGAAACTATAACAAAAATATAGAGGCTGAAAAGTGAAGAATAATCTAACTAGGTAGGAATGTAGGCTATGCATAGGGAAATAGCAGAAGGTAACATGGGAAATAACTTAAGATTCAGATTAAATGCTAGACTTGGGAATTTGCACTAGATGAGAAAAGGAAGACTGAATGTAATTCCTAAGGCAAAGTTTTACAAAATCATAACATGATGTTGCAGAAGGAGCACTTGAGGATACAGAATCTGCATGTACAGTCACAATATTTTTGAATCATCTCATCTGCAAAATGAAAGGAAATTAAACCAGATGATCTCAGAGGTCCCTTCTAAGCCTTAAATCCTATGATCTATTTTTTAAATGAAGATTTTAACATGTTCTGCTTAGTTTCCAGGATATATGATAAAAAAGTGTTATACAAAATAAGCTTGTAATACTATTTCAGCTGTTTTCATGAGCATTTAGAGCTAATATGAGGTACATACCAGGCTGTAACACAAACTTTATAGACTTTTCTGTTCTGAGCATTGTTCACCAACACAATGACGGCCTTTCATATTTCTATTCACACATGAATGCAAGAGATTGCATAGTTTACTTTGCTTTTTGAAAAATATTCTGCATTGTTCAAAAATATGACCTATCATGTTGAAACATACCAAGCATATGTCATGTATTGAGTGTGGTAGATAAAGATATCTCTATGCTAGGCACATTAGCTTGATATCCCAAAACAACTAGTGCCTCAAATTAGAGAAATAAAACATAAAGCTGGTGCCAACCTTGAGATTCCATGACTAGATCTCATATAATATAATGAAGTGATGATCAATAATATTTGATACTTGGTCCTCCTTGAAAAGAAAAGATGTTACTTCTTTCTAAATCAAATTGAGAGAAAACTTCCTACCTTTCTTTTCTCGGCCACACCTCTCTTCCTCCCTTCTGCATCCCAAAGAAACAAAATGAATCCATGAATGACACAGGCAAACAGGTCCTGAAATCCTACATAATTAGAACTCTGGGAATACTTTATGGACCTGCATATTCAAGCGCCTGTTTTGTATTCATTCTGGCTCTCCATGATTTGATATCACTTGACCTTTTCCAGACTTATCTCTTATCACCACACTCAGAGTTCTTGCCAAACTAAACTACCCTCCACTCTGCCACCCAAACATGTTATGCATTTTATCTCAGTGTGTTTGTTCCCATCATTACATATGCCTGGAATGTCCTTCCTCTCCCTCGTCATCTGTTTATTTTTTGCCCATTACTTAAAACCCAACTCAAAGGTCCCTTAATCCACAAAGCTTCCCCTGAGTCCTCTGTTAGTAACAGTCTTCTTATTTGAACTTCACATAGCTTCTTGTTAATATGCTTGTTATGTAATTTTGCACACTATACTTAGCTATTTTTGCCTTACAAGTGTACCAAGGATTGGATTGGAGTATGCCCCACAGAGCATGAATGAGGACAGGCATTTAGAGACTATCTCATGGTTCATTACAAGAATACCCCTGAAAACTCATGCTGTGCCTCATTGCTACAGGACTTGTGCTTTAAGAAGCAAACCCTGGGTTTGGAGTTTCTCTGTCTTCCCTCCTTTTCCCATAACAGTAGCAAGGGAGTAGGGTGTCACCTCATTTTCTATTTCCCACCCAGCTTCCCTTTTCCTTGACCTTCATTCCCCACTCTTTCTCCTTCTTTCTCTTTTTCCCTCCTTTCTCTTCAGAAGATGAAATATTTAAGACTCTCTATCTGGGACTTCCTATGAGGCATGGGGTTCCCTTGGGTCCCTAGTGACCCAGGGTGCATATCCTGAGTCTGACTTTCATGCATCCTCTTCTGTTTTTTTAACCCTGTTTGCCTCAGTTTCTTCATTTGTAAAATGAGCTAGGGAAGGAAACGGTGAACTGCTCCAGTATCTTTGCCAAGAAAACCCTAAATGGGATCACAAAGAATCAGACATGACTAAAATAACTAGACAGTAACAACAACCACAACCACTAAACCATAACAACAACATCGCAGCGTTATGATGATCAGGAGATAATATTTTATGACAGCAAGGGGAACACACAGTGAAGTGGCTACATAGATAATAATGACATTCCATTTGTACATCAACAGGTAATTATATAACAGTGTTCACTTTGGCCTCATCAAATGATAAGCATTACTCAACAGATGCAATCCATCGTAAGAGATCAAAGTCAATGAAAACTGTTATACAGAGAAAAGCAAGCAAAACCATACAAAACAGATCTAAAAATAAAGCAGCCTTCAAAGAAACAATCAGACTGATAACTTCAAAGAGAAAAAACAGCGCAACAGAAAAATGAAAACATGTTTTAAAAGGAAATTGTACAACATTTTAAAAATTAAATTGAATATCCAATAACTTTTCTTAAAAGTAGCCAGTTTGAGATTAAATTAAACTTTCTATTCAAGGTATAAAGGAAAAATGATGAATTGATACATATTTAAAAATAAAATTCACAAAAATATGAACTATATTTTAGTTAGGCATAGTAACTGAATGCAACATTTAATGCAAGAAATTATGCTTAATAAAAAGAAATTTAAAAGGTTTTTAAACCCTCAGAGTTTAAATTCCTAAGCAAAAAAAATAATTCTGAAGTTCCCACTTGTAGCCACAAGATGGTGCCATCAAACCACGTTTGAAGGTTTAGGTGTGCCTAGGCGAGAATCCCCAATGCCCAGCTCCCAGCTTCAGAATCTCAGCAACCTGCATCCTGTTTACTCCTATAAATCGATAACTTAGTGACGAATGCTCTTATGTCTAGTTGTTCATCTGTTCCTGCCATTTGGAAGCTTATTGGCATTAATGAAAAATAAATAGTATGAAGCATTAACCATAAGATTCCTTTTCAGGGGCTGAGCCCTTAGAAGGGATTGGGGGTTGAGAGTTGATAACAGGAAGATTGTAAAGAGTGCTTATTGCTACAGTCCAGTAGAAAAGATTCATCCATTCTGCCTCTTTATTTCTGAATTACAAGCCTCTGGATTTTCCTTTGTAGTCCTTCTAGATGCAATTAATTATGTAATGGAGCCTAGCCAACGGAGCTCCATCTTCAGAGTACTAGAAGTGTGCTCTGCCCGCTGCATTCCTTGAAAAAGAGTCTGGGGAGACTGAGGATATGTAATGGAAAGGCCCTGGTTGGAAACATGCAGAAATTCTGTAACTGGTTTACCCACGTGGTAAAAAGACAGACTATGGATTCTGTGCTGAGTCAGAGCTGGGCCTGTTCGAAAGAGATTAAGGAGTCACAAAGAACCTCTTTCCTGTCCAGGTACTGCTCTGGTGAGACAGATATACTATAAGCCTCTGGATAGGGGAGTAATTGCTTCAATAATTGGAAAAGACAATGTAGAGCATCTCCTGACTATAGGCAAAAGCAGGGAAGAATGGAAAGAGTTAGGCCTTAGCTATCCTTCTGTTGGTCCCAAAGAGCAGCAACATTCCTCAGTCTAGTCCAATCCAGTTTCTGGATTCTGAATTTAAACTAGGAGATAAAAAAATTAATATTGTTTTGAAATATGAGATTATGACTCACCCTCTATGTTGATATAACACAGGCAATCAACCCTCTGTAACTACATCATTTATTAGTGTTGAAAAAGTAAAGGATTTTATGTCAGTGCTCTCTTCATAGAGTACTCAGCCTGACCACCTCCAGTAGGCCCAACCTATACATAACCTCATCCTGGCTTCACTTCTCAGAGGATCAGAAAGAAAGACCTGAATTACTCATTATAATCCCTCACAGATCATGAAAAAAAATCAAGGGAATGGAATTGCATGTCTGGGACTAGGATAGCAATGATTTTGAAAGCCATAAGGAGACCAGGTGACTAGAGGGATGTGGATGGTCTTCTGACTTTGTCACTATCTACTGACATTTTGAGAACTTGCTCTCTCTCACCATCTGACTTGGACTTGCCTGTTGTGGTATAACAGCAGAGAGAAATGGGAAGGGGAAGAAGGTACGTGGGGAAGACAGAGCAGCTAAGGGAGGGCTCCCAACCACATGAATGAAAGGAAAAAGAAATAGGAGTTTGGAGGCAGCTAGGTGGTGCAGTGAATACAGCACTGGCCCTGGAGTCAGAAGGACCTGAGTTCAAATTTGACCTCAGACCCTTAACACTTATTAGCTATGTGACCTTGGGCAAGTCACTTAACCCTGATTACCCTGCCTTCCCCCCACAAAAAGCAAAAGAAGTAGGAGTTTGCCAGTCATAGAACCTTCTAGATAATTGATATTAAACCAGTCTATTTTAAATGAATGAATATTTTGGGAAATTATTTTAGGCATTTGAGGATTGTTGGGTTACTTTTTTAGTTTGAATATTGCCTTATCCAGTGCAAATTATAACTCTTTATGACTTAGTAGATGGTCTTCATGAGTTGCCGTGCTTCAAACAGTAATCATACTGTAGTCAAATTGATGATGAACCTCTTCAAAACCCTCAAATAACAGACGTGGTTCATAAATACCAAGGGCCTTTCCAGCTTTGTATTTGCTGGCTTATCATGATGAGGCATTCTGCAAACAATAAAGGAACTAGAAATTCAAAAATGATTGGTGAAACAGGGATGTGGGTATGTGTAGGAAAGCAGCCTACTGTCAGGCTAGGCTAGGCTAAAAGGAGAGCTTGGGGACAAGCTCAGTGTTTACCACATCTTTCACAGGCTCATCTCATTCATTTTTTCTTTAGTTTTGGAGTTATGCACCGGAATAAACTCAACATGCTCTCCTCCTCCTCTTTCTTTTCATGCTCCTTTTTTTCCTTCTCCCTCTTCTCTCCCTCCTTTTTTCTCTCTTTTCTCCCCTTCTCTTATCCCCTTCTCTCTCTCACAATGACTTGAAACCACATTTTTCCCCATAATATGGCTATACCTCTCAATGTATACCCCCAAATTAATAGCATTAGAAAAGATTATTGTAAATGGACATGTAATTTACTAGGAGAATCAGATGGCATAGAAAGTATGGATTGACACTTGTTTTAACATCAATATATAATTTTATGTATATAGGAAGCTGCAATAAGGATTTATTCATCCCTTTGTCCTCCTTCCTCTTAGCTTATATGAAGGGGTATTGAAGAAAAAGGATCAAGATTTAAACTGTAAGAGAAACTTTCCCCACTGTTGCACCCTGGGGAAGGAGAGGAAGAAAGGATCGTAGGAACATAGTCATAAAGCTGGAAGCAATTTCAGATGTCATCTAGTCAAGCCCCTCTCATTTTATAAATTATGAAACAGGCCAAAGAAGGTTAGATGATTTGTCTGAGGTCATACAAGGAAAGATCTGGGCCTCCATTCTCTTACTCTAGGGTCAGTGTCCCTTCCATCATGCCATATTGTCTCCAGGAGTTATGAACTGGCCTTTATTTGTTCTGACCAGCCACTGCTGGCTCTGGCTTATCCTGATCCAATCCTCTTCCTTCCCCTTCCCATTTCTCTCTGCTTTTGTTCCACAAGAGGCAATCCTCTCTTCCTTCCCTGATTGTTTCATGATCTAAGCTTCTCTCCCACATGCAATTGTCTCTGTTTCTGCTTTTATCCTTACTTCTACCTTCGCTATGCAAAGAGATTTCAGATTATCAATCTGTCAGTCAGTCAAAGAGCATTATAAAGTGCCTACTATGTGTCTGGCACTGTACTAAGTATTGAAGTTACAAAGAAAGAAAGAAGAAACCTGTTCCTGATTTATGGAGCTCACAGTCTAATTGGGTGGACAACATGCAAACAGCTACTTACAAATAGAATAAATTCACAAGGGCAAATTCACCTTAAAAGAAATATATTCTCTTGTTTTCACTTGTAAGGGATAAAGGTGTAGTGTGCTCTTGTTACCTGTTACCTCAGCAGAAGGAGGGAGTCTGAAACTTCTGCCTTTCTCTACTCCTGGAGAAGTTACCCCTCAAGGTTGGTGCATAGACAGGTTTTCTGGTGTATAGACAGGCCTAGTAGCGGTATCGCAGTGAAAGACTATGTGTGGTTTAGTCACTTTGAGGACATAACCTGAGGTTCTCTGGTGCTCTCACGCACAGTCAGCCCAGTAGTGATGTCGTCTTTGACAACATTCTTAAGACATCGTGCCTTCTGTGAAAGGGCTGTCCCAACCAGTGTTGGATAAAGAGATATTCTTGAGAAAAAAATAGAAACTTTTTATCATATAAATTGAGAACAAGAGCCATTCCTCAACAGCTGTGTGGTCAAAAGATAAATAACGAGTTCTTCAAGGGAGAAAATCAAAGGTATCAACACCATATGGGAAAAAAAGTTCCAGATCACAGATAATTAGAGAAATGCACATGAAAACATTTCTGCCATTTCACTTCATACCGATCAGCATAGATGCAGGAAACATGGAAAATGACCATTTTGGAGGAGCCAATGGGAGAACAGGCACATTAATATGCTGTTAGTGGAGAGAAAAGTTGTTCCAGCTATTCTGCAAAGTAATTTGGAACTAAACCATGCATATTCTTTCACTGTGATATCACAACTAGGTCTGTCTATACACCAGAAACCAAAGAAAGAGGAAAAGTATCCATATGAACAAAACTATTCATAGTAGTTCTTTGTGTTATAGGAAAGAACTGGGGGTTTAATGTATTCAGAAATGAACATTGTTGGCCATAGGGAAAAATGTAATCCTTATTTCTAAGGTCTAGATCAGTGGTTCTCAACCTGAGGGTCACAACCCCTTTGGGAGTTGAACGACCCTTTCACAGGGGTCACCTAAGACCATCGGAAAACACATATTTCCAATGGTTTTAGGAACCAAAACATCGCTCCTCTATGTCTCCAGGCAGGTCCGCCCACATGCAGATATGCCCACATATAAGTTTTAAAGGGTGGTGGCATTAGGAAGGTCGAGAACCACTGGTCTAGATTATAGTGACTACGGAGACTGACCATCTCTTTTAAGCTCCAGATAAAGGATCAGTTATTACCTCTGTAACCTTAAGAGTTAAGATGGAATGTTAGAAGAATAATAAGTAGAAAAGGAGCACATTTCAATCAGCTAATTTGTGTGTTCTAGTTGATTTGGCAGTTTTACAACAACAGTTCAGAAAAGACGTCAATGTGAAATGCTTCTTCCCATGGAGTCGTGGAGAAGGTTTATCTGTGATTCATAAAGATCTCAAAAGACGGTGGAGGGGACAGGAAGAAAGTAAGGAGAAACATCTCACCACTGTGAATTTCCTGGGTTTATTGAAGAGAAAAGAAAGAGAAAAACCGGGTCCTGAAGAGAAATATGAAGAGAAAGCTTAAAAGACCTTAATTATAGTCTGGAAGAAGTTGAATGACTTGGAATTGAGTTTCTGGTCATACATGTGTTTGTATATACGTATATATTAAGTAATGAGAGGAATAATGTATTTTATGTTCATTATTGTTCCAATTTCTTAACAAATTATGTTTAGTAATTTCATTGAATAATTTATAATTCATGGATTTTAATGGGTCTCATTAATTAATGAGGAGAGTAAGAATGTATTAATGAGAACTAAACTATCCAACACACTCCTTGATAGCTGTAGATGTTAGAATTAATAAATTAAAATATAACAATGAAAGAAATAGGAGGCCCAGTAGGGTTCATGTGGTCAGACTCAGATCCTATTTATACCTCCTACACAGATATTATCCTATGACAAGAATACTGCAATTATTATTCTCCAGGCAATAAAATTGATGATCAAAAGGTTTTAATCTTGCTTGAGATCCCCACCAATAAATATCAGAGGCAATGCATCCTTATTTCCATAATAATTTACTCCCTCTTCAGGGTTTCTTGGTGGCTTTCCCCTTTAGTAAGTCCTGAGACTTAACTAAAGACATTAATAATAATAATAAATCTTTTCCTCTAAGGTACTTGATTAGCTCTCTAAAACACAAAGGGGATGCTTAATAGTAATGGATAGAAACATCTAAAAAGATTTCAACTGCCAAAATTGTATCCAGGTATTCTTAAACCTGCCATCTACACTCCTCATTCCTTGAGACCTAATCACTAATAGCACTTCAGCCAGTGTCATGAAATAATGTCAAAACTCAGGCTTTACTGCACAGTCCTGTTTATTTTTTCTAAAGATGTTCACTACAGATGGTCATGCAAAACAAGTTGATGTTTTGATTGAAGGAAAGGTTTAATTTTCTTAGTATAGCTTTTCAGTCAGTGTGGAAAGTGGTTGCCACACCCAGAGCACCGGTCTAACTTGCAAGCTTTAGTCACCAGATAGAAAAGATCCATATGGGTTTACTAAAAATGCTGTATGATCATAATGATCACATGAATCTCTTGAGGATTTTAAGAGTGCTATAATTTATAAAAGAAGAAATGCTTTCTTTAAAAAGGAGTCACAAACCTCTAAATATTATTAAATAGTTTCTGCTCTATCATTCCTCTGTTTTGTTTTATTTATTAAGGGTTTTATTTATTCTATTTGCAGAAAATGGACATTTAATTGATTCATTACAAAATTTTAAAGTGGCCTTTTCAAGCATTTCAAAAGGGCTTATGAGCAACTTTCTGCTGCTATTGCTGAAAGGAATAAAGTTATTAATATTAAAAACACTTAAGGTTATTAACCTTAAAAACCACTTCTTTTAAGAGGTTTCAAGCGCAGCATTCAGAATCCATTAGCAACTGTTTCTTCTTCAGGGGTGAGCTGGTCAATGTTTAACAGCCCTTCTCTGGAAAAAATAATGTACTCCTTGACCTACCTTTAAGTTTAATCTACATTACTAACAGTTTTTAAAATTTAATCAACAAAACAATAAATCAAGCCCTGATTGTAGTTTCAGAGGAATCGTCTCTCTCTATCCCTCTGGAGCTGACTCCAGCACATCCCTGGTCTTCTTCCATCTCTTTACTATCACATTTCATGGGTCCTGATTTACATTCTCTACTTGGTATCTAATCAGACTATAACAACCAACTGTAATATTCTTCATTGCTTCTATTCCTCTTAGAGATGGTATAACTTTCTTGTCAGTTCATAAACCAACATTTGAATTAAAATTTTTAGTTCTGGAAACACATTTTGTAAGTCATGCACCACCATTTAAGATTTTGGCTGACTCCTATTTTGAACTCCTGGAGATCCACAATTCTGACATGTAGAGCAGTTCCCACCTGGCTAAACTCCTTTGAACTTCTCCCTCATGCCCCTGGAACCCCAGCATCACAGATTTCATCATCCTGCAAGACAGAATCAGCCTCAGTACTCATCAGTACCCTCTGCACCTCCAATTAGAGGGTGGAGCAAAGAACTCTTTCCATATTAATATCCCCAGCACTTAGCACGGCTTCTGTCACATAGTGAGAGCTTAATAAATATGGGCTGACTGATGCATGTTACTATTCCTTATTTGTCACATACTCAGAGAGGCCACTCATTTGATAACTGTCAAAGAATGGATCCAGATCTCTCAATTCCTCAACACTATTTTCGGTGAAACAACAGCTACAGTGAGAGCAACAACAACAACAACAACAACAACAACAACAACAACAACAACAACACCCAACCACCAGGGGATTAGGCAGAATACAACCGCCACCTCACCTCTATGGAATATGCATACTGTTATTATTGACCAACCAGGCCTTCAGTCTTTCCAACAATGGAAAACCATCCAACTTCATAATTCCATCCTCAGAAAAATCAATACTTATTCTATTCTATTTATTTACTTATTCATTTTTTTAAATTTTTTGCTTTTTGGAGGGCAGTTGGGGTTAAGTGACTTGCCCAAGGTCACATGGCTAGTTTTTGTGTTAAGTGTCTGAGGCTGGATTTGAACTCAGGTCCTCCTGACTCCATGGCTGGTGCTCTCTTCACTGCGCCACCTAGCAGCCCCTATACTTAGTATATTCTAAGTAGTCTGATTCCATGTTCTCTCTAAGTCCCAGTCTCATTGGGCATTATAAGTAATATCTTGCAAGAGGTTATGATCTCAATTAATTTGCATTTGAATAATGTGTTTCTGTAATTAACCCAGAACACTCAATTTCAGATTTTTGTAATACTAGTTCCTGTGCATCTTACCCTAAGGACAGTCTCTCACAAATCTCACTTGATCAGAATGCAAACCTACTTTAGACCATTCACAAAAAGCTTTCCACAAGGACATTGACCAGGGAGTACATGAAGTTCTGAACCTATTGGTACTGACTTTTGAACATCCAATGAAAATGTCCACTTCATTAATCTGTTAAAATTGTAAAATTTTGTTAAAATTTTGTTTTAACTAAAATTGTTAGTTGTTAAAAGAGCTGTTAAAATTGGTGCTGGGGTCTGCCAAGATCTGAAAATAGAAGGAACATCATTTCCAGGGGTGACATTCTGATTTACCTGATGAAACCAATACCACTATTAGGGTATAGTCTTATTATTGTCATCTTTATATCCATTAAAAGTATGATTAAGCAGAATCCCAATAGTTAGGTAAGTTCCTAACTCAGAAGAGTTGGTGATAGTGGTATAATTTAGGTCCTTCTGATGGATATAATCGGATGTTCATTATGTGACTTTTTGAACATATATTTGAGAGACATTCAATGACCACAAGGAACAGTTTAAGTTACTGAAAGTGATGCTACTATTTTCAAATAAGTTCACTTAGTGACTTGTACCTTGCCAAAACTTGACCAATAGAGCTATTACATATTATATATGGATAGATAGAGATACATATATGTCTGTGTGTGTATATTTGCTATAACAGAGTACTTTCATCTACATCCCCTATTGCCACAGACTTAGAACAGATTCCCCATTCTGGGCAATTAGTAGACGAATAAAAATAAAAGCTATCATCATTAGGAAAACAGGAGTCAAGCACAAGCAGCTTTCCAGAGGACTGCTGCTGCTGTGAGCAGCTTTAAGGTTCTGATTACATAGTATAGTGAACTCTCTATTTATTCAGCAGTAAATTAAAGCAAAACATTCACAGAAACTAAAGTACAGCATTCACAATGTTATAACATAACAACTTATCACCAAAGTGGCCACATAGTTTTAAACAAAATATATCATTCAGTAAGTCCTTAACTCAATCATCCTTAAAGAGCAAGCTTCCTTAAGGGACACAAAGTACAAAGGTCAAAGTTCTCCACCCCTAGGTCACATTGTCTCAATCTCTCAATCAAAAAGGCTTATTTCTTCTTAATTGGAGATTAGTTTCCAATCATCTTTAACTCAATCATCCTTAAGGAGCAAGCCTCCTTAATGAACAGAAGGTACAAAGGTCAAAGTTCCCCACCCCGGGTCACATTGTATCACAATCTTCTCAGTCAGCATTAACTACCCAAGGAGAGGTCTTTTCATCTTGACTAGATGCTGGTTCCCAAATTCCATGGTTCCTCCTCCATGGTCCCAGCCTTTGCCTGAATTTACCCAACTGTCACCTGGATTCAAAGGTAGGCAGCTCTTAGCTTCTCATCCAGCTCATCTAGTTCCCATTCCATACTGAAGCTCACACTATCCAGTCTACCTCAAGTCCTTCACAGTTTCTGTTTCTGGGAAGACAAAGCTTAACAGAGCCAAAACAACATTCATGCACATTGCCAGCACCATCATCAATTCAATTTCTGCCTGAGAAACCACTACACACCTACACACAAGGTCTGAAAACTCAACACAGACCCACAAACAAGGTCTGAGAACTCAAGACAAATTGTCAGTATAGTCCTAGGACCTCCAAAATCCTCCTCCAGGACTTCTATAAAGAGACAAGAAGAAAATCCTCTTCCAGAGCTTCTAGTAAGGTCCCATGGCTTTCTGTACAAAGTATTACAAACAAAAATCAACACAGACAGAAGAGACAGAGTGCCTCCACCACAAGTATTTCCTTCTCAATTCTGCTCTTTCCCAGGTTGAGCTTCTCTTTATATATGGTCATTAACTCCTCCCTGTTCCACCCCTTCCTGTTGCATCAGCAAGTTCCTCCCACTGTGGGTTTCACAAGTTCTGTTTCTTAACAAAAACTTGTTGTAATCACAGACGAGGCTCAACTGAAACAAGGTACTAAGTACTTGTTTGCTTGCCACTGCAAGTTATCAAAAGAAAACTCAATATCTTCATTTTGGAGTCATTTGAAAAGTAAGAATTTTAAAATTACAAAAAAAGAGAGCCAGAGAATTATCTAGAACAGACTCACTCTATGTCAGATTATTCTGGCCTGCTTGTCCAATGCTAGCATCACAGATACCGAGGCCCCTTAAGAGTCTACCCATCATGGTCAAGATGGTGGCATAGAAGCAAGAGAACTCTGAAGCTCTCACCATAGCCACCTCAAATACCTATAAAACATGATTCTAAACAAATTTTAGAGATCCAGAACTCAGCCTGGCAGACAGATGGAAAGGGCTCATTGCAGCATGCTAGGAGCCCCATGCGGTTTTAGCCCCAGGCCATACAGGAGAAGCTCCGGCTGGAGCTTTCAGGGGAGTGGATCACCAGAAGCCATGGTGGTTTCCAGAATTACCAACCCATAAGAGGCAAGGACAAAGGGAAAAAGTCACTGGAACTTGGCTAAATTTGGAGGAGAGGGTCCAGCCGACTGCCTCCAGAGCTAGAGGCAGTCTGAAAGGGCAGCCCTGCAGCCACCTCCACATGACTGCTTCAGAGCTCAATGCCTGCAGATTGCAGAGGGGCCAAACGATCATTCAGGGGCTAAGTGCTCTTGCCTTGAGCTCCCTGGATCAGGATCACGGTATTGGGTAGTGGTCCTGAGGTGTGTATTCAATGAGCCCAGGCTGGTGTGGGCTGCAGAGACTGCAGTCTCCTAATAGCTCCAGCAGTTGTGCAAACCCCGATGATTTGGGACAGATCTCTCCCCTCAGAAAGCAGAGTTCTACTGAGCCCAAAAGTCAAGTAACTGACTGGCCACATAAGCAGGCAAAGGAAGCAAAGAAAGTTCAGCAATCCAACTTTAGATTCCTTTTTTGGGGACAAAAAGGATCAAAGCATGGAACAGGAAGAAGACAACACAGTCAGAACTCCAGCACCAAAAACTTCCAGGAAAAAATGTAGACTGATTAAAAGCCATAGAGGAGCTTAAGAAGAATTTTGAAAACAAAATAAGAGAAGTAGAGGAAAAACTGGGGAGAGAAATGAGAATGATACAAGACAATCCTGAAAGGAGAGTCAACAACGTGACTGAAGAAAATAACACCTTAAAAAATAGTTTAACTCAAATAGCAAAAGAGGCTCAAAAAGCCAATGAGGAGAAGAATGCCTTAAAAAGTCGAATTTGCCAGGTGGAAAAGAATCTCAAAAGCTTTCTGAAGAGAATAATTCCTTCAGAATTAGAGTGGAGCAAATGGAAGCACATGACTTTATGAGAAACCAAGATACTATTAAACAGATCTAAACAAATGAAAAAATAGAAGACAATCTAAAATATCCCATTGAAAAAAACCACTGACCTGGAAAACAGATCCAGAAGACACAATTTAAAAATTATTGAACTACCTGAAAACCATGATCAGACAAAGAATCTAGAAAGCATCCTTCAAGAAATTCTAAAGGAAAATTGCCTAGATATTTTAGAACCAGAGGGCAAAATAGAACTTGAAAGAATTCACTGATCACCTCTTGAAAAAAATCCCAAAAAGAAAACTCCTAGGAATGTTATAGTCAGGTTCTGGAGTTCCCAGATCAAGGAGAAAATATTACAAGCTACCAAGAAGAAACAATTTGAATATTATGGAAACACAATCAGGATAACCCAGGATCTAGCAGCTTCTACATTAAGGGATGGAAGGGCTTGGAATATGATATTCCAGAGATCAAGGGAGCTAGGATTAAAACCAAGAATCACCTACCCAGCAAAACTGAGTATAATGTTTGAGGGGAAAATATGGTCATTCAATGAGGTGGAAGACTTTCAAGCATTCTTGAGGAAAAAAACAGAACTAAATAGAAAATTTGACATTCAAACACAAGAAGCATGAGAAGGTAAACATGGAAAAAGAAACCCATAAGGAACTTATCGAAGTTGAGCTATTTACATGCCAGCATGGAAAAATGAGAATTGTAACTTATAAAACTTTTCTCAGTATGAGGATAGGTAAAAGGAATATAAATGTATATATATGTGTACATACACATATGTCTATATGGGAGGATACATATGCATATGAATACATATGGGAATGTGTGTATATATGTGTACATAGAGTGCACAGGATCAATTTAATAGGAAGGGATGATATTTTAAAAGGTGAAATTAAGAGGTGGGAGAGGAATAGAATGAGAGGAGACAGGGAGAGACAGAATGGGGTCAATCATTTCATGTAGAAGAGGCAAGAGATAACTGTTCCAATGGAAGGGAAGAACAGAAGGCAAAAAGGTAATGAGTCAACCTTACTCTCATTGAATTTGGCTTCGGGAGGGAATGACACACACTCTAAATTGGGTACCTTGCCCTGCAGGAGAGTGGGAGGGGTGAGAGGGGTGAAAAAGGGATGACAGGAAAGGATAGGTTGGGGAGAGGGTTGTTAGGAGCACACACTTCTATGAAGGGACAGGGACAAAGTAGAGAATAGAATAAGGGGATGGGGGGATAGAAAGGACGGAAATATCATCAGTGTTATACAATACGTCCATAGTGGAGACGTACTGCGTAACTACCCATGTACGGCTACACATGTATGTTGAATTGCTTGTCTTTCCAGTGGGGGTGGTTGACAAAGGAGGAAGGGAAAGAATCTAGAATTTAAAGTTCTAAAATCTTATGTTAAAAATATATATTATATATTATTATTATTATTATTGTTTACATGCAACTGGGAAATAAGATATACAGGCACTGAGATGAGGAGATCCATCTTGCTCTACCAGAAAGTGAGAGGGGTGAAGGGGAGGATATAAGAGAGAGCAGTTTCAGGGAGGGGTATACAGCAGGATTGCTATTTTGGGGGGGTCTGGGGGGGAAAAGATGGGGAGAAAATCTATAACTCAATATCTTGTGGAAATCAATGATGTAAACTAAAAATAAATCAAAGTTAATTTAAGAGTCTACCCATTATGGCAAACTTTTAATAAACTTTGCTTTACTTTGGCTGGAAAAAAAGAATTTTAAAATTACAAGTGGAGTTATTAATGCTGTCAAAATAGAATAGAAAAGAAGTCAACCTGAATTATTATAAACCCATTAGAATAGATCTTCTCAGAGGACTTCAATTCTTTGTAAAAATAAAGATGTATACTTTAGTCTTTTAATAAGAGTCATAGTCCACTCTTGGCTTGGAGCTGGTTGAATGTGACAGGAATGTATCCAACTGGGTCTCTCTGAAACTTGTATGTGGCTCACCAACAGTACTTGAAGGGGCCTTCCCCAAAACCAGCCAGTCCATTCTGATGATGGAAGACCTTTACATTCATTCCATTTCCTGGTGGGTGCTGATAACATAATTCCTTGGGTGGCTCTTGTTAGGTTTGACTTACTTGTTGTAATACTTCTCCTATAGAAGAAAATAAACTCTTCAAATATTGTATTTGATTGTGGCTAGTTTCAAAAGTATCTGGGAGAAGAAAAGGTTGCATCCCTAACCCTAACTTAAGGGGTTAGAAGGAGCAGTATGAATCTTCATTAAAGTTAGCAGTAGGGACAGTGAGATGGCACAGTGGATAGAGCACTGTCCCTGGAGTCAGGAGGACCTGAGTTCAAATCTGATCTCAGACACTTGAGACTTACTAGTTGTGTGACCCTGGGCAAGTCACTTAACCTCAATTGCCTTGTGGTGGGGTGGGAAGGTTAGAGGCAAAACTCTAGGTTAACTTAGACTGTTGTATTTGTGTTAAAGGATTCTTTAGTTTTCTGTTGACTCTTTTAATTTGTCTCAGTGACTGTCACTGGTAAAGAATATGAAAGAAAAATTTGTAGACATTGGCAAAATTCTTGAAGGAATTTAGCCATAAAACAGCTAGCTCTGTCAGATTCCAGATGGTTTGGCATTACAAAAATAGAAATAATATAATTTATCAGTTCTTAGTTACTGCTTGAGTATATGACTTTGAGGGTGGGAAAACCTCATGTAAACCTGACATCATCAGAAGGACTAGACAGAATCTTTTACCTTAAGTTGGATTAAATTCAATTAAGTCCATTTGCCATCAGGTACCAAGAAGTGAAGGTCTTAGAAATCCTGTAGGTCTTACATTTGGGTTAGGTCATATGGAATTTCTCTCACAGATTAAATATCTTATTAAAATTCCTTTTATGCTATCTTCCTTGTGACAAGAGTAACACTGAAAACCGTGAGTGTAAATTGTACTGTAGGCCTTAGACCAGGGTGAGTCTGTTGATGGCAAAGTAATAGCATCTAAGCATATAAGGTTTGAGAAATGTGCATAATTCCATTGAACAGTTCCCACATGCCACTTTTTCTCTTTAAAGCTCTCCGTAGCCTTTCATCTTCAAAGTTCTCTTTTGCTGAAATATTTTGAAGCTGCCTGAAAGAAACAAATTAGCAAAGAGTGGGTAAGGATTCCCTTTTCTATCAATGCTCCTGGCTGCTTTATCTGCAAAGTTATTTACTTTTGAAATATGATCATCTTGCCTGGTGTGAGCTTTACAATGCATAACTGATATTTCCAGGAGCAGCCATGAGGCTTTTAGCAAAAAAATCATCAGTAGTCAATGGGATACCTTAGTTTCCACAGAGGTAAAAAAGCCTTGATTTTTTCAAATTTGTCCAGTACCATGGCAAGTCCCTAAAACATATTTGCTATCTGTATATATGTTTATTCTCTTTTTAAAAAAATTATGTATTTTATTCTGAACTTATGAAATAAAGCAAGCATTTCCATAACAGAGTAGCATAGAAAAAAAGATGATTGCGCATGAAATTGCCAATCTATTATGTACAACTTGCTATTCCTTTAAAATATATAATATTAGCATTTAACTTTCTTTTTTTTACTTCTTACTCCCTGCCCCTACCAGTCCTAAAGAAGTCTACCATCAAACTCAAATATGTATAGATATGTAAAATCGTTCTCCACATACATCTATTCATCAATTCTTTCTCTCAATGCAGATAACATCGTCTTTCATAGGTCTTTTGTAGTTTATTTGGATATTTATAATAGTCAAAATAACTTGGTTGCTCACAGTTGTTCTTAAAAAATATTGCTGTTACTTTACACAAATATTCTCTTGGTTCTGAAATTCATTTCGCTCTTCGTTACTTTGTGCAGGTCTATCCAGAGCCATCTTTGAATAATATTAAATTATGGTTCTCTAAAAGGACATACGAAAGGCTAGGCTGAGGCTTTTCTTTCTCACTTGTCACAAGGCAATCATGATCCCCCAGGTCCTTATTTTCTGGAAGCAGAGTAATGGGATTTTTTAGATTACATCACACTAGAATAATATTTGGGTTGGACGATAGGGTTTGTTCATAAGTAGTTTGATGTTTCACAAAGATGTTGTGGCAAAAAGACTTGCAATGTAGCCATTACTGAATTGCGAATATGCAGATAGATCATATGTCCCAGGGTTAAGACTTGTGTTTTTTTGACCATAAAAACATCTGCCATCACCGTTCACAGGCATACTGGCATCCTCAGGGCCCCAAGATACAAATGAACTTTAAAATATGCTACAGGTTCATAATCTGGCTGTAATTTTTGAATGAAGACTCTATTTGCCACCCCTTCTTTCTCATAAGATAAATGGAAAGGTTTATTGAAATTGAGTCTGTCTGTAACTAGAAAGTATGTAATGGCTCCCTTCAAGGTTAAAAAAGTCTGTTCAGATTATTCTTCGCATTCTAAGAGATTGAGGGAATTATCATGGATCGTCAAAGTTAAAGGCAACTCTAGCAAAGACAAAAATTCACCATTTGCAACAGCCTATCAAACTGAGAAATTAGTGCAACTATTAGTACGGGAAGCCTCATTTTTAGAACTGGTTCACTTTGGGAGGGCAATGCCTTCCTTCTGCTGAGGGGAGATGTCCCATCTATTTTACCTCTGACAAGCATTACTGCAGCTTGTCCAAAGATGTGTTACATCCCTGTGTAGCTAAGAACTTAAACAAAGCAAGAGTATTGATTTTATTTTGGTCTTTGGTTTCAGAAACTATCACCAAATTATTTACACGTTGAATCAAACGGTACCCTTTTGATGAAATAAACGATTTAAATTCTCCTGCAAGTGTTTAGAAAAGAGAGCAGATGAATCATGGGACTCTTAGGGAATTATTTGCTGTACATAGAGATCCCCCATAAGAAACGACAAAAAAGAATTTAGATTTTTCAGCTAATGGAATGGAAGAGAAAGCAGAACACATTGATTAGTGAAAAGAATCACATAGTCAAAAATACAAAAGTTATACTAATAATAGTCGGGTTGGGAACAAGTGGAGTCATGGCAATTACAAACTTATTTATAGATCTTTAGTCTTGTATAAAATAATAATTATGTCAACTTCCTTTATCTAATTTTCCTTTTTTTCTTACTGGCAAGATAGGGGTATTACAAAGGGACTGATCCTTTCTGACAACTCCTGGTTTTTCTAAATCTTCTATTCCCAGCCATCTTCCCTCAATTTGGGCTTTAGACATAGGGTACTGCTTAACACATGGCCATGATTTATCTTTATAATAGATAATTGCACCTTATTTAATTCCTTTTATGAGGCGAGTAACATTACTAGAGTGGACTCCCAAGGCAGAATCTCTCTGTTTTAATTGGGGTGCCTTTCCAACATGAGGTGAAACTGCTACTTTCAGCACATAGCAACCAAATCAGGGGACTTTTCTCTGGGGAATTCCAAAAATATTCTCCCTAGGGTGTAGAATATGGTAGTCCCTAATTACATGGTAGGTCTTCCCCCAATGATTGGCATGCAAATAATGTGAAAGCAAAAAATCATAATTGTAAATCTGTCCTGTTTGAGTGGGCTTCAAGTTCACCTGAACCACGAGGAACAGAAGGGTACAGAGCCGTGACAGAAGCAGTATGTGGAAGGACAGAAAAAGGAAAAGGGTTTGGAGATAGTGCTTTTAATTTTCTCACTTCTGTTGTTCAATCATTTTCAGCTGTGTCTGTATCTTCTTTCATTTATTAAAGTTTTTCTTTCTGACTATCCAAATCATTCTTAAGTTTGTAGGAGGCACAACCTTCCTAAAGATACCAATAATCCATTTGCTCTGGATGCAAGATTTCCAAGAATCACCTTAAGTAAACTAAACAGAGGCAACTGTTGGTGTAGTGGATAGTGTGGAATCAGGAATCAGGCAAAGCAGAGTTCAAATCCTGCCTCAGATACTAGCTATGTAACCTTGGGCAAGTCATAGTTTCTACAACTGTAAAATGGAGATAATAAAAGCATCTACTTCGCAGGATTGTTGTCAGGATCAAATGAGAGAAAAGGTGCTATATAAATGCTTATTCCTTTCTCCCTTATCTACTTCAATTGAACCTTCTTTTGACCACTGCAAATTTGGCATTTTGTAAGTACAGCCATTGTACATAAAGGTGGTGTAGGAAGATTACATCTCCCATGTGTAAGGGAGTAAATTTGTATATTTGGTATATTTATGATTACACCTTCTGAAGTAAATACGTCTGGGGAGGAGAGGAAACAGAGAGAGGGAGAGGGGGAGGGAGGGAGGGGGAGAGAGAGAGAGGGAGGGAGAGACAGAGACAGAGAGACAGAGACAGACAGAGACAGAGAAGAAGGAAGGAAAGGAGAGAGAGAGAGACAGAGAGAGAGAGAGAGAGAGACAGAGACAGAGAGAGAGAGAGAGAGAGACAGAGACAGAGACAGAGACAGAGAGACAGAGAGAAAGAGAGAGAGAGAGAGAGAGAGAGAGAGAGAGAGAGAGAGAGAGAGAGAGAGAGAGAGAGAGAGAGAAAACTGGCAGCATGTCAGACTTCCCGTAATTCTCCACCATTATTGCTAGTAGAGACCGGCTGGAATCTCTTTAGCACCAGTCACCAATTTTTCACCACTCAAAGTGTCTAATCTTCAATTGACTGACTGGTCCTTTACTTCTCAACGTATAGGTCAGTGAACTGAGTCCCAGCATGGACACTTTTAGAAAGTCAAGGTCTCTTATCTGTTATAGAGTGACCACAAACACCTGCAGGAGGTCTGTTCACTGGTCCTCCAGGACCCAAGAATCCTGGCAACTAAGCCAAAGAGTTAGTTTGCAAAGAGACTATACATAAGCAATCCTTGAAATAATAGAGAATATACTGAAAGGAGGAAAATAGCATCAGCCAGAGTCTGTAAGAAATCAGCTATAGTACTTAAAATATACACACACACACACACATACACACACATAACAAGGAAATAACTTGTATAGGTATTCTGAAATAACTCATATATAATACAACTATTTCTCAGTTTGTTTTTTGTTGTTGTTGTTGGTAAGTTTATCAGGGCTTAGTGCCACAATAATGTTGGAAAAACATCGGCAGAACAACTTCTCTAGGTTTGGATCAAGTACATGCTTCTGTTCTTGGCAGTAGCTAAAGAATTTTAGGTGACTAAGGTCATACTGCTAACACTATGATCTTCGATCTATTCCTTACAAAGCAATCTTCTTCTTGTTCTCTTATGTATGGTACTGCTCATATGCTCCATGCACACCTCCCTTCCACTGTGACTGTGAAGGGGTGGAGGGCCCTGTGCTGGACATAGGTTATTGGATCTCTCCGTCTCTGTCTCTGTCTCTGTCTCTGTCTCTGTCTCTCTCTTTCTCTCTCTCCTTGTGGAGGTGAGCCCCAGTTGGGAATCTCAAGATCCTAGTTATTTCTTTTGCCTTGTTTCTTTGCCTGAGCATAGGTGACTGAACAGGGTAACCTGGATGATCATTATCTGATCTGGAGAAAACCTGAGTTTTGGAAGATAGGGTCTCCTGGGTCCCACAATCAGTAACCCACTGCGAAATTGGAGGAGTGCCCCCCACATCTACTACAGCATTTCTTGAAGACTACCCCTGACCAAAGGATGAGCACAATGCTTGACTTGGCTTACCAGAACACAAGGACTTCATGGGAGCTTTTCATACCATGTACAGCCTATGAAGGTAAATAAATTGCCTACTCAAGTCCATGCTTTAACTGTCCACTTCCCTGAAGAGTGTAACAGTACAGTAGTAGTTACAAATTTCTGCTTTATGTTTAAGCCTCTGTCAAAGGATGTTTGTGTGTGTCCTAAGCACAGTTTTGTGTTGGATGTAACTGTCCTAATCCAGGTCTATATTGTGTATTAAATACCTTCCTATGCTCCCTTTGGGAAGAGATGCCAGAGAGCAGTTAAACCTAAGTTTCACCAGATTTTCTCTGGGGTTCTGGGACAGAGATTTAAAGAACTAGGGTTGAAATTTTAAAAAAGGGCTGACTCCTCCCTTTAGAAGAGTCCAGGCTCCTTCAGTATTGAACCTGGTTTATACACCTGGGCCAGAGTTAGGAGTCCCTTTAGGAAAGAGTGAGTGCATCAGCCCCGCTGGGCCTAGTAGCAATTCTGTATTGATATTTGTTTTGTTTTAGTGCTATTTCGAAGAAGTTGAAAAACTTGTTAGGCTTATATAGCGACTGACAGGATGAAGAAGGAATTCCTGGGGTTTTTTTTTTCCTTTTTATTTTTTTCCAGTAGAGGCAATATGATATGACATACTGAAGTCAGGAAGATCAACCAATCCCTTATTTATTAATAGACTATCGTGTGTCATATGGTAAGCACTGGGGATACAAAAAGAGAAGACAGTTCCCGCCCTCAAGGGCCTTACTATCTAAAGCAGGAGACTCACAAACAAATGGATTTTTGTTAACCTATAGGGTAAGTGGTAAATTATCAGCCGACTGTAGGCACCATAATTAAGAGCCGCTGGGCAGGGTTTCCAGTAAAAGAAGGGATTTTAATTGGGACTTAAAGGAAGCCCCAAAGGAGGTCCGAGGTAGGAGCGGAGGAGGGAGGGCTTTCCCGGCGTGGGGCCAGCCAGTGAGAGCGCCCCGAGCCCAGACCGGGAGTGTCCCGGGTGTGAACGTCCCCAATCTTGGCGGCGCAATTAATAGCTGTATGACCCTGGGCATGTCACTTAGTTTCTTCGTGCTTCCGATTCCCTTCTGTAAACCGAGGGGCGGCAGAACTCCACGACCCCTACGGTCCCTTCAAGCTTTAAATTTAGCAACCTATTATCTTTATTAATAAAACGGTTCCAAGGACTGTGTGCACATTGGTTTGGAGACCTTGGAATTTCCTGCTTTATTTCATAGGACGATTGCATATGCATAGTTTATAATTTCTTTGAAAGAGTTTCTTTACTGCGCCCCAAGCCGAAGCCGGGCTAGTCAGGTGCAGAAAATAAACAAGTCTCACCGCAGAAACTGAACAAGACCTTTGGAAGGCGGGATTTCCTCAGTGCGCCTGCGCACACAGGCGGCGGCCAAATGAGCTGCGCTTCCCCCGGCTCACTGCAAGGGGGAGCTGCGAAATAATTCACCAGCCCCTTTCTCCCTCCGCCCCTCCTCCCCCACCCCCCATTGTCCCGCACTAGGGTCAAGTGGAAAAGGCGGCCCGTAAGGCGGGACCGCGGCGCTCTAGGCCTCGCCGAGCTCGTCTTGATTGCCTTTTGTCCTCCAGCTTCCCCCTGGGGACGCCAGGCCCAGCCGCCCGGTTGCTAGGCGGAAGCGAGGAGGCTCTGCGGCGGCTCCGGCGGGATAGACGGCGGGACTCCTGCCGGGAGGTTTGAAAAGCGGGTACGCGGGCGGCCCGAGGCCCGGCCCGGCCGGCGCCGCTCTGCTTCCGTAGCGGGCCCGGCCGGCGCCGCTGGAGCATCCTCCTAGCAGCCGGGGGATGAGTGAAGGCGGCCGGGGCCGGGGGCCGCGGGGGAGCCGAGCGGCGGCGGCGGCAGCGGCAACGGCCGAGGGCGGCTGAGGGGCCCGGCCCGGGGGGGGGGGAGGGGAGGGGCTGGCCTCGGGGTTGGGATCCCCCTCAGTCAGGGCCTGTTCTCATTCAGGATCCTTTTCTCCCTCCGGGAAGGAGCAGCGACCATGGTGTCCAAGTCCGACCAGCTGTTGATCGTGGTCTCCATCCTGGAAGGTAAGCGACCCCCCCCCCCCCGCTCCTAGTTACTGACAGCTGGGGGGGGCGTCCTCCCTTCTCCTCCCCCCTTTGCCCCTGGGGCTCTTTAAACGTTAAAGGCACAGCGTGGGGCCCCGTGGGTGCCTATGCGTGTTTGAAAGCTCTTCCTCCAAGTTCAGAGACTTGTAAACCCGCCCCCCCCCCAGTTACAGCCGTGTCCCTGGGGGTTCGGTGTGAGAGGTGATCCCCGGGACATCTGGCGGTAACAGGAGCGGGGGGGGGCGCGCGGAGTCCCTGCGGATGCGATCTCATTGATCCGGACCCGCGAGCCTGGGGCGCAGGTGCTGTCACCGCTGAGCTTGGGTGACGGGCGCGTCCCTGGCTGCCTTTGAACCCTCGGTGCAAATGTCTTAGGCGCCTGCAGTGTGCCTAGCACGGTGCTGCAGGCCCAGAAAGGTAAAAAGGCGGTCCCCACCCTCAGAATGACAGCAGGCAAACTTGAACCGACTAGATAGAAGATAAATTGGAAATCATCAACAGGGGGAAGTCTCTGCAATGTAAGGGGGTTGGGGGAAAGCTTTCTCAGATGTTCCTGACTCCAGATTCATTATTCTATCCATGGTACCATTATAAAGAGGTATTGCTTAGTTGTATCTAGTGTTTTATTATTTAAAGCACGGTATATTTCTGCACTTTCCTTTCGGATAACAGTGGACCCTTAAAGGTTCTATTCTTCAACTTCTCTCCAGCCTTGTACATATTAGGCATTGCAAAATGGAGATTTTGCTGGGTGGTTTGAACAGTTAGTGACAGGACCACTCCCCTTTTCAAGACTAGATAGAGAATTGGTAGAGTGAAAACTATTTTTCTTGGTTTATTTGATTTTTTGGTAGGTAGAAATGTTAAAAATGATGAATGGAAGTTCTGAAACATAGAAGAAAATAGAAACAAGTATTTCAAATCAAGGAAAAGTTGAAGAAGACCACCAGTATCCAATTACAGAGGATTAGATCATGGTTAATCCTAACTGTATGAAAGAGATGGCATTGATTATTTAAAGTTATGAAATAGACCTTCTGCGAATTATTTTTTGTCACTTGAAGCAGCCAACTTCTAAATATTTTCATTGCTCATAGCTTTGCTGAGATATAACTTATAATCTTAGAGTACTAGTTGGTGAAGATAGAATGTCTCGTACAGAAAACAGCAAACAAGTTTGGAATAGAGTTCATAATGGAGAGTTATATGAAATAAGACTGGAAAGGTAGATAGGTGCTACATTGTGAAGGACTTTAAATGCCTGTTTGAAGATCTTGTATTTTATAATAGAGGTCATAGGGATTTACTGAAGAATTTTTAATGTGTTGGGGCGTGTGTGCTTTAGGAAAATCAGTTTGGCAACTGTAGAAGATGGTTTGGTGAAGGAAGAAGCTGTAGTCAGGGAAACCAGTTGCGCTATTACAATAGTGTAAGTGACAGATGATGAAATGTGATGAAAGTCTCACCCACCATAGACTCTACAGGTGAAATCAACAGCGATTGGATGGGGGTTTGAAGAGCTCTAAGAGTCAACATTCACTCCACATACGGAAACCTACAGGGCTGACTAGAAGCATTGTGGTGCTGTCAACATAAGCGGGAGATTTGGATTGATGGGAATTATTTTTGTTTTGGCTTTTTAAAATTGGAGATGTTGATTAGAAACTAGGGGCAAAATATCCAGCAGACATCTGGTATCTGTAGAGAGATGCTAGACCCTTGAGATCAAGTGAGCATGGCGAACAAAGAGAAGAGGGTCCAAGGCAGAGTCTTAGAGGACACAGTCCCTAAGAAGGGATGGGACCGGGAGAATGTTCCAGTGAAGGAGTAGAGAGAAGAATGAAGGGCAATGTAACAGAACTCAGGGCAGAAAAGGGTGCCCAGTGGAAAGTGGTTTTGGACAGTGCTGAAAACTGAAGAGAGCTCATTAAAGGTACGAGGACTGAGAAAAGGGCATTGGGTTTAGTGGTTTAAAGCTCGTAAGGGAAGAGTTTCAGGCAAGCCAGGAAGCCCGACTGGATGCATGAATGATTGCATAAGAGCAACATTTATTGAGCGCTGAGCCGTATTTAAAGTACTGTGCTAAGCATTGGAGATACAGAGACGGTCCCTGATCTCAAGGATGTCACATTCTGATGGTGAGATGATGCATATGGAGGTTTCAGCTGATAATCGGACGGGAAAGTCTCATGATGCTTAGGATGCAGAAGCAAAACGGGTCATCGTTCAGGCCTGCAGCCTAGAGGTTATCCTAGACTCTTCACCTTCGCCACCTCTCTGGAACCTCCTCTCCTCTGACAGTGTCACCACTCTTGGGTAGGCCCTCATCGCCTTACACTGGGATTATGCAGTAATTTGCTCCTGTGTTGGCCTGCCTCAGGTCTCTTCCCTGTTCTGGTCCATCTTCCTTTCAACCATTAAAGTTATTTTCTTCTTCATTTTCTCTCTACCTCTTTCTCTCCTCTCTCTCTCTCCCTGTTCCCCACCTCTCTCTCTCCCTCCTTCTCTCTCTCTCCCTCTCCCTCTCCATTTCCTTCTCTCTCTCTCCCTCTCCCTCTCCATTTCCTTCTCTCTCTCTCTCCCTCTCCGTCTCCTTCTCTCTCTCTCTCTCTCCGTCCCTCTCTTTTCTTCCCCCCCCCCCCGACACACGCACGTTGCCTCTAGGATCAGATAAAAAATGCTCTGTTTACATTCAGTGCCCTTCATAACCTAGTTCCTCTTTTCTTTTTAGTCTTATTAACCCTTATTCCTTGACCCATACCCTTCAGCCCAGTGACACTGACCTCTTGAGTGTTGCACAAGCAGGGTACTGGGCCTCTGGCATTTTCTTTGGCTCTCCCCATGCCTGGACTTCCTCCTCCACTTCTACTCCTGACTTCCTTGGCTTCCTTTACGTCTCAGTTAAAATCCCTCTTTCTTTAGGAAACCTTCCCCAACCCCTCTTAATTCTAGTGCCTTCCCCCTTTTAATTATTTCCTATTCATCTTGCATGTAGCTTGCTTTGTACCTATTTATTTACATGTTGTTCCCCTCATGCGTGCGTGTAAGCTCTTTGAGGATAGGGAATATCTCCAGTGCTTCGTACCAGTCACACAAGAGGTTCTTAATAAATGCTGATTGATTGATCGATAATGCCTTTTTGAGAGGAACATGGAGAAATGAAAGCAGTTTTTCTATGAATTCCATTGCAAAGTATCTGAAGGTGACTGAGTGGATAGCATTATTTAGATGAGAGAGATCATTTTGGTAATGTCAAGATCAGCCAGGAGAAGATTAATGTACAAAGTTGGATTTGAGTTGGGCCATAAATAAAGGAGCATATGCCTGAGTAGACAGGTGAGAGGAGGACAGGGCAGTGGCTGTAAGTCACCATGGTATCCTCATGGGTCATTGAGGGTCTACCTTGATCAGAGTACAGGGTATACTTTTTGGAGTAATAGGAAGTGTTTGAATTGATAGCATGGAACCAGGTTATGTTGTAGCCTGAAAACTGGAAAAGTTAAATGTGTTGCAGTGGAGAAAAAGCCATTCTAAGTTCTTGAGCAAAGGGATGCCGAGATAAAAAGTGATGCTTTAGGAAAATGAGCGAGGCTGAGGCAGCGGTGTGGAAGTAGTGAGATAGAAAAACTTAGAATTTGAGTGCTGGCAACGAGGATAGAAAAAGAAACAGTTTGGGGAAGGAATTGATAGAATTTCTTTTAACTGAGTTGATGTTTTTCATGTAACGGTCAGCATTCATCCCATATGTAAAATACAAGATTATATATCGTTGCCATTTCTCATCTGATTTAAGGGAGAAAATGACTTTACCTGAATGATAAGGGAAAATTGCGGTAAAAGTCATTCTCCTGCCAGTTATCTTGGTAATTAGCCAATCCTTTACTTAGCATTTTGCTATGTTACTCATTGTTAGGAGTTAATCCAATTTTCATGTAAAATTGCCCTGCCTCATATTTAAACTTTAATTTGAAAATGGTTTCAGAGTCATTGCACATTTAAATGAGTGCTTCCAGTTTTGAGCACATTCAGAAATCTCTTCATACTTTTATTTCAAGAAAGAACTGTTTAAATATAAATTAAATGTTCATCTTTATGAAAATTCAGCCCTGTCATAATTTTCTATTTTTATGAATTCAATCTTTAAATATAATAACATTGGCTGCGTGTGATTTTTATGCATGTATTAATATGAAGACCTATATTTTTGCAGGGCGTCATTTTCCTAAGCGTGCAAAACATATGCTTGTAGTAGAAGCAAAGTTTGATGGAGAACAGTTGGCTACTGATCCCGTGGACCACACAGACCAACCAGAATTCGCCACTGAATTGGCTTGGGAAATAGACAGAAAAGCACTTCATCAGCACAGGTGACTGTTTTAATGTTCAGATCCAGCTAAAATTGCTTTAACAACTTATCTTATATTTAACATCCATCTTATATTTCTGAACATCCATCTTATGTTTCTCTTCAGGCCTGCAAAAAGCAATATATTTAAACTTCCTTAATCATATTTGTAATTAGCTATGAGATGTGAGATAACAGACATTATGATTTCATTATGAAGATGTGCCTTCGATAAAATGAGACCATAGAATCCTTAGAGCCAGATAAGACATCAGTCATATTCTAATCCAAGCTCTTTTTTTTTTTTTTTCAAGAAAGTGAAGCTGAGGAAAATTGTGACTTGTTTAATGTCCATTACTGCTTAGGTAGTGGTTGAAACAGGTACCCAGATCTCTTAACTCTTTATCATCATTAATTTATTTCCTATCAGTCACCAAGCCTTTTTTTTCTTTTTTTTGCTTTTTGGAGGGCAGTTGGATTTAAGTGACTTACCCAAGGTCACACGGCTAGTTTTTTGTGTTAAGCGTCTAAGGCCGGATTTGAACTCAGGTCCCCCTGACTCCAGGGCTGGTGCTCTATTCACTGCACCACCTAGCCGCCCCAGTCACCAAGCTTTTAAGTGTCTACTATGTACTAAACACTGTGTTAAAATAAAACGGTCTCTACTTAGATTAGTTTACATTCAAATTGGGGAGATGGCAAGTATATATATCACTACATAATACAAGGTAGTTTAGCAAGGAGGACACTAGCATTTGTTGGAGAAGGAGGAGGAGGAGTGACCAAGAAAGTGACGCTTGAGCTGGACCTTGAAGAAGGGGCTTCCGTGAGGACTAGGTGAGGAGGGGGAGCATTTCAGCGTGGGTAAGGCCAAAGCAAAGGCACAGAGACAGGAGATGAAACCTCATGTGCAAAGAACAAAGACAAAGCCAATTTTTCTGAATGACAGAAGGTAGAATCATATCCCACGGGGATGTGTTGAAGCCTGGTTATGAAGAGCTTTAAATATAAATAGAGGAGTTTACGTTTTATACCAGAGACAATAGGGAGCTATCGGAATGAATTCACATAGGGAAGTGACTTTGTCAGACTGTACGTACTACATCCATCTTAGTCTGGATACATTATGCATAAGAGAGCCGAATGTTAAATAGGCATGAATATTTTTTATAAACTACCTTTTACTTTCATAGAGGTATATAGGATATTTCTGAAAAGATGGCTGAATAAGTGGCCATGACTAAGCCCAGCCCTCTGCCACTTCAAAGCTGTGACAAAGGTGCCATAGAAAGTAAAAGAACAGCTGGAAACAGGGATAATAGGAAGAAATCCTCACAGGAGAACTCATAGAATGGAAAAAAAAATGAATAACCTCCCCCAAAAAGATTCTAGTATGCTGAATAAGTCCTGGAAAAACCTATGGAAGGATAAAACAAAGCTGCACCTCACCCTTGTAAAAGAGAAGGTACCACAACAACCTCCAGAGTGGTGTAGAATTACATAGAGATTTAAAGGAAGATCTGACATCTATAAGATTGGAAATGAGCTTGCTAAAGGGAAAATTCAGGAAGAGGAACATGAGAATTGACAATATTTAAAAGACAGTGGAAAAACTTCTGTAAAACATTTAATTTTCCGAGGAGCCGAATTAACAGAATGGTAAAAAAATCCTGAAATTGAAGATCACACCAAAATTTTAAAGGTAGCAAAATGAATGACTTTAGTTCTCAACAAACCAAAGCAACAGAACTAGGTGAGAAAACTAAAATGATTACCTCCCAGAAAAATACTGAATTCTTTATTCCAGGCATTTGCATAGGAAAATTGCCTGGAAGTTTGGGGAGCAAAAGGACTAATTCCAATTTGATAGAAGCTAGAGATTACCAACAGAGAGGAGCTTTAAACTTAACCTATCCAGAAAATTACTTCCCAAATTATAGAGCTTTAATATCAAAGAGAGAATTTCAGTCAGCCAGAGGGAAGGTATCAGAAGACACCAATTCTAATTGCACAGTACTAATCTGATAAGACATGAAAAAAAAAAAAAGAGTTGTGGTTCAGTAGGTAGATTTTAAGTTTGTAGATTTAGAACTAGAAGGTTACCTGAAATTTAAACTAGAAGGAATCCTGAGAGATCATGTATCCAACTTTCTTCTTTTACAGATCAGGAACTGAGACCCAGAGAGGTTAAGTAAGTTGCCTAGGGTCACAAAGCTATTGACTGTGAGGCAGGATTTGAACTGGTATGGAATTCTGGTTTTGATGTATATGAATCACTTAACTTTTCTGTTTCTTCATTTGCAAAATGGTGATAATACCTGTATTACTACCTTCCTCATGGGGTGACTATGAGTTTCACATTAGATAATTGTATTTAAAGTGTTTTTTTAATTTTTAAATTTTATTTAAAGTATGTAAAGCTCAAGGCAACTGTGTAAATATCTGTTTTATTATGTTCTTTTGAAAAGAAAATGAAATGTTTCTTTAAAATTGGTAAGCATAGTGAAATTTAATCAGAAAAGGTTATGACTAGGGATGAACCACAGGTGAAGTTTCCTGGGCCAAGAGGGGAAAGGCTTAAAAAAAAAAAAGAGTCAGTAAAAATAGGACCCTGGGGTCTTTCTTGGTATGGAAGGATACAGTGAGATATATTAAGATGGGATTGTAACAAAGTAAGACCAACTTTCTGTACGTAGTGGGAGCGTGGTTCGCAGCATTCTGTATGTGAGAACAGGATATTAATTTGGACTATTAGAAACAAAACCAGCTTTGATGCCTTGTTTGTGCTAATGAGAAGGAAATCCAAAATTACAGGAGTTTACATTTTGATTTCAGATAAAAAGTATGATTAAGAAAGTAAAGCAGGGAAACTATAATTAAAGACAATGTAGATTCTGAAGCACTTTGAGTGTTAAATGGATATGCAATGAATGGCCCAACTACTGTGTTTTTCAAGGAAAAATGTACTGTTAACATTCTAATTCTAAGTGGCTCTAACAGTATGCTGTGAGATCCATCAAAAATTCGTTTCATCAAGCATCGAGCACCTACTCTGTCCAAGGCTCTTGCCAGGCTTGCAGTCTCTCGGGAGAAGGAGGCAGTACCGTATATACACAGAAAGAGGCATGAGTAAAACACAGGGGAAGTTGAGAAAGGAGAGATCCTTAATATTGAGGAGAATATCGTAGAGTGTGTCACTGATGATGTGACACTTGAGTGAAGCCGAGAAAGAAGGCGAGGATTCTGCGAGGCAGAGGAGGAGAAGGGGAGACATTCCAGGCAGCGGGAGCCAATTGTGCATGAGGCACATGAGATTAAGAGAGAATATGTGGTTTGGAAAACGACTTGTAGTCCAGTTTGGCAGAAAGACAGTGTGTGAAGGGAAGCGTAATGAAACACAGCTGGTAGGTGAGAGGTGGACACAATGTGGCAAATGAGTTTGTGTTTTCTCCTATAAGCAGCAAAGAGCTCCCCACGGGGGCATACAGGTAAATCTTTAACAACTGGCTCTCCAGGCCAAAAAAAAGTGAGTGTGACACGCTTCTTAAGCTTTATGGATCACGATCGGTTATAAATTATTACCAAATCCACAGTTGTACAGGCTCACGCTTTCTTTTTTTCCTCCAATTTTGAACTGTCATGTGAGAGGAAGACGTTATGTTCAATCCGTCACATTGCTTTCCAGTTTTTCCAGCAGATCCTCATAGAGAGAGTCCCTTCCTTAGAAGCTCATGTGCCTGAATTTATTTAACATATATGCTGTTACATGAGTTTGTTTCTAGTTCTTCCACTGATCTATTTTGCAGTACAGTTTTTAATAAATACCCAAAAGAGGTTTTATTGCTGCTTTAAAAAAAATCACTTGTTTGTTTTATAAATTTTTTTTTTTTTTTTTTTTTTTTTTTTTGCTTTTTGGAGGGCAGTTGGGGGTTAAGTGACTTGCCCAAAGTCACAGAGCTAGTTTTTGTGTCTGAGAGTGTCTGAGGCTGGATTTCAACTCAGGTCCTCCTAACTCCAGAGCTGGTGTACTATTCACTGTGCCACCTAGCCGCCCCCTCTAAAGTATTTTCTTGATAATTTGACTGGTAATGCTGCTAATCAGTATATTAATTTTACTTGCCACATCATTGTAAAGATGCTCCTGTACCTTAGCCATGAATACTGAAATCTCTCCATTGATTTAGGTATTTCTCTGAAAACATTTTTATAATTGTATTTCAAATGTATGTTACTCCCAGACATTGAATGCATTTTATTATTGTATTAAGTGGAATATTTTCTGCTTTCTCCTCCCCCTAAGTTTTGTTAGTACTGTGCAAAAATACTTATTTTCCAGCCATATTTCCTACGTCTTCCCTTCACAAACTCTCTCTGGAGCCAAACTTGTCTAGTAGCTGTTTCCCAAACTCTACTCTTGTCTCTTACCTTCTTTTATTAGCACGAGCAGTTGAAATATTTTTAACTAAATAAAACTTTCTTTCCACAGTTCTTTGTGTTCTTGGCTTCTCAGACCATACTGTTGTATACATTTTCTTTTGACTATTTACTCCACTGCATTGATCCACTTTTCTATTTTGTATTCTGTTTGAATAATTTTGATAATTAATGGTTTATAATATACCTTGAGATCTCGGAATGCCAAATCACCTTTGTTCTTACTTTTGAAATGAATTCCCCATATATTCTTAATCATTTGTCCTTCTGTATTATTATTTTGTCTGATTCTGTAAAGCCTTCTCCTTTATAATTTGACATAACATTAGCTCTCTAGATTAATTTGGGCATTGTTTTTATTGTATTGCTAAAACAAGAATATTTCTCCATTTGTTCTCCATTTGACTTGATTTCCCTGCAGGTAAAATTATATTTAAACAAATGTTTTAAATACATTTGTGTTTCTTGGAGAGGTTAGCTCCCAGGTATCCCATCCATTATGTTGTTATTTTAAATGGAATTGCTCTTTCTCTTCTTGGGCTTTGTTAGTAATGTGGAAATGCCCGTGATTTCTTTGAATCTATTTTAGATCTTGCTACCTTTGCTGCAGCAATTGTCTTGTGATTTTTATTGGTGATTCTCTTAAGTTTATTTAAGCAAACTGTTATGTTGCCCATAAATGCAAGATAATTGTGCCTTCTTTTTCCAATGCTTATTCCCTATTTTTTTTTTCCTTGACTTATTGTTATGACTGGTATTTCTAGTACTATGTCAGCTGATAAGGGTTACCTGGCTTACCCTGGCTTCACTCTTGTTAACATTGAAAAAACTTCCAGTGATTTCCCATTCTTACTAATGGTTTGTTCATGATTTTAATCATTTAAGCGTTGAGCAATGACCGCATGTTCCATTTTTTCAATGAAGGAAAGGTCTTTTTCTTCCTGTACTTTTTTAGAACTTTTAACAAACTTATTTTAGCAAAGACTTTCTAATATCCATTTATATAATCGTATGTTTTTAGTTATTTTTGTTGCTAACTTCACTGTACTGAAAATTTTATTGTTGAATCAATCATCCTCGGGTTCATTGTATTAAAATTCAACTTGGTCATTAATGAATCATTCTTTTAATGTATTGTCTTAGTCTGTGTTAGTATCATAGCTTTTTAAAATTGGCCTGCATCAGTGCATGCTTTAGTTGACAGTTTAAAGCATCCTGGGATTATAGATTTAAACTTGGAAAGAGCCTTGGAGGCCATGGAGGCAACCCCTCATTTTTACAGATAAGGAGACTGATTTCTTGAGTGGTGAAAGGACCTGCCCAAAGTCACTTAGGCAGGCAGAACCCAGTATCTTTTGCTGCTTTATCCTTCCTTACTTTAACAGCTAGTAGAGTGCTTTCTTTATGTCTTTGAAAACAGTATGTGAAAAATATGTAAGAAAGAACTCTTTACTGAAACATTTATGCAGTTTTTACTGTGTGCCAAATGGATGGGGTCAACAGGAGAGTAGGCTGGTGGAAAAGAGGTTTTGATTATTACTTTCTACCCTATCCCACAAGAAATTCTAAATTAATAACCCGGTGAAATATACAGCTTATCCAAGCAGCTGCTAAATCTTTTGTTTTTCCACAAAATCTTAGATATATCCTACTCTCTCTCCACTCACAAACCTCTGACCTAATCACACTTTCCCTATATCTTTCCTGGATTACAGTAGCCCCTCATTAGTCTTGCTGCCTCAGTTCTCTAGTCTCCAAAGCTGCAAACGTGTTCTTAAAGCATGTCTGTGTCATCACCTCCTACCCCCTTTCCCAATCAGTCAACTCCATTGCCGCCTTATTACTTACAAGATCAAAAATAAACTACTCTGTTTATTATTTAATATTCTTTGCAACCTGATCCTTTTCCATTATTTTGGTTTTTTAAAAAACATTATCCAGGGTCAAATTACTTGATGCTTCTCCCACAAACACTGTCCATCTCCCAACTTGTGCTAGAATGCTCTTCTTCGCTTAGAAACCCTGGATTGTTTCAGGACTCAGCTCAAGGGCCATGTCATGTAGGAGACTGTTCTCAGTTCCCCCTGCTGCTTGTGCCTTCCTTACCAAGGTTATTTTTTTAATCCACTCTTAAAGTATGTTGTTTATGCCTATTAATGTATGTGGTGACTCGTCCATGAGCTCCTTGAGGCCAAAAACTATTTCAGCTTTTTATTTGCATCTCCTTATCACATAGTGCTTAATAAGTTCATTTTAATTGATATATAGTTGTTATTCCCCTGATACTATTTGCAACTAGGAAAAAACATATTACTCTGGTTGTCAGATGTGATAATTTGTGCTGTTTCAAGAATAAGGAGGCGACAGACCTGTTGTATTGTGCCTTTCGTCACTGGAGTGTTGTGTTCAGTTCTGGGTACCACATTTTGAGAATGAAAAATCATCCAGGTGAGGGCGGTCATAGTAGTAAAGGACCTTGAGTTTATGCCGTATGAGGTTCATTTGAAGAAATGTGATATGCTTAGCCTGGAGAAGAGCTTCAGTGATGATTAAATTCCTTTATGCATTTGGAAGAGGAATTGCACTTTTTCTGGCCCCAGGGATGGGCCTACGCATATAAATTGAGGTCCTTTCCTACTCAGAAATCCTGTGAAGACAGCCACCTAGCAACTATAACCAACATTGCATGGCAAAATAGGATTACCAGCAGTGTGATTTTAGAACATAGCTAATCTGTAAGCATTATAGTGATACTCATTGCAACTTTACTCAACCGTACATGTGTGAAGAATGGATAGACAGCTGTTACCTGAAGTGGAAAAATCTTGACTACTATGGATAGAAAGCATCGCTTAAGGAAATACTGAATCACTGCTCCAAACCGTATGCCATAGTCCTGGAATAATGAGATTTAGATATGGAGAACGGACCCACCAAGTGAAAAAGAGGTAGTTATCCATGACGAACTTGAGTTGTAATTTTAAGAGCATCAGCACATGAGATCCATGAATCCATAGCAAAAATAACTTTATTAAAGGTCTTGAAGGTTGAGTGGGGAAGCTTATTGCTCTAGTTGCCAGGGGGAAGCCTAAGACAACTCCCTGAGATATGACTGCCTTTACAGGAAACTTGTAGCATCAGTGGCTTGATCTGAATATAGGCTTCATCAAACCAACCAGGACACCTAGGCCCTTTAATTTAACCCACTCATAGATATACTAACTAGAGCTGTGGTTCTCAACCTGTGGGTCATGTTCAGTTTGTAACAATGAAAATACACCCTGCGTATCAGATATTTACATCACAATTCATAACAGTAGCAAAATTACAGTTATGAAGTAGCAACGAAAGTAGTTTTATGGCTGGGGGTCACCACATGAGGAACTGTATTAAAGGGAAGGTTGAGAACCACTGAACTAGAGTCAGTTATTACTTTCAGTGCCATAAGAAAGTTCATGTTTACACAGTGATCACTAAGTAGCTAACAGTTACTGCATATAGTTCTTGTTGGCAGGCTTCAAACAGGGTTTTCAGAGATTCAGGGGGGAAAATATACTCATTTCACTGCTATGGTCCACTGGAGCTGTGAACTTGTTCACCATCTCGGGAATGCATTTTGAATTTATGTAAAAAAAGTTATAAAATTCTACCCAACATCTTCATAATGGTGGCAGAAGGAAAAAGACCTTATTTGTATGAAAATATGTACAGAACTACTATTTGTAATAGCAAAAAATTAGGAATAAACTATCTGACCAATCAAAGAATGGTTGAACAAATTAAAGTATGGTATGTGACTGTTACAGATAGTTATTGCTTTGATGGAATGACAAATAGGAAGAATTCAAAGAACTATGTGAAGACCTGTAGAAAGGGGTAAGAATAAACCAAAAGAATAATATAAAAATTAGTAAAACTCTATAAGTGAAGGCTTTTTTTTTTGCCTTAGATTGTACATTTGGAAGGTTTTACATTGTGAGTTTCAAATGATGTACTGAAGAATTCATCATTATCCCCCAAATATATAGACAATAATGAAATCTTCATTTTATAATAATAAATAAAATAATAAATAAAAACTTATTTATTAAATAATTTATTATTTATTAATAATAAAATTATTTATTTGATGTAGCTAATAAGAAATGGTAACTTATCTGGTAAGTAGAGAAGTAGATATTTTATAGCCTTTTATGTTGTGGAAGCATAATGAATGTTTGTGACTTTGTTTAATTTTTCATACAAATCTGTTATATGTTATAGGTTGCAGCGCACACCTATCAAGCTCCAGTGTTTTGCTTTGGATTCTTTATCTACAGCTAAAGAATCCATTGGGTACATTGTTCTAGACTTAAGAACTGCCCAAGAAACAAAGCAGGTATTGCTCTTTTAAAAACATTTTTTAAAATAAACTTGCACATCAACAAGCATGAATATTTGAAACACGATATAATGTAGTTTGCTTTTTTAAAAAAAGTATATATAAAATATGTGAGAGTATAAATATTTCTCTGCTTGTCCACTTGTGAACTTTCTTCTATCAGATATTACTCTTTATGCAGTAATTAATAACAGTCGCTTTGTCTATAGGAAACGTCATTGTCACTTTAAATGGAAATAAATGTAGAAATAGTTTGGTTCATGAGTCTTATCCAAGATAGACGCCATGTCCTACATTCAACTGCACATGACTCTCTCTTTCTTAAATTGTCCAAATTTTTTTCTTTTTGTTTCCCAATTAAACAACTGTTACATAGAAGACACTCTGCTATGTGCCCAAATACAAAGACAAAATTTAATAATCCTCTTCCTTAAGGACATTGTATTTTATCTGAGGAATATGGCCTGTCCTCTGATAAACAAATATACATGGAAAGATCCACACCAGTCTAGGCCTGACTGTCTGAGCAAATGATTTGGAAGTAGTTCTTTCCCAAAGTCAACTGTGAATCACTTAATTCAGTTTGCCAGTTATTTCCTTTAAAAATATTAATTTTATTTAGCTTTTGCTTTTACACGGCCTTTATTTCTGTATGTATCCCTCCACCCTACACGATGATCAAAGGTTTAAAGAGAGAAGAAAAAGCAGTCTGGCAAAACTAATCAGCACATTCATCATACCGAATAGTGCTTCACGCTGTAAAGAGAGGCTGGGCGTGCGTGTTGTCAGCTCTTCTCGGGAGCCAGGTTTTGGTCATGTGATTATTCTGTATCGAGTTTCTGAAGTCGGCCTTTCCACGCAGCTCCTTGTCATCGCCCTGTCTCCTTTATACCCCGGTAGTCATTGTATTTCACCTGCGCGTGTACTGTTTTCCCGGTCCTGCTTAATTCATTCCGTATCAGTTCACATTTGTTTTTTCATGCTTTTAAAAAGTCTTCATATTTGTCTCCTCTTATGGCCTAGTAATGTTCTGTAACTTGTTTAGCCACTCACCAATCAGTGTGGTTTGGCATTGTTTCTGATCCTCCCACCACATTAAGTGCTGCTTCATCGTGACTGTCTCTGTCCCTAACTTCCCTCGAGTCTGTGGCCTGGTAGGATTTCTGCCTCTGTTATTTCTTTTTTATCCATAGAAAGACCCGTCATGCTCTCTGTTTTTATAGTAAAATGCCTCTTTTCTGCCCTGAAACTTTGTTTTTTCCTGGAGGAGTCTGCCAGAGAATTTATATTTCTGAGATTTTTCATCCTTGGTATATCTTCTTTCTAGACTTAGTCTTTTGGGCCTCTCTAGGTCTAAAAGACCAAGAGTCTAAGTCTAGAAAGAAGATGTACCAAGGATGAAGTCTCCCTGGTCCAACATTCTTGACTTTGCCAATGAGTTGGGGTGAAGTCATAGTCTTTTGAAAGTCACTTAGCTGGTTAGTGGCAGAACTGTGATGAAAACTCAGGTGTCCTAAAGCTCAAAGATACTTCACAGTGCACCATGTTGCTACTCGTAAGGTATTTTAAAAACACTCCCTTTATAAATAACTTTAAGAAAGTGTCTTTCCCACAGTATTCCCGAGAGGTTTATAGTTTATTATTGTTATGCCGGTTTTACAAATGAGAAAACTGAGACTCAGAGAGGTGAAGTGACTTGCTGATGTCATGCAGCAAGGAAACATCCCGGTGGGGTTTTAAGTGAAGCCTCTCTGACCCCAGGTCTAGCACTCTGTTGTGCCACGTTGGCTTCTTACCATTTAGTGTTTCCCTAACATTTTCGTCATAGTGCCCTTTTCTAAAAGTAAAAAGCTGTTACATATTTCCGGTTTCTTCTCTCTTTCTCCAGCCTCTATAAAATAATTGTAAGGAATTAATTTCAGTTTTCTTTGGATTGTTTCTTTCACTGTAATTCTGGGAAGAACAACGTCCAGTTGGCACTCAGACTCAACATGCTCAATATACAATGCACTGTTTCCTCTAAATCCGTCCCTCCAGATTTTTCTGTTTCTGTTCTGGGAACCATGATCCTACCGGTAACCTGAGTTCTCAGAGTTGAATTCAGCCTTGATTCTTCCTTTTCTATTACTCCACCTCTCCAATTAATTGCTAAATGTGTTCTTTACTCCCCCACCTCCTACCCCCTGCCCCGTAGTATTTCTTGGTCCCATTCCTTTCTTTTCATTTATATAACGACTACCCTAGGTCAGGCCCTTATCACCACTCACCTGGACTATTCTGTTAGTCTTTTAATTGGTCTCTTTCCTTCTAGTGCATCCTCCTTCGAATCCCTTTTGTATACATGGCAAAATAACCCTGTAAAACACGGGTCTGATTGTCTAACTTCACTGTCCAAACACTTCAGCATCCCCTGCTGTCTTTCAGTAAAGCACAGACTCGCCAGCCTTGACATTTAAAGCCCTTTACAATCTAGCTAAAGCCTTCTAGACGACTTTATATTGCTCCTCTTTCTTCATTCTCCATGTCAGCCACGCTGACCTGCGGTCTAGCCCCTCCACTCTTTTCTCATCTAGTCATTCCACTTCTCATTTCTGTGCCTTTACATACTCTCCTCCAGACTTGGTTTTCATTCCCCTTTCACTTCTACATCTTAGAAGCCTTAGCTTTTTTTAAGGCTCAGCTCAGCTCTCACTCAAACTCTCTTAATTATCCTACTTGTTCTTCTTTTCTTGTCTACGGGATGAATGGATTGGAGCAGAAGACCTTTATGATCCCTTCTAGCTCTAGATCTGATACTAGGATCTGTAGATTATATTATTTCGACTTCTCTGTATACATATTATCTCCTCATCAGAAAATAAACTTGAGGGCTGAGACTCGCTTATGTTTGTCTTTGCATCCTCTGTGCCTAGCACGGTGCCTTTCGTGTAATAAACATTTGTGAGTCCTTTGCAACAGTTTAAATTTTTTTCATATATTGAGGGCAGCCATGGATACAAATAGGAAATTATAGTAGCAGCATGAAACCCTTAAGAAGTTATTTGTGGGATATTCAGTTTTTGGTTACTTGTATCAGTTAGAAAAGCAGGAACATCCAGCGGAATCAGTGTTTGTCAGCTGGAGGGGATTTGCAACTTACCAGAGCAGAGTGCTATAAGCTGATGCTTTATTACTTCGGTGGATCTGTATTATGAATCAGAAAACATTTATTCAGTACTTATGTGTATGTACATCCATAGCTTTTCCATCCTGTGTAACTCTTGTCCGTACCTCTTTTAAGAGGAAGCCCTTCCAGTAGGACAGCAGCCTTCCTTTAGCCTGATGTACACAGGTACCGGTTCAGCACGTAGCTCATCCAGCTTCTCTTCTTTTGTAGTCCTGCTCTTCTTGGGTGATAAATTTTACGCCACATTGTGTGCTCAGGCCCACCATATGCCTTTCCCTTATTCTTTAGGTGATGTTCCCCTTTGATTTCTGTGAAAAATGTGGCACTCCATGATTCACAGCTACATAATAACAATACCAGATTATTCATTCTAAAAAGGTGGAATTTTGTTTCGTGGAGAGACTCGGGGAGGGGTAATGGAAACTGCTGTTTCAGTTTGCTGGAGCAGTGTAGCTCACTGTTTTCCTTTTAATCCGTCTGGACTCAGCTTATTATTCATCTGCTGCTGCTGACCTAGGTATTGGTCCTGTTCCATTAGGTCTGTGAGCTGCCCATCTCCCTACATTTTTGTCTGGACAGCCAGCGGTCTTCATTGACTTGATTTTTGTGGATAAAGAGCTGACCTTATAAACAGTGGTCGAATCCTTGGGAGTGGTTACAGGGGTCATTGAAGAGACTGTCGTACTTGAGGGCTTGAAATGGTCAGCACTTGCATCGTCTGCCAGTAGGACTCTCTGGGGGACCTCACTCCCTACCGTGCAGAATCCCTCTTCCTTTGACAGTAACACATGTCCCTGGCGAGCACGTGTCTCTTAAAGGCCTTAACATGATGCCAGTAACCCTCACTATCTGACATTAGCTTTTATGTTTTTATATCTATCAAGGAACGTTGTATGAGACGAGTAGCCCATCCATATAGCCCTTACTATGTGCTCGGCTCTTTGCTAGTTACTTTACAGTTTTATCCCATTTGATCCCTATTGAGGTAAGAGACTTGCCCAGGGTCATATGACTAGTAAGTATCTTAGGCTGGACTTAAACTCAGCTCTTCCTGTCTCAGGGACCGATGCTCTTATATCCCCTCTACCACCTAGCTGCTCCTAAATGAAATGCTAATTGGAAGACAAGTTTCAGGCTTCTGTTAGCTCTTCTGAGGTTTTTTTTTTTTTTTTTAATGATTGGCGGTCGGTGAGCACTTTGGGATTTGCTATGGCACACAGTTTTGAGGCTGTAAAAATATATTCTACTGTAGAATATTATTTACAAAAGCCTTTCTGTATACATCTAAAATCTTTGATATATGTGTAAATTATTTTAAGCAGTTTTGTAGAGATCAGAAAGTTAACTGCTATTATCACAAGTCCCCCCGCCCCCTTTTTTTTGGTAGTAACTGTTTTTTCCAATTTTTAGGCATTGTTCTCTCTTTAAGGAGCTTGAGCTTTAAACCCTTGATGTCTTAAAAACTGTATTGTTTCCAGCAGATACCTCTTCGTGTTTTTGAACACTGTTTCTCACTGTTTTATAAGGCACCATTATTTATGATCTTCCATCATCCTCCTTAAGATTTGGCAAATATGTTTATGTTATAAACCACCATTGCCTTTGGCTGTCGTAATGATCTCTCCATTTGACAAAGAAGTCAGGTGTTTGCTGTCTGAGGCAGGGCCCTAGCAGAGCACAAGGTCCTGGAGGTGAGGGCCTGTTTGTGATTTTGCCTTTGTGCTCTCTCCCTGTGCACCTAGAGCAGCGCCTTGTGCATAGCTGGTGCTTAGTCAGTATTTGTTGAGTTGGATTTCTAGGTTCTTTTATGCTCCTCGCTTTGATGATTGTTTTACATTGATTAAACCCATATAGGAAATAGTGATCATCTTTATTATTGCTGGATCCTATATCCATTTCCCATTTTTCAGCTTGTTGACACAGGTTGGCTTGACAAAATAGTTGCTACTTTTATTCGTCTAAGTTGATATTGATTTCAAACTTTATTCTAATAAGTCAGTAGTCTGACTGAATATAAAGTATTTCAACCTGACTCCCATGTTGGTAAGCAGTTCTCCCCTGCCTTGTAAGACGTGGTTTCATGTTCTGTATTAATTCACACTACGTCCTATGTGTCACCCAAGTATCTTAAAGCATTTATGATACATAGGCATGTAGCTTCTAAGTTATCTGCAATCCTTTGTCCTCTTTTTTTTTTTTATTCTGAGCTGTTTTTTCATCATATTTTTGCTGTCTTCTCGGTTGCTCACCATGGTATCAAAGTAGGTTTGTAATTTGTAAGTTGTTACCAGTGTTTTTGTTTTTTAAAGGAGTTTCTTTACCTCCTCATCCTCTGACTCAGGTATTTTACTTACTGGTCATGTTCTCAGTCATGCTCATTGTTGATCAGTGCAAGGTAATGCTTCCAGGTATCTCATACATACTATTCCTTATTGCAGACCCGCACAACATATGGCCTGCCAAAGTGACCTTACAGGCAGTATATTGTGCAGGCCTGTTTTACATCCTGTAAGAGGCATGGACCTTATTCTGTGTAGGCCTGTCTTACTGTCTCTGGATGCTTGAATAAGACCCAACTCCTTCATTTCTACCTGCAGGGAGAACTTGTGAGCCGTCTTCCTGTTTAGCCACTATTACCCTTTTTGTTCTTCTATTTTAGTTTATGGAGAGAATGCCCAGATTGATATTATTCAGGTCTTCCTGTAATTGATTTTTGGATAAAGATTGAACGTTTAGTGTGCCAGCAAATAACAGCCAAAGACTGCACGACTCGTGGCAGTCTTTGTCCCCTCTTTTAGCACTCTCATTGCAGAAGGGAAAGAGTCTCTCAGGATCAGTGGGCATTGCATGCTAATCAGCTGCTGTGGTCGTCGGAAAACAGATATTTGGCTTCAGGGCCTTTCCTACATGGTAGAATCTGCCAAAACTCACATTTCTTTGGATTATCTTTTAAGAACCTTGTTTTTAAGATCTCCATGTCTTCAATGAAGTATTATATGGTTTACCTTACATGCAGTAGCACTTTTATGGGAGCTACACACACACACACACACACACGCACACACATGCACACACACGTATATGTATGTATATATGCAAATATATACACATATATATTTTTTTAACCTCACAGAAAATAAGATACTAAGCACTCAAATCTGTCCATAAACAGATACAGAAAAATTAAATGTTTATAGTCTATTAGATTCATTAGACTCCCTAACCCTCTGAAGGTAAATAGAATTTATAGGACTCCAGAATTAATCTCATTTTCTTTCCACCTGCACTGTCTGAGCAATTTATAGTCATTTCATGACTGGCCGGGAAGGTCCAGATTGTGCAGTCCCTCGTGGTCTGGCGTTAGTTCTTCAGCTACAGCAGTACCCTTGGTGAAAGTCCTCTTCATTCTCCAAATTGCAAACTGTGGTGGAAATTGCTTTCTAGGAAATCAGTTCCCTACTCTTAAACTCAGAACCCATGTGATTTCAGGGGCCCTCAGACTCAAAGACTACCCTTCAGGTCACCCTCAAAGCTAGACATGTCTGTTCTCAAGATTGTTCATCTCCGTTTGGCACCCAGAAAAGAAAACAGCCAGAGGGCAGTTAGAAATGGAAAGTCCAGAAAACTTGCCTCTCGCATTCCCTTGGTTATCCATAGGTTACTTGCCATGTATTTTTCCTGCAGTTTTTTGCTCCTAGAAGTGGAGAGAGTAGAGGGGGAAGAGAGGAGTGCTCTTCTCTTTTCTGTACTCCGTTCCAGAAGTCCAGCCTTGAGAAGAGGAAAGAGAAAAAGGCATTGATGAGTAATTTAAAAAAGGGGAAAAGAAAGTAGACTTTGGAATGTTTGCATTAAGGAGCAAGTTAATTGATGACTCAGTAAGCATGATTAATTCCATACGAGGAAAATCTATGAAAGTTACATTTTTACGTGCAGATGGTGCTGATGTTACTGTTGTTTACTAATTGTATATTATGTTTATTTGGTATTCTCTAGGCGCCAAAGTGGTATTCCTTGCTGAGTAATAAATACACAAAATTCAAATCTGAGATACAGATAAGCATTGCTTTGGAAACAGACACAAAAGCACCCCTGGATGGGTTTAAGGCAAAGGAGGCACCACCCAGAGAAGGAAAAGGTTGGTAGTGATGGGTTATTCTGAGAATTACATGATTGGCCTAGGATTGGATACTGATTAGAAGACTGTGTTTTAGTGCTATGTGAAGTACTTATGATGCCACCTGTGGCCTTTGGAACCAGACATCCTCGACTCACTTCTTAGCTCTTGCTTAGCCAGCAGGTATTTGTACCAGGAACATACCAGTGCCAAATGCAAATAGGACATGGTCCCTTCAAGAAACTTATATGTGAGGTATACACAGCAGACAGGATATATACAAATAAATATTCAGTGACTTTATGTGGGGGGCACTTTCATTTAGCGAATTGGGAAAGACCTGTAAAAGAAGACTACTTGAGCTGAACCTTAAAGGTAACTGAGGATTTCAAGAGATAGAATTAAGGAGGGATACAATTCCAGGTATGGGAACCCCTTTGGGGGTCAAACGACCCTTTCACAGGGGTTACCTAAGGCCATCGGGAAACACATATTTCTCATGGTCTTAGGAACTGAAACACCTCTCCTCTAGCCATCTCCAGGCGGGTCCACCCACATGCAGATCCACCCACATAGGAGTATTAAACAGTGGTGGCATTAGGAAGGTTGAGAACCACTGCACTAGAGGAAAGGGTTTTAATTGCTACTTATAGGAGTACATATTTTACGAACAGCTTTTTGAGTCAGGACAGTGACATGTGGCAGTTAGGGCCCCAGTCTCTTCTGTTTAACAAACTTATACTGAACCCAGCTCACATAGTTGTCTGACTCCATCCCGCGTATATCCGATAGCACGTAAGCAGGAACAGAGCAGGAGAAGATGAGGGTTTAGAGAGGGTGGGATGATAATAGCACTGTGGGGCAAGGGAATCAAGGCCTAAGTTGGATTGGTTAACTTAAAAAAACATAAGATTTTGAAGTGAGAAAAATGAGGGCAGAGCAGGGCCTACGGTTGGGGCAGAAGCCGGGCAGGGTTGAGTGACTCGTGCTTTTGAGGATATAGACTGGGCTTAGGCGGAGCGAGGGAGAAGCAGAAATACCGATTATGGTCGGAAAGATGGCTTTCAAAGTTATGGCTTGTGAAAGTAAAACTTGTGGATGATGAGACGGAAAGTATGAGCATCCCGTTCTGGCTGAGGTGCAGGAAGGGTACAGCAGTTGAGGAGAGTAATAAATTGAGCACAAAGACATCAGCCCGTATGTGGAAATCCTCCAGGATAAAGGCAGGAGGAGATGGGTTGGGATGTGAAAGACCGTAAGCCCGTACTGCACCGCTTTAGAAAGGCGGAAGAATGACCAGGGGGCTAGAAGATCTGGTTATAGATCTGAATGGGGGGAACCTCAGAGGAAGAGAGGTTACTGAATGAAGGTAGAGGGTTAGAAGCACTGCCTGTTATCCCACTGGGGCCTTAGGGAACAGAGGGAAATAAGATGTATCTAGTAGTAGAGAGGGTGGCTAGGAATGTCGTATCTTTGGGTGGGAACCAAGTTTCTGTAATTACAAGATGAAAGAGACATGAGAAGAAGTCTAATATGTGAAGGACAATTTGAATGAATGAATGTTCTCCGAGGCCCAAGAAGTTGAGTTGGCTGCCCAGGTGAGATAGGCCATTATATGGGTTGTATAAAGGCATGAGGATCAGCAGCCGGGGAGGAGACTTTTGGTTTATAGGGAGTAATCAGCAAGGAATCAGTAAGATCCTGAGTGGAGTCGTAGGGTAGTAGGACTTACCATCACCTTTCCAGTAACAATGATGTTATCCCCTGAGCTAGAAGTGAAATAGGAGACGGGTAATGGACAGAATGCCTGTGGGGGCAGTGGTCTGGTAGGCTGGTTGAATGGGATAAAGACTGGTTTGAGACAGGCTAGTTATGGAGAGTCAGGGTGAGGTTGGACTTACTCCCCAGCTAGTACTTGGGACGACTGTGGGCAAAAGCTAAATGGATTAACCCCTTGTTGTCTCCCCTCTTCTGCTGTCCTCCTTGTGTGGTAGGCAAGATCTCAGGAAACTCATTACCTGTGTGACCTTGAGCAAGTCATTTATCCTTTTTTAGGAAGGGAGAGACTGGGCTTCTGTTTCCCAGAAATTCCCTTAGATGACCTCTAAGGTCAGTCAGGGGGCAGCTAGATGGTACAGTGAATGAAGCACCCCCACCTGGAGTCATAAAGACTCCTCTTCCCGAGTTCAAATCAGCTTCAGACACTTACTAATTGTATGACTCTGGGTAAGTCGTTTAGCCCTATTTGCCTCAGTTTCCTCATCTGTAAAATGAACTGGAGAAAGCAATGACAAATCAGTCCAGTACCTTTGCCAAGAAAACCCCAAACAGGGTCAGTAATAGTCAGACATGACTGAGAAACAACTGAACAAAAAGATCAGTTGTGACTCTAAATTTATGATTTCCTGAAAAAGGGCCTTTAAAAACAAACAAACCTTGATACACATTAAAAACAGAGCTTATTTAATAATTTCTAAAATAGCGTCTTAGGAAAATCAACTTCTAGACTGAATATAGAAGGTGCTTACTCACCAGTCAGAAAGTATTTAGTAAGTACCAGTTTTGGCCAGTCACTGTGCTGGACACTAAAGATGTGATATCTGCTTATAAGGAAGCTTGTATTGTAGTGGGGAATTGAATATATCAAATGTGCAGTGTTCATGTAAAGTTAATACAGATGTATATGAGGTAGAGTGCATATGATAATTACACTGTCTTTATGTTCAGTGCTTGGAATGTGCTAAGAAATATTGATTGATTGTAACCCAGTGTACAGTGGAAAGAGCCCTTTCTCTAGAATCTGGCTGGGATCTGATCCTGCCTCTGATAGTTATTACTTGTGTGAGCAAAGGTGTTAAATGCAAATTATTTAACCTTCTGCGCTTTAATTTACTTACCTGTAAAATGAAGGGCTTGGGCTACATGGCCTCTGAGGACTCTTCTGACTTTGTGATCCTAAGGAGTCAGGCTAGATGATATACTATTTACCCCACTCTTCTAAGCATCTTAATTAGTTTAACAGAAAGACTATTTTTCCACAAAGAATAATGCTTAAAAGGAAATAGAAGCATAGCTTTAGGTTGTACTAGAAATATATTAAAACAGTATTTTCTAGCATATGCTAAATTGACTATTTTTCATAATGGTTTTGAGTAGTAGCATTATTGTACATAATGTTGGTAAATAACAATTATATTTACACACGTCAACAGTTGATATTTATGTTTAAGTATAAAGAATATTTAACATGATTTGGTAGCTATAGTAGAGAGCTGTAGTTTCAGAAGAAATGAAAATGAATTTCTTTCGGAGGGCAATGGAAAGTTACATGAGAGGTGTGAGTAGCTGAAACACATGCAAAATAAAGAATTATCAAGAAGTGGAGTGAAAGATTTTATCAAGGGGAATGTGAGTGGAAAAGAAGATGGGGGAGGGTGTCATATGGCAAGAATGAGAGATCACTTAAAGGAAGGCCTCCAGCACATGGGGTAGAGCCTTTGTGGCACACTTCTGAGAGGAAATGGACAAGACTTGGGCTGGATGGGGAGATCTTGATTCACCTGTGCGTCACTGTAAGGAATACCCCATGCTGGACTGTCCCCGTGATGTCTGATTGAAGACTTCATTCTACCAGCGCAGGTCTACATTTTCTTTACAACCTGTGGTGTTAAAGAATTACCTGAGAGCATTGAGAGATTAAATGACCTGCCCAGGGTCACACAGCCAGTCAGATCTTCCTAGCTTTAAGGTCACTTCTCTATCCACTCTGTTATGTTCCCTCTAGAAACATTGTTCTAATCATATAGTGGAAATGGGACTTTTACCACTACAGTTCAGGTGCATTACAATTGAAATAGATTTTTTATATCCTGGCTTGGCATGTGAACTTCCATTATATTGTTCTATGAAAGAATGACAGATTTTGGAATATTAAGAATATAACCCATCTGTATGTTGGGAACAGGTTATTGTCAAGATTTCTGAAATTATTGCCCATTTTTCTAGAAGGGCTCAATGTAATTTTATTCATTTTTAAACATGTATTTTTGAGTGCTGACCAGATGTAGGACTCTGTTGATTATATAAATGTGACTACATCTTTTCTTTCATATAAAGGTGAATGGCCCTAGCGTTTAAAGAACTTTAATATGATCAGACAGTTGAGACATTAAACAGAATAACTCAAATGCAGTGGGGAAAGATGTTTCATAAGAGAGGTATAAATTAAGTGTTAGATGAGAGAGAATATATATATATATATATTACTTATGTATGTAACGGAATATATAGTACTGTAAGAAATGCTTCTGCTTGAGGGAAACAAGATTTGATGAGCTGGCATGTGAGTTGGGTCTTGAATGATGTGTAACGCCTTTGACATTCTGGGTTACACACGCTCCCTTTTAGCACCTAGCCTCTTCTCATGGGTAATTCCAGTATACACGATAGTAACTGAGTCCATAGCTTGTGGGATTGGGAGGAAAAGGAAGCAACCCATTGTATAAGGTGTGCATCATCATGGGTAGCTGAACCATGAGAGATCCATTTATCATGCCGTCAGGTGGTTTGGTAACAGCAGCAATTGGTCCTTTAAATCGGGGTACATGGCTTTAGGGGAGGAGAAATTGATGAGAAACATTTAAAACATAGTCACAGTGCTATGAAATTTTGAAAAAAATAAAAGCTTAAGAAATCTTTCAGCAGTGCTGTAACAGAATTAAATCAATTATTTTCTCCACGTAAAGTGCCTCTTGCATTATCTGGAATTGATCCCAAGAAGATAGTAGCAGTCTTAAATGAAGAAGAAGGCTACCATCAGATTGGACCAGTAGAATATTGCAGAGACTTCTTTGTTATGTCGGTGACTATTGCATTTGCCACACAGTTGGAACAGGTAAGACTTTTTGCTATGTGTGATTAGGGAAACTTTCATAAATTATTTGAAAGCACAAACTTAGTTTGTATAGTTATTTGTGCTAATACAAAATTAGCTCTGAAAGTTTTTTCTGTCATGGTTTTTTTTTTAAAGACAGTAGTGTATAATATACACAATAGTTATACAATAATATAACACAATATATTATATCAATGTTTCATTTACTATATATTATATAAATATATAATGATATTGATAATATAATAAAACATTAAGCAATATCATTTTAAAGATCTGTAGTTCTATGTCTATAGATCTGTAATATATCATGTATCTACATATAGATATATCTAGATCTTTAATCCCCAGTTCTTTTTGTTATAGCAGAAAAAGAGGGTACTCATCAGTTAGGGAATTGAAAAAATTATGGCATATGAATGTAATAGAATATATGGTACTGTAAGAAATGAGAAAAGGGATGCATTCAGAGAAACCTGAGAAGATTTGTGAACAGAAGAACTGTTGAGAACTACAACTTTGGGCAAAAAGAAACAAATTTGAAAGATTTCAAGACAGATCATTGCATTGACTGACCGTGATTCCAGAAGTCCAGTGATGCAGCTTGCTCTACTCATTCCCTGACAGAGAACTGGGAAAGTAAACGTATGGATTGAGATACGTCTTCCCAGACATGGGCAATGCATGGATTTCTTTTGCTTGACTATGTTTATATTTTACTGTCCACAGGTTATTTTCCTTAATTTTGAATGAGGGAACAGGATTAGGGAGTGAGAAGGGAAGTAATGATAAGATTGTCCAGTCCCACCCAAAAAAAGTAGAGACACCCCAGCTTCCGTGCCCCTGGTGTCAGAATCTCAGGCTTCTTTTTCCTGAATGTATCTTATTTGTACGTAGTTATTGCTGGTTGTCTTCCCCCTCTCCCATCGGACTGTGTATTACTTGAGAGCTGGGACAATTTTTTGCCTTTTTTTGATTTCTTTAGCACTTAGGTGTCTGGAACATAGTAGATACTTAGTAAATGCTACTTGGCAAACTGACTTGTACTTTCTGTCCAGACCTTTTTCCTGTCTTCTTGAGATTTCAAGTTTGCCAAGGGTGTGTGTGTGTGTGTGTGTGTGTGTGTGTGTGTGTGTATGTGTGTGTGTGTGTGTATGTGTGTGTGTGTGTGTGTGTGGCACACATGCATGTATACCACCTTTGGCTAAATAAAATCCTGTTTCTCTTTGAATTTCATGATCATTATTTGGACTGATACTATTTTTAGGTCTTTGATAGAGTACCTGTATGATCATTGCATTCCTCTATTATTGTTCATTTAGCGGTCTTATATAACTGCTCATTAAAATTTTTTAAAAATTCTATTACATAACTATGTTCTTCCAGAATCCAAGTTTTATTACCTTTTGATAATTTTGTCCAAATTTTATAATCCATATTTCCATGTTGCTTTAAGATTCACAAAGTGCTTTTTCCACATGAATAATATGCATTCCATTTTACAGAGAGCACTTAAATGACTTGCCCATGCTCATACGCAGCCCTAGGCTTCAAACTCAAGACTCCTGAGTAGGTCAGCACTCTATCCATTCAACCATGCAGCTTTTTATCTGTATTATCTGTTAAAGATCTTGGATATAATGATATGATTGTACTTTAATATTAGACAGGGCAAGAATCCCATCATATTCTTAGGATATAATGTGGCAAATAAGTTAAACACCTTGAAAACTATCATCCATAGTATAAAGAGCATATCTTGGGAGAGAGAGGAAGGTTTAGTTTGCTACTGTTAGCATTTCATATTCTTTCCTATGGTTTTGAGAATCAGTTATGTTTCTTCCAGCAGCCTGGATTTGGACCAGTATTTTATATTTGACCTGTGTTTATCTGATTTCAAGAATAGCATGAAAATAACTTTCTTCATAATGTGAATCAAGAATCATTTGGATCAATTTTTTTTTTAATTGAAAGACTACGTACAGGCTTTTAAAATTTTTGTGCTTTTGATAGAGATTAGTGAGAGAGATCTGCATGATTTCCAGAACAAATATTTAAAAGATATTTATATTAGAAATTTGAAGGTAATTAGAGATTATATTTTGGAGGTTTATATAAATTGTCACTATGAAAAAGATTAGAGTTATTTAGATATTAATTTGCTTTTCTTTTTTCATTAATTTATAGTTAATCCCATGTACAATGAAAATTCCAGAGAGACAACCTGAGTTTTTCTTTTATTATTCTTTATTGGGAAATGATGTTACAAATGAACCTTTCAACGACTTGATAAACCCGGATTTTGAGCCAGAGAGAGCATCTGTTCGAATACGTAGCAGTATTGAAGTACTTCGTATTTATCTCTCTCTTCATTCTAAACTACAGGTAAACGTTTCAGATTCGTCTTGTAAAGGATGCTTAACATTTAGAGATGCTTAAATCTTTATTTTTCTACTGTTTTAATTCCACAGTATAGCGGTGACCCCCATATTCTTTTTGTTGGACCATTATGTTTATCATCATTTTTATAAAACTGTGTCTGATCTATAGAAGGGGGTGAGGGCACATCTCATTTTCCTATTGCCAGTAGTTTCTGGAATGAGGCAATGCTTCTTTTCAGTAACCTTCACCCTAGGCCAAGGATGTCGGGATTTTGTAGCATTTACAGCCTAAGTGATAGTTATTTCTTTTTTGTATAGGATTGCCGCTTTGACTTGGTCTTCAAAAATAAGACAGATAGTTTTGTCTTGTAAGCATTATCCTTTTGTTATTTTCCTTCTGTTCTTTTAAAGCTGTTAGACGCTACTGAGGAAACCTTAAGTTTTGGAAATGACTGAAGGGATTTTTTTTATTAAAGAAATAAGACAAACAAAGTTTGTTTTTAGAAATTTTGAAGTTTTCTTTTCCCAACATTTAGTAGTAGTTACTCTTTTTGTTACCATTTTATTTTGCCCATTATATCTTTTTAGACCATTCTTTTGTAACAGAGAAACTGAGTGCTAATAGAATCAAAAATAGAACCCACAGGTTATGTTCTTGTAAATAGATTCTCATTGAACCATCAGTATTTTAATTTTCTTCAGTAAGTATTGCTTCCCTGTTCTGTGCATGGCACTGTGCACCTGCCATGTAGGTTACGGAAGAGTAGGAGACATATCTCAGACATCAGCTTACAGTGTTGTTGAAGAGATCAGTGTAGCACCAATGCAATATTCACAGCACCCATGGTAACTGTAAATATACCAGCATAGTGCATGATCATAAACTATAACAGACTCTCCATATAGAAGATAGAGGCAAAACATTTATTCAAACACCAGACAACCAAATCCCCAAACCAGTAAGCTGATTTCATCATAGTAGCAAAGAAGTTAATATGCCATAGAGCACAGAGAGCCGCAGCGTCCTTTAGCCTTCCCACAAACCAAAGTATATATTTTCTCCTGTCCTCACAATCTCTCAGACCTCTTACAGAGGGTAAGCAATTTCCTTTGTCTCTATGGTCAGGGACTCTAAGAACCCAAACAAGGTAGCAGCTTGAGGAGCTAGCAGCAGAGAAGGCTCATCCCTAAGTAGCCTAATGGACTCACTCAGCAACCTCTCCCTACTTCTCACGCTGCTGTGACAACGGACTGTGACTTGGTCCACAGTGAATTCAACTTCACACTTTTGGCGCTCCCTCCAACCCCTGCCTTTCTCCACCTGTTCCCAGGGCCAGTTATATCTAAATGACAGAAATTTCCTCAGACAGCATTAGCAATGGAGAAGTACAGAGGTGGTACTCTGTGCTACAACAGAACTCTGACAAAGAACAGAGTAATAGAAGGAACTGGGGTAGCACACGCATGTATGCATGTATGTGACGGTCAGTTAAATCTAAAGAAAGAGCTCGCTGTCCAGCCAGTATCGTTTCTGTTCCCCCAGAAGTCACTTAGGGCGGATATACGGACTGGTAACTGGTAAACCAGAGATGAATTGCCCAGCATGGGCGGAAACCGAGACATCTTTGAAATCTTTCTCCCAGGAAATCTACCTCCAAAGGGGAAGAAAGAGTTAGAAAGTAGTAGGGAATGAAGAAAAAAGACTTAAATTATAAAAGATTGAAGGAGGAAGAAAACCCAGAGCCCCCGAGCACAAGCAGATAAACTAATAGAGAAGATAAATTAGTAAGCGACGGATAATGGCCTCTGGATCCTGGAGATCTCTTGAGCTTCAGATTAGTGAAATGTGTTCAGACATCTATGAATAATTGCAAGATAAAGGAAAATAAATCGTCACTGAATGAGGTAGAGGGCCTTGTGGATTAAGAAGAGAACGTAGAGCCACAGCATACTGTTCCTGGATGGTTTGAAAGAGAAGAATTTTGAAAAGGAGAGTTTATGCCTGGCACAGCCCAGAGATAATTTGCAGAATAGAAAAACTTGAATCCCTGGTGGCAGGTCCACCAAAGAAACAAAAAGGAGACTCAAGTGAGAATGCAAATACATATAACTAAGGGACAATTTGGAAAAAGAGAAACAAAAGCAGTAACGTTAAGAAAAAACTTGATTTCCGTACGAGCAGTTGAAGAAGTGATATGTTGAAACAATTTATTGTAGAACATAACAAGTTAGATAATCTGAACCCCATAATGCATGAAATAATACAGGAATCTGCTCAGGTCTTCTGAATGTGGAAAACAAACCGCCAGGCAAAAGAGTCCACAGAAGAAGGAGACAAGCAGACCTGTGCTGCAGACTCCAACATACATTGTGGTTCAGTTAAGTAATTGCATTGATAGACAATAAATTCTGCTAACAACTAGGAAGAAAGGAAAGGAGGTTCAGATAAAATAAGGCTATTCTGCACTTAACAGAAACTGTAGGAGGGAATTTAATAATTTATTCCAAAGGAGCAAACCAAGGTGAAATATGCAGCAAGCCTGCACTAATGAAAATAGATGCGCATTTTTAAGGACACTCTAAATATTCCTGGAACAGAATCCTTACCTGAAGAACTTATATGCTTTTCAAACGACAGAAACAAAAGAATGGTAAACAAATACAAACACAACAAAATAACAACAGAGACCATTAGGAGATTTAATAATAAGAATGATAATTTGCATTTACATAATATCTACTGGGCGTCGGGTAACATGCTAAGTTCTTAACAAATACTACCTGAAATGATCTTCACAGCAGCTGTGGAGAGGTAGGTACCATCACTGCCTCAATTTTACAGTTGAGAAAACTAAGGCAAATAGAGGTAAGTGACTTTCCCTTGGTCACACATCTAGTGTCTGAGGCTACACTTGAACTAAAGTCTTCTTAATGTCCTCCATTCTATCTACCATGCCACCTAGCTGACCAGTGCACGCAGCATGACAAGGGTGAGAGCAGAAGTCAGAAGTGATGGTGGAAAAAAACAGTCCTAAGACATCATCCGTTGAATCTAGTGGTGAAATGAGGTGTTTTGGTTTTGGTTTGGTTTGGTTTTTTGTTGTTGTTGTTGTGTTACTAAATTATGTAATGGGAGGGTGCATTAAAGGGAAGAGGAAGAAGATAGAGGAGATTTTGTGATATACCTTTAATCAAGTCAGAGGCTCACAATGAAGGGGAAATTAACTCCTGTGATATCTAAAGAAGAAGAGAGACTCCTAGAGATGAGACAAAGGGGCAGAGGGAGAGTTTGAAAAAGAGGGGAAGGAGTCCTGCTTCAGTGGAGGGAGGAAGTACTAATAACAAATGCTCAAATGGGAGAAGAGAGATATATTCTGTAAAGGGAAATTGGGGATTTCCTATGGGTATAATCTACAGGGATTTTATGTTTAGAAAGAGACTACTCATCCTGCCTCAGGAAAGAGAATCAGAACTCTTGGGGGCAAGTGACATCCAGAAGAGTGGGAGGTTATAGGCCCAAGGAAGAAATTTTTGAGGCATATGGGGGCAAAATGACCAACAGGAGAGCAAAGGACAATAATGAACTGTATGGAACAGTACTTCTCTGTCACTTGCAGGAATTGGTATTACTAAGAATGAGACATCAGAAAAGGAACTGCGGGCAAGAACTACTAGATGATAACTAGATTACCCTAGAAGCTTTAATTCCATGAGTAATCCACAAATCAAAGAATGACCAAATTAGTAAGGGACAGAAGTAGAATGAACAGAAAGTGAAGACAAATAATGAAAAGAATGAAAGATTTTTTTTTACAAAATGTCACAGAAAATTAAATCTTAAACTAATAAAACAAGCTGGAGAGGCGAAGAGAAAAGATTTTTCTTGACAGTTGAGAGGGAAAAAAGACAAAATAAATATCCAAATAAAAGCAAGCAAGAAAGCAGCTAATAGGCAAAATTTCAAAACTAGGGAAAGGAGGAACAGATGGAAGGGGGAGTATTTGAAGGTGAGGTGAAAAGAATTAGAACAGAGTTCTTAAAATACATTAAGCTAAAATAACTGAAGAGATATAATGTTCTCTTTATAGAGGAGGGGGGGAAATTATAGAAACAAATGGAGGAAAATATAAACCTCTCATAACTTTAAATGTTAATTGATGAATAATAAAATGAAAAACAATGGCTGATTGGATGAGAAATTAAAACTACAATCTGGTGCTTATAAGAAATGCATTTAGAAGACCAAGACATATACAGAATAACACTGAGGGACCAGAATAACTTTTCTATATAACAAGTAGATCCAGAAAAGCATCAGTTAAAATCAAAGTAAAAACAAACATTTGTAATTTAAAATGGAATAAGCAAAGGAACTACATTCTGCTGGAGAGAAATTTTAGACAATAAAGTAATATCGGTATTAAATTTATATCCTCCAAAAGCCTTGGCATCTAAATTTATAAGGGAACGTTAACCAAACTACAAGAAGACATAGTAGTAATATAATAGTGATAGGAGATTTCAGTGTCCTTAACTCAGTTTTGGATAAGTTGAACAGAAAGATAAAAAAGAGGGAAAATAGTAGAACTGAACAAATTGGCTGGAGAGCTAAACAACTTAATGGTGTTTTCTAAATGAGATTGCTGAAGAATATCTTTAGCACCACACTAAAATATTACAAAAATGGATCATGTATTTAGGGGACAGATATATTACCAGCAAAGTAAAAAGGCAGAAATAACAAATACAGCCTTTCTAGACTAAAATGTAGTAAAAATATTCATCAGTTCAGGGTCACAAAGAAAAGACAGACCCAAATGAGACTTAACAGTGAAATCCTGGATGCAATACTATTGTACTACAAGAAATGATGAGCAAGATTCTGTCAGAAAAACCTAGAAAGACTTATATGGGCTGAAGCAAAGTGAAATGTAATGGGTACAAAGTAAAAGCAATTATTGTAGGATGATCAGCTGTGAGTGCAGCAAACTGTGACAACTCTGAAAGACTTACGATGAAAAATGCTATTCATCCCCAGAGAAAGAACTAATGGTGTCTGAATAAAGACTGAAGCAACTTTTGGTTGTTTTTTTAAATTTATTTTTCTTGAGTTTTTTTTATTCCTGTTTTATTTTTCAACATGACTATTAAGAATATGTTTTGTATGATTACACATATATAACCTGTGTGGAATTGCTTGCTTTCTCAATGAGGAAGGTTAGGGAAGGAGGAAGGGAGAAAATTTGGAACTCAAAAGTTTTTAAAAAAAAAAAAACCAAATGTTAATTGTTATTTACATGTAACTGGGGCAAAATTAAATACTAAATAAAAAAATAACCAACACAATGAAATCCTAAACAATGAAGTGGGTCAAAGGACAAATTATAGAAACAATGTAACTATTTCTGGGATGCGACCAAAATAGTCCTTGGGGAAATCATATCCCTACCAACATGCATTAAACGATTAATTTAATTTAATTAATTTAAAAAATCATTAAAGGATTAATGAAGTCAAAATGCATTTTAAAAAATTTGCAAATATAGAAAATAAACATATAAAGATACATTAAAAATTAAAAATTAGAGGAGAAATAAACCCCAAAACAAAAAAAATCTGTAGAAATAAGTAGAATTGAAAACTGTTTCCTTGAGAACAGTAAACAGATAAATCTTTAGCTAATTTGATTAAAAAGAAAAGGAAGGCAATCAAATCAATAAAGTAGCAAGTGAACAAGTTTTTGTTGTAAATGACAACAAAACCAGAAGAAATAAAAGGAATAATCAGAACCTATTAAACACAGTAGTTATATGCTAGCGAAACAACACAAAAACTTGATTACTTAAAAATGTTCTGAAATACCTATCCACATAGAAAACCAGACTCAGAAAAGGAAATCTCAGAAAAGACAAATCAAACTGTCTCTAAAGGAGCTACAGAAAGGGGAAGCAGGGGGAGAAGGGGAGACTCGTGGTCCTAATGGATTCAACAGGACAGTTCTGTGTCAGACTTGAGGAGTAATTGGTACCAAAGGAGAATTCCATCAGACTTAAGAGCAGTTAGTACCCATACTGCATAAATTACTCTCCAAATATTGAGAGTTAAAGGGAACAAGCACTTATTAAGCTCTAGTAAGAACCAGTTACTTTGCTAAGTTCTTTGTAGGGATTCTCTCATTTCATCCTCACAACAACCCTACAAGGAAGGTGCTGTTGTGATCCCTGTTTCACAGTTGAGGGGTCTGAGGCAGACAGGCAAATGACTTGTCCAGAATCACACAGCTAGTTAGTGTCTAAGGCTGGATTCAAACCCAAGTCTTCCTGACACCAGATCCAGCGTTATATCCTCTATGCCATCTCACGCCTTGCCAAATTCATTTTATGAGAAAAGTATGGTCCTGATATCTAAACCAGGGAAAGCAAAAGCACGGAGAACTATAGAACCAATATAGAACCAATAATATTAATGAATATTGATTTATAAATTATGAATACAGTCCTGTCATAGATGACAGTGATTTATCTAATAAATCATTCATCATAACTATGTTGGATTTATTCTAAGGATGATATTTCAGCATTAGCAAAAACAGTCAATGTAATTATAAAAAAACATGCAAAACCATATGGTTATCTCAATGGATATATAAAAAGTCTTTGGTGAAGTACAAAACTCATTTAAATATTTTGGAACAAAATTAGAAACATGGAACTTTATGACCCAGATAGCCATCCTTAAACCATAAAACAAATCACTTAGGAAAAACTCCCTATTTGGTAAATACTACTGAGAAATGTGGAGAGCAATCTGGTAGAAATTAGTCTTAGACCAATATCTTACACTATATTCCACAATAGATTCAAGGTGGCTATCAGTATTTAAGATCCTACTTTAGGGGATGGCTAGGTGGTACAGTGTAATAGAACACCAGCCCTGGAGTCTGGAGGATCTGAGTTCAAATGCAGCCTCACATACAACACAAAACTAGCCGTGTGATCTTGGGCAAGTCACTTAACCCTAATCGCCCTGCCTTTCCCCCTCCAAAAAGCAAAAAACAAAACAAAACAAAAAACCATACTATATAATATTTAGAAGAGGTTTTTATATACCTCTTTGGAAGGAAATGTATTCTTAACCAAACAACTTAAATGATTACATGAAATTGAAAGCTTCTGCAGAAACAAAATTATTATATTTAGGGAAAAAAAAAGTCGAACGGGGAGAAAATGTTTGTATTAGACTTACCTGATCAGGTTTTGGTGTCTAAGACATATAGAATAAACATCTTCACATATATGCACATACATGACCAAAAGCAATTCCTGATAGAGAAATGGTCGAGAATGTGAATAAACAGTTCTTCAAAGAAAATCTGCAGACCCCAGTAGTGAAAATGTCTGTACTCTTTGACCAAGATGCTACTACTAAGTTCATACCGTTTACGGGGTCACTGATAGGAAGTAAGTCCCCTCGTTCACTGACGTATTTGTAACAGCACTATTTTCTGGTAGCAAAGAGTTGGAAACAGCAGATGCTTGACAGGTAAGGAATAATTAAATAAATTGTACGTGAACATAACAGAATATTCATTCTGTGCTATAAGAAATGAATATGATAAATACTTAACAGCATAACAAGATTGATATGAATTGATGTAGAATGAAGTAAAACAACATATAATTGTAATATCTAATCTTTATATATTTAATAATATAATATATAAAACAACATTATAATAACTATAACAATGCAAATGGAAAAAATAATAGTAAAATAAAGTAAATGATGCAAAATTATAAAGAACGAACATGTTAAAAGAAGAGAGATGATGGTATCCCGTAAGTGGTACATGGCACATCTTTTTGAACTTTTTTTGATCATTCATGATGATGTTTTTCTTTTTTGTCTCTTAAAATGTACTATTTATTATATTGAGATAGTTATCTGGGAGGAGTCTTAAAGAAATGTTGGAGTAAACCATGATGCCATAAAAATGTCAAATTTTAAAAAGAAGTGAATGAAATTTCTCATATTGTAAAATCCTTCTCATTGTGTCATAGTTAAACTACATTGAAGTGGTAAGTTAAATATAATCATACCAAAATGTAGTATAAATACCAAATGTAATTTAAAAAAAAATCTTTGAGTATGTAATATCTTCTCTTTTTTCCCCTTCCCTTCCTCCTCCCTCCACATTGCTCCCCCCCCCCCGAATATTTGTTTTATATACAGCATTGGTTCATGATTTCTAGAATTAAATTAGAAACCTGTTAGACACTATTTACGTTTTTATAATCTGGCATCTTTAATTCATTTTCTATGTGAAGTGTTGCATATTTTATTTTAGTTATTGAAAGTTTATAATCATATAACATTTTTTGTGTTAACCTCTATTGATAATCTATTTTCATGTATTGTGTCAATAATCATTTCCTGTTTTTTCTGAAGATAAAAAATATTTACTTTAGACCTCATTTTTTCATGCTCATTTGGAATATTTTCTGTTTCTCACCCTGTTGATTATTCTTAAGATAGAATATTTATAAATCTTTAAGATACAACTTGTGTTTTAATATAGTTAAATAAGGCCTATTCATTATAGCCATTTTGATTTTGAGTATTCTGTTTTCTTAAAACTCTTAATTCTAAGAGTTTTAAGGAAAATAACTTTCAGTTGTTGATCAGTATATGTTACTGATAAAGCAATTTAGCAAATCAGTAACTGGGACCAGTTTTTTTTAATGTGGGTAGAAAACTTTTTCTAAAAAGATATAGAAATGCAAAATAAAATAATGAATTTATTAATAACTTTGGATGATCACTACTTTTGTTCAAAACCACGTGTATAAATCTCTTTAAATTTAGTTCATGTTTATTGCATGCCTATGACCTTTTGGAAGTATGTAACATTAAATGGTTCCCTTTGGGGGAATAATGCTGTATTTTTAGTCTATTAAATTTAAAATATTAGTGAGTTGGGGGAGGAGATGGAGAGGGAGAAGCATTTTTGAAGATTTATTTTAGATAATTCTTCTTACATAAAAGATTCATCTTTGCTGTGGAGACCAATCACTTGGAAGCACAGAAATTCCACTAAATGGATTGTTGAAGAAAGGAAGTACAGATATCAACCACCGCCCTGTAGCAGTTGAAGGTGCTTTTACCCTTGACCCACCCAACAGAGCCAAACAGAAACTGCCTCCTATTCCATTGGAATTGGCGCCTACTGTCGGAGTGTCTGTGGCTTTACAAAGAGAAGGCATCAATGCCCAGGCAAGTGTAGCTTTTATTTTCTCCTCTCTCCCCATGCTTAGAATGGCCTTTTCCCTCACCTCCACCTCATAGAATTCCTTTCTTCCATGTAGGTATACTGCGAGCCCACCTTGTGTGTGAAATCTTTCCTTATTTCTCCCTGTTTCTCCACAGTTGCTCCTGTTCTCCTTCCCAGACTGTCTTGTAAGACTTTGTACTTATACCTGTACCTAGTATATACTTGATGTCTTTCCCATTAGAGTATGAGCTCCTTGCAGAGGTTATTTCATTCTTTCTGTTTGTATTCCTATCACCTAACATAGTAGGTGCTTAATAAATGCTTATTTTTTGATGCCTTCAGTTATTTTGCTTAGTATACTTTATTATATATAAAAATTTAAATTAATCTAACTAGTTTATATTGCAACATAAATATGACCCTAAAACTGTTATTCTAAGAAATTGGCCTGGATTGTATTATTTCCTCTAAAATAATAATGTTTGGCTTGGCTTCCTGAAAAGATCATATGACTCCTAACCCCAGGTGATATCAGGTTTGTTGTTGTTTTTTTAAATATTTATTTATTTATTTACTTTTAGTTTACAAGATTCAGTTCCACATTCCCTTGAGTTTCAAATTTTCTCCCCTCCCTCTTCTCTCCCTACCCCCCATGGAAGCATGCAATCAAGTATAGGATCTGCAAATACTTTCACATTGGACATTAGTCTGGTTGTATAGAAGGGTTGTAACCAATGGAGTTGACAATGGGAAAGAGGAAACAAAACCAAACATGGAACAGAACGATAGCGTGTAAATTGCTTCAGTCTCCATTTAAACTCTCTTCTTTCTAGATCTTTCTCTGAATGTAGGTAAGGTGATATCAGTTTTGATGGGAGAATTCTTTTTTTTTTCCCCTTTAGGAATTCTCTTAGTGAAGTTGTACTTTTAATGGTTCCTCATTTTCAGTGATTTTGATGGAAAGGAAAGTTTTCTGTTGAGAGAATATACTCCATAAATTCTGGAAGCCCCTGATGCATGAGAGTGAGCCTAGAATTATTGAGAAAAATTGAATCGGGCGGTATTAGTGTTTTACTGTGACTGATACTGGCCTATTGACAGACACTATATAAGCTTTTATAGCATCCTAATTGCATTGATAGGGTAGCTAGGTATCTCAGTGAATAGAGCTCTGGACTTGGAATCAGGAAGACTCATCTTCTGGAATTCAAATCCTGCCTCAGATACTAGCTCTGTGACCCTGGACAGATCACTTAATCCTGTTTGCCTCAGTTTCCTCATCCACAAAATGAGCTAGATTAGGAAATGGTAAACCACTCTAATATGTCTGTCAAGATAATCACAGACAGGGTTACAGAGAGTTGGACACACGTGAAAAAAATGACTTTGTAATGACAGCAACAAAATACATTGCTCTATGGTAGCTGCATTGGCCTCTTAGCTTTTAGCAGTTGGTTCTTTGCAGGCTGATGAGTAAAGGCAGGAAAAGTAAGATATGAACTTGAGAAGATTGTTGGGGAATAATAGAGCACGAAGGAAGAAAAGAGAAATACATTAGCATCCTTTCTTTCTTACTTGATAGTGTTTCAAGGATGATTACCATTCATTCACGACCAACGGTAACCTCCTTCCCAGAGGTCCCCTAAGCCATTCTGTTAATTAAGGTACGAGATTCTCCTAAATTATTTTGCTTTCCCCACTTAGGATGTGCTGGCACTCTATCACAATCCTTTTTGTTTGCCACCTCTTTTTTTCTGGTTCTAGAATGTCTAAGAAGTCATAAAAATAATTTAGAAGGTCTCAGATGGGAAAAATAATTTAAGCAGAATTAGAATGATGAAAATTATGTTATTTTTAAAAGTAAGCTCAGATTTGCATGCATGTAAAGGAAAATAATTTTCAAATTGAGCTTTCTCTGTAAATTATTTAGCCTTTAGTTGAATTCAAGTCCCAATGTGAACAAGAGCACTCAAAGAAGAGAGTTTTAACACCTATACAGGAGAAGCCATTGGCTGAAGAGAAATCCCCAACTCCTCAATCACCTATTCAACTTCAGAATCACCAGTCACCGCCAACTAAAGATGACGCAACAGAAAGCGAAGTAGAAAGTTTACAGTATGACAAGGACCCAAAAGTAAACCAAAAGGGTAAGGTTGTTTTTTAGTGACTTTTTATCACATTTCCAAGTAATGGAACTTCGAAAGTTCAGAAGGTTTATATATATTCAGAATAAAAATTTTATTGTTTTAAAATGGTTGAGGATTGAAAATATCTAATTTAACTGGTCTCCTAGGTGAAACATTTAAATAATTCAGTTCAACAAACAATAATCATCTGTTACTAGGAGCAGGGTGCTGTGGTATCCTTTGCACATAGGAAGTAAATAAAAATCAATGCATTTCTAAAATAAAATTTGCTTCAAGTAAAAAAAATGAATTGTGAATTAGGAATTAAGCCATTTAAAAAAAAAATCTCCATTTAAGTCATTCATTTTTATAGTGATGACTGATTCTTCATGCCAAAATACTCTTTTAATTCCTTACATATTTCTTTGATCTTGAACCATCAAATTGAGAGAAAGTAACTAAAGCCTGAAACTTGCATCTGATTTTGTCAAGTTTGTCATCTCTTGTGATTTAGTTTGGGTCAGTGAATGTTTATTAAGCTGTTAGTATATTCAGAGTGACGGCAGAATGAGGTCAGCTTTGGCAATGGGAAGGCTTGAGTCCGTGTCCGTTCTCTTATACTGACTGGCTGTGGGGCCCTGAACTAGCAATTGTCACTGTTGTAGGCAGTTGTCTAGGGCTATAACGTGCAAAATTGATGCTTATCTTTAGTGGTAGAAGTTTTTTCACCATTGATTTCCTAAACTGACGGATGTGGACCAAATATTAAAAAAAAAAAAAAAAAGGCAGAACGAAGCCTGACAACTTTCAGGCCACTGTAGTAAGAAGTACGGAAATTATTTCAAAAGAGTGAATTCCTACCTGTCCCCGGATGAGCCAAACAGCATATTTTCATAGTATTTTTATATCCACAATACATTCTAAAGATGTTAAGCTTATTGGAGAAAAGTTACTTCCTTCCGATGCCTGATACATTTAAAAAAGATTCAGAATGATGAATGTGCTTAAACTGGTTCTTTTTTTTGTTTTTGCTTTTTTTTGGAGGGGGAAAGGTAGGGCAGTTTGGGTTAAGCGACTTGCCCACGGTCACACAGCTAGTCAGTGTTGAGTGTCTGAGGTCGGATTTGAACTCAGGTCCTCCTGACTCCAGGGCTGGTGCTCTATTCACTGTGCCACCTAACTGCCCACTTAAACTGGTTCTTACAGTAAATCATACTTTTTGTACAATGTGTCTTACAAAATATTTTCTTTGGTAATGGAAGACTGAGTTAAGGTTAACTTCTTTTTCTTCATTTTGGCAGGTAGGATAGTAAATTAAAATACTGAAGTAGGAGTTTAGAGACCTAGATTGTACAACTGAACCTTGACTAACCTTGCAACTGGTAACTTTGATCCAGTTACTCAAACGTTTTTGTGTTTGTTTCCTCCTTTTCAAAACTAAACTGGGAATATTCCAAGTCCTTACTTCTGGATAAATGAAGTAATCATTTTGAAATGAATTGAACACCTTTGTGACTGAAATTTTAACTTTTGTTATTGTGTTTGTGTCAGCCTTGAATTCTCCTACGTCAGTTTCCCAAGCCCAGAATCCGGTGACGACATCCAACGCTTCTGAGATTACTTCAGGACAAAAGATTTCTGTCCCAGCTTCATCACATCATTTTTGCTTTTCAATAGATTTAAGGAGTATCCATGACCTAGAAGTTGATTTTCCAGTAAATTGTATGTTAAGGTATGGTTTAATCTTGTTTTAGACACTTTTAGGTGTCTTAATTTCTCTTAATTGTCTAAATTGAAATTTTAATTAAATTCTCTTAAGTATCTAAAAGCCTATTAATTTCTTTTGAGGAGTTGAGAGAATAAAAAAGGCACGAAATTTTTACTTTAAAAAATGTCTTTGCTAAAAAAAAGAACTTTCAGTATATAGTCTTATGTTAGCAATATTAAGGTAATATTTTCTTTTTTTTTTCTTCTATTTTTGGTATTACATTGTTTTAAAGGATTTGAGCCAGATTTTAAACTTCCTAGGACTCCCATTTATTAATTTATGAGAATTCTCAGATCTTACTGTTGTCAGGTGCCAGAAGGTACAGTATATTTTGTAAATAAGCAATGCATGAATATTTTAGCGATTAGGATATATAATTTCAGTATCTTAGAGAACACAGACCAGAATCTCAATATATTATTCACAAATCAAAAATAAACTAATTATAAAACTAAGCAAATACACAGGAAACTCTTCTGTCTGTGAATGTTTCCTTTATTCTATGATAACATGTTATGGATCCAGCTTATTCCCCTTCAAACTTCAGTAGCATTTGGCCTCTGAACCTTGCCTTGTTATGTGCAGCTGCTTCTACTGCCCCTACTGCCAGAATATGAACCTTCCTCAGAAAGGAAATAAAGAGTATTGAGTTCAATTAAATAAGCATTTGTTGGGTCCCTGTTAAGTACAAGGCAATGTGATAGGCACTGGAGATACAAAAGTGAGAAAAACACAGAGTTTGCACCTTATCCTGGTGTAGAATCAGGAGCATAAGTCTGATGTTGTGTTGAAAGTGATCTGGGCAGAGTAGAAATCCAGAGAAAGATCATCTTAGAAACCAGAAACAGCATCATGAAGGAGACAGCTCTTGAGCCCTGAGTGTGAAGGAAAAGGAAGCTTACAGCAGGTGTGGATGGTGTGGATGTGGAGTGAGCATGTTCTAGGGGGAGATGATGACTGGTATGGCTGCACAAAGGGGAGAGGGGAGCTAGGCCTGGGGAGCATGGACACTCGTCGTGTTTGGCTGGAGCATGAGTGGGCTGAAGGCGAGTAGAATAAATAAGGCTAGAAAGTCAGGCTCTGAGGATTTGGTTGTAGTCTTTTCTTGTACAGATGAAGAAATTGAAGCCCAGAAAGGTCAAATGATTTGCCCAAGGTCACACAGTGAGTGGCAGACCAAGGATTCAGTCCTGTCTGCTGACTCCAAACCTGTGTTCTTTCCTCACACGATCCTTTGTGTACACGCTACTCACCTCCCTGGTTTGGAGCTTCATAAAAGAAAAGACAGTGGCTGAATAGCGGGTTTATATTTTATGCACAGTGGAGAGTCACCGAAGGGTTTTTAGAGGGGGAAGGACTGCTCCTCAAAACTATACAATGAGAAGCTTGTTTTGGCAGCTACATGTGAAAGGATGTGAAAGGCTGGTTTGGTGAGAAAAAAAAAAGACTAGAGGCCAGATGATTTAGAGGTTTTTTTCCTATGACTACAGGTAACTTTGATTTCTTCTTCTGAAAACAGCCTGTTTATATCCTTTTACCATTTATCAATTGAGGAATGGGGACTTGTTTTTAAAAGTATTTATTGAACTAAGTGTTCACTGAGATTCCTTCCAACTCTGAAATTCTGTGACTAATTCTATTGATGCAATATTCTTGGCTTAGAAAGTATGTTAATTCCCTCTAGACCAGTGGTTCTCAACCTTTCTATTGTCGCAACCCTTTAAGACAGTCCCTCATGTTGGGGTGACTGCCAACCATAAAATGATTTTTGTTGCTACTTCATAACTGTAAATTTGCTACTGTTATGAATCATAATGTAAACATCCGATATGCAGGATGTATTTTCATTGTTAGAAATTGAACATAACGCGCAGGTTGAGAACCGCTGCTGTGGAGGTTTAGAAGTCAGAATTTATCAGATATATTTAATTCACAAATTTGTAGCTAGAAGGCTGGAGTCAGGAAGAGACTGAGGTTCTCTGATTGGTGTGATGACCTGTCAGGGCTCCAGAGGACCAGCAGTGAAGTAAGAACTAACAGGAATTCAGCACTTACAGAGCACCAACTATGTGTTAAGTACTTTACAAATATTATCATTTTTCATCATAACAGTCCTGTGAAGTTGGTATTATTATTATTCTCCTTTTTGCAGATGAAGGAAACTGAGGTAGACAGGTTAAGTGACTTACCCAGGGTCACCTAGCTAATAAACATCTGAGGCCGCATTTAAACTCGGGCCTTCCTGACCCTGGGCACTGCGTTCTATCTGTTGCGCCACCTGGGCGCCTTGCACGTAGCCCCTCCTGGAAGAGGAGAGCCTCGAGAGGTGCCGTTACTTAGAATATGGTACGAATGAGATGAACTAGTGAATGGAATTATGCAATAGCAGCAGAGGAGGGAGGAGCACAGCCAAAGAGGGGGCTCTGTCAGGAAGATTAAGGAAGTTGAGACTTCGGTGGGGCAATGGGAGGGATATTTGAGGAAGGGAGGGGCTTGGCAGGGTCACATGTTATAAAAAGATGGGGTAGATCCTTACCTTGAGAAATTGTCTTTTGATAACAGTAGTAGGTACAGAAGCCAGAACAGATAGCAAAGGTGTGGTGGTCACAAATATAAAGTAGTCTTTGCAAAAATTTAGCCATGAGGGAAAGCTTGCAGTCCTAGGAGAATCAAAGGAAGGCTTTTGATTTAAGAGAGGGGAGATGTGGTGTGATGAAAAGGATGTAGGTCTAGGTATTAGAAAGCGTCATTTTTCATTTCAGTTCTAACACTGAGTAACAGCGTGACCTTGGACAAGTCAAAATTAAATCCAGCAGAGTGTTCAATAGTCACACAGATATGAAACAAAATATAGCTGCCCCTCTTTACTACCTAAAATGCCAAGCGCTTGGCCTGATGTTTAAGGCCCTCCACGACCTCTTAGCATCCTACTTTCCCAGGATTGTTACATCCTGTTCCCCTTCAGTTGTTCTCTGTTCTAGCCAAGCAAATACTCACCACTCACTGTAACTGGATTTTGTCCCACCCTTTCCTGCCTCCTTTGTACAGACCTGAATTTCTCTGGCATTGGTGTGAAGGATATATTGGAGAGGGAAGAGGAAGAGGAGCTGGTGAAGGAGACAGAAAAGGAACACTTGGAGAGGTAGGGTGAGGATCAGGAGAGGGCAGTGTCAGGGAAACTAAGGGGAGGAGAGCATCAAGAAGGTGGGTGTCTGCAGCAGTGTCACTGTATTGCAGACAAGTCAAGGAAGATGAAAACTGAAAAGAAAAAAAAAGGCCATTGGATTTGTCAGTAAAGTCTGTAAGGTGATTTCAAAGGGATTAGTTTCAGTCTAGTTTCTGTTCTTAGCCATCTGCTAAAAGGGCTTCGAGGATTGCATGGATGGTGGAAAAGTATGGACAGAGCGTAGACTATTCTTTTAATTAATCTTTCTTGGCCTTGGTTTCCTTAGCTTTCAGATGAGTGAGTTGGGATATATGATATTCAAGGTTCCTTCCAGCTCTAGCATTCTGTGATTCTTTTGGCTAATGTTATTTGGTGAGCTAGTCAGCTGATGGTGGTAAGCATGTGTATTAATTGACCTGAAATTCAAATCAGGATGGTATCTGTAAACTAGAAACTAGTATTCTTCACTCCATAGAATATGTACTGATTCTAGCATTAATTCATTCAGAAACATTAACTAAGTGCCTATTTTGTACAGAACACTGTGCTGGGTTCTGAGAGAGATAAAAAATTGAGTTTAAATGTGGAGCTCACAATTTCAGGAGAAGAAAAGGTACAAGCACAGATTTTTAACGATGATATATGATATTGTATGATTAGGGAATTGCAGAACAAAGTGCTGGCTTAAAGGCTAGTTAGATCAAGAGGCTTTGTTTGTTTGATATTAAGATAGAAGTTGTAGCCTAAAAAGGTCTACTTTTGACTATTTACACATATAACATTTAGTCATTTATGTTTCACTTGCAACACTTAGAGCAGGCATGCAACAGACAAATGATCTTACAATATCAGCCTCTTTCGGGAGCTGAAGTTTGTTACAGACTATTGGTATTGGGGAAGAATGCATGAAGGAGGTGGCAATTTGCTTTAACCAATAGAAAGAAATTCTCCCGGTAAAGAAGGAAGGGAAGACATTTTAGGCATAGGCACTATGAGTCAGCCTGTTTAGGCATGGTGTATTTGGGGAACAGAGGAGTAAGTTTGGTTGCAAAACACACTGTGTAAGTTAGCAATGTGAAATGAAACTAAAGGCTGTATGGCACAAAGTTGTGGAGTGTCGTGAACACAAGTAGCGTTGTTAGCAGGGAATAGGTTGTATTGCTAGAAAAGGTGCTTTAAATTGAAATTATGAAATGACATCTAATTTTTCTGTGAAAACTCTGTTATAATTCAGGGCTATATAATTCCCTTATATTTTTTTGGATGGATTATCTTATTGTTGAAAATTTTATAGAAATGGCTATAAACTCCATCACATATTAGAATTTCTACATCATGAAAGTTCTCTTTTCAGAGTAACTACCTTGTTCAAAATGCTTTTTCACCTTCCTAATATGGAGAAATTAATTTGCCAGCCACACTAGAAAACACATTATAATTACACTATCAGCTCCATATTCCCATTCCTTTATTCTGTTTAACTGTGTCCCCATTTTCCTTATTTTTACTGGTATCTTTGAGCTTTCAAACAGAGTTTCTGTTTAGTATTGCCCTAGAATTGAAAGATCATGGACCCGATCGAGTTTGTAAGTTATGATACAGAAGGAAAAGGACATGGATCCTCATGTGGGCTCCTAAAAGAGGCTGATATTGTAGGATCCTTTGTCTGTTGCATGCCTGCTCTAAGTGTCCTAAGTGAATCATAAATGACTAAATGCTGTACGTGTAAATAGGCAAAAGTAGGCCTTTTTAGGCTATAACTTGCTATCTTAATATCAAACAAGCAAAGCCTCTTGATCTAACTAGCCTTTAAGCCAGTGATTCTCAACCTTCTTGATGGCGACCCTTTAATAGTCATATGTGGGTATGTCTGCATGTGGGTGGACTTGCCTACAGACAAAGGAGGTTCCTAAGACCATTGGAAATATGTGTTTTCTGGTGGTCTCAGGTGACCCCTGTGAAAAGGTCGTTCGACCCCAAAGGGGTCGTGACCCATACATAGGTTGAGAGCTGCTGCATTAAGCTACCATCCCATCTCTCTTTTCTCCCTTCCAAACTTGTAGAAAGAGTAGTATAAACTTACTTTCTCTTCTTTATTATATTCATTCCTCAGCCTCTTAAATTCTTGTTTCCAGCTCCACTATTTCCCAAAGTCATTCTATCCAAAG
>CM053599.1:199799711-199818286 GCA_028646575.1 Pseudocheirus occidentalis
AAATCCCACTTGATCATAATAAATGATTTCTTAGATAAATTTCTGTGATTTGTTTTCTGAGATTTCATATATAAAGTCTTTGAGTCAATATCCATCAATGATATTCGTCTATAGTTTTCTTTCTGTCTTTTATCTTTCCCTGGTTTAGGTATTGGGACAACATTGTCTCATTAAAGGGTTCTGGTGCTTTCTTTATCAGTTTATTAATTTTTAAAAATAATTTGTGAAATGTGGGCACTAATTTGTAGAAATTTGATATAATTCTTCTGTGAATCCATTAGGACCAAGAATATTTTTATTTTAGTAGTTTCTTTACAGCTAGATCTATTTCCTTTTTGGGGACTGAGTTTTAAGAACTCTGTCTGGTCTTTTGTAGTTCGGATATTTTATATTTTGTAGGTATTCCTTTGTTTCTTTTGTTTTTTTAGTTTTGTTAACATGTAACTGTGTATAATATATGTTCTGATTATTCTTATTTCTTATTTTTCTGTGATTATAGGTTGCTCATTTGCTATTAATTTGATTTTTTGCTGACTTTTAAATCAGATTATCTAAGGATTTATTAATTTTATTAGTTTTCAAAAATCAAGCTTTTTAAAATCATTTCTGTGTTTTTTTCATTTCTAATTTATTCCATTTTTAATTTCTAATATCTCTTCTTTATGCTTATTTTAGGCTTATTTATTTGGTAGGTTTCATTTTTTAGTGAATATTCATTTCATTAACCTTTTGTTTTTCTATTTTTCAATGTATGTTAAGGTTTTGATTCTTCTCCGGAGAACTGCTTTAGCTACATCCCAGAAATTTTACTATGTTGTTTCATCATTTTTATTTGTTCTTTGATTTACTCATTTAGGATTTCATTGTTAAATCACCATTTGGATCAGTATCTTTTGTGGTCCTTGAACCAGTTACATTTTTATTTGCATTTTGGTCTGTACTGACTATATTTGCAATTTCCACCTTTTTACATTTGTTTGTAATATCCCTGTGCCCTGGCAATGGTCAGTTTTAAGTGTTTCATGTGGTGCTTAGAAATATGTGTATTGTTTTGTTGTTCCATTTAGAAGTTGCTATTAGTTTTTAACTCTTAGTTTATCCAGCAATTTGTTCAGTTCCTTGTTTTCCCTTTTATCTTTCTGTTAGATTTGTCCAAAATTGAGAGAGAACAGAAAGAGAAGAGAGGGAGAGGGGGGAGAGAGAGATTGAAATCTCCTGCCACTCTTATGATATTGCAGACCTGCACAATTTGACAGTAGGTAGGGGCCAGAATTAAAATAGGCTAAATTTCTTTGGGCCACAGATAGGTTAGGCTAGAGATAGACCGATGATGGTTGGTTGCTGCCAGTTACATGCAAAAAGGAGCATTCTCAGTGGCAACCCTGCATTTTTCATGGGCTGTCTGAAGTCCTTTGGTGTGCTGCAGGTGGCCTGCGGGCTGTATGTTGTGTGGCCCTGTGTCTTCTTATACCTCAGGTGATGTTTCCTCTCTGAATTTGCTTTCTAAGGCATTTAGAGCATGTGAGTTTATTATTGATATTGATATTGATTTGTTTTCTATGGTTTCCTTCAGCATAATATATTGTTTACCTTACTTTATTTTTGCTTTGTCAGCTTTCATGATTGCAACTTGTATGCATGGCACGTTTTTTCAACTCAGCTTTATTTCATGTGTAGCTTTGTTTTTTAAATGTGTTTCTTATAAGCAAGAAGTAGGATTTTGTTTTCTTATACACTTTGGTCCCTTTTTATTTTATTGGATTGGCTAATCCATTCACGTTTAAAGTTCTGATTTTGGTTCATATGTTCTTCCATCTGTCTATACTATTTTTTTTTGTACAAGTTATGATCCTCTCTCCCTTCCCTTTTGCTATAGTATTAAGATCCATTAGTTACTTTACTTTCATCTTTTTTTAAGGTGGTTCTTTTACCACTGTCACCCCTCTTCCTTTCCCTTTAGAATTTTACTTATTAGTTCCTTTTTCTTTCTTGGTTGTATATAGTTATATGATTGCTCTCAATTAGACAAGTAGATTTCTCTTTCCTCTCCTCTCCTAATAGTCTTGTTCATTTTTTAAAATTTCATTTTTTGTGCCCCTTTCTAAAAATGATTTCTCTCATTATCTTTAATAAGTCTTCTCCTTCTGTCTACTTGAGATCCTCATTCTTTGATTTATGACTGCAATAATTATCTGATCTCTCTCTTTTCTCTGTATTCCTCATTCAAACAAAGCTTTGAAGACATCCATTCTAGGCTCTCCACTCTATGCATTTCTGCCACTATCTCGTAGAGGATTCCTCTTTTTCACTGTGCCTCCCTTCCAGAGCAGTGTCAAATGTTGCTGGTGTCTGAGAAGACACCACTCTATGGTAAGAGCCCCTCTCTCACCGTGGCCCCTACTATGCAGTCCACCACTAATCCGTGTTCCCTCATAGTTATTTGTTTCACATTTGCCTAGAAATTTCATCCCTATCTCCATGCTCTCCCACTCCTTCACATGCCAGTTGCCCCCAGGAATTCTAACTCCCTCCTCCCAATGTAAGACCATGATTTTTCAGGCACCAAATCCCCCAGGTCACATCCAAGCGTAAGGTTCCCATCTCCCTTCACGGACCATGTCTCCTTAACCATAGGATTAGTGGAACCTTCTTCCACCACCAAAATAATACCTCCTTTCTTTTCCCTTTTCAGTCTTTCCCCTTGTCACCCAGTCCCCTGTAGGCTCTTCTCTTTCTGAGACTACAGTGATCACCTTCTCCTCAATACTAGCCTCTGACTTACACTAGCACATCACACACTCCTCTCTATCCCTCTGCTCCCCTTCCACTTTCATGCACTCTCCCATATTTTAGTGTAGTACCATCAAAAAACAGTTACATTGTAGGCAGTGTCCATAATGTCCTATATCTGCTTCCTTACTCGTATCTCAGCCGGATTTCTGCTTTCACCCTGTGTGTATGTTTCAGAAAGAAGTCTATTACTAGTCTTTCTACTGTACTTCTGTTGCTGTCCTTGGCTTCTGAACTTATTAATTCTTTCTGCATTTCTGTTATTTGGGATGTTTGAGGAGCAAATAATTGGTTCTGTTCAGGTTTTTCTTTTTTAAAATGTTTAAAATGCCCCCCTTTATTATTGAGCATTCATCTTTCTTTCATGCGTGGTTTATCTCAGTTTTGCAGAGTAGATCACCCTGGGCTTGTATCCTGAGCCTCTTTGCTCTTTGCTACACTTTCTGTTACTTTGGCTGATAGGTACAAAAGAGTTTTGCATTATTCAGATATCCTTTTCTTTGGGTTTGAATGGCTTTCTCCTGATCGCAGAGCTTGTTTTTGAATTGAATTGTTGGCTTTAATCACTGTCTTGAAGTTTGCAGCTTTGGGTTTTGTTTTGTTTTTTTCTGGAAGTGATTTATAAATTTTATCGATAGATATTTCGTTTTCTGTGTTAAGCAGTTTTGGGCAGTTCTTTTCTATTTCCTTTATAATAGGATTAAGGTTTTTTTGCCCTGGGTGTTCTCCTGGGAGACCTTTGATTCTTAGATTGTTCTTTATATATATACATATATACTGTCTTGAAGATCCATGTGTTTGGCTTGCATAGCAAACATATTTCCTTTTAATGTTACTGTTTTTTTGCTTCTCCAAAAGTGTCTTTCACCTCTGTGAATTTACCTTCCCAATCTATTATTCTCTCTTTTTTTATTTTACTTTGGTTACTTGTCATTGAAGATTCCAGCTTTTCTATTATACCCATTGTTCTTCCTGTGCAGGCCATTAATTCTGTTGTTATAATTCTCATTTGCTTTTTGTACCACTTGAGATCATGTTGTGGTTCTGTGTGTCTCATTTCATAGGGTCTTGTCCTTTGTTTTTCACTATTTATTGAAAGATGTCTGAACTTATTTACTGGGTCTGGAGGCTATATTTCCTTCTGTTGTTGTTGCTTTTCCTGTTGATTTATCTTCAAGGTTTTGAGTTTTCTTTTTCCTAAATCTTTGGTACTTTCATTGAATTTTTCCCCCCTTTTTTCCTCCTATCAGTCACTTATTGACTCCCTCCCCTTTGATTGTGGTTTTCTTGGACCTCAGATTGTCTCAGCGTCTTCCATACTAGGTAATACACACAGGTCACCAGCCTAGGTCTTTGCCTTAAATTACTTTTGAGTGCTCAAAAGCGACTTCCAACTGGATAGTTTTTGTTTCACACTTTGTTGAGTGCTATGCTCTGCCCTCCTGTAAAACCAAGCAGGAGCAGCTTTTCAGAGGACTGCTGCTGTGAACAGCTTTCAAGGTTCTGATTTCACAGTATAGTAAACTCTCTATTCAGTAACAAACAAAGACAAGACATTCACAGAAAATCAAGGTACACCATTCACAATGTTACAACTTAACAACTTAACACTAAAATGGCCATGTAGTTTTCACCAAAGTGGTCACATAGTTTAAAGCAAAGTACGGTCATTTAGTTAATCACAAAGTATAAAAGTCAAAGTTCTCCACCCATGGGGTGCAACTAAGTTATAATTTCATCAGTCACTACTCAGTACCCTCTTAAGAGGTAGTGGAAAGTACAAAGGCCATCTACCCTAGGTCACCAGTAAGTTAAAATTTCATCAGTTAGCATTAAATACCCAAGGAGAGGTCTTTTCATCTTGACTTGAGGCAAGCTCTCAACTTCCATGGTCCCAGCTATTGCCCAAATCTAACCAACTGCCACCTGAGTGCAAAGGCAGACAGCTCCTAGTTCCTTATCCAGCTCTCTATGCAGTTCCTGCCCCATATTGAAGCTCTCAGTGTCCAGTCTACCTCAAGTCCTTTACAGTTTCTGTTCCTGGGAAAAGAAAACTTAACAGAGCCACAACAATATCTGTACACATCAAGTTTAGCAGAATTACAACAACATTCACACACATGGTCAGCACTATTATCTCAATTCACTTTCTGTCTGTGAAATCACCATAGACCCCAAACAAAGTACCGACACCACAGTCATGCTTCCTCTCGCAGCTCTGTTTGGTTCTTGGAAGCTCTCAGCAAGAGTTTGGCTGGCTCTCAGAAGAAGCTCTGCCACCAGAAGTTCTGTTCTCAGAATCAAAATCACTTTTTCTAGCCTGGGCCTGTCCTCAGCCTCTGCGCAGCTTAGTCTAAGAAGTTCTGACTCAGTTCTCAATTCTTATTTCTCTTCTCAGTTCTTCTCAATTCTCAGTTCAGTCCTCAGTTCAGCAGTAGCAGCCTGGCCTCAAGATGCTTGCTGAGAGAAATTCTTACTCTCCAGCTTGTGTTTTTCCTTATATAAGGTACTGACGCCTCCTTGTTCCAACCCCTTCCTTTTACATCAGCAACAGGGGTTTATACCTTTTGTTTCTTAACAGGGGCTTGACATAATTAGCTTGAAACTAAGTGCTAAGTACCTGTTAGCTTGCCAGTACAAATACAAAGGGATCTTTAAATTCCATTACTATTACACCTCCCACCTCTCCCTCCTCCCCAACACATACACTGTATCCTTTCCTGGTGTTCTGCCCCCTTACTCTCTTCCTTGGTTCTTTGGCCTGAAGGGGGCACCTCAGAGCTTTACAGTGCTCTTGTTCCCACCTACCCACATCCCCACCCCCCATCACTGGCTCTTTTAGTGTTACATTTTTGACCTGGCTCTGAATTTGCTGGTGAGATAGGGTTGTCTTCCCTGGCCTGGGAGTTTGGAATTCTATAGCACTGATGCTGTGGTGTTATGGACCTTTGCTCCTGAGCAGCTGTGGTCTCTTGACTGCTAGTGCAGCTTCGTAGCTGGTAGCAAGGGATTTGGAGAAGGAGCATTGAGTATGCTCAGGGTCAGAGAGTATTAGTTCATGGGTTTTAGGCTTTTTTTTTAAACCTTTGTTTGGATTCTGGGTGTCTTAGACCATGAAGACAGATGGATTTGCTTTATCTTTGTCAAGATTTCTCTTTTTGAAAGGTTTAAGAGTTGGGGAGAGTTGGATAAAATGACTCTCTGTAATGGTAAGGGAATCTGAAAATCTTCCCTGCCCCTTAATGGGCCTCACTTGGAGCCCAACAAGAGAAGCTTGCTTAGGGGAGACTTTGTTTTTCAGGAAGACCCACATCTTTTGTTACTTTGTAATTAGGCAGTGGATCAGGAAGGTTGTGAGGTCCTCTCACCCTGGAGAAGGCTATATATACTCTTGAGGTAACTAACTATGTATATATGTGATGGTCAAACAGCTAGAAGCCCTGTCTGCTGGCCTGTTGAATTATGTTATTTTCTCTGTCTGTATTTTTGTCTGCTTATAATTTCTGTTTGTATTTTTTCTGAAGTTTATGGTATTGACTTTTTCCACTGAGCTAAGTGAATGATATATATGTTTGATTAAAGTAAGATTGTTAACCCTTTCCAATTTGCTTTCCTTTAGAAAAACAAATAAAAAAACATGTGCTAGCAGCTGTTCTGGCTATGCTAGGGTACTTGCTGTTGCACCATCCTCTCTTGTTGCTCATGTGACCTAGAAGTGGATGAATATCCTTTTTTGGAAGTCTTTACTTCTATTGTATTCCAATTGTTACTTCAGTCCATTATCCATCTTCTGTTCTAAGGAATGTTCCTATGAATAAATACTTTTAGAGTTTCTTAAGGCTCTTTATTCTGAAGGTAATTGGAGCATTTAATCTGCTAAAAGAGAAGACAAATGTAGAAATTAGAGCATTGGCCTCAGATAATCAGGAGAGATATCAGTTCTTATACCAACTTTTTCTTTTACTTGGTGTGTATGTTGAAACAATAACATTTTTGTGTAGTATAGTCGAAGAAGCATTGGAGTTGCCATCAGAAGCTTTCTGGTCATTAGCAAGTAAATCTCTTTAGACCTAAGCTTTTTTAAAAAAGAATCTTTAATCTGTAAAATCAAGATAATACTTGGTACTGTAACAATAAAGGGAGAAGAGATCTTAAAGAACACAGAATCGAATCTCCTATTCTTAAAAATGAGGAACTTAAGCCCTGACATTGTTACATGATTTGCCCAGGGTCACAAAGATGAGTGTCAGAGCAGGGATTGGAACCCGGGTATAAAGAGAGCTGGGTGGTTTAGTGGGTAGAGCTCTCCGTCTAGAGTCAGGAAGATCTGAGTTCAGATATGGCCTCAGATACCTAATGGTTGTGTGACCTTGAAAAGTCATATACACCTTCGTCTGCCCCAGTTTACATCAACTGTAAAATGTAAAATGGGGATAGTAATAGTACCTCTCTCCTAGGAGAATTGTGAGGATCTGACGAAATGATGCTTGTCAAGTGCATGAGACAGTGCTGACCCATAGTCGGCTTTTTTCCTTCCGTCCAGTCCTGAGACTCCAGTCTTTTTATTCCTTCCACTATACCGTACTTCCATGAGATGTGATAGTGAGACTCACAGAAGAGAATACATAGGAAATTCCTTTGCAGCTACGAGAAGAATGATGTTCAACTTGTCTTAGTCTTTTGGGAATATTGAATTTATACCTTCTTGGAATACTAGTATGGTGAAAATAGACACTCTTCTTAAGCTTATTTAAAGATTTTGTTTTCTATTCAATAGTTACTGAGCATGATATCGTAGATTTAGTGTTGGAAGAAACTTAAGAAATCATTTAACTCAATCTTCATTTTACAGATAAGAAAACTAAGGCCCAGGAGAATAAGACGTTTACGCACAGTCATAATCAGCTGTACTGCTGAGACTCAGCCACACACAGGGCATTAGACTCCAGAGCCAGTGTGCTTTTTGGGAATTCTTTTGAACACTAAAGCAAAATTGACTAATGCTGTTTTGTATTCAGTAAACATCATTTATTGATGCATTTGCATAAATTCAGTTGTGTTGTAAGGAATTTAAAAATGTTTTTCCTATCAATTTAGTGTAATTTTATTCAGAAGGTTGATGAGACCTATATAAATACAATAGAGGCTTGATTTGTTCATTTTAACTTCCATTTTATTTCATTATTTCCAATTAGATTTTTCTCTTAGTCAGAACTTACATCTTATAATCACATTTCTTAACAAACTGCTTAATTTTTATATGGTACTAGGTATTCCTATCCGTTCTTTGGAAGTGCTGCTCCTATCATGACCAATCCACCTGTAGAAGTTCGGAAAAATATGGAGGTTTTTCTTCCCCAGTCTTACTGTGCATTTGATTTTGCTACTTTGCCTCATCAACTCCAAGATACCTTCTTGAGGTACTGTCTATAGTGTGAGTAAATAGTGAGGTTTCATAAATGTATTGCATATGAAAAATGACTAATTTGTATTCATATAGAATGGACAATACTATAGGAGAGAATAAAGAACATGTTGAACATTTTATTTTTTTATTTTGAACATTTTTAAAGACAGGGTTTCTTTAAAAAAAAAATCTACAACAACTGTGCTTCCAGTAGTCTATTTAAGGTTAAAGGTGGTTTTAATTTTTAATATTATTTCATTTGTCTGAATTTGGATTGATGAATTAGTGGATATAGAAGATTTGTATGAGGAAGAACTGTTAAAAAATACTGTTGCTAATTCCTAATTTCATATATATGTAGAACAAAGATGAATTCCTGACTCTTTCACTGATGTATGTATGTGTGTATGTATGTATGTATGTATGTATGTATGTATGTATGTATGTATGTATGCCCTTGATGTTGGAACATTATCTACGTCCCAAGTTGTTTGGAACATGGAGGAGATGCCTCCTGTCTAGATAAGAGAAAAGTTGAAATTACCTATGGGAAGCATTCTCTGCTCTAAATAGCTCTATTTAGATTTGTATACTTTGAAAAGAAGAATGGGAAAAATGTAACATTAAGCCTTTAACCGGAAAGTAGAAAAACAAATTATAAATAATTTTTTCTTTGAGGTCTATAGATCCAGATTTTAATAATTATTCACATTTGTTACATGTTCTTTTCATTCAAAATGATGATTAGGGAGACATTGCAAAGAATTGTGTCATCTCAATCTGGACCAAGGAAATGCAAAGCATTTAATTCAGTGAAGTTAAATCTCTTGTCTTCTGTGATTTCAACTATGTTCTTATAAAACATTTTCTCTTACATAGGTTGCCACTTCTTGTTGAATTGTGGCATAAGGACAAAATGGCCAAAGACTTACTTCTAGGAATTGCAAGAATTCAGCTTTCGAATGTCTTGTCTTTAGAAAAAACCCGATTTTTGGGTGCTCATGGTGAACAGTGTTGGCGACAAACTTACAGTGAAAAGGTTCCTGTTACAGCAGCACAAGGGTAATGTATTTTATTATATTTCTATTTTAATGTAACCTTCTGATATCTATGTTCATCCTGGCTACATAAAATAAAAATATTAGTGTAGTGCATAGCAATCTCTCATACTAATTTACATTTACATACTAATGTACATTTTCCTCCTATTTCTTTTTTGTCTTGGGATTCAAATTCTTTGATAAAGTTAGAGTAATCGATTTAGAGCTAGAAAGGATATTAAAAATCATGGCCAGAGCCCTCATTTGCTAGATACAGAAAGGTGAAGTGACTTGCCCCAAATCACATAAGTAATAAGTGGTAGGGTTTGGATTTGAAGCCACTTCCTTTGACTCTTAATATTCTGTTCTTTCCACAATATTATGTTGCCCTTAAAAGAAAAAAGGGCTTAAAAAAAAAAAAAAGGAAGAAAGCAGAAGAAAGGGTAGCTAGGTGATGCAGTGGTTAGACCTAAGGAAGACCTAAGTTCAAGTTCAGCCTCAGACACTTGTTAGTATGACTGTAGACAAGTTACTAAACCTGTTTGTCTCAGTTTCCTCATCTGTAAAATGAATTGGAGAAGGAAATGGAGAACCATTTGAGGGTCTTTGCCAAGAAAACCTAAGTGGGGTTAGGAAGAGTCAGTCATGATTGAAATGACTAAGCAACAAAAAAAGAAAAAAAGTCTTGTCAAGTTGGAATTAGAGACCTAGAGCTGTGTGAAGCATCGCAAAGTATGTCTGGTCCATACCTCGAATTTAACAAATGGGAAAGCTGGGGCCTAAGGAGGTGAACTTGTCATTGAGAGTAAGCTTATGCTATATGGCTTTTTTAATGTTTATGTCCTAGCTGTAGTAGGACAACCATCTTTAAATAAAATTTTAATTAATATTAAATGTCTTCCCTGCTTAAGATAAATGCTCTCCCAACTTGTTACTCCACAGAATGACAGTGTGCATCTCAGATTAAGCTCTGAGTATATTACAAAGATATTAAATACTAGATGGTGTTTACAAAAATATAATCGACTTGTTCTTCATTACAATTTTCAAATAGTGAATAACGTAGTTCATGCTTCATATACTTGAGATACAAAACATTTATTGAATTTTCTTTCCTGTTTAAACTGTAGGTAATTTCATAATATCTGCAATCTCTCCCCTGGCCAGATTTTATCAGTAAAAGACCATGGGAGGATGACTAGGGATATTGTAGAAAGCAGATCTAAGTAATAAACTCATGGGGTTAAAGTCTCAGTTAAAAACACAAGCACCTTCATTTTCTTCTTCTGGTTCCATGAGGATATGGCATGGGAGACCTGCCAGTGATTGCAGGGAACTCCCTCCTCTCTCACAGATCAGCAGCTCGTCTTGTTGGTCTTTTCATCATTATTGTAGCACAGGCAAGCAAAATGAACACATCTGGTGTCCCTGGTCAGCAGCATAGGCCCCTTTCTGGAAAAAGGAGCGACCATCATGAGTCTTCTGGAAAGCGTTTGCTCATAACATTGCCAGGATTCCTAAATCTTTCAAAGTTATTTCTCTTTACAGATTATATTAGGTCTTATGTAGATAGATGCTGCTTCCAACGTTTAAGAACAGTGTATTTATTTCTAAGAGGCAGCATGGTATAGTGGGATAAGAAGGATCTTTTATGATTCTTTTTACACTCATGTCCTGACAATAGTAGGACAAGTTATGCCTAAATAAAAATTTTAATTAATATTAAATGTCTGTGTTACTGAGGATAAATGTTCTATCTTGTTACTTCACAATGTAAAAATGTGTATTTCACATTAAACACTGAACATAGAAAGCTGACCTAAGAGCCCCAAAGACTTCTATTCAATTTGTCCTCTTGATGGATTTTGGATAACTAACTTAACTTCTTAGTGATTTAGACAGTTCTTTAAGAACTGTTGAAAAGAAGATGCTGGGGCGGCTAGGTGGCGCAGTGAGTAGAGCACCGGCCCTGGAGTCAGGAGGACCTGCTTCAAATCTGGCCTCAGATACTTGACACGCTTACTAGCCGTGTGACTTTGGGCAAGTCACTGAACCCCAACTGCCCTCCAAAAAAAAAAAAAAAAGAAAAGAAAAGAAGATGCTGATTTACTTGGGTAGATTGAATTTCTTCATCTGGAAATTCTCTGTGTCAGTGAAATCAGAGGTCCAGTTTCTGACCCTTTCCGTTTATTCTTATGCTGCTTAATATGTTGTTGTTTTTTTTTTTAAACATAAAGGGATGTTGTATTTTGTGAAAAGCTTTATTTTTCTGCATCTTCCAGTATAATTAGGTGGGTTGTGTTTTCATTTTTATTTCAGTTTATTATGCTTACACTTTAACTAATACTGAATTTTTAAAATATTATACTTCTGATATAAATCCAGTGTAGTTGTTTTTTTTCAATGTTGTTACTTTTTTGCTAATATTTTATAAAGTATTTTTACATTGATATTTATTATGGACATTAACCTCTAGTTTCTTGGATTTATCACTCCCTGGTTTAAGTATTAGCATCATAGTTGTTTCAGAGAAGGAATTTAATACAATCCATGCTTTCCCTATTTTTTCCAAACACTTTATATAATATTGGAAATAATTTTTTCTTTGTTTGATCATATTTGCATGGACCTTTCCCCCTGTTTTTGGAGCTTATTGTTTATTCATTTTTTCTGAGGTAGAGTTATTTAAATTCTCTATTTCATGTTCTGTTAAGCTAGGTTTTTTTCTATCTTAGTAAATATTTATTAATTTCATTTATCAGTGTTTTTGGCATGTAATAGATCAAAATTGTTTCCTAATCCTTTATTCTCTCTTCAGATGCTATGAATTCTTTTTCATTTTTGGTATTGGAAATTTTTGTTTTCCTCTTTTTAAAACAGATTAGCGAAGTTTATCCTTCCCTCCCCCTGCCCCAAAAGAACCGTTTGTCCTTTTATCAACTTGTTTTAATCGTTGATCACTTTTCTGACTTATAAATTTTATATATTTGTGTTCGATGGAGGTTTTTGATTTATTGTGCTCCTCTTTTTTTTAGTTACATGCCCAATTCTTCAGTCTCTTATTTCTCTCTTTAGTTGATGAAAGTGTATATAGAGAGAAGTATTCCTCTTAGGACTGTTTTTTTCTGGTACAGTGAATAGTACTAGACTTGAAATCAGGAGGAACTGAGTTGAATTCAAATTCTGCCTCAGATACTTATAAGCTGTGAGACATTGAGCAAGTCACTTAATCTCTTTCTGCCATAGTTTTCTCATCTGTAAAATGGAGGTAGTAATGCCTTGCTTTGAGGGTTGTTCTGAAGTGAAATGACATATTGTTTGAAAAGGACTTTGCAATCTTAAAACCCTCTATGATTCTCATTAATGGCGTCATCTAGTGTTTCTATAATTTGTTCTTCGATCCACCCTTTCTTTACCATTATTTCATCTCTGTTCACATTTTATCCCTTTTTTCTTATGCCCTTTATTAAGATTTTGATTGCATAGAATCGATACAGGATTTGTTTTTTAACATTTCTGTTTTTCTGTATTTGATGTCTTTATGCCCTTTCACATGGTAGATTTTTGTAAAGATGGTTCATACAGCTGAGAAATATGGGTATTATTTTTTATTCTATTCATGAATTGCCACAGGTTTTATAAAATTCTGTTCAGACCATTATTTTATCATCTATATTGTTAGATTTTTTTTCTAGGTCTGATATATACATACATATATATATATATATGTATATGTATGTATGTATATACACACACACACACACACACATACGCTCTCAGTTACTATAATGCCATTAGTTTTTCCTTAAGCATTTAGATATTATGTCATTTGGTGCTCATATATTAAGTACTGATACTGTTTGAGTATTTATGGTATTTTTAAGCATTGTAGCTTTCTTATCTTTTTCAACTGTATTTTTACTGTTGCTCTGTCTGAGATTGCTAACTTTGGTTTTTTGTTTGTTTAATGTACCTGAAACATCTGTTCCAGCCCCTGAATTTTGCTTTGTTGTGAATCTTTATATTTAAAGCATGTTTTTCGTAAACAACATATTTTTGGATTAAACAATATATTTTTGGATTTTTTCTGCTTGGCTTCCCTCTTCTATTTTATAGTTGAGCTTATCTCATGCACCTTAACTGTTATGATTTCATACCTCATAAGTTCTTACTTTTTTCTTCTACCACCATCTCTTTATAAAGAAAAAAAGGTTGGAAAAAGAGAAGGAATGTGATCAACACTAGTAATCTGTAATTAAATTCTCTTCCCTTCTTCACATCATTAAGCCCACACTTCAAGTGTTAGTTTCTATACTTTCTTTGTGACTTGTCTCAAAATAGAACTACCACTCTTTTTTTTTTTTTCTTTTTGGAGGGCAATTGGGGTTAAGTGACTTGCCCAAAGTCACATGGCTAGTTTTTGTGTCAAGTATCTGAGGCCAAATTTGAACTCACATCCTCCTGACTTCAGGGTCGGTGCTCTATTCACTGCACCACCTAGCTGCCCCTGGAACTGCCACTCTTGAAGCTGCTTTAACATCAAGCACCAGCACATATCTCCAAGACGGCAGGTAAATCCAATCATTGACGGTGAATTTTTTTAAACGTGATTTGGTTGTATTAGTAATTTTGCATAAGAGAGATAGGACATTTTTGGGGGGGGGGCATACCTGGCGACTTAGGTTCTACTTATGGCTCTGTCACTGTGACCATTAGACATAGCAATTTAATTTTTGAAACCTCATTCTTGAGTACACTGGTTAATACCTGCTCTGCTTACTTTAAAGAATTAGAAAGGATTAAATAAAATAATGGATCCGAAAGCAATTAGAAACTGTTTAAGTGCTGTATGTAAATAGAAAGCTTTTTTTTTTTTCGTAATCAAGTAATTATGGCTGACTTCTTTTGGTATGGACATTTCACCAGTAGAATTAGAATCTACTTTAGGAAGGATATTTGCAAATGTGAACAACTGGCTGGAAATACTTTGTGCTTGATTAGGGATTTATCAATGATATAGAAATATACTAAAGTTCCTAAAATAATAAGAATAATTATAATTTCAGTTAATTTAGCAGATATTTGTTGGGCATTTCTTAATGTTTAGAGCACTGTATCAGACATTATGAAAAGACATGTATATTTTTTTCAATCACTAAATATTTATTAAGCACGGGCTATGTGTGAGCAGCGTGCTGTGAGCTCCTTTGTTACATAATCTGGACCTTTTATCCCTAACACCAGCATCAGCCATGACTTAGTGGTCCTGCCAGTTACAGTCATGGGCTTACACTTCCGGCTTTTCGCTCACTCACCCTACTTTCTCATTTACTCTTGCCTAGTGCGCAGGCGTAACTCTGCTTATTTGCCTCTTCCTTGCTTTTCATAGCTGGTCATTGACCAGATCTTGTCAGTTCTCCCCTGTAGTATTTGTTGGGCTACCAGCATCTGGAGGCAGTACCTCCTATAGGTCTTCCAACTTCCATTGGGTTCCTCATCTCACTGCCAGAATCAAGATATATGGTTTAAATATGATTTTGTCTCCGTTCTTCTGAAGTTTACAATCTAGATAAAATTCTAGAGTATTCCACCTCTGGAGTTGTACAAATCAGTTTTAGGACTTTATATTTATCTGTATTAAATTTTATTAGATTTGACCCATTTGACCCGTTGATCTGTATTTCAGGTTCTTTTGGATACTGATGGTTATTCCTCATGTTAAATAACTTTTCCGCATATTTGATAAGCTTGTCATCTATATCTTTTTCTAAGTCCTTTGTAGAAGTAATAAATAGAAGAGAGTCAAACAGAGATTCTTCTAGAACACTCCATTGGAGATTTCCCTTCCAGTTGATTTTATTTTGGGCCATATCTATAGTTTGATTTGTAGGGGATACTCCTAGTGCAGAAAGATCTAGGAACTTGCCTAAGACGCTGAAAGATTCAGTGATTTGCCCATGGTCACACAGAGGCAGGACTTAAAGTTATCTGCTGTGTGAAACTGTCTTTTTTCAAGTTGATAGAGAGAGGGACTGGACTTGTGATTTCACTGGTGTAGAGACCTTCCAGATGAGTAGAGCCCCTCCCCCAATGTAAGTTAGCTCCATCTCTTTACTTATAGTCTTAAATTAGAGCAGTAGTCTCAGACTACTGCAGAGAAACAGATCCTTGCAGGAGGTATATTAACTTAGAAAATCACAAAGTCATGCTATGTTGTATTGTATTTTTGTTTATTTTGTTAAACATTTGCTGGTTACGTTTTAATCTGATTCTTATTGCACTGGGAAGCTTGGGCCTCAGTCATCTCTGGCCTAGAACACTGAGAGATGGTGACTTGGCCATCCCAATGGGCACATTACCCAGATGTGTCAGGGGTAGGGTCTTCTTGGTTGTTAAGGCAGTTCTCCATCCAGTGTCATGCTACTCCTCATCTCCAAGCTGATAAAAGCATATTAATGATTATTTCACAGTTCTGAACCTATCAAGGCCATATCTTTCCATCTTGGTCATAAGACAGGGAGATTCAGAATCAAAGTTGTAAGTGACTCACATTGAAAAATCTATGCTGGGGATAGGTCAGCCAAAGCGTATTACCAGGGTGCGTGGAAATCAGAAAAGAAGCTAAGGTCATCTTTTGTCAAGAGCAGGCTGGAAAAAAATGGAAAGCTTAGGTCTTACACTGTTAAACCCAAGGTATTAGAACCAGAGTGATGCCTTAGTGATAAGATAAAATTTAAATCAAACTCCATTTTCACCTTCCCAGAATTTAGTCTAGTTAGAATCTCAGAACCCCTCATTCATTGGGTAGGTCCTCTGCAGAAAGCTATGGGCAGGAATTGCACAGATTATGGAGACATGGAGGGTTTGTGACCTGCACTGCAGATGAAATAATTCACATTGACAAGATAGGAGATCCATATAAATCAGTTCAGTAGCTGAGAACAGCTCAGTTTTGTATTTTTTATCTGTTAATCTAAGAATTGTTATCTTAGCTTTCATTCGTTATGGCAACAGTAATAAGAAATCATGCCTCATGGACTCCTAGGGCTTTTCCAGGATCTATAATGTATAAAAACTCGAGAATCTGGGCAAAGTCGGCCTAGTTATCTGTTCATTTATTCTATGTTTCCTTTTCTTTTTTTCTTGTAACTTCCTAAAGTCCCTTACACAGAAGCAGCTCAAATTCAGCAATTGTAGAGACTGCCAGATGTTGCTAGGTAATATTTGTCGTATACAACAATTGTTCATGGAACTTCCATCTGGGAAATCTATCGCGGGAGTACCAGTGAATGTTTGTATTTTATTGACTTTCCCTAGAATCTAAAATGTCCTGAAAACTGTCACTTAGGGAAGCTAAAATAGAAGTGGAAAAGCTGAGGCGAGGGTGGAAAGCCAAGAGACTAAAGTGGCGTGGGAATCACCCCAAAAGGCTACTGTAATTTCAGCAGCAGTAGTATCAGGGTAATGGCATGTGAGCTTCTTGTTCCTCCTCAAACCTCTGCTTTCAAATAATATTTCAAACAAAAAGGAAAATTATGTTAGGAATTTTATATTATGAGTTGTAAGATTATTTTTTTTTGAATTTAATTTATAGGACAAATAACAGGATAGCAGATCTTTCTTACACATTGACTCTGGAAGACCATGGACTTGTGAAAATACGTGAGATACTGATTTCTGAATCAGCTCAGGTACGTACGCATGCACATGTAGATGTCTGTCTATATGAGTATATGCACGTGTGAAAAGACAGATACATACACATAGATAATGTTTTTAGTTATATGCTGGTTCTTACTTTTAAAAATTCCTGATGTCAGTGTACCTTTTTGGTTAAAGTATTTTCTCAATATTCCTCCCTAGGGTTTAGCTGCCGTTCCACAGAAGCCACTTTCTTCCCAAGCACTTTGTGTTACAGAAACACAGGCAGAGCCCCGAGAAACTCTAGAATACAAAGCAGCTCTGGAGTTAGAGATGTGGAAAGAAATGCAAGAAGACCTTTTTGAAAATCAGGTTATTTCAATCAGGTTATTTGTTTAATGTCATGTTAAAAACCTTTCCTAATTTCCTGTGTTTTAATGGTATCCTTTTGAATAGCACTTCTATACTTTCTTAGGCACTTTCAAAACCAGTCTCATTTCCTTGTCTACAATAACTCTGGTAGGAGAGAGCATAATGATACTACCCACATTTGATTGATAAGAGAACTGAAGCTCGGAAAGGGTAAAGGAATTGCCCAGGGTCACACAGGTAGGATTTATCTCTTGGGGTGGCTAGATAGTGCAATGAATAGAGCACTGGCCATAGAGTCACGAGAACTTGAGTTCAAATTTGGCCTCAGACACTTAACACTTATTAGCCATGTGACCTTGGACAAGTCACTTAACCCCAACTGCCCTGCCCTCCCCCCTCCAAAAAGAAATATATATCTTGATTCTTAATCCATGCTCCTTTCACTAAAACATAGTACCCTCACAAAGAAAATCAAGCAGTTGCTCTATTTATAATTGGCTAAACTGTTTATGTAGTTGACTCCATAAATCTAATATATTGATAACTCTATATAGTACAGTTTGTCTTCTTATAGATTTAATTTGACTTGAAAAGCTGAACTATAGTGACTGGTAGAAAATCCTTAGCCGTATATAGATTTTTGTCATTGTCGTTGTTCTTGCCAATGCCTATTATTTCATTGGTGTAGGGAGCTCCCAGTGAGAAAGCTCCCCTGAACCAGTTCAGCATCTTTAGTCTCAGAGAGTTGTTTAGGACACTGAGATCTTAACTGACTTATATGCCCAGGATCAGATTTGTGCAAAGAGTCATTTAGAGTGTATTAAATATACAGGAATCTGAACTGAACATTCGTTTTGCAAAATGAGTATTTGTTTAGTATATAAAATGCCACTAGTCAACTTAAGTTTGGCTTTTAAATATCCTAATTTTTTTTTTAATTTTAATTTATTTTCTTGGTTACATCATTCATTTCCACAAGGTTTTGAGTTACAGATTTTCTCCCCTTTTTGCCCCTACCCCCCAGCCCAGAACATTGATCCCACTGTAAGGCCCCTCCCACAATCTGTTCCCTTTTATGCCCTCCTCCAACTCCTCTCTAGCTTTCTAGCAGGGCAGGGAGGAGCTCCCTGTCCCCGTCCCTGAATGTATTATTTCCCAGTTGCATTTGATTGTATAGCTTTAAATACTAGATTCTTGCCCTCTGATTCTAAAACATCCCCTGTCACCCACTCCCACTGGGCGGAGCAGCAATTCAATACAGGCTGTACCTGTGTAATTACACAGGACATCTCCATGGTGGGCAAATTGTGAGAGGTTAATTGTAT
>CM053599.1:199818786-199905090 GCA_028646575.1 Pseudocheirus occidentalis
GCACCCCAGGACCACCACTCAAGACCCCGATCCAGATCCAGGCCGCTCAACGCAAGAGCCCTTGGCCCCGATGGATTGCGTCAGCCCCCCTGCTATCTGCAGGCTGATGGCTCTGAAGCAGCCCAGTGGAGGCCGCTGTGGCTCTCAGACGTTCCTGCTGCTACAGCCACCTCCTGCTGCCTTCTTGCCCTGGGAGCAGTTTGGCCGGACCCGCTCTTCTTCTCCCAAATTAGCAAAATCCACTGACCTTTCTCTTAGCCTTTTTTTCTTCTGGCCTGATAGATGTGGTAATTGTGCCTCCAGTGCAGCCGATCTGCCCTCCTATAGCCTCTTTTCCCAGCCCGATGCCCCAGGGCTTGACCCGGCAGGGATTTTGGCAGCAGGTCCCAGACTGCTAGGAAGAGCCCCGCCTGCTGCGCTGCCTGTAGCAACAGATGTTCTTTCTGTCTTTTGGAGAGTTTTGGAGCTTGAAAATCTGTTTAGCGTCCCATTTTATGAGTTTTTTAGCGTGTTTGTGTGGGAGCTGTGGTGCTTTGCTGCTTCTATGCCGCCATCTTGGCTCTGCCCCCCCCATCCTAATATTTTTAATCTTATGATTAAATCAAAACTTTATTTCTTCTTTCCAAAATATTTATTTTTATTTAAGGAAGTGACCATAGTGTCACAAAGGAGTGTAATCAGTGCAACTGCACAAATATTCAGATCCTGTGGAATCAGTAAGAACTGCCAGGGAAATGAGATCTAACTGTGTAATATATTTAAGAGGCAGAAGCAGCATAGAAAATATTTTTAAACTTTATTGTTCTTGTTTTTGAGGGGGGAGAAGTCTGTGTTTTCTTTCATAGCATGATTAATAGGGAAATGTTTCACATGACTGCAAACATAGAAAACCTATATCAAATTGTTAGTCTTAATGAGGGGGTGTATAGAGGGAGGGAAAGAATTTGGAATCCACAGTTTAGAAAAAAAAAATGTTAAACATTTTTACATGTAATTGGAAGAAAAAATAAAATACTTAAAATGGAAAAAAATTTAAATGCTTATTGAGAACATAGAACAAAGTAGTGTAATGAAAGCATTTATAGAAAATGCGGCAGGATATTCAGAGGCATTCAAGATTGAAAAATAAAAGGAGGGCTACAAATGGGAAAAAATGGAAAAGATTTGCAAAAGCCATTTTAATAAATTGTTTTCTTCATCAAGGATTGTGGGACTTAGACTCTAACGTGACAGTCATTCAGGTGCCATTAGAGGAGGTAGAAATGGAGCTGAAGTGACCAAAGATGGGGAAAGAAATTGTACATACGTCACATAGATTGTCAGTTATTGATTGATCAACAATCAGTTTGTTGGTCGGTGACCTTCCCTACTCTCCCCACCCCCCCACCGGTATTGAAGGGTCTGAGATTTGTTTTCTACGCCTTTAGTATTTTCCTCTCCGTATATCTTTTATATCAGCCCTTTAGTAAACTCACAATTGAGTTATTTCTAGCCATAGAGGAGTGTACTCATTGTGAGTGCATCCGGTTGGAGAAACTAAGTAACTTTGCTATGATCAAAAAAATCAGAGGGGCTGATCTAAACGGTGTCTCAAGAAGGAAGATACCAAAGGTGTGGGGTGGGAAATCTCAGCCGTTATTTATTTATTTATCGATTCATTCATTCATTCATTCAGTCAGTCAGTCAGTCAGTCAATATCAGCAGGGAGGGAGTGGGGAGGAAAGCCTGTGACACCAATTGGTTCCTGATCGACAAATAACTCCCAATTTATGTGCCTACTTTCCTTTCTACATAGAATCTTTTATAGTTTTTATGAGGTGTAAAGGAACAAGCAGCAGTTAGTAATGTACCACATGTATACCATTTCAAAATTAACTAAAAAGTGTAGAGAATATAATTATTTGTTGATTTTGAAAGTACTTAAAATAGGAGAGCAGAACACCATTTTACGAGCCTTTTTTATAGCAAGATATGTGTATGTGTATATATACACATATTACTTATGCATATACATATGGATATATATGTATATATGTGTGTATATATATGTATATACACATATATCTCATCTACATAGGATCATTGAAGATTCTTTCAAAGATGTAACAACAGAACGCTTTTTAGCGATTGATAATAAATGTGGATCAGGCATAAAGCAGGGAAATGTAGTTTCACTAAATGTAGCAAACTCCACTGGTGGAAGAGATCCAAGGCAGAGTTGAAGTAGAAAGTGAATTCCTTGTGCCTGGTGCAATCTTCTGGGTCAGTGGTATCGAAACTATTCCCTACAGGTCACATACTGACTTAGAAAACTACAAATAAATACTATCTATGTTGTATTTTTATTTTGTTAAACATTTTAATCTGGTTTTGAGGGCGCATTGGGGGCCCTATTTGACACTTTTGCTCTAGATATTTCTGTTTGTGGATCACATTATACTCATACTTTCCATTAAGCCCCAGGGCACAGCAGAGAATCCTGAAAAAGATCTGTAAACAAAAAAGTTTGGCGTGGATGTAGAATGTCTATTGCCTAAATTTCAACTTGCATTTGGATGGGCATCATGTAAGCTTATTCAAAGTTGTTAGTACAGATGGATGAGGATCTGAGCCCAAAGTGGATAAGAAGGTTACGAGCAAATTGCTTTCAGGATATTACAGAGCCCTTTACTGACCCTAAGCTTCCTGTGAAAGCAAAGGCCTATCTTTTCAATAGTCACATTTTATAGGGTGTTGCTATGTGACAGTGAGTCATAGAACACCACTGTTTCTGAAGAATTAAAGATGAGACCTCACAAAGGACATTTGTGAGGTCTGTGTAGGGCAAATGTCGGCTATAACTTAAGGATAACCTGGTAAAAACAAGAGTAAAGGACGTTATTGAGGAATCGAATGGACAGGTTATCTGGTAAGAACGAGGAATGACAAGTGGACAGCCAGAATATCCCACTGGCTGGTGCCTCCGACACATAGGCTGGACTGCTTTACAGTAAATCTTTAGGAGAACGTGTTCAAGAGTTCCAGGATAAGTAGGAATGGATGGTATTCTGGATCGCTGATGCAAATACCAAAAACAGTTAGGTCACAGATGCATTTGAATGGGTCAATAACCAACATGTACATATTAGTTTTTTTCCTTTGCTGTTTCTGCCTCTTAAATGTATTACCCAGTCAGACCTCATTTCCTTGGCACTTCTTCCTGATTCCACAGGATCTGAACATTTGTGTGCTTGCACTGATTCCACTCCTTTGTGATCCAGGCTTCTTTGCTTTCATTTAACCACCATTTATATGTCCCACTGGGGTCATATACTTTCATTTTCCTTTTCTTTTCCATGATAGAATGTTTTATGGCTTTTAAAATGACAATGAAAAATGTTTGTGAATCAATTCAACAAACATCTATTTCGTCCCTACTGTGTGCACAGAACTGGGATCTAGGGACCCAGAAACTAAAATGAAAAATAGTTTCTGTCTACAAGGAACACAAATCAGTTGTGAGGCTTCTGTCCCACCACCTCCTCCTCCAACCCCCAAGATTTCCAGGGCTACTTCAGGGCTTAGAAAGTAAAGTCAAGTTAATTGTGTTAGAATTAGTTTCCTTTCACCTCTAGGCCTGTTTCAGAGGACTGCTAAGAATTTAGGATGATCTGCCCTAAAATAAGTTTGTTTATAGCACTAACATCCCATTTTCAGTAATAAGAGGCCTTATGCTCTGTTGAATGATGCTTACAGAAACTTTTACATAGTTTTAACTACCACCTTTTTTAAAGGTCTGAGTTCGAATGCTTAAAGAAACGTTTTGGGAGATGAGTGTTTGCTGTTTAGCTCAAATAAAACTGCTTGATTTTGTTCATGACTCTTTTTGCTTCTGTTTTTTCCTGACTATGCTTTTCCTTTTCACTAGCTGAAAAAGAGGGAACTAGCTCACATGCAAGCTCTTGCAGAGGAATGGAAGAAAAGGGATCGAGAAAGAGAATCATTAGTAAAGAAAAAGGTAATGGAATTCTTTCTGAACTGGTCCTTAGCTGTTGTAAGCATCTTTGTAACCGTGCATCTTTTCTCACCTTTTTTTGAGGACTTTTTTTTTAATCTAAAAAAGTCAAGAAAGTAGGTTGCTTCTATTCTGTGATATTTCTCTTCCAGGTCTGAGTTTCTGTCATTCTATTTATAGAAAGCTTATAATAAAATTTATCTTTAAAATTCTTAGGAAAATAACAGTACCTTTTTGAATATAATTTGCAGGTAGCAGAATACACTATTTTGGAAGGAAAACTTCAGAAAACTTTAAACGACTTAGAGAAGCGTGAACAACAGCTTTCCAGTGCAGAATCAGAGGTATAACATACATAGACTGAATTTTAGAAGAGCCTGTAACAGTTTCCATATCGTGAACTTCTTTGTATTCGGATTTCTAACAGTATGAACAAATTTGTTACTTTCCCGTTCAGGATATATTTTTATGTTTGGTGATAAGAAATAGATGAAAAAGTTTTTTTCAATATGAATCAATAATCTTTCCCTTACGATTCCAGTAGAAGCATTATGTTTTTTTATGGAATAAGGAAGAGTTAATAGATGAGGGAGACTGAAAAGAGGAAATTACAGGTTACATGTGAAGCAATTTATATTTCTGGTTCTTTCCCAAATTATCTTTCACTGAACAAGAAAGTTTATGGAAACCAGGAGGCAAAAAGAGCCACCATCCAGTATTCCCCTTTAGGGAGAGTTGAAGAGAGCAAAGATTTAAAGTCGTCTTATAGACCTGTTCCATTCTTGTGATGAATGGTTAAAAATTATCATTATCTCTTACTAAAGAGAGACAGCTGCTGCCTGATTATGGTCTCTAGTCTACTCAGGCAGACAAATGACTGTAGCAGCATTATAAATTATCTGACAAGACAGTGGGACTGTGAACTTAGAAGTGGCTTCTGGAAAATGACTATATGGAACTTGCAGAAACCCTAGAATTTGTTAACATGGTAGCAGCTGAGAAAAAGTGAGAAAAATATAAACTGAATGAGATACCTGATGTAGCTACATTTATATCTTCACTACAGTTACTTTCAAAATAACTTGGAAAGAGTTTGACTTGTGTCGGGGAAAAAAAGTTCTTTTCGGGTTCTCTCTGCCCCAGTCACTGCCCCCTGTGATTCAGAAGGTGCAGACTCTCAAAATGCAGGCACATTCCCCAAAATCCACACAGTAGATGATCCAAGCAGTTCAAAGGATGGAGAGTGAAAGACAAAATCATAAACTGGGCTTTTTTTTTTTTTTTGCTTTTTTTTTTGGAGGGCAGTTGGAATTAAGTGACTTGCCCAAGGTCACATGGCTAGTTTTTCTGTTAAGCATCTGAGGTCATATTTTAATTCAGATCTTCCTGACTCCAGGGCTCATGTACTGTTCACTGCACCACCTAGCCGCCCCTGGGCTTTTTTTTTTTAACTAGAGTTTTTTTAAATAAAATATTGGATTGATTTTTTTTTTCATCAGATGAATAGCAATCTGTAATTTTCCTGTTCCACTTTCTTCTTTGGTCATATTGGGGACTTGCAATCATGCTAGTAGTTGCTAGAGTAACTGGAGTCAAAATGAATGAATATTGTAATGGAAATCTGAAGCTCTTTCCTGCCCCTAGCCCCTTTGCTTAAGTGGCTCTGAGAATGTTCCCTGATTTGGTGGTCATGTGGAGCCTGTGGCAAGAGGCTTGTTTTTTGGGAATGGCCACACCTTGTTACTTTGTAATTGGGCAGTGGGTCAAGAGGGCTGACCCAGGAGAAGCCTATATATGTGCCTTGCTGTGAGGCTTTGCTTTGGGGCTCACTTTGAGAAGAGTTATGTGATTTGACCAGATGAGACTCTGGGAAGCCGTTGAGCCCCACCCCCGGCTTTGAAAAACCCAGATGTTGATGCTTCCCTCTCTGGTAACTTGAATAGGTAATAGATGTGATGGTCAGATGGTTGGAAGCCCATCTGCTGATCTGTGTTCTTGGTCTGTTTGTAGCTTGTGTTTGTAACTTGTACTTGTAACTTGGGTTTGTATGCTTTGGAGTTCAGGGTGCTGACTTTTCCCCCTGAAGTAGGTAAATGATATGTTTGTTTGACTAAAGAAAGATTGTTAACCCATTTTGAGTTGCTTTCCTTTAGAAAAACAGATCTAAGAACCTGTTCTAGCAGCTGCCCTGGGTATGCTAGGGTGCTTGCTGTTACAAATATGCATCTGTTTCATGCAAATTTTACACAAATTATTTAAAGTCTGAAGAGATAAATATTTGAGATGGAAGAAAGGGCAGATACGAAGTTTTGGAGAATGGCAGAAAGAATCCAGAGGGGCGTCAGCTAGTGGCACAATAAATAGAGCACTGACCCTAGAGGCAGGAAGGACCTGAGTTCAAATCCAGCCTCAGACACTTGACACACTTACTTACTTGTGTGACCTCAGGCAAGTCAATTAATCCCAACTCCCTTGCCTTCCCCCCTCCAAAAAAAAAAAACCCAAAAGAATCCATTGTAGTTTAACTTGCAGAAAATAATGAGCCAGGAAATAATGGAGGTGAAGATCTCTGAAGGTACATGATTGATAGTTTTTAATTTGTCAGGGAAATCCATTGTCAGGTTCTGAAAAGGGAAGTGACGAGATGAGAACAACTACTGAAGGAGGAAAGTTTTTCCTGATTGGCTTCTCAGGATAGAACAAATATGTAGGTTCTGGGCAGAGATGTTAGTGCTGCTGCCAGCCAAGACATTGTGGTTCCTGTCCTGTTCTCAGCTCTTCTGGAGGCAGGAAGGCCAGCCAGGCATCCAAGAGAGAACAGAACATAGAGCCACAGTGGAGTCACGCACTCGCTCATACCTCCCACTTCATTTCGCTCCCTGCTTCTTAGTCCAAGCGTGCATTTCTAGCCTTCTAGTGCGGCTTATATAAAACAGCTTATATAAAACAGCACATAAAACCTGTGCTAGGTGGTTGTTTTTCTCTTGTCCCCACTAAAGTTTTCTCCAGACTAAGCTGTTTGAGACCAATGCTGAGTCATTACTTCTTATGTCTTATTTATTAGTCAATCAGTAAGTGTGTGTCAGTTACTTATTATATACCAGTCACAGTGCTAAGCTCTTGGGATACAGAAATGGGCAAAATTCAGTCTCTTCCCTCAGGTCACTTAACACTACATAATTAAATTAGGCTTGAAATTTTGGCCAGATAGCATATTTTAAACCTGTTTAACTTCTGGAAACCTACTAGATGTTTTGATTGGGAGAAGTTGCCTCATATGTTCACTATTTTATTGGGCTTTAGATCCATCTGTTCAATACAGAAATGCTTATTTTAAAAAATCCTTCTGCGCTTATCACAGATCCTGATATTCAGGCTTTGTTTTGCATTGTCTTTTCAAATGGGACTTTTTAGGGGTGACAGTAAGACGGCCAAAAGGCAGGCATTTTTCAGTCCAAGGAGGAGAATACTTTTGTCATACATCGATTTTTACCTTACTTTATGCCATGGTGGATGTTAATAACAAGAACATTGTTGTATAGGGTTAAAACTCCTTGAATATTAAATGATTTTTAACATATGCTATATATTACCATGAAGCTTTATGCTATATTACATAGAGTAAAGTGGAATGTATTTGAATTTATGATCCTTAGTGGAACTTTTATTGCTGTTCATTCAAGAGGATTAAAAAAAAAACCAGTTTTATGAGAGCAATGATACTTCCAGTGAGTAGAGAAGGACAAATGTGGTTTCTTAATATAGAAATCCTTTGGATTGTGGGAAGATGGCGGTGTATTAGGTCCTAGAGGAAGCTAGATCCTCCAGAAATACCCAAGGAAAAATCTACCAGAAAGAACAGTGTTAAAACCAAAAAAAATCAACTATAGACTCTTCCTTCCAATACAAAACTATTTAAAAAAAATTTTTTTTAATTAAAAAAAAGGGCAGCTAGAGTCCGATGGAGGTTCTTAGCAGAGATAAGCTAAGATAGGTGGAAAACTAATGTTACAAGCAGCTAGATCCCATAGTTGGTGAGAGGTTCAGACTAACAACCATTGCAGGACTAACTCAGAACCCCAACCTCAGCAGGAGACAGGACCAGAGCAATAATAATGATAATGATGGAAAGTTATAACAACATTCCTGGGAGGCAACTAAGGTAGCACTTGGGGGAAAATTTAATCCTTAAAGACATACATTAACAAAATAGAAAAGACGATCAGTGAGTTGAGTTGAGTATGCGTTTTTGAAAACTTAAAAGCCAATAAAAGCAAACCCAAATTAAACACAAAAGAGACATTGAAAATTAGAAGAGAAAAAGACAAGTAGCTAAACAAAAAGACTATAATAATGATAAAAGTTTCCTTGTAAAAATCTAGCAAAACCGACACACCTTTAGCTAACAAGATTAAAAAGAAGAGGGCAGAAAAGTCACATCAACAAAATAGCAAAGGAACAAGAAGAAATCACGATACCAGAAGAAATAAAAATATCAGAACTTATTGCATGCAGTTATATGCTAACAAAACTTGAGAAGACACATGCACACACAATAGAGGAATACCTTCAGAAATATAAAATACACAATCTCAGAAAAAGGGAAAGGGAAAAAATTCCTGATCCTAATGGCTTCACAAAATTCTTTTTTTTTTTCTTTTTGGAGGGGGAAGGTAGGGCACTTGGGGTTAAGTGACTTGCCCAAGGTCACACGGCTAATTTTGTGTTAAATGTCTGAGGCTGGATTTGAACTCGGGTCCTCCTGACTTCAGGACCGGTGGCTCTATTCACTGCTCCACGTAGCTAACCCACAAATTCTTTCAGATTTTTTAAAGAATGATTAGTACCAGCCGTGCACAAGTTATTCTCAAAAACTGAGGAGAGCGCTCTGCCAGACTGCTGTTATCAGACAGAGAGAGTCTCGGTGTCTAATTCAGAGAAGGAGAACTGTAGCCCAATGTAATTAAAGAATGCTTAACAAATTGGACATAAAATTTTGTCAGACAGACTATAGAAATTCATCCTAGAAATCATTGATTATGACTAAGTTGGATTTATGCTAGGAATGTAAGGATGTTTTTCAACATTAGAAAAACAACATAACTTATCATATTAAAAACAAAATTTTCCAAAACTACATAATTCAATAGATAAACAAAATGCCTTTGACAAAATAAACATTCATTTATACTAAAAAACCCTACAAGGTATTGTCATAGAAGAAACTTTTTTATTATTTCAAAAAGTATCTAAAGCCAAAAACAAACATCATATGAAGTGAGAGAGCCCTAGAAGCTTTCCCGTTAAATAACAGGAATAAAGGTAAGAATGCCTACTCACTCCATTATTATTATTTTTTTTTTGCTTTTTTTTTTTTTTTGGAGGGCAGTTGGGGTTAAGTAACTTGCCCAAGGTCACACAGCTAGATTTTGTGTTAAGTGTCTGAGGTCGGATTTGAACTCAGGTCCTCCTGACTCCAGGGCTGGGGCTCTATTCACTGCACCACCTAGCCGCCCCACCCCATTATTATTTGATGTAGTTCTGTAAGTGCTAACAATAACAATTAACATGAGAGAAATTAAAGGCATCAAAATAGACAAGAAGAGATAAACTTCCCTATTTGTTAATAACATGATGGTTTACTTAAAAAATCCAAAACAAATCTGCAAAGATACTAGTTGAAATAATAACCTTAATAAAGTTGTAATCTACAAAATAAACTAAAAAAAATCAACAGAATTATTATATAATTATAACAAACTCCAAGAGTCAGTAATAGAAGGGGAAATTCCATCCCAAATAACTGTAAAATACATAAACTATTTGGGAATCACCTACCAAAATACATCCACTACATCTATGGAGCCAGTTACAGCGTTCCTAAAACACAGAAAGCCACTTGAATAGCTGGAGGGATGAGCAAGTGCTTATGACTGGTCCACAGCAAGTTCATCTAGAGGAACAGCACTAACAAGTTCATTTGTAGTTTTGTCGCCATCCCAGTCATACTCAGAGCTTTACAAAGCTCAGTAAAATAATAACGAAATTCATTTAAAGAAACAAAATATCCAGAATATAATGGGGACTAAGGAAAAGGAGATAGGGATGAAGGAAGAACATCACTTCCAGGCCTCAAGCTGTATTCTAAAGCAGCAATTGTCAGAACCACTGGTATCAATTAAACAGTAGAGAGCTACATCATTTGAACACACTACACAAAGGAGAATCAGAAATAATAAACTTCAATAACTCAGTGTCTTATAAACCTGAAAACACAAATCATTTAACTCCCTGTTTGAGAAAAACTGCTCAAAAGCAATCTGACAAATTAATTTTAGCTCAGCAACTAAAATCATATTCCATAACAAATTTAAAATGACCTAATATTAAATATTTTTAAAAGCGAAGATCATAAACATTTTACAAGTATGAGAAAATACATTCTTAAGCAAACAAGGGATAGAGGTAATTACAAAAAATAAATCTGATCATTTTGATTATATGGAATAGAAAAGCTTTTGTACAAACAAAATTAGCATATCTTGATTAAGAAGAGAAATGGTCAAATGGGGAAAAATTTCTTTGTATCAGATTTCTCAAATAAGAGTTTTATATCCAAGATATTTTGACAACTGACAGGTAATAAGTAATCAATAAACAATTATTAAACACCTACTATGTGTTAGACACCATGCTACACACTGGGGATGCAAAAAGAGGTAAAAACCAACCCCTGACCTCAAGAATCTTACACTCTGAGGGAGATAACATTCAAGCAAATATATAAGCAAAGCAAGCTATAGACAAGAGAAAGAGTAAATGAATAACAGAGGGAAGACGCTGGAATTAAGCCTTGTGGGACAGGCTTCCTGTAGAAGTTGGGATTGTGTTTGAGACTTAAAGGAAATCAAGGGATTCAGTGAGCAAAGATGAAGAAGAAGAGTGTTCCAGATGGGGTAACAGTCAGAGAAGATGCCCAGAGTCAAGAGATGGAGGGTCTTGTTCATGGAACAGTCAAAAGGTCACTGTCACTGGATCGAAGACTGTGTTTCAGAGAAAAAGGAATGAGAAGATTGGAGGAAAGAGGTAGGCTAGGTTATAAAGGCCAAACAGAGCATTTTGGATTTGATCCTGGAGCCACCAGAGTTTATTGAATCGGGGAATGACTTAAGTCAGACCTCTGTTCTAGGAAAATCCCTTTGGTGGCAGAATGGAGAATGGATTTTAGCTAGAGGCAGACTTTGAGGCAATCAGACCTTGTTGTTCAGTCATGTCCAGTTCCCCATAAGACCAGAAAAGGTGTTACAGAGGCCTTACCAACAGATTGGATATGGGGATTTGGGGGTGAGAAACAGCGAGGAGTCCAGACTTGTGGACTAGATTGTCCCCCTCCCTCCCCCTGGATTATGGGAACTACAGGAGGATGGTAATAGGAAAGGTAGGAGCAGGGAGGGTTTAGAGGGAAAAACAGTGAGTTCTGTTGGGGACATGTTTAGTCTAGGGTGTGTGATGGGCAAACAGTCTGAGGTATCTGAGAGGCAATTAGAAGCATGAGATTGGAGGTCATTGGAGAAGTTGGGCCAGGATAAGTGAAGGTGAGAATCATCAGCATGAAGATGATAATTCAATCCGTAGGAGCTGCTGAGATTACCAAATGAAGTTGGACAGAGGGATTAAAGAAGAGGACTCGGAACACCTGTGCTTTGTGCAATATGGATGAGGAGCCAACAACACAAGGAGTGGTCAGATTGGAGGAGAACCAGGATAGACAAGCGTGTGCACACTCAACACTTAGTGTCTACCGCATAGTAGGTGCTTAATAAATGTTTATTGGGCTGAATTTTCATATTGTATACATACATGCATATAATAAAAAGCTGTCTCCTAATAGTTGAATATTCAAAGGAAATGAATAGCATACAGCTGGAAACTATTATTAGCCATATGAATGAATGCTCCAGTTCATTAATGATAAGAGAAATGAAGTTCAGAACAATTCTGAGGTTTTATCTCACGCCCAGCAAATTGTCAAAGATGACAAAAGTTGAGAATAGTGAGTGTTGGTGGATAATGGGAAGATAGACAGCTGAGTACATTGTTGGTGGAGTTGTGAATTAGTATAAGCAATTTGGAATTATGCAAATAAAGTGACTAAAATGTCTGTTCTCTTTGACCCAGAGATTCCAGAAGTTGACATATACCCAAAGGAAGTTATTGTAAGAGGAAAATCCCCTTGTAAGCCAAAATATTTATTATAATAATAATAGTTAATATTTCTATAATGCTTTAGGGTTTACAAATTACTGTACATATATGTTAACTCATTAGATCTTCACAACAAACCTAGTTAAGTGGTTGCTAGTATCTTCCCTATTTTACAGATGAAAAAACTGAAGCTGAAAGGTTAAATTGACTAGGCCACACAGCTAGTAAGTGTCTGAGGCATGATTTGAACTCAGTCCTTTCTTACTTAAATCCTAGCATTTCTACCACTGTACCAACCAGCCATACTTTCTTTACAATTGGAAACAAAGTAATGCCCATAAATTGGGTAATGCCCAAACAAGCAATAGTATATGATGCAACACCAATGTGATATTTACAGCACCTACAGTCACTATGAACATGCCGGCCATAATTCTGAATAGCAGAATATAACAGACTCTCCACGTGGAAGACAGAACCAAAACATATATTCAGACACCAGAAAGCTGAATCCCAATACCAGAAAGCCAAATTCATCAAAGCAACAGAGCATTTTATACACAGTAACAATGCAGAGGGCACCACCATCCTTCCCCAAGCCTTCCCCTGCTGGGGCCTTCCCACAAACAAACAGCTCACTGCTTGCTTCCTCTCTCTCCCTCAGCTCTAACTGCTTTCACCAACTTCCTCCAGGCTCTGCTCCTCCCACCACAGATTTAGTGTCACTCAGGCTTTCATGTTACTCAAGCAGGTTACATGGGCCTATTAATGGATGGGAAAACTCTTCACATATATATTACCATTACATATGAATGTAATAAAGTATCATAGGACAAATATGATAAATGGAATGATTTATATAAACTGGTGTAGAGTGATGTAAGCAGAGCCTAGAAAAGTCATATACACAGTGACTACAGTAGTGTAAATGGAAAAACAACCACAAAACAATTGAAAGTGAGCATTGCAGAATTTCAAAGGATAAGCCTGGCTCCCTGGGAGATATAAAAATGCACCCTTATTTCCCCACCATTCCCTTGCAGAGATGAGAGGGCCATTGGAACGTTGCATATATTTCTAGCCTTTTTCAAAGTATGGATTGGTTTTGTTGTTTGTTTTTTCTCTTCTCCCCTTTTTTTTCCCTTAAAAATCATTTTTTCTTTGAGATATCTTTTTGGGAGGTGTAAGGACAGGGGATGCCAAGAAAATTTTTATTTTTACAGAATTACCCCAGGCTAGTTGCTTGACTTCTCTGAACTTCAGTTTCCTTATCAAAGGGAATAATAATATCTGAACTATGTAGTATCTCAAAGGGTTACTTTGAAGAAATTAATATGAATTGCTGTTGTTTGTGTGACAAGGAATATACATTTGAACATGCTCATTTTCAGATATGGTTTATTTTGGATACTTTTGGGAGGTTTGTGAAAAGCATTGAAAGTTTTTTCCATCACAAAATCTTTTTTTTATTCATTTTCAGATTTGAAAATAACAGTTGGCAAAATACCTGGGGGGCAGGGAAGAAGTTTTGTGATTGTGCACTCTAAACAGGATGTCCAGTCTCTTCCTGGCCAGAATCTGGACTGTGCTACAACCACGTCATTTATGGAAAGGGAATAACTCCAGTAACCCACAAACCCAGGGCATCAGGACCTACCACTCCCAGTCCAGAGTTCCCTCAAAGACAGGATCAGTTCTGAAATTCTGAGGGGTCTGTGTAATTGTTTTGATGACCCAGGAAGTCCTAATTAGATTCCTGTGTATATTACCAGTGGCCCAAACCTCAGGGCAAGCAGAGCCAATTCTGATCCTGGATATCTAGATTGAAGATACTGATGGTCAGTGCAGAGATTTATCTTTCCCTGCCTCTTCCCAAGGGCACCTCTGGCCCAATATCCACTTCTGTAATGCTTGCACTCAACAGGTAGGCAGATTTTCAGGTAGCTTAGATTCAATCCACCTCCTCATTCTTCATTCATAAGTAGAACTTAATATATCATTTCATAATCTAGTAAGTTGCTTTGATACCTGCATGCATATGTAAAGTGAATCAATTCCTTTGAACTTCTACTCTAGTAATTTGGACCTTAAGATACCATATGATAACGGTATTCTAATAGATCCTTCCCTTTTTCCTCAAAATAAATTCAAATTATCTTGGTTGTCTACTTATACACACTATGAGTTTAAGTTTCAGAGGTCAAAATTAGATTTGACACAAGGAGAAATTTCTTAACAGTTACCTCTCCACAGGTAGAATGGACTGCTTCAGGTCTTTATGCATGAGTTGTATGGCCATTTGTTAAGTATATTGTATAAGGGGTCCTCGCTCAAGTATCAGTTGGATTAAATGGCCCTCCCACTTTTAGATTCTGTGATTAAAATGGGAACATTTCTAGTCTGCTTCCCTGGAATCTGTATGACACAAAGCTGGACTTCGTAGATCATTCAGGCTGAAAAGGGGAACATGAGTTGCATCTTGCCCTTCTCTGATAGGAAATCAAGGAATTATTCTTTAACACAACTGCACCCATCTTGCATCCATTATGGCCAAGCATTTACCTGATTCTGCTCATTCCATTGCTGTGCAAGCTCCCAACCTCCTCTCTTCTGGACCCTGCAGGGCAGCGCTCTGGACTTAAACTAGTTATAACCCAACCTCTGCCTGAGCAGCCGCAGTGGCAGCAGCATAGATGCTATTAGGTATCTGTGAAGTGTCCTAGGTTTAGGCATGGTGTAGGCAGAGTAGGCATGAAGGATTACAGTCACTTTGGAAGCTCTGGAGGATAGATTTCAGTGGAGAAGCTTGAGGTAGGAGGTAGGGCAACTAGTGGGGAGACTTATTCCAGTAATCTAGCTAAGAGGTGATGAAGGCCTTAATTAAAATAATTAGTTATGTAAGTAAAAAGAAGAGGTTGAATGTGACGGAAGAGGCGTAGAAATGGCATGATTTGGTAACTGATTGAACATGTGAGATGAGAGTGAAGAGTTCAGGAGAGCAACAAGGTTATAAACCCGGGAGACTAGAAAAATGGTGGTTCCTCCATCAGCTATAGAGAAGTTTGTAAGAGGAGTGAGTCATTGTAGGGGGGGCAGGCAAAAGAGAATGCATTTTATTTTTTATTTATTCTCTTTTGTGTATATTGATATAAGAGTCAAGTCCCTCCTCAGACACTTATTGGCTAGGCTGTGTGACCCTGAGCAAGTCACTTAACCTCTTAGTGCTCTAGGCGACTGTATAAGATTGTAAGTTGCAGAGACGGTACAAACTTGCATTGGTATATCTACTGATCATAACCACATCAGAATGTAAACTCCTGACAAGAAGATTATTTTGTTTATTATATTTGTATCCTAAGCCCCTAAAAAGGACTCAGTGGATTGAGTTCTCTAAACATGTCTAAAAACATGGTGAGTTTAAGATGCCTCTGGGAAAATTCAGTTTGAATGTCCAGCAGTCAGGCAATTAGTGGTGTGGGACTAAAGCTCAAGGAAGAGAGTAGGGTTGAATATACAGATAATGTAGATAAAAGAATCTTCCGAGATGATATTTAAATTCATGTAAGCTGATGGGCTCACCAAGAGAGTGAGTGTAGAGAGAGGAGCACCAGGAGCCTTGTTTGATACTCACAGTTAGGGATCATAACATGGATGATGCTCCGGACTGAGAAGGAAAAGTCAGACAGGTAGAAAGAGAAAAGGGATGAGACTGGAAGTAAAAAACGCAAAAGGATTAAGGGAAATAAAGTAATGAGTGTAGATAGCATTTTCTAGGACTTTGGCTGAGAAATTGAGAGGTACAGAATCTTAGCTGAAGGTCAGGGTAGAGTCTAGCAAAGTTACTTTAAGAATGGTGTGATCTGGGCATGTTTGAAGGAAGTAGGGAAGGAACCATTTTAGAGGGAGAGGCGGAAGATTGGGTGGATGGGGAATGATTGAAGTCATCTTTTCGAGATGGGGGAAGATACATTCAAGCACACATACAGAGGAGCCAGCATTGTCAAAGGAAAGGGCCATCTATTTGTAACTTTGTTGGGAATGTTATGGTGGATATTTCTCTCTGTTCTCGGTTCCATTAGATGGCTGCCGAGGTCCCTTCTAGCTCAGAAATGCTGTGCTTTGGTGATTCTGCTTTGCCTGGTTCTTTTTAAATATTTCTGTCAGTGACTTGGATAAAGGCACGGTGATAATTCATCAATCAATGATTAGTGTGTGCGAGCCACTGTTTCTGTCATTGGGGACACAAAGAATAAAGCCAAAAGCAGTTCCTGCCTTCAAGAAGCTTACTTTCTAACGTGAGAGAAAAGAAGTACACACAGAATGCCATAGAGCTTGATAGCAGGTGCCTTTAGAGGGGAAGACTAGCGGTCGGGGAGACCCAAACAGTACTTTGATATAAATACAGCCTGCATTTGTTGTGCTTTTATTTGGAGCATAGTAATGATCATTGTATATGCTGTTACTCTGGATTTCCTTTCTTCATTCTGCATCACTTCATATAATTGTTCCCAGGTTTCTATGAAATCTTTAAATCTTGTTATCTCTTACTGCAAAATAGCATCTTATTACTGTCATGTGACATGGTGCTCGGCTTGTTCCTCATTCCTCAGTTGTTGGTTACTTACTTTGTTTTCAGCTTTTTTGTTATTACAATTTATGTTGTTATGAATATTTTTGTACATATTGGTCTCACTGCCTTTAAAATCTTTGGGACATAAATCCTCAAGTGCAGTCATTGGGTCAGATGTTTATTAACTGTTCATGTACGGTTCCCCAAATTGTTGTCCAAAATGCTTATGTCAGTCCACAGTCAGATCAACGAAGTATGACAGAGGTTCCCAGAGTGGATGATATCGCCCCCACTCCAGTATGGCGTAGGGTGCTGGGATGATCCAAGAAGGTGGTAGTAGCCTTGGGTACAACTAGGGGACATTAAATCAAAATAAGGGGGAAGGAAAAACATAAGGAAAAGAGAAGATAAGAAAATTTTGGAAAACCATTTATACATGTTTCATCATCTGTTGTATAACAGAGTTATTATTTTCATAGTGATTATTTTCCGAATAAACACACAAAATGCAACTTATAACTGATTAATGGTCAACTCCACTGACAGGTGGACTAACAAACAAGTGTTGGCAGGCAAGCCTGTCACACGTTGTCAGGAAGTCCAGCATGCATTGGCAGGAATATGTGTGTGTAATGACATGTTTACAATATGGTACTATATGGTTACATGACGCAGTATTATATCAAAATTTCAGTGTAGGAAAAAAACCTCACAAATTTACAATAAATCATTGAATTAAAGTTTTTTAATTTTATTAAATTTTATTTTTTAATTTTATTAAATTTTAAAAATTTACATATTTTTAAATGATGCAAAATTTTAAAAAACTTAAAGTAGAGTTTGGGGGAGGGGCACTGAATAATTTTTTTTAAGGGGGTGGTAGGCCAAATCAGTTTGGGAACCTCTTTATTAAACTAATACATTTTATTAAACTAATACATTTTTCTATCTTTGGATGCATTTGCCTATTTGATGGGTGTCTGAGTTGATATCCTTAAAGGTTGTTTTAATTTGCATTCCTCTGATACTGATTTGGACAACCTTTAGATGATTATAGCTAGCAATTTCTTCTTTTGAAAACTGTTTTTCATGTCCTCTGACCATTATTTCAATATGTATTTTCTCACTCTAGTGTTTATTTAGTTTTTATATAATCATAATTGTGTTTCATCTTTTGTAATCTCCCTTATTCCATGTTTGACCATAAATTATATCTCTAGCAATGTTTGTAAAAATATAACCTTCCGTTCTCATTTCTTTTATAATATAAATTTTATATTTTGGGTGCTTATTCAAAATTTGATACTTCTTCATAAAGATATATTTATTTTAAGCTACAAAGAAAGAAGAAAGAGATGCACTTGGACCATGAAAGAAACCTTCAGGAACTTCAGGATTCCATCCGGAGAATCAAAGAGGAGTGTGCTCATCAGGTAGAGTTGGAGACATCAAAGATGAAGCAATTGGAAGGAGAAAAGCACCGGCTTCAGCAGCAGGTTAGAAAACGTTGGCAAACTGCACCATGAAACTTATTAAATGTAATTGAGAATGTTTAACAAGGTAAACAAAAATACAGTAGCTATAGTAGGTAATGCTAATATGTGGTTTTCTAGGTCAGTAATGTAATACCTTCAGGGATCATTTCTATTGGCATTTGACCCCATGAGTGTGGCAGATACAGTGTTACCCTCGGGCTTACATCCCCCCCTGCAGCGGTCACCCTGTAAACCCTAGTGAAGTCACCTCATCTGTCTGAGCCTGAGGTTCCTCTTTTTTAATGACCTGTTATACTTATCTCAGAATGTCATGAGGCTCATGTGAAATAGCACGTGTGATGTTGTTTGCAGTGTGATAAGAATGTCAGATATAGTTACTCCTGTTTTTGTTGAGAAAGTGTATTTCCTTTTTGGAAGAATAATAAATGGATGGGGGAAAATTCAATTAAAAGTGATTTTGTTTTATAGTATTCATTCATCATTATGATTCATAGTCACTCCTTTAATTTACACTTGCTTTTTGAAGTTGCAAGATAAAGATGGTTTGCATATGGTAGGTTTTATTTTTCATTTTTTCATAGCTCTTTGTATGAAACTTAGTCTGACCAATTCCATATGGTAGGAAAAACATCTAATGCTTTTAATTTGAAAAATGTTCCAGCATAGTACATATTTAATAGATAACTCTTTGAATTTTTGAAACATGAAATAGAATTTTAAACAAATATTCGTAAAAACAAATGAGACATGAAATTTCTTTTGAATTTGGATTGTTAGTGTATGTGTTTGCTTTATAAACATTTCTCTTTAAAAATCAGAAATCTTCAGTACTACATTGTTTTGTGTTCTTTGTCTTCTTAAATTGTGAAAGGATTGTCTTTAACCTTTAGAAAATTTTTTTAAAATAACAAGTCAGTTGATTTTGACCTTCTTTAGGTAAATTAAAGCTGAAATACTGTGCAGCTATTGCTCTTATGAATATTTTACCATCTTGTGTTTTTATTTTATTTTCTTACCAAACCATATACAAAGTTTATATCCCTCATCTTCTTCTACCATACGGAAATGTTTTGGTTCCTTGGTGGAAAATTCATTTCAGGAACATATCCATTTATTTGAATATCACGCTTGTGGCAATTTTTATTGTCTAGAATGTCACAAGGATTGTAGAAGTTAGCAAAAAAGGCCTTCGAAGAGGCCAAGATATCAGAGTCTATTTATTTTACTTGTAATTGAAGACTTTACTTGACCTTTCTTTTTTTTTTTTTTAATTTTGTGTACAATCGAAACAGGCTTTGTTGTTGGGAAAGAGATTTTTTAAAGTTAAGTCAGTAAACAGTAGTGGCAACCTGACAGTAAGGAAGCACATGAAAAGCCCACCCGAACACTCAGGCCTTCTGGGGTTATTTTGTGAAAACCTCATGATACAGCTCAGCAGCCGCGGGAGATGCCACTGTGGAACACTATTGACCTAACAGTAGAGTATGATAATTGGTCATTGTAATGATACAGTAATATAATGATAATGAGCTGTAGTCATTAATCAAAGGTTAAGTCATGTTTGTTTCATTCAATTTAAGAAAATACTTTAAGATATTTTAGGCTTTCACAAAAATAGTTAAATTTATTTTACACTGTGAGCAGGGTAAGGCTATAGCATATTATTTTAATAGCAAGAGAAATGCTATGAAAGGCATCATCAAATATATGTGCAACTGGAAAATAAGTTTGGCCAGTCATAGTGAGATTGAGGGGACAACAATCTGAGTACTGTCCAGGTGCCCAAAACAATAGAGTGAATCAAATGGAGCCTTCCAGAAAAATGTATGGGAAAGAACTGTAGAGGATGAGGAGATTTAGAAGGGTTGTGGCCTACGTTTAAGGAGGAAGTATCTAGACTGAAGAAATCATAAATATATCAAAGTATCAGAGGCACTGCAGCTTAAAAGGCTAATTTGGTCAATTCACCTTGTTCCTCAATGAACCTACATAAAAGATTTATTGGCATACTGTTTAGTTAGATGTGCTCCTAACTTGGGCGTAAAGTAAAAATCTAATCTTAAACTTTCTTTAAAGTTGCTGTATAGGTTCCACATCAGTTACATATTTTCTGTTTCAAATATAGTGGAGTGTAAAGGCTTAGAGACTCTACCATTGGTTTAATTAATGTCATATTTGATATAACCATAGATTAATTAAGAATATATCTTTTCTATTTCTTATTAGTGCTTACCAAAAAATTTTTAGATTGCAAATTTCCTTTTTTATAACTTTCTATTTTGTGTGTTTTGAGGAAGGTTATTTTATATAATGCTTTAGAACTGTATTATTTTTGATACTAACAATAATCACTGGCATTTTATAGCACTTTCAGGTTTACAGAGTACCTTATAAATATTGCTTCAGTTGTTCCTTATAAGTGCTTCATAAGAGAGCCAACTGTATCTGTTATCCCCATTTTACAAATGAGAATCCTGTTTCAGAGAGCCTGAGACTTGCTTGTAGTCAAACTCGAAATCTGTCACTCTGTTCACACTCTTACTAATTTTTTAATTTACAGATTTATACTGTCTTTTGATTTGATGTATTTATTGTCTTATTCATTTATTCTTATCATCAAATTCCTAAAAATTATAGCAGCACAGAATTTTCTATTTCATACCCATGAAGAAATCTACTGTCTCTAATAAGTATATTATTTTAAATCAAGAAACCTGAAGAAGGTTAGGTCTGTGCTAGGACTTGTTAAGAGTGAATTTTTAAAGTTCTAAAACGGAACTGAAAATTATCTTAACACTTTCTCTAAAAAGCACTGTGAAGCATTTCTTTTGTGTCTGCTTTTAAAAGGAAGTTAACTCACCAAATTAAAATAAGCTGTGGTTGATCTGAGTTTTGTAATATTTTACTTGTATATTATTATTATATTTATATATATAATATACATAAATTAAGTAGATCTTATTGTTTGAGGTTTTTTCTTATCTTTTTTACTGTAGCTTTATGATGCTGAAATTAAATATAAAACTTTGGAAAAAGAATTCCAGCATTTCAAGGACCAACAAAACAGCAAGCCAGAAATCCGTCTGCAGTCAGAAATCAATCTTCTCACATTGGAAAAGGTACCTTAATTAACTTACTACGAGATCACTCGAAATAGTTGAGCTAGTTGAAGAATGCTAAATAATTTCTGCACGCTAAAGACAGGAACGCACATTGAGAGCTGGAGGAGACATTAGGCCGTCTAGTACAAACCCTCCTCATTTTACAGATGAGCAAACCAAAGCCCAGAGAGGTGGGACTTAGAACTGCTGTCCTTTGACTCCAGATGAGGCAGACCTTCTGCTGTACCAAGTGCCACTGCTTCCGTAGTATATCTTACTGTGGAAGAAGCTTGCTTTGGAGGTTACACATTCGGGACCTGAAGAGTTTGAAATTGTTTGTATTTGACTCTGAATCCTCTGATTCACCCCTATTATGCTGCAGATTAAACTTGCTTGTTCTAGTTTACTTGATGTAGCTGTTTTGAGGTTCTTATTTAGCCATCAATTAGGGGTAGCATTTGTAACACAAGAGAAGATCGCGCCTTCTTTCTGGTCCTAGACGTAAACATTTTTGGGGAGAGTCATGAAAGTCTGCTCCTGAGTCTTTTACAAATTCAGTTCAACTTATATGTAATACGTATTTTATATACAAAGCACTGTGAGGATAGTAGGGGTACAAAGATGAAAAAACAAATTCCTTGCCTTTAAGGAGCTTAGAATAATTATAACAAAATAATGTGTGGCACTGTACAAAGAAAGGCAATAGGATGTAATGTAGATTTAATTGGATGTGAATTGAACCCTCACTATTACTCTGTAGTTTTTTTAAATGCTGGAGGACTGAAGGATGACTGGGGGAAAAAAAAAGACCATTAAAGTTGCTGATTAGGGGTTCATTCTAAACTTCTATGAGTGATGAAAAGTGAGGCCAGCCTGTGACCCCAAATGAGTGGAGTGAGGCATTGAATATAGAAACTCTTCCCTTAAGAAATTTGTCATTGTAACATAGGGAAAGGGACTGTAGCTCCAAGGGTTAGCAGGATCTAGGTAAGAATTTGATTTTTTTTCTTTCTTTCTTTCCTTCCTTCCCTCCCTCCCTCCCTTCCTTTCTCCCTTCCTTTTTTTTTTTTTTTTTTAGAAGAGAGGATAGATTTCAACATATTTGAAGGTAGAGGGTAAGGGACTAGTGGATGGGAAGAGTTATAATAAGGAGAAGGGGTAAATAAGAATGGGCCAAAGTCCTAGAGTGGGAGGGAGGAGATAAGATTATGTTGATGTTCTCTGCCCTGAAGTTCACAGTCTACTGAGGTTTGCATAAGTGCCAATACCATCACAGTTACAATTTAAGTTACAAGATGGAGCTAGGTATCCCTAAAGATTTCAGTATCTGGCACCAGACCATAATGATTGCTGCAGATCAGCTTCTGAACGTCTTCTGGAAGGACTGCTTATAGAACATGTGCCTGCACACACACACACACACACACACACACACACACACACACACACACACACACACAGAGGCTACCCTTGGAAATCTAAAGGAAAGCTTTTCCCTTGTGACAGGAGGAAAGGAGGAGTGGATGGGTCTAGATGCATGCTTTGAGGTGATGATGAGAGTGTAGGAAGGAAGCTGAAAGGAGCTTTGGACTGATAACATGGGTTTTCATAGTGTATTAGGAGGTCAGGCTTTCTGCTGAGATTACGGAATATTAAGGGTCTGTGGAGTATGGAAGAGGTTTAGAATAATCTCTGCGGGTCGTTCACTAGAAACTTAATATGAATGAAAGCATTTCCCAAGTATAGTGAGGGCCCAGTAGAAAGTAAATACTAGACATTTGTAGTGGACATGATTTCAGTGAATTTTCATGATTTTTCTTAACTAATCTGAACCGTCCAGGAGTAAGAGCAGAACTAACTGACGGCGATAGTAATCATAATTTGGGGGTCAGTACCGTGAACATGGCAGAATATCAAAAGGCTATGGGACCTTATGGTGTTGAGGTAGTGTGTGATCAACCTAGATGGACAAGAACCAAAAGGGGATTGATAGACTGGGAGATCAGAGAGTGGTTGAAGGGCAGAGGTGTCAGTCATGTCAGAGAGTGTGCTCAGTTACTCTGAAAAAATGGAGGAGATGGAAGGTCGAACACGAGTCCAGGGTTTGGAAGTATAGCATTTTTGAGTGATGATGGAAAACTATCTGTGTGTGCTAGAAATAAAATGTAGATGAAGTCTTTAAATTTGAAGAAATAAAGGAATCTGGGGTTCTCAGTGTTAAATTACCAGGGCAAATGTTGAAGATGCTGAGCATGATGATGGGATGAAGAGAAAATTGTAAGCTGGTTGTCACAGTGGTAACTGAAGGTGAATGACTGCCCCAGGGGACAGTAATAGGGATGTAGAGAAGGTGGCAAGTGGATGATATGAACTTCAGAAAGTAGACTCGGCTAAGTGATGTTCTAGGAGAAGAAGAGGGAAACATCGATCGGGCCAACCCTTTCTCTTCTAGTAAGTCCTGGGGAATGGGAGAAGGAATGGCCTCCACTGGAGAGAACCATGGGCAAAGTTGTATTTTAGGGAAGCCAGGTTTCAGTTAAAGTGAACATGTAGGGGATTAGGTTTGGGAGAACTTGAGGATGGAAGGGTATTCATGAGCACAAAGTAGGGCATAATTTAATGATATTAGTAGCAATAGTAATAATAAGAGAGGACTGTTTTTGAGGTTTGCAGATGGTTTGCATACATTATCTCATTTGTTCTCTAGAACAGCCCCCTGAAATAGGCAAGATTATCCCATTTTAATCAGAGGATGAGACTAAGACTTAGAATTTTCAGTGACTTTGCCCCAAATCATACAGCTAGGCTAAGATCTAAACTCAGATCTCCATAAGTAAGAGAGGCAGCTTGGTAGAAAGTGGAAACCGAGCTGCACAAGAGTGAGAATAAAGGAAAAATTGTCCCTCTGAAGGCGTTTATAGCTAAGAAAGTGGTTTGAAATACAATAGGCATCTGTGAAAGTAAGAATTTAGAATTTAGGCAAGAGACATATGTTACTAGCAGAGAAAGGGATGTAATACTAGATGGACTTAGAACTTTTGTTTTCAGAGAAGTTCCATACAGGGACTCATGGATTTAAGGACTTTTGTTTGTTTGTTTTACAACATACATATATGTTTGCTCACAATAAATCGGACTTTGACCCTTTCCCCTTCAAGATCCGTGTGTCTGTATAAATATTAGATTGTGGCTAATTGTTAAAGTTAGCTGCTTGAAAGCTTCCAACTTCATGTTTAGTGGCAAAGGGAGCAGATTCCTTCAGAGTGTCAGAAGGTGTAAGAAGCTGTAAATCCCTTCCTGCAGGCACATGTTCTATAAGCAGCCCTTCCAGAAAATGGTCAGAAGCTGATTTGCAGCGATCATCATGGTCTGGTGCCAGATACTGAAGTCTTTAGGGATCCCTGGTTCCATCTTGTAGCTCAAATTGTAACTGATGGTATTGGCGGTTATGCAAACCTCCTTAGATGGTGAACTTCAGGGCAGAGAGCATCAGTGTCCCTCCCTCAGGCCTGGCAGAGCATCCTGCACGTATTAAGTGCTCAGCAGGTGTTGATTTACTTGGAAAATGAGAGGGTTGAACTATTTGGAACCACTATCAGGATCTAAAATTCTGTGACTTCCAACTACTGTGGGTTTTCTTTTAATTGGGTAGGCTATGATGTCCTTTATGTGACTGTTTTAAAGACTTTTTGCCTCTAGGTGGTGCTATAGGTTCTGTAACTGGTCAGATTATGTCTGGGTTTTCTATTAAGATTTTATGTAAACTGTGCTTCATATTCCTTGTTATCAAAAATATAGTTCCTTATCAATCAAAAAGCTGACTGAGAATAAGAATTCTACAGCAGAAAACTGGAAGCACATTTCAGGTCCCTTCTTTGACATTGACCATTTTTCCCCCCTCACATTTTGAACCTCTAATTCTAATGTAGTTGGCAGAATTAATGATGGTGGTTGTATTTGCTACTGCAAGGGTAGTTATTATTCAGATAAAATACTAGAATCTTCTTTATATTTTACTCTTGAAAAACAAAACAAGCCAGCTCACAGCCAAAATCATAATGACCTTCCAGCTCAAGAATAACTTTGCATCCATTAAAGGGAAGTTTGTCATTAGGCTGCTGGAGGTGAGGGAGAGAAGGAAAAGACAGAGATATCCACCTAACTGGTGCCCACTGGTGTACAGTGCCAGACAACGGAAGCCCTCAGTGTCTTTGTCATTAAGCCCAGATGTTAAGGACAGTTTAAAAGAAAACTCAATCTTTTCTATTTAAATATCATGACAAACTTTTTTAAACACGAAGAATTATCAATATATTTTAAAATCAGATATGTTTCCTTCCCATAATGATATTTTTCTAGTCCTGAACCAGCAGAATGGTGAAAAATGTTTGGGCAAAGGTTGTGACACTGGTAACCAGCTTTTCTCAAATTCTGCAGCTTTTACCTAGACACTATTGCTATTAGGTGGCCTGAATTTTAGAGGAACAGTTTCCTTCATATAATATTTAAATTTAATGGAATCTGTTGGGCCATTTGGGAAATACCAAGCAGTTCTGATTTCTAGAAATTTTTATTTTTTTTATTATACACAGCTATTTTTAATCAGTTCATTTACTCAGAAATATTTATTCAGCGCCAATTTTGTACAAGATACTGTACTCTAATAATTATTGGGGATACAAAAATGACTACAGCTTGACCCTTGCCTTTGTATCGCTCACAATCTAGTTGTAACTGTGTGAAAAGTTAGAATTTGGAAGTGATATGTGAGAGTGCGTTAGGGGTTCAGAGAAGCAAAGATTATGGGTGGAGAAGGATTGCATTTGTGTTCATCATTGTAAAACAGACAGAATTGAAAAGGTAGAGAATGGGAAAAGGACATTTCAAGGAGAGGGAAAAATGTAAGAAACAGAAGGCAAAAAATGGGTGCCGGCAGTTGTTTGGAGCTAAGAGGACAGTGAAATATAAAGCTAGATTCACAGAGTGTTAGAGCAGACAAGAGCCTTAGAGAAGATCTGTTCTTACTCTGTGGTGAGCACTGTGCCATGTGATGGATATACAAAGGCAAAACCCAGTTCCTGCTCTCAAGGAATATATGTTCTCTTGGGGGAAAGCTATGTCATCATCATAGAAAATTATATACAAAATGTATACGAAGTAATGGGGGGATGGGTAGAGTCTCAGTTGAATGGACTGTCAAGTATATGAATAAGAATAATATGCAGAAAGGTATGCTGGAGCCTGATTGTGAAGGACTTTAAAGGCAAATAGGGGAAATTTCTCTTTTATCCCAAATGCAAGTGGGAGTGTTTGGATTTTCTTGAGAAGGAAAGTGACACGATCATCCCTCTGCTTTAGGAATATTCACCTGGAAGTTTTATGGGAGGTGGATTATAGCTGGCAGACCAGTCGGGAGGCTGTTGTGTTTGTCCAGGTAAAAGATGATAAGCACCAGAATTGGGTTTTTTGGATAATTTTTGGAATATGATGCCAGGCATCTGAGTGGGAGTAAACAAGAAAGGAGGGAAGGAAGAATTGGAGGATATGAACCTGAATGACTAGAAAGAAGAGTGACAGTGCCCTCGCCATAAGCAGAGAAGTCATAAAGAGAGGAAGGTTTAGGGGGCGAAAGAAAATGAGCCATTTTTGGATGTTGAGTGTGTGATACTTATGACAGAGCCATTTGGAGGTGCTGAACGGGCAGTTGGTGACATGAAACTAGATATTAAGTGCCCTGCAGATACAAATAGAAAATGGGTGCAGTCCCTGTTCTCAAAGAGGGAAAGTCTAGGAGGACAGAACATGTGGGAGGGCTCAGTTGCAGGGCACGGGCGAGGCCCATAAGGGCACAGCTGCAGGGCACACGGTAACGTCCTGAGTTTTGGTGAAGGAAATACTCTCTGTTCTTCTAGCCACCCAGATTCATGGCCTAGGAACTACTCTTGATTCTTCTTTCTCATTTACTCCCCATTTCCCTCATCCCCGTTTATATTCCATTAGTGGTTGTCTCATCAATTCTGCCTTCTCTGAATCTCCTACATCTGTCCCCTTCTTTCTGTTCATGTATCAACCACCCTAGTTCAGGCCCTCATATCATTTCTAGACTATTAGAAATCACTTCTGATCGAACTTTCCCAGCTTTCAGTCCTTCCCTACTCCAGTCCAGCCTCCACCAGCTACTATATTAACAGTCCTAAAATACAGATGTGCCCATCACTGCCCTACCCAGCGAGCTCCAGTGGTTCTCTGCTGCCTCTGACATGATGATGCAGACTCTGTTTGGCGTTTCAACACCCTTCACAATCTGTCTCCAACCTGTATTTCCTGACTGCGCATTACTTTCACTTACACACTGTATATTCAGACTAGTCTGGCCTGCTGGCTTTTCCTAGTACATCGCGTTCTGTTTTCTATCCCTGCCTTTGCACGCCTGGAATGTGCCCTCATCTCTGCCCCTTGAAGTCTGAGCCCCTTTAAGGCTCACCTCTCAGCCCGTGTGCTGGCATTTTGGGTCTGTTCCAGGTGTGAGTGGCCCCAACCACTCACTTCTTTTTGTCTGCTTCATTTGTCTGTGGATACGTATTCTCCTGGTAAAAACTAAGTTCCTTGAGGGTAGGAACTCTTGTTTTTGTACTTGCACCTTCCAGCACCTAGCGCAGTGTCTGGCGTGTGTTATGTGTTCAATAATAAGCGCTTGTTATTTGATTAATAACATATAACAGAACTGTGTAGCTATTTAATAGGCCAGAAAAAAAAAACCCAACCATTGAACGTCTGTTAGAGTTTTAATGAACTTATATATTAACCTACCCTTCCTGGTGAATTGCAGATTAGAATAAGAAGTCTGTGAGTGTTCCAAATTTCATTGTAACAAACCCCTTAGAAGCCAAAAAAGACAAGTCTTGTTCTACAGATTTTAAAGAAGGAACAGAAACAAACCAAAAAACACAATCTTTTCTTTATTATGGTACTTTCTCCAGTATTTTATTACTCAACATGGATGAATAAATTTTAATTTGAAATAAGAGTATTAACGAATTTGTAAACCATACAACCCATACCAAAATAGTGAATACATTACTTCTGATAAGTGTGTGTGTGTGTGTGTGTGTGTGTGTGTGTGTGTGTGTGTGTGTGTGTGGGTGTCTAGGTAACAATTAAATACTAAATATTAACTGGAATTTGACATGAGGCTTTTCCTATCATGTTATTTACAGATGTGTTTTCTGAAGATTGATTTTTTTGGATAGTGAAGAGTCTTCATTCTGTAAAAAACCTTGGGAGTGGTGTGGGAAAGATTGGATTTTTTTGCATTAAAAAGCTGGCTTGTTAAATCGCTATTTTACTCTTACAGGCACATTTTTACATTATCACTTAAATAGTAAAACTGTCTGTTGGCTTCATTAATTTGCTTGGTACGTGGTTTGAAACTTTGAGAAAGTACATTCCAAAAGCATAGCCAAGTTGGCTCCAGTTCATGCACAACAGATTGCCTGCTGCAAGTAAAAATAATCATTTTTTATTAAACAATTTTAGTGTTTTTCTTTATATATTTGAGAAACAATTGAAAATAAAAGCCATACATATTGTCAAAGACATTTTTCCCTTTTAGTTTGTTTACTTTAGAGTGTTCTTCAAGTACCTTTGACTATGCTTTTCCTTAGTTACCTGACTTTTGATAAAATATTCTTTCTGTTTTCTCTAGTCTAGGATTTTACAGATGCAATTATAAAAACAATCTATTCCAGCCCTCTTCATTTTCTTTTATATTCTAGAACCAAATTCCACGTAGAGACTTTTATCCAAAGGAATAATTTGTTTCTAAGAATCCAGAGTGCCAGCTAAACTGGAATGCTAACAAAACTGCTTTTTTAATAGAAAAAAAGGGTTTTTTTAACCACACAAAAGATCTTTATATAATATACATATATTAAACACATTTATAGTAACTGTCTGGAGGCTTACGCTAATCTAGGTCCTTTGTGTATAGGCTGTTAGGCCATAAAAATAAGGCTATATTTTAAACAAGAAAATGTTCGTGTGCCATAATATTTACACTAAATTATATAACAGTTTTAGATTATGTCATTTGTTACACTACATAAACTCTTTTCTTTAGGCAGACTCTTTGTGTATATTATCTTTCAGTGATTGTATACTGGGGCGTAGCATTTCATTTGATATGATTTTAATTACTATTAGGTTGAACTTGAAAGAAAGTTGGAATCAGCAACAAAGTCTAAACTACATTACAAGCAGCAATGGAGTCGAGCTCTGAAAGAACTTGCAAGATTAAAGCAGGTATGTGGTTCGTTGACCTTTGTTTTATTTTAATGTTTGGTTTTTCTTTTTTAGTTTTTTAAACTCAGACATTTGGTATTATATTAGTTCTTGTCAAACTTCTAAAATTCGAGAAAGTTTCTTTTTGGCATATTGGAATGTTTTTTCTTCTTTTAAAGTACAGAGTACTACTTTCTTTAGTTGAAACTAAAATCAGTTGGTGCTTTTGTTTTTAACTGGTTAGCCATCTTTCTGTACTCTCATCGGTCTTTATGGCCATTCACCAAGTCATATTTTCTTCTTCCACTTTTACTTATAACCAACTACTGTCCCCTTTTCTTGGTTAGTTTCTTTTCCAGTGAGAGTATCAGGGTCTTTTTTTTAATGTGGAAAAAAGAATGAGGATTGTTAAATAGACAGTCTTCCATTTATGAATATAACATGTGTTTGTTTAATTCATAGGGACATATGGCAGGCAATTCACTGGGATAGAGTAAAGGACATGAACAGGATTGTTCTGTATTTGGGAAAAGTAACGTGTGAAAACCTCGTAGTTTTTCTTGGTTTGTTTTCTTTTGCTTTTCTTTCCTTCCTACTTCTGGAACACTGATAGGAGACAAAGAGCCCGCTAGCAGGGACATCCGTCGGAGAGACGTTTGTGGTATTTACAATTATGAGACAAAACATCCAAACACAAATACTACTGGAAAGCTTTCAAAGGAACATATAGACAAAGTGTACGCAATGGAGTGGAGGGAGATCCTCTAACTATTAAGGTCAAATAAAGTACAAACAAGGTTCTGTATTTTGAGACTAATCTAGGTGATCTAAACATTTTCACATCTTAAAAGTTAGTCATAATTCATTTTTATCCCAAACTTGGCTCTTGTCCAGTACCTATATTTTTCTTCTAGTATATAAGCTGTTTTGTTTTGGTTTTTTTCCCCAATCTTTCTTCATGATCATCAAATGGTATTTAACATGTACATGTTACGCTGTATTTAGTATGATAAAAGACTTTGTCAGCTAGCATTAACAAAGTGCCACTATGGGAAGCTGTTTGAAAAAAACAGCTCAGCTGCCTTCAAGGAGCCTACTTTTTAGATGGGAAAATTAACAAAATTGTACAAGCTGACTACGTAAGCGCTGAAGGGACTGATGGCACGAGAGAGAAGAATCTTAAGTAGGATTAATCAGTAACCAGCCTGTATTACAAGAATTGAGACATGAAGTTAAAGAAACATTATCTGATAGTCTTAGATGCTGTGCTGAGAAACAGAGCTTTGATATAGTGCAGAGCCATTGTGAGGTCTTTTCTGGCACATAGTAGGCACTCAGTAAAGGATTACTGACTGACTTAAGACAAAAATAAGTTAATGGCATTCAGACTAATAGTCTGGTCTTTTTCTTAATAAGAAAAAACACTTCATTGTTGGGATACCATTCTTTTCTTAAGTTTTAAAAATGTTTATTTTTTTGTTTTTATTTCTCTTACTCTCTTTTCTTCCCCTCACATTGAGAAGGCAAGAAATAATATTTGATATAGCATTCGTAAGTGTATGGTTTTACATTGTTCAAAATATTGGTATAATCTTGTAGCTTTATAATTTGGAATTATAAGAAATGAGTAGATGCAAAGTGACCAGCTTCAACCTGTGCCAGGATATGACTTATTATGGCTAGAAAGCTTGAGAAGCACCTGTGAAGAAATACAGTTAAAGAAAAAAGAACAGCACAAGGTTAATAGATGTTCAGAATGAATGAGGAAAGTGGAAAAAACTTTTTTTTGGAAGGCTAAGAAACCAAGAGGATTTTAGTACAATAGTAATAGGAAGTTGGGAAGCCTGTGGTTTGGGAGGGAAAAGATCCATTTTCTTGTAGATATGCTAATCTCAAGAAATGTCCTGTATTCAGCAGCAGCTAAGAAACTGAAAAGAATAAAGTTATAGATTTGAGAACTATCAGTAAATAGTTTGAACAATGAAAATAAGCAAATTTAATGAGAGATTGAGTAAAAAAGTGTGAATTATAAGGCGATGCCCACATACAGGTGGTAATAGAAGAACTAGCCAACAAAAAAGCCAGAAAAAGAATGGCTGGAAAGAGAAGAGGAAACCTGGACAGTTACGGTGTCCCAAAATCCAAGGTAAAAAGAAATCTAGAAAGAGGAAGGGGAGGGGGAAGAGGGAAGATGTGTCAGATGTAACTAATAATAAGGAGGAAACTGAGATAAGAACCTGGTATTGAATTTGTCCAAGAGAAATCATGGTAATAATTTCAAGAAAATAGTAAGCATGAAAGCCAGATTGGATTGTTAAGAAAGGAACAGGTGGTAAGGAAATGGAGACGGCGTAGGCCACCCATTCAAAAAGCTGAGCAACGTCGCGCAGACCACTTTGAGCATCACTCATCTCTTTAGAGGGTAATTTACAGAAGTAAATTGTACTCCTGTGCTCCTGATTGCGATGGCTGTTAATATAAAGGGGCAGCTTCAATCATTTGATTAGTATAGGCTTTATAGGATTATAGGTCACGGTAGTCAAACTTCATTTTGGAGATGAAGAAGCAGAGGCCCCGAGAAGGTACGTGTCTTGCCAGAGTTTACACCAAAGGGCCCAGGTCATCTATCTGACTAAATCGAACATTCATTCCGCTTCATTGCCTCTGGTGGTAATACACTCTGAAGAAATGGGCAACAATATTAGTTTACTTGTAAGCAGTAATTTAGTGGCAGTTAAAATCATGATATAATGTATTTAAGTAATATCCATGGAAAAAATTTCACCTTTTGAGTAGTATTCATAACTATATTTGTATCAATAGCTACATTTTTGACATACCTTTAGAATTTAAGACTTTAAGAAAGTAAAATAATTATGCTGTTCTAAAAAATCTGAAAAAGTCATGACTGTTTAGTCGTCTGTTCTCTACTCTTATACTGAAACCTTAGTGTTAGATCTCAGCTTGAGAAGCACCACTCTAGGAAAAGGATAAAGAAACTCCATGTATTGGTACCAGCACATTACAAATTGTGATGTTGTGTAGGTGAAAGTTTAAGTTTGGACTTGGACAAGCTGTCACTTTTCATTGGTGTGAAAATCACTTTAGAATTTTTCCAAAACCTCTTGATTAAAAACACATTTATTGTGGATTGAATATAAAATTGGAATTCCTGATCTGTTTTTGTTCAGAGGATAGTTTGTACAATTTCTTGTTTAAATTGGATTAGTACCATGTTAATTTTGCATTGCCTCTGGTGAATAGCCACGGGGATGTAATCCATGCCAGTAATTTGTCACACCAAAGCCCTCTGGAGGACCATACAAAACATTTGTATCGTGCGGATTAGACGTTGAAAGCCCTATCGTAGATGGTTAATAAATGTTAATGACAAAACCCAGCTGGCAAGTTGTAGAAATGAGATCTAATGCTTTATGCCCATTGCCAAAGAAATGTTTAAACAGAGCTTTCCATTACTCAAAGGTGACCTAGTACAGTCAGTTTGTGAATTAAAAAAGCATAATCTACTAGCTAAGTATTTAGAAAAATTCTCTTTTCTTCTGCTTTGCCACCATAAAAGTCACTGTTTCCAAATGAGAAGATTTCTTTGTTCTTTGTTAAGTTAATCTACAGCTGTGACAGCATAAAAATAAGTGAAACACAAAATCTGTTTCCTAACTTTGAAATTAAGTAAATGGTACCCAGACCTTCATTCTGTCTCTTCTCGTGGGTTGAAGTGTATCACTGGTTATAAAATGACATCCATTGTTGAAAACTTTAGAGGGAATTTAGTTTTCCCTTTTTACCCCCCACTGTAGTAGATTATGTAGGAATAGTTTTGATGTGTTGTCAGATTTTGTTGTTGTTTTTTTGTCAAAATATGCCCCAGTTAATATATTAAGAAAATAAATGAGGAATGTTCTCCCCGTGCCTCCTGTTTTGCGACGGGGTATGTATATTCCTTCTTTGGTGCACTGAACAGGACTTGAGATATCTAGCCGAGGTATGGGTGCCCTTTAGCATCTTATTAGTCTCGCTACATGTGAAGAAGGGGCAACCTGCTAATTTTTTAAAAAGCGAATCACTTTTGAAAGAAGCAAGTGGTTTTAGCTGTCTAGTGTAGAAAATCCAAATTTCCGCTATGTGTGTATGTGTTTAAGCGTATTTTCTGCGAAAGAAAGCAGTCCTGCCATGTTTGCCTGTAAGCTCTTTGCCGTATACGTTCACTATAGATCTGTTTAAAAACAAGCTGATGTATGAAGTTAAAAAAGCACAGACTTCACTGGCTGACATGGGCGCTGTCTGGTCCAGTCTCTGGCTTATCCACTGAGAGTCATTCATTTGATTAATTTATAAGTAATTTAGCCAAGGATGGGCTATAAATCTTTGTTTGAGGGGAAAAAAAACCGATTGGAAGGCCAAGTCTTGGTTAAAAACTGTGTCTTGAAACCATCCAGGCCCTCCTACTGACTTGTCAGCTCTGGGTTATTTTCAGAAAACTTGACTTGAGTTCCTTAGCTTCAGTTAGAAGTTTTTCCCACAGACTTGCTTGGTATCTGTGAGTAGGAGAGTGAGTAGTGGCCACTTTTGAGCTATTGTTTAGTCTAGTATATATGTATGTTTACATCTTCCTTCCAGATTTATAGGCGGCCATGGCAAAATAAAGATTGTGCTCCCTTGATGGAAGAGCTTTTTACCCAGAACACCTGGCAGCAAGAGGATTTCTTTTGCTAGTTCTTAATTTTATTTTCTGTTTAAGTGTTATATTAGTATGGATTTTAAAACATTCCCAATAAGTTTTGGAGAAAGGTGAAAATTATTTAATTTTTAGGAAATTATTTTAAAAGTAAGTATTTCAGTTTGGATTAGGCAAGAATCCTCAACGATGACAAAATAAACTTCTCAAGGATTAATAGAATTTATTACTAAGAACCAAACTAGTGGTTCAGTTCAATAAGTATTTATTGAGTATCTTCCATTTGCATATCACCAGTGAGATTGCATGTAGAAAGTGGGCAGTACAATAGAAAGTACCCAGTTTGATTGTGGCTTCTCTGTTGTTGTCCCGTTATGCATTTGTAGAAAGGCAGAGCAATTTTACCTCTTTTTTTGTAGTGGTAAAGTTCTGCTATTGTTAAGATCTCTTCCCACCCCCCCTCCACTCCCCGCTTTTCCTATATTAGTATAATATACATTTGTACTTTATATCATTATGAAATGTATGAATTACTAAATTTGGTAAGTCTACCTTTCATAAGCCACTTAAAGAATAATTTCACTTCAACAAACTTGTTAACTTACTTATTTCTAAAATTAAGAAAGAGCAATAAATTTTACTTTTGACATTAGGTCATTTCAGCACTGCTAAAATAAAGCTTGTTACAAGAAAGTTGATTTGACATTAGGGTGGTAATATGGTAGAATAGGAAGAACCCTGGGCTGGTAGTGGGAAGACATCAGACAGAATCCCAGCTCTGGTACTTAGTAATTGTGTGATGTCGAAAAGCCACTTAGCCGCTCTGAGCCATTGTCCTAAATCTCTAAAATGGGAATAGAAATATTTATTGACTTTACAGAGTTGTGAAGAAAGTGAACTCCAAAGAGTTTTAGAAATGTGAGATTTTAACGTAGAAGAGATTTTAACATAGAAGACATAAATTGAGTTTATGTATGTTTATCCAGAACTGCAGCTCTCTCAAGATGTAAACTGAGAGGTCTTTTCAAAACAAAATGTTAAAAATGATCATTTTTTAGTTTGATTTTGATTTTTGGTTTACTTCAGGAAGATATTAAAAATGTGGTTTCATGGTCAACTGAATCATGATGCTGCTGTAAAGCTTCACTTTGGGAATCTTCATTTCATAAGTACCCCTTTACTATTTTAGATATTCCTTTAGTAGATGCTCTTGGTGACAGCCTTTAGCTAAAGAATTTCATATCATAATGTCACAGTCATATATTTTGCCATATTCCTGTCTCGTAGAAGAGCTGGTAAAGAACTTTAAAAAAATTGACAACAGAACTGGTAAATCAGTTAACAGGAAGCAGGAATGCAATCTTGTAGTCCACTTTTTCCCAGTGGCAATTTTTTTAGATGCTGAAGTATATGAAATATCTCAGTGTATGGGAATAGAAGTAGAAAAATGTTAAGAACAATACTAGTAACAAGAAGCATGGGTTTAATGTATTCACTCATTTTTTTAATCCCACATCCCTCTACCCTTAGCTCTCATAGTAAAAAGGAAATTATTTTTTTTAAATCTATAGTAGACCCCAATAAGCATTTATACGAATTTTCTCTGTGCTCGACTCCTTGACTCTATGACTCTATGCCAAGCACTCCGGATACAATGAAAAGGAAAAACTGCCCTAGCCCTTGAGGGATATCCTGAAATTATATTCTAATGGGAAAGACAATGTGTAAACAACTCTACAAATAAGATCTCTTCAGGATAAATTGGAGGTAATCTCAGAGGGAAGGCATTAGCATGAAATAAAGGGGACGTGTTATAGAAAGTAGGATTTTAGCTGATACAAAGAGGGGCAGCCAGTAAAAAAAGCCTGGAACTGGGAGAAGCACAAAGGAAGCTACTGTTTCTGGATCATAGAGTACATGTGGATGGGAGTTGGATTAGGAAGGGGCCAGATTATGAGGGGCCTTCAAAGCCAAACGGAAGATTTGACATTTGATCCTGGACTAATATAGAGTGACCGAAGTTTATTGAAGGGGGAGGGAGGATAGGGGCAGGGGTTGACCTGTGCTTTAGGAAGATCACTTTGGTAGTTGAATGGAGGAGGGACTGGAGTGGGGAAAGACTTGAGGCAAAGAGAGTGACCAGCAGGCTGTCACGGTAGTCTGGGCATGAGATGATGAGGGTCTTCATCAGAGCAGACATTGGTGGGGGTGGTGACTTGGCAACTGGTTGGATATGAGTGGGGAAAGAATGAGGATTTGAGGGTGACTGACACAGGTTTCAGGCCTGCGTGACTGGGAGGCTAGTGGTGTGCTTGACAGTGATAGTAAAGCTAGAAAGAGGGGAGGGCTTTCAGGAAATGCTAATGAGTTCAGTTTGGGACCTGTTGAGATTCTGCTGTTAGGTTTTTATCTCAAAGAGGTCATTGATACTCAAGTCAAGAAGCATTTAAGTTCCCAGCACCATGCTAAGCTTTAGAGATGCAAAGAAAAGCATTCAGGGTCTAATTGGAAAGAGGATGTACAAACAACAGTGTGCAAATAGGGCTTCTAAAGGATAGACTAGAGAGAAGCTCAGAGGGAAGGCACCAGTCTTATGAGGCATGCAGGGAAGGCAAGCGGTGGATAGGAAGAGGTAAAGAATTACAGGTATGGGGGACAGCGAGCTCAATGATAGACATAAAGAGTGAAGAAGCCACTGTCACTGGGTGGCAGAGAACGTGGAGGGGAGTCAGGCTCTGAGAAGACTAGAAAGATAGGAAGGAGCTACGTTGTGAAAGCCGCGTCAAAGGCCCCAAAACAGGCATTTGTATTTGGTCCTGAAATTAACTTGGAGCTGCTTCTGGGCTGGGGGGAAGGAAAAAAGGAAAGACGAGTGACCTGCTCTACGTGTGTGCGTTAGAACATTCACTTTGACAGGCAAGTGAATGTAACATGTATTGAAGTGGAGAGAGACTCGGAGCAAAAAAGTTATTGCAGTAGTCCAGGTTAGAGGCGTGAAGGCCTGAACGAGGGGGATGTCTATGGAGGGGAAAGAAGGGAAAGTAGAGGAGAGCTAGGAAGGTAGAAATGAGAAATCTTGATTCCAAATCGGATAAATGTACGCGTAAGCAAGAGTGCAGATGGTGGCATCTTCACAACAGTACATAAGTTTGGAAAAGGGAAAGTTTGGAGGGAAATCTGAGTTCTTTTTCAAACATATTGAGTTTGAGATCTCTATTGAATTTCAGATATTAAAAAAAGATACGGTTTTTGATGCAGGATAAATTCAGAAGAGAGGTTAAGTCTGGATGTATAGAAATAGGAATTCATTCGCATAAAGATAATACTTAATTCCAGGGTAGCTGATGATATCACCAAGTGAGAAGACCCGAGGAGTCTTTAAAGTAGGGATAAAAGTGCTTTAGATCAAAATTTATGATACTTATCAGTCTGTGAATGAACTATCAGGTTATTTCAGACTTTGTAGTATGGAAGAAGGATAGAATCTGTAGGTAGATTTAAGGGTGGAATTAGGAGATTCTTACTGAATTGAACTCTTTGAAATTCAGGAGTAATTGTCAAGTATTTTTGAGTACCAACCAAGTAAATTTTCTTTCTTTTGCATTAGGTAATGTAGACAGTAGTGTTGATGTTGCTTTTCATTGTTTATGATGTCCTGATGCTGTCATTTCATAGAATTGTATTTAGGAAGATTATATTGTAGCTTCTATAATGAGAACATGTAAATGGGCTTGCTGTTACTCTGACTCATCTGAGTAAATACTCAAATGAATATGTGATTTCATCAGCTCTGGAGTTTGAGCCAGTGACACAAATCACAGCCCATCCTGCGCTCTCTTTGCAATTCTCATCCATGTTCTACCAAAAATTGGCCACAGCAGGCCTACACAGCGTACTGGAATCCTTCCAACAGCCAATGGAACTCTCTAGCTGACTACAGATAACAAATATGGGACTTATAACCTATCACAAATCCTATAATAGTAGTCACCTATTTTTCTGCTCAAAGAAATGACATCACGAGTGGTTTGATCTTAAAGTCAGAGGGACGTACTATGTGAATTACAAAAAAAAAAAATTATAATTCCAAGTCAAAAACTAATTCCAATGTGTTTATTCTTTAATATTAAGAATTTACTAATCTTTTTAGCGTGAGCAAGAGAGCCAAATGGCCCGTCTTAAAAAACAACAGGAAGAGCTAGAACACATGAGATTGCGTTACCTGGCGGCAGAAGAGAAAGACACAATGAAAACTGAGCGACAAGAACTATTAGATATAAGAAATGAACTCAACAGGTATCGTATAATTATTAACTTTCGAAATGAGAAACTGCTGGTAAAGGGATACTTTATGCTAAAGTAACTTTGAATTACATAAATTATAAGCAGTTTAGACCTAAGCAATTTTTACAATGTCATGTATGCCTCAACATTTGGGTATGTTAATTGCTTCTTGTCTATTTTTCCTGTTACCAAAGAAAGAAATAAGTGTGTCAAACTAACTGTATTTCCTTTCTTAATACGGCTGCTAGGTAGGTGGCCAAGGGAATGCTATGGATATGACTTATCTTAATTTAGTGTAATAAAGTATCTGATTATATTGTAGAAGACCAAGCTAAAGAAACAGGCTTTAGGTGATAGCACAATTAGATGGATTCGAAGCTGCTTGGATACCCAGAACAAAGGAGTGATGATTCATAAGTAGGTAGATGTCAGCCTGGATGAAAGGTGATATGGTAGTCGGTTTAGGGTGGACCACATAGACCACACTGGCCCTGTCCTGTGAAACATTTTTAACTGTGACTTAGAAAAGATAGACACCTTATTTGTCAAATTTGTAGCTAAAACCACTGAAAATGACCAAAGAACCAAGATCTTAACACCTAATGTTAGGTGAAACCATCAAGATGAAGTTTAATAGGATATGTATAAATCGTTCTTGTTTATAGACTTTTTTAGAAAGTTATTTAAATCTAGGAGAAGGAAGATCTGATCTTACAGCATTTCATGTGAAAAAATAGTAATACTGCACAATTCAGCTTTTTGTGTTTTGTGTAGGAAAAAGTGAGAATTCATTATTGGGCTTCGTTTATAATATTATGCGGTCTGTATCAAAGGAGGGCGATAGATTCTGCCCCGGTCAGACCATGCATAGACTATTGTGTCCATTCTCTGAGTGTTATGTTTTAAGGGTTGGCACGTCAGCGTGTGCAGAGGAGAGCTGCCAGTCTGAAGGGTCAGGAAGACACGCGTTAGTGGAGTGAGCTAGAGTTTGTAGCCTAAGAAAAAGTGAATGGTGATGATAATGTCCTGAAACAACTGAGACAGGACAAGGACTGTGTTATGATAATGAAGACAGCTCTTCACACGTGTCAGACATTGGAGGTCTGACCCCATCCTCACAACAGTCCTGGAAGGTAGGTGCTGTTATTACCCCCATTTTACACCTGAGGAAACTGAGGCAGATAGAGGTTAGGTGACCTACCCAGGGTTACTTGGCCAGTAAGTTTTGAATTCAGATCTTTCCTGCCTCCAGGTCCAGTGCTCTGCCCACTGTACCACCCAGCTGCCTGTAGTAGAAAAAGTGCCGGATTTTACAGAGGACCTCTGGAGTCAGGGAATTCCAGATCTTCTGCTTTCTGCATGACCTTGGGCAAGTTGCTTCTCACTGGGCTTAGATTTCCTCATCTATAAATTGAAGTGGTCAAACGAGAGAAGCTTCAAGGTCCTTTGTAGCTCAGAATCTTTGATCCTCTGATGGCTTATTATGTGGAAAATATAATACAGGTGTGATATGTTCCTCCATTGTGCTGACTTAGGACTGATATGTACCGTAAGGATAAGAGCTGTCCACAAATAAAAGTGGACTGAAGCGCTGAAATCTCTGTCATTAGAAATATTCAAGCAGAAGGTATATAATTTTGTTACTATTTTCTAGGATTCCTCCCAACTTTTAAGAATTAATAATTGTAACAAAGTTTAACGTACAGAAATGACATAGTAGCAAGGCACTGTGTCAGTTCAATTGAAGGTATATATATTAAATGCCTTCTGTGTACACAGTACTGTGCTAAATGCCAGGGGTAAAAGATACAGATGCCTGCTCTTTGAGCGGGAGGAGGGGGAAGCCAGGTACACAAATACCTGTTACAAGGAAAAGTGAGATCCAGGTAAAGGATCCCAAAATTTGATAAGCCAAAGAGAGTCCCTAAGATCCCTTAACCTTTCTTTTTTTTCAGCCTTCTCTGACAACTTGATTTAGCATGACTTGTTTTACTATCAAATCATTTGGAATGTGGTTTCTAGATACTAAAATAGAGAAGTGGCTTCCTATCAAAGTGGAATTTGTTTCTGTTTTATCAGGTTAAGGAAACAAGACTCAGAACAGTTCCAGAATTCCAGAGAGATTGCAAGTGGAAAAAAGGAGAGCCCGGGTGTAACAGCTTTTGAAGAAGATTTGGATGATTATCTGACTCGCCTCATAGAAGAAAGAGATACTTTGATGAGAACGGGCGTGTATAATCATGAGGATCGGATCATAAGTGAACTGGACCGTCAGATCAGAGAAGCTTTGGCCAAAAGCAGTACCAGTAATTAATACCATTTGGAAACTCTTTACTAAAGACTTTGAATCCGAGTTTTAATTTCATTGTAGAACTCTGAAGGCAGGAGAATGTTTTAAAAACTGTTTTCTTTTTTTCACATCCCTGAAGAGATTTTTTTTTTTGTTATTATATAGTATTTATTTGGTTTTTATTTACTTTAAATCTATTCTACCTCTCCCACACTGGTTTTATTTGTAATTTCTTTTTATATACTCACTCACTAGGCAACTTTTCAGTGTTTCTCATAATCTATCATTTGATGGCTAACTTTCAAAATAGCTTTTCACTAAATTTGTCTAGGGAAAGATGAGTGCAGCAATTCCCAGTGACATAATTTTATACATCGAGCCAAAAAAATACATGTTGCACTTTATAAATGCTGTGTCCTGTTACATATATGTAAATATCTTAAAGTTGAGAACAGTTGTAAATGTAATCAGTTTTATTTTCTTCTTTTTAAACAGTATGTGCCTTTTTTTTCTGCAGATGTATAACAGTTACAGATAACGTCTTTAAGTAGGAAGCAGTATGTTCACGAGAGAGGAGCCATGTTCGGTGATAGGCAGCAAAATAATAAATACCCAGTCAGTCTATTTGTTTTAATACAGTTTAAAAGGTTTGGGGTTTTTTTAGTTGCAAGATCCATCGAACTCATGATCACATTTTTGAAGTATTTTACTCTTAACCTGTTAGAAAAACAGGTACTTGTTTCTTTGATACGTGTTTTTTCTTCTAGGATCACATCAAAGATGAAGCTGTTTTCTCTTAGAATTAGAGGTAAACCAGTATTATTTCAGTAATAGTGACATACTAGTGCAAATCCTTTTTTTCCTCAGTGGGGAAACAGACATTTTAAAGACTTCAGCTGAGAAAATAAATGAATGAAAATTGATACTAATTTTTCTCCTCCATTTTAGGCTTTTTCTATTTAAAGTAAATGAAAAGAATTCATTGGACTTCTCCGTAGTGCCAAGCCTGTGAAATGCCAAGTGTTGCTTTCTGTTGTTTTCTCCAGAGCTATGCATGGTACTGATGCAGAAACTTGTAAGTTTCACTTCCCAGAGCAACATTTTTCACCTCCTTTTTGCAACATATTTTATCAGTGTACTCAAAATTTTTATAGCAGAGTTAATTATTTAGTTCAGTTTTATGAATTCCACAATGGGGTAATTTGAAAATTTTGACCCTTTGGGGAAGGATATTCTACTTACCAATAAACCCCGTCAGGTCATTATAGAACATTTTGAAGATCAACCTAAATTTCTTTTTTGGGGGGTAGAAGAGTGTAATTTCTTTGAAAGGATTATTACAATTTTTATTTTTATTTTTTGGACAGTGCTAGTCACCTCAAAACAACGTGACAGTAAGTAAATGTAAATATATGAAAATAATGAATAAGGGGATAGTTGAATATATGAATCATAGGATTTTAAAATAGTAATTATGGCTGCATATTTTCTCTGATTTTCTGCCACTTGAATGGAATTGTAATCTTTTTGTGTGTTTGAAGGAAAACTTGTTTAAAATATTGTCATTATTTTGTTTCTCTGTGTACTGAATGTGGCAGTTTTCAAACACTAGAGGGGGCCTAAGAAAAAAAGGAGATTCTAAAATGAGTGTGTGCTTTACTTTGCTTGAGGGAATGTGATGGGGTTTTTTTTGTATGTAACTTAAATAAAAATCAGAATTTCATGCACTTTTGAACTGTTTAAGTAGTGTGTTGGATAATTACGGGCCTTTTGCTTCTAGATAGTTTGGGTGAGATATTCTTGGTAAGGTTTGTTTTATGTCATCTTTGTGTTTCTCTCAGATGCTGAGATTACAGATACTTAAAATGGTGAGGGTCTGATATTTGAATACTTTGTGTGACCCTTTCAGCATCAGCCATTCTATATGCAAATAAGTGTTCTTTTGAATTGTGAATTACGCCTTTAATTGGTAGAGAAAAAGATAATAGGTGACAATCTCTTTACAGACTTTTCATGTGAAGTAAGATTCATTTTTTCTTAATTTCAACTGAAAATTAAAATTTGCTATTTTGTTTTCTATGATTGGGGGATGGGGAAAAATATTTGCTTTTTTATCTGTGTGTTTAGTTTGTGAAATAAATATAGATGAATTTAGAGTTTACTTCATATATAAAATGGCAAAAATATGGCAAAGATGTTCATTGTGAGTTCAAATGAAAAGCAGCTAATTCCAGGGTGATCTCGCTTGGTGGCCATAAGCCTCCAAGATTGTTCTTTGAAAGATCCTTCTCTGAAGTCAATTTATGGTATTTAATAAAAAGTAGATGTCACACGGTTGCTGTCTTATCATGGCAACACTTTTCCAATTGTTTATCCTAAAGTATTTTAAAAGTAGCTAGGGGGCCGGCTAGGTGGTGCAGTGAATAGAGCACCAGCCCTGGAGTCAGGAGGACCTGAGTTCAAATTCGTCCTCACACACTTAACACAAAACTAGTCATGTGACCTTGGGCAAGTCACTTAACCCCAACTGCCCTACTTACCCCCCTCCAAAAAGCAAAAAAGAAAGTTAGCTAGGAGAGGTGGTTCAGCATTTCCTTGCCAAAGTCCCCTAATCACTATTATATTGAGACTGCAGTCTGGAATCTGTCTTGTTGACATCATGGACAATATTGTCCTAACTCCATTGAAGTGTGTTAGTTCTTAGCATGTGGTCTTAAAGGAAGTAATATGCTTCAAGTGACACGCCGGCTTGTGCTTTCATGCTAATATCTTACTATATTGATAACTGCTTCTAAAGTTTCTCCTTTTTGACTATGGGAATGCATCTTTAGCCTACAAATCAAGTGTATAATAGAGATATTGTGCTTCAAGTGATACAGCATGATGATAGTGCCAGTGCCTTTCCTTCTGGGATCTAAGCATTGTGCTGAATGTGGCAGTTTTCAAACACTAGAAGGGGCCTAAGAAAAAAAGGATATTGTTCTATTTAATTCTGATAACAAAAAGCAAATCGGATCATCTCGTGAATGTTGGTGTTTGTCTCTTAGAAGACTTTTCAGTAAGTGCTCTAATTTTAAACATGGGAATTGGTGAGCTACATCCCAGGGAATATTCATCCATCGCTTCACTTCAAAACTTGAATAAAATAATGTAAGTATAAAAAGAGATTTGTACAATGTTTGCAAATCATTTCAACAAACCTTTTTTAAACTTACTCTCTGGGAGGCATACTTCTAAGTACAAAGACAAAAACAGTCCTTGTCCTTAAGGAACTTCCATTCTAACTAACCAAGCGTTCTCACCCTGAAAGACCATGCTGTCAATGTACTCCCCCTTCTAATTGGTTGTTTCTACCCCGAACCTCCATTTTTAAGAAAAGTACCCAGACCAGCCGTATTCACTTCTAAATGTTCTTTTTGGGCTCTCCTTCTGACTGTCTAGTATTTCTCCATAACAACCCAGCAGCCTTCTCATCTTGGAAAATCATTCTGCTCCTCAGCTTCTGTAAAATGGAGGTTCCAGAAGGGGCTGACTGCTAATCTGCAAAGTGGAGTGATTATGTATCTCTTTTAGGACAGTCCTACTGTCTTTTGATGATTGATGCTATCAAGACAATGATATCTGAAAACAGCAATCATCTCTATTGTCTGCAAAACCCAGCCTGTCCCAATTCAGTTCAACAAGTATTTATTAAGCTCTTAATATGTATGTTTCAAACACAGTGTTGACAGTGGGGATACAAAAATAAAAATTAAATATTCCAAGCCTTCGAAGACCTTACGTTCTATTGAGCAGAAACAATTTGTACACAGATCAATATACACAGAGTGAATAAAAAATAAACACAAAAAGACAGGAGAGCACCAACAAATTAGGAGAATTGTGAAAGACTTTTTAGGGTGCAGCATTTAACCTGGTCCTTGAAGTCAGATGGGGATTCCAGTCATTTGGCACGCTTTTACTGAGTACTTACTGTGTATCAAAGCAGCCAGGTGGCAAGAAGACCTGAGTTCTGGCTTCAGATGCTGGATGAAGTAAGACCTTGGGCAAGTTACTTAACCTCTGTTTGCTCTAATTCCACTGGAAGAGGAAATGGCGAACCACTCCGGTATCTTTGCCTAGAAAGCCCTGTGGACAGTATGGTTCATGGGGTCACAAAGAGCAGGATGTGACTGAATGACAGCATGTGCTGAGTTCAGGATAAAAAGAAAGGCAAAAACGTTAGTCCCAGTGCTCAAGATATTTACATTCTAATGGGAAGAGAACATGCAAATAGATGGGTGTGAAATAAATACTGAGTAGATGGATGAGGGGGAAGGGGGTGTGTCTATAACAGCTGGAAGAAGGCAAAAGGAAAAGCCTGCAGAAGATAATACTTTAGCTGAATCTTGAAAAATATTCCAAGAGGCAGAAGTAAGGAGGGAGAACATTTTAGAAATGGGAGACAGCAAAGGCACGGTGACAGTTGAATCTTAGTGTATAAGGAACAGCAAGTAAACTGTTGTAATTGTGTCATAAAGTACATGGAAGGGAGTAGAGTCTAAGAACGGAAAGTAGAAAGGGGTCAAACGGTCACAAGGTTTTATTGCTGAATACAGGCCTTTACGTTTGGTACAGGAATAGGGAGCCACTGGAGCAGATTGACTGTGGGGAGAGTTGTGTGACATGGGCAGACCTCGTCTTTAGGAAAATCACTTTGGCAGGTGTGTAGAGACCAGATTGTTTTTAGGAAGACGATCCCCTCAACCACTCTTGAGGTACAGAACAGTGTCTATAACCAGTTGTAACTGGAAAGGGGCTATGGTCTCTTTAGAGACCTTAATTGAGATGGTTGTTATGTAAACAACTATAAATTTTATTTTCACCACAATTAAGTACAGCTGTTGATCAAGTAAGAAGCAAAGAATGAGACTTACTCAAATTAAAGACAAAATGAATAGGCTTAGCTGGCAATAAAACTGATAAGATTGGGGGAAAAATACACTTGGAAAAAATGGCTTCACACACATATGTGATTATACTGGAGTGTGATCACACTCCTCATAACTGTTTATTCTTCCTGTTTCACCATGAGGCAAGAGAGAGAACACAAGGAAGTCGAAGGGTACACAGCAGGGCACTTTTTATTGGACCAGGAATGCTAGGACAGCTAGCTAAGGTTGTTGTCATTAGCACTGTCAGCCTAAGCAGAATGAATAGATTGTAGGTACAATGAAAGTGGAGATTCTAGAATCACATTCAGCACAGCAAGACATTCACATCATGAGAGACATTTGGCAGTTGAACCCAACTGAGAGATGATTCATGTCTTTTGCTCCCTGAGCAGAATGGCCAATACTGAAGTTCTTTCTCTCTCTCCTCCCTCTCCCTTCTTTCTTTCCCTCTCTCTCCATCTCCTGTCTCTCTTGCTTCCTTTCTCCTAAGAGTGTACACTTGAGTTAAGGTAAGTAAAATGGGATAATGACGCAACTCCATTGTATGAACTAATATAATAATATGTAATATTCTTGTGCTAGATCAGAAAGAGTAGAATTACCTCTAATATCATGACTTGAGAATTCAGATCAATTATTGAAGGTGTTTATTGTTTAGGAACTATAATGTTATTGAAGAGACTGGCCAGTCCAAGAACCATATGGAGACTTGCTCAGTCTAATTTGGGAAATATGTAGTGAAGGAGTCTTTGTCTTCCTATTTCAGAGAAAGAATAGGCACCCTCTGCCTATTTTCCTGTTGGCTCACTGGCTGGTGACAAAAAGCTTTTTAACTGAGTGTTGCATCAGAACTAAATATACATATAAAGTGTTTAAATGGGAAAAGTCTTTCTTCCCTGTTGGTGGATGATACAAGAATTGTTGCGATCTAGTTGGTTACCTTGACATCGTGTGTCCGTGAAATATTTCTTCCTCCTCTGTTGTTTCTTTTTTCCTGATATAAGATACCTGAATATTGTAAACTGAAGGGACCAGTTTATGAGCTTGTGCTTTTTGAAAGGACAGAAGGATCATCAGAGAACCAGGTTAAAGAGTCATCTAGCTGATCATTGTTGCACTGGAGCTTACTTGGGAGCTAACCCTGAGGAGCAGCCGCCTGGCCCCAACCCAACTTCCAAGACATTGTACCCTGCAGCTATGCTGCACCCAGAAATAGATTCTGAGCAGGGAGTCCACGGGCCCAAAAGTAGCAATCGTGGTAAGTTTTAGTCCATTTGTCACAGGGACTGAGTATGTAGAGGCAAGAGAATACTTCTGGTAGGGGATATTGGTTATAGTCTTTGCTATACCTTCTAAATAAGTACCCTTTTGTAAAAGGTAATTGATATTCATTTGTTAATTGGTGTCAGAGAGATATTAACTGGTCATTTGGTTTTGGGATCAGATGGGAGCTCCTGAGCAAAAGCATTCTTTTTTTTTTTTCTTTTTGGAGGGGAAAAGATAGGGCAGTTGGGGTTAAGTGACTTGCCCAAGGTCACACAGCTAGTAAGTGTTAAGTATCTGAGGCTGCATTTAAACTCAGGTCCTCCTGACTCCAGGGCCGGTGCTCTATTCAGTGTGTCACCTAGCTGCCCCCCAAAGTATTCTGATACACCTCAACTCCTCAGGGTTATTGATAGAACTCTAAGGGAAGCAGTAGCCAGCTATGATCTGGGGATCCAACCTGCCAGTATAAGTTGGAGTTGGAAGAGTGAAGCCCACAGTATGAACACCCCATTTGTCACTTCTGTAAAGTCACCATTGCTCCTTTCTTACTAAAAAATGAGCCATTTGTAATCACTTGGTGCCCAATGATATAAGCCATTATCTTTGTTGACTCTGAAATGCATGAGGCATTGTTTGAGAACTTAAAAGATATTTGATTTACCACACCCAGAAGAGCTATTTAAGACTCTCTTGTGTTAGTCATAAAAGGCACCAAATGGTAATCTACTATTGTTAGAGATGTAACTGTAGACAGGCGGCTGTATACTTAGATCCCATTTCATTTGCTTCTCCAGGGGGTTATATTAGTACTGTTTTCATTAGAAATGTTTTTCCAGATGTCTGCTCTGCAGATACGAAGTCTCTCATGGAGTCGGGAGTTTGGCACTCAGATGAGAAGGGAAATTCTGCTTTGAAAGATTAATTTATGGAAAAATAATTTATTGGCTTTCTGATATATTAATGTACGCTAACCTCCTAGAGCTTTTTTTGGATAGTCAATTTATTCTTAAAGTACAGAAACTGTTGTGTATTTTAAAAGAATGTTAAACCTGTCATTTATAATGCAAGAGGACTAAAGTAGTGACCATTAATAATACGTTTTTGGAAAAGTTTCACCCACAATTTGTAGACAAATATTTTTCTTTTTGCAAGCATTTGTATGAAGCACACCTTTTCATGATTAAAATATTAGTCGTGTGTGTGTGTGTGTGTGTGTGTGAACTGTCAAATATATCAACATTAGGATGGGTACTGATCATCCCCTCATCCCCAGTTTCTTAGATGAGATTAAAAGGTGGCTAAAGCAGCCAATATATTACCACAAAATTATGCTTTAACATTATTTAGCATTTGTTAAATGCCAGACCATCATGGAAAGGTAGTGTCAGTAAAACCACTGTTCAGTTTTCATTGAGTTCTTAATTTGTTTCTCCTCAGAAATCCTCTGAACTGTTAGATTTTGTTATTTTGAATTCATCTGAACTCCATTTTGTATTTCCAGCTAAGATGATCCTAGCACTGCTTAAAACTTGCATTATTTTTAGAAATTTTTGACATTCGGAAGATCTTACCTAGAACCGAATCATGTACTCATAATATAGAAGTTTACCGGTTTAACAGCCATTGAGATTGTAGGTGACAACATAGTGAAATGGATTGATCTGTTAGCCTGAATGACATTTCTGTCAATGAAACTTCAATTCCTGGCCTAGACTGGCAAGTCACATCAACTCTTTTTTGGACAGGGGGAATCTTGGTCTGTGAGAGAAGTTTGTTCTTTTGAAAAATTGTGATGTGTAAACACACCGTAAAGTTTGGGTCTGAAACAGGAAGAATTCATTTTGGTTGTCCCGGTAAGATGGCTGATAGCATGATTTTGACTAAGCCTGGTTAATTCTGCCAGAAATACCTACAAGCAGCAATAGATGTGCTTAGTAAAAGAATAACTGCAAAGAAAGAAATGGAAATTTCCATTTTCCAAAGCTAATGGAAATTAGCTTTCCTTTCATAGGAAAGCTAATAGAAAGATGAAAAAATGAGTAAAGAGAAAGCAACGATGCAGTTAATATTACAAAGTAAAAGAAGGTGGGAGAATTTTGAGTAAGTCTGTAGTACAATGAAACTGGTCCAGTATTCTGCAAATGAGAATTGATTTGTTGCAAAAATCTCCAGTGACTGGGAATCACATTAAGAGGTACAAAAGAAGTTGTGGCATCTAAAATTGGAAGTAAGACTGCTGAAGGAAGAATTCAATTAAAAAACTTACAATGAAGAAAAGATTGTGGAAAATCTCGATAAAACAATGAATTCTCTTCAGGAGCAGAGTGATGCAAAAGGAACACATAAATAAAACAGCTAAATTGACATAAGAATGAACAGTGAGGCAAAGTTTAAGATATGGCAGAAGTGGGAAACACTTCAGATCTATAGAAAGCAAAGTAACTCAGTTGGAGGATAACAGTTGAAGAAATAAGTCTGAATATCACTGATCCTCTAAACCGGTATGAAAAACAGTCTTACTATCTTTTTCTTGGAATTTAGATTAAGAAGCAAGTTAATGAGAAGTCGGCAAGTATATAAGTAATCCGCTACATGGTAGGTATATGTTCTGGGGATACAAAGACCAAAAAGAAAAGAATCTCTGCTCTCAAGGAGCTTACATTATACTGGAGGAAGCAGCATGTAACTTGTATACAGAATAAATATACAATAACTAAGTAGTGGTCAAGGGTTTTGGTCAGGAACAAGGAACCTGCAGCCTTGAGACTACATGTGACCCTATTGGTCCTCAAGTGAAACCCTTTGACTGAATCCAAATTTCACAGAACAAATCACCTTAATAAAAGAATTTGTTCTATAAAACTCAGACTTGAAGGGCCGCACCCAAGGACCTAGAAGGCCATGTGTGGCCTCGAGGTCACAGGTTCCCCACCCTGCCTGGCTTTGGCATTTGGGGGAATCAAGGGCTTCATGTGGTGCTTGAGCTGCATCTTGAAGGAGAGGTAGTGTGATATTTTGGAGAGTGAGTAAAGGGCTAGCCTTGAGTTTAGGACAACTTGGGTTTTTTCTATCACTGTGTCCTACCTGTGTGACCATAGGCAAGTCATTTAATCTTTCAGGGCTCCAGGTAGACATCTTTACATTACAAGTAATTTACAGGTGAGTTGCTGATCTCTAGTAATGGAGCAAGTTTCCAAAGTAGTTCCGTGTGTCAATGGAACAATGTCTTGTTGTTGAAGGAAGGGAGGAGAGAAAGTGAAGGAAGGAATAGAAAGAAGAAAATGAAAGTAAAGTGAAAATGAGTAGAATCCACAGAACCCTGACAATTGTGCATTAAGTTTACTTCACCCAGAAATGTAGTCCCAAGGTTTCAGCGCTTCAGTGTCAAAGACACATCAAAGACAAGTTTCCTGGAGAAAGCAATTCACCTATTTATGAGAAAAAACCCATTTGAATTACAGAAGACTGTTCAAAACTGAGAAATGGAAGAAAATGTAACATGATCTACAAAAAAGGATAAGAAATTTACATTGTCCCCAAATTCAGCTTCCTTCATCTCTAACCCTAGGAAGGAGATAACTTCCTCCTCCTCCTCCACCACCACCACTCAGTATTTTTTAATACTGATTTCAAGGGATAATTCAGGCAACATCAAAGGTTTCCATTTGACCTTACCCACCACAGCCAGCGTACAAATTGCCCTAAGTTCCTTTACAGGTACTGACTCCCAAGACTCATCATAACCATTCCCACAATATTCTTACCCTGGTTGTCTACCACTGAGGTAGGGTAGCCAACCTCAAATAGAGCATCTTCTTAGAGCATCTTCTAAACTCTTCCACCTGGGCTCCTTTAATCGGTTTTCTCTGCATCCCCTGTCCTCCCCCCTGCCGCCCCCTGACACAATCCTCACTGTAAATAGAGATTCACTGTAGATCAGGGGAGCCATTAAAAGTTTCTTGATATAATTGTAACCTGGCTGCCAATGTCTAGCAGAAATATTGGGTGTCCCCTGAAGCCATGTTGATTAGGTCACACTGTCTCTGGTTTTCTCAAAGTCTTGATGTTAGAACAACCTGAACTTTGGAACACCCTGGACCCCTGCCCCCTGCCTGTGCTTATTCGAGAAATCCTTCAAGTCAGCACGCAAAAATTTTCAATGGCTCAAAATGACCATATAGTGTGGTATATTCTTCCAGGTATGTCCTAAATTTGAGCAGGGCTGAATATCATAAGAATGTTTCTAAGATGGAAATCTTCCTAGCTTTTCCATTGCTATTGAAAGCACCATCATCCTCCCTGTCATAGACATTCACAATAATAATGATAATGAAAGACAATTTCACTTTTGCCATATCATTAGTAAAATACTTTCCCAAAATGCCACCCCTTGGGCCCCAAACTCTTTTTAAGAAGGACTTGTTTGAATCATCTTGGGGGTAAAAGGAAACTCACAACCTAAGTATAATCTCCCATTCTTAACTCTTGCCCTCCATCTAATATCCAATCAGTTGTGAAGTCCCATCCTACCTTTGCATCTTTCATATACCCTTTCTCTCCTCTCATATTCCCACCCTACTTGGTACTGGCCCCCATCACCTTATATCTGGGCTGCTGCAATATTTTGCTGGTTGGTCTCCCTGTCTCAAGCATCCCTATTCTAGTGTATGCTCCAGTTAGCTGTCAAGCTGACCTTCCTAAAGCCCAAGTGTGACAGAAGATATAATCCTCTGTTTGGCTTTTTAAAAGTCCCTTATAATCTGGTCTCTTCCTGCCTTTCCAGTCTTCTTACACCCTACTCCACTCTGTGATCCAGTGACTCTGATTTCCTAGCTATTCCTCACATATGACATTCCATCTCCCTCCTCCACACACACACACACACACACACACACACACACACACGCACACATTGACCATTTTCCACTGGCTATCCCCTAGACTTGGAATGCTCTACCTCCTTATCCCTACCTCTTGGTTTCCTTCAAGTCTCAACTTAAGTCCCACTTCTACTTGGAAACCTTTCCTCTTTAATCTTGGCACCTTTTCTCTGAGATTCTCTATCTCATATATATGTCTGGCTTGGTTAAGTATTTGCATGCTGTCTCCCATTAGTCTAAGAGCAAGAGTTGTTTTTTTGTCTTCATATTGAGAGGACTTGTATGGCAACTGGCACATAGTAGGTGTTTAACATTGTTCTTGACTTGACACAACATGGCCTTCTTGATGGATCCCTTTTTCTTGTGCCATTGCCTATGATCAGGGAATTGGTGTAGGACTGCATCTGCTTCCATCACACATTTGCTGGATTCTCCACTTCCCATATCACTTCAGACAGCCTCCTTTTATTGAAAAATGGAATGGACTTTTGAAGCACCAACTTCATTATCATACTCCTAATTATTAGGTTTGGGTTCCCCCTTCCATTTCCAGAAGCACCGTCTACAACAAATTGGTGGTACCTTGTAGAGAGGAAGAGTGCTCTGTTCCATTAGTTCTGTGGATCTAGCCTACAGAAAGATTTACCTGACAAGAACGGACAATGGTTAGATGTATCTCAACTGACCTCTTCTAGTACTCTATTCTAAATTCTGAATAGACCTTTTCATTTTGCTTTTCATTTTGCCTGCCAGAAGGTTCTATATATTCAGGTTCTGTGCATTCGGGTGCTCTTTATAACTAGCATTTCTCTTTTCCCCTATGATGATGGACAAATCCTTCTTACAAAGCTTTTGGGAATCAAGTGAAAAGATTCAGCTAAGTTCCCCCATTGCTGCCTTTCAAGTCACCAGATATTTAATTGTAGCAGAAGCCTGAACAAAAAAATTTCCAAGCCCCCAGCAAGGACTAGAAAACAAGACTCCTAATTCAACTTGTGGGAGGGAAAGTAGTGGCCCCAAATTTTTGACTCAAGAAGTCCTGGAAATGTTGACTTTCCTCATTTGGGTAAAAAGGAACTCAAAGGACATTTGGGTGATCCATAAGCCAATTTTGTGGTCTGATTGTAGTCTGTCTACCTTAGCAAATGCCTCTTTGCCTTCCCAGGGCTCTGATGGAGGGAGAGGAGTCCTCAAGTGTGTCCCCATCTGGAGCTGTCCCAGGGAATAATGTTTGTTTGTAATATGTGATAATATCTTTACTTATTGAGTTTATGGTTGAAATGAATTTTGTGCTTTTCTAAAAAAAAATTACCTCATGCTCATCAATTTGGCAAAGATGGTAAAAGATGGGGAAAAAAAGTAACATTGGCAAGGATGCAGGAAAACAAACATTAATTCGTTGCTAGTGGTGTTTTGAACTAGCCCCACCATTTAGAAAAACAATTTGGAATTATGTGACAGAAAAGCTTATTAAATTGTTCATATCCTTTGAACCTTCCCTTTCATCCTTTTTCCCTTGTGGACAGTTTACTATTAACAGCAAAGAACTGAGGGTACCATTTCTAGTATGTATGGAGAACAGAGAATTTTGTAGTTATTTGCATGGAATTCATTGTTTGTATTTTTGGCACAACCAAGGGCATATTATTTAAACTCAAAGTTTAGTCCGGCCTCCCTTCTAGCAAAAGGAACTTGAAGAACACCTTCCCACTCTTCAGGATGACAGGTGAAATGAAGATTTGTTTTTAAAATGGAAGTAAGGCTTCACTGTAGATATAAAGAAGACAAAGTAACCGAAGAGACCAGAGAGAATACTGACCTATCAACACCACACCAGAGACTAGAGAATGTAAGAATGTGACCAAAAGGAGAAAGAGAAGTAGGGGCCCTGAACTGGAAAAGAACATGACAGAGAACAGAAGGGATTATACCTTCTATGAAGAAATCTAATTGATTTAACATACATTTACTAGGTAAGGTGATTTAACACACCTTTACTACGGAGCACTGTACTAGGTACTAGAGGTAAAGAAGCAAACTCCTAACACTCCCTGTTTTTGTATAACAGATATGTGTAATTGATTAGAAAACAGATATGATCAGAGAAGCCCCAATCAGCTTTATGGGTCTTCCCATCCACCTGGCATTTACATTACAGGAAATGGGCATTTATCAGAAAGAGACTTCCTGTGTAGTAAGTACTCATACACCATGCTGAGAGGATGCAGTTACTGGGTTGCAAATATTGGGACTTTCTTCAGGATGTTTGTCGACTTAGAATGAGAGTGAAGGGAGTAGGCTCTTGTAGAAAGAATGGCTCTTTCCTAGACAGCCATAAGATTTCCCTGGGAAATAGTTTCCTCCTTTCCTGTTCCCATGGTTTCTCTTACTTTCAGGTCCAAGTCCAACAAAGTTACTCTGGAATGAATCCAAACTCTTTGGGATCAGGGTCCCTTAGGATGAACCCAGGCTATAGAACTCCTGAGTTGTTGCCTCTTGTTGGTGTGGAGGGACTTGGGCCATGTGTTACATACATATAATAAGAGAAATGAAAATTAAAATCACAACTCATACCCCAAAAGTTTGCAAAGATGACAGAAGAAGAAAATAATATTGGAGCAGCTATGGAAGGACATGTACACTAATGCACTGTTGATGGAAGAATGAATTCACCTGACCATTCTGAAAAGCAATTTGGAATTATAATAACAAATATGACTAAAATATCCATATCTGTTGTCCCAAAGGTTACATTGGTAGGCATATGCCATAAAAAGTCAGATAAAAAGAATGCATATATACCAAAAGGTTTATATCATCTAGATATCTAGATATAAAATTGGTGCCATCGGTTGTGTTATTGTTAAAGAAATTGTAGGGACATGAATGCAATGAAGTGTTACTGTACTATAAGAAATGACAAACATTAAGAATTAAGAGAAAGTCTATAGAAACATATTCAACAGATTGCATTTATGTCAGGAATGTAGTACTGGTTCAATATTAAGAAAATTGGGACTTATATGTCACAAGTGCAATAATGGAGAACTAGACATTTCCTCTGATCTCCATTGCCTCTCAAAACTCTCAAAAATATATGCACCAAAGCTAAAGCAACTTTAGCTGTCTCCATAGTTTACGACACCCAGAATCTGAAAGAAGGATTAAAAAAAACCAATTGATCCTCACTGATCCTAAACTTACTCACACCTCCCATGCTACTGGCAGTGAAGCTGCACTAGCAGACTTAAGAACATGACACAGACTTATAACAGAAACCATGCTCACACCTTGGTACCCCAACCCTCCTTTTAGTGCTGTGGAAATCCTGGCTCAGGGCTGCAAATATTTGTCCTGCCTGTGACAAACATGCAGTGTAGTTTCAGTCTTTCTGGTGGAAAAGCCTGCCAGGAGTTGCAATCTCATAATACCAATGCTGAAAATCTCTGAATTACTAGTGTGGTGCCAAAGAACTAAGAAATAGAGGGAGTGGGACTGGTCACCATGACAGGAAACTGTGTGTATAGGGTGTGGGGAGATGTGTAGTACTCCATTAAACCTGAGAAAAAGAGCATAACATATAGCTATGACCATTTCTGACCACCCAAAAATCACTTGGGGCAGTTGAGTGGAGGCTGTGATGCTTTGGGATCCAGCCCCTAGAGAAACCACAGAAGGGGAAGAGTCAGAAAGTGAGTGATAGGGGAAAATGAGAGAGGAGTGGGGAGACTGAAATTACCAAAGATTTTGAGGAGAAGAAGACCCAAAGATGTTGAATAGAAGACGATAAATCAACAGGGAAAACAGAACAGAAGAAAATATGGCTTTTAGATGTAGTAAATGGGTTCAGGCATTTATAAATAAATACTGAAAAACAAAGGAAAACAATCCAACTCTTATTAAGACAGAGGACCCTGTGGAATGTAAGGAGATCATAGAAACACAACATGCTTTTCCTGAGTGATTCAAAAGAGAAATGAGAACCATGAGAGCAGAATTCATGACCTGATCAACAAAAATAAAGCACTTTGCAAGTTATTTGGAAAACAATTTCCCTTTCTGTTATTGCTTCTTGTGTTTTGTTATTATTACATAGAAACGTTGTTGATTTTTGAAGATGTATTCTGAATGCTCAAACTTTACTGAGGCTATTAATTATTTCAGTGTTTTTGATGACTCTTTAAGATTTTCTAAGTAAACCATCATATCATCAGCAAACAGAGGTAGTTTTATCTCCTCTTTACCTCTCTTTATTCTTTTAATTTCTGCCTCTTGTCTTATTGCTGTCACTATATTTCTATAAATATATCAAATACTAGTGGGGGAAAGTAGGTGTTCTTGCTTCACTCCTGAATTTATTGGGAAAGATTATAGTGTATTCCGATAGCATATATTGTTTGCTTTTAATTTTAGATAGATGCTTTCATGATATTAAAAATAAGTCCTTTTATGCTCATACTTTGTAGAGATTTTTAGCACAGATGTATTGTACTTTATCAGAGGTTTTTCTGCATCTATTGAAATGATCTTTGGATGTTTTATGATTAATTATGTTAATTGGGTTTTTTTTTGATGTTGAAACATCCTTGCATCCTTGGTATAAATACCACTTGGTCATAATGAATGATTTCTTGGATAAATTACTGTAAGATAATAAGCTTGATAAGATTTTCTTTAAAATTTCTGAGTCAATATTCATTAATGATGTTGACCTATAGTTTTCTGATCCTTATCTTTCCCTGGTTTACATATTAGGTCTATATTTGTCTAATAAAAAAGGATACTGATAGAATTCCTTCTCAGTTTCTTTTAGTATAACTTGCAAAATACGGGCACTAAGTGTTCTTTAAATGTTTGACAGAATTCTCCTGTAAATCCATTAAAACAAGAGGTTTATAGTTCCTTTACAGGTAGTTCCTTTTCTGAGATTGAGTTATTTAGGTTCTCTACCTTGTCTTCTGAAAGTTTGGATATCTTCTGTTTTTGAAGATAGGCCTTGTGTCCTTTGTGTTCTCAATTTTCTTAGCATATAAACATGCATAATATGTCCTGAATATTCTTTTCATTTCTTCTAGTTTTACTGTGCCTTCACCTTACTCATTTGCTCTTTGCATTGATTCGATTTTTCTACTCTTTTAAAAAAAATTTAAAATTATCTAAGGGCTTATCAACTTTATTAGTCTTTTCAAAGAACTGGGCACTTTAGTTTAAAATTTGCTGTATTGCTGTATTGCCTGGAGCATTACCTGTCATTGCTGTATTGCTTGGAGCATCACCCGTCATATAGTAGGTACTTAATAAATCTTTTTGAATGATTTTCACCACTATTATTTGTTACATTTCTAGAAAAAAAAATATGAGGCATAGCAACAAGGCAAAAAGAAGGTGAGATAATAAGCCTAGACAAAGAAGGAACAAAATTATTTCTATTTTATAACAACAATAAAGATGGCTAACATTTATGTAGGGCCTACAATGTTTTAGGTATAGTGCTATGAAATTTGCAAATAATGTCTCATTTAATCCTTGTAATATTCCTAACAGCTAGATGCTATTATTATCCCCATTTTACAGATGAGGAGACTAAGGCAAACAGACATTAAGGGATTTGTCTAGAGTCACACAGATAGCAAGATTCTGAGATCAGATTTTAACTCAGATCTTCTTGATTCGAAGCCTGATGCTTTATATGTAGCAACAGCATATATTGCTGGTTGCTATATATTGCTGTTGCTATATATTGATTTACTTACAAGTCTTTGAGAGTGAATTAAAAATTAGTTGAAACAGTAACTGCAGTAAAGTGGCAGTATATAACACAAATGATCAGTTTTTCTGTATATTACTAACAAAACAGTAGGGAGAGATAGAAAAAAAATATATTCAAAATGTTTGAAATAGCTGGGAATCTACTTACCAAGGCATGCAACTACAAAACACTTTTTATCAAATCAATTTTAAGAATTAAATTTTAAGAATTAAGAATTAAAATTTTAAAGAATTTAAAATTAAAACATTTTAAGAATTAAAAGAATTAAATAATTAGAAAGCTCAATTATTCATGTTTACGTCATTCAAATAGGGTTTACTAAAAGTCTTAGTGTAGTGTTAAGCTTTGATAACTTTGCATTTAAGCTTAATTAAATGTCTCTCATAACTTAAGGCTACACTAAGACATTTGGGACATTTTGTAAAATACAAATTACATCATTAAATAAATGTACAACATAGTAACATATCAATGAAGCCACTAATGGTTTACTTTCTAGAACTAGACAGAAATCTCACAAAATTTGTCCGGAGGAACAAAGGGTAAAGAGTCTCAAATAATGAAAAAAATATAGATACGAAGGGGGTCTACTATTACCATACTTCCAACTATACTCTAAAGCAATCTTTATCAAATGTATTTGCCACTATTAAAAACACAAAAATTGGTCAGTGGAACAAATTAGGCAAACAATACTCAGAAAGCAATCGAACATGGTAGCACAGTATTCAATAAACTCTACAAGAGTGGTGTCCAATTCAGATAGAAACAAATTCCTGCATATTAATTTTTTGGGGGGGAGGGCAATTGGGTTTACATGATTTGCCCAAGGTCACACGGCTAGTTTTTGTGTTAAGTGTCTGAGGCCGGATTTGAACTCAGGTCCTCCTGAGTCCAGGGTTGGTGCTCTATTCACTGTGCAACAACCCCGCCCCCGCATATTAATTTAGAAAGCCACAAATGAATATTATCTATGTTGTTTTGAAGTTCTATATATTATGTTAAATATTTTCCAATTATATTTTTATTTTTTAAATAAATTAATTTATTTCTTTTCTTGTTTACATCATTCCTTTCCATGAGATGTTGAGTTACAAATTTTCTCCCCATCTTTCCCCTACCCAATTATATTTAAATCTGGTTCAGCTTGGTTATACTAAAGCAGGGTCAGAGTTTGATACCCCTGCTCTAAGATGCCAGCTAACGTGGAAAGGGGCTCCCTATTAAACAAACAAAAACCTGCTAAGAAGCTGCTGGGGGACAGAAGAACAAATTATGGTATGCTAATTTAGTGGAATATTGATGGGCTACAAGAAATTATGACATGGAAAGATTGAGAGGAAACTGAGAGCACTTGTTTGAAGTGATATAACGGGAAATGAGCAGAATAATTTGTACATTGGCTTCAGCACTGTGAAGGCAATGACTATTTCAGACTTAAAGACTCACAACCTTTGATTAACATAATAAACGTGACTCCAGAAGACTCATGACAATTCACACTTCTCATCTCTTGAGAGGGAAGTGATAGTGGATGTGTAGAATGAGACATGCATTTTAGGGCATGGTCAAAGTATCAGTTTTTATTGTTTAGCCATACTCATTTGTTACAAGGAAAAGGTTTTTTTGGAGAGGAGAATTATAGGGGGCAATAGCACTAAAAAATATTAAGAAAAGAGCATCATTGAAATAGACATTCGTGGTGTTAGAGATAATTCTCTTTTTTGTTCTTCTTGCAAAGAAATAATTATGGTTTGTCACGTTCATAATAATACAATTAAATAAAAGAATGCTAGGCCAACTAGAAAGCAATCTAGCAGAAATTAGTCTTTATTCGCCTCATACACTGCAATCAACTTATAGATTTAGAGCTGAAAGGGACCCTAGAGATCATAAGAGTCCATTCCATCATTTGACAGATAAAAAATTAGTTCAGTGACTTGCCAACTAAGGTCTTACTGACTCAACTACGAGCTCAGTGTGCTGCCTCTCATGGGTCAGTGACCTAAAGATAAGAGTCACACCATAAATATTAAATAAATACAATTAAATTAGAGGAAAATTCAAAGAGATACCTTTCATAGTCTGACTAGGAAAAGAATTCTTAACTAAATAATTCCCAAAGATAAGGGGTAAATGGTAAAGATAAAATAGAGAATTCTTGTTACATGAAACTGGAAAGCTTTTGCATGAATTCAGTACCCCTACAATTCATAGAGAAGTCAACTGAGAAAAAAATGAATTACATCAACTCTCTCTGATAAAGGTCTGAGATCCAAGCATATAGAGAATTGATAGAAATACAGAAGAATAATGGTCATTCTCCAATAGATAAATTGCAAAGGGTATGAACAAGTGGTATTTGGAAGAAGAAATGTAAGTTTTTATATTCCCCGTTAGTGTGAAAGAGCCAAATAAACTGTGTATGAATGTTAAGTAAAATTGTGTCATAAGAAATGGCATATAAAGAATTAAAAAAAACTCAGGGAGAGTTTTATGAACTGCTACAAAATTAGGACAATTTACGTGACAACCACGACAGAAAAATACTTTTGAGAAAGACTTCCAAATTTTGCTTGATTCGCCACAAGCATGTCTCCCACATCTTCATAGAGAGATGTTGTGCTGAGTCAGAATGAGACATTTAGTTTCAGACATAGTCGGATGTTGATTTGTTTTGCTTGACAACATTTATTTGCTATAAGAGAGAGGTGAATTTGTGGAGAACGACAGAGATAAAAAACAAAGAAAGAAAAGAGAACCAATAGAATAAGTTTTTTTTTTAAGTTCAGAAAGAGAAACAGGGAATATGGACTGGAACTGTGATTTCATTGATATAGGGAACTTCTGGATAAAGAAATGACTTCTGCCAATATGGGACAACTTATAGTTGTAAAGATTTGTCTAGAGCCCTGAGAAGTTGTGACTTGACTCCTGTGGTATGTGTGAGAGGGAAAACTCAAACCCATTTCTTCTGGTCAGAATCCAGGTCTCTAAACTCTACATAATTCTACCTTGTTAAATTTAAACATATGTATATGTATACACACACATATATACACACATACATATATGTGTATATATACATATATGTGTGTGTCTCTATATGTATATACATGTATGTATATAAGCCTCTTTTCCCCCCTTTGTATATTGGAATGCTTCTGTTTGCTGATGATTGTTAATGTTGTATAAAGTAGAAAATTAAAAAAATTCAAAGAAACACAGAAAGGCATATGAACTGATACAAAGTGAAGTAATTACAATATTATGAAAAGAAAGAACAACAAAAAAGTGACACCAAATTCCATGTAATTATAATGACCCTGTTTGACTCCAGAATTGAGAAAATGCAACTCCTCCCTATTCACACACCCTTCTTTGTAAGGGTGGGTCACTATGGGTATGGTCTCTTGCATATATTGTCAGATGTGGTCCAGATGTTGTTTGGTTTTGCTGAACTTACCAAAAAAAAAAAAAAGCCTGTTTTAGAGGGGTAGGGCAACCAGGAAAGGGGAAGATGTATTTAGAAGTTAATCTAATGAGAAAACAAAAAGCATCCATAAAATATATATTTTCAAACCTTACCAATATTTGGTTTTCAAACATTAAAACTATATTCTATTTCAACTTCATTTTCTCAGGAAAGGGTTCAAATCCTCCTTCCTTTCTTCAATGTATTTTGATACCACAGTATAGGAGCAAATGAACTATATGCTGCCCTGATAGATAATAGGTTAAAATACTGAAAGCACCTGTGCAAAGTGCTTAAGCTGAGCCTTCTGTATTTTACATTTTCAATGTGTGTGGATACTGAGCACCCTACCTTTTTATCCATTAAAGAATGATTCCTCTCCAATTATCTGGAATGAACAGGAAATATTCTTCCTTTCAACTGGACTTTCCAGATAGTACTAACTTTCTTGAAAAAAAAATTGATTTTCTTTGAATTTTAAATTTTTTACTTTTTATTTATTTTCTGCTTTTTGGAGAGCAGTTGGGGTTGTGACTTGCTCAAGGTCACACGGCTAGTTTTTGTGTTAAGTGTCTGAGGTCAAATTTGAACTCAGGTCCTCCTGACTTCAGGGCCGGTGCTCTATTCACTGCGCCACCTAGCCTACATTTAGATGTAAATATTTCTGCTAGGAAGTGTATACATGAGCATAATTTAACATTTTATTGTTGATTAAGATCATCTTGTTCCAGACATTGGGAACATTTAATCAAATCTGTCCTTATCCAGGACATACTACAACACTTGTTTTAAGTAAATACTATTATCAGCTTGCTTTTTTTCTTTTTTTTTTCATGTACCTCTTTCTTGTAAACATACAACGCAGAATTTATAGCTGGATGACCAGTGTAACAGAAAACCTTTTTGGTTAAGGATTAGTTAACGTCATCTGGCTAATGTCAAAAGATAAAGTAGTTTCTGTGTCATTTTCTCACTTTCAACAATCCGGATCCTTTGACTCTTCAGTATAATTTAAAATAGTATCTATTCAGTGGCCATTTCAACCTCCTCCTCATCTCAACCTAAGGAGAGTTCATTTCTAGAATCTTTTCACTCTGAAAAAATGACTCCTTTTTAAAATTGCGACATTGTCCTCTTGAATGGAGAAACATTGCCATCTTGTGGATATTTAGGATATTGCCGCTAGGGACCACTAATGTCATGAGAGCTATAAGGGAAAAGTGCAACTCTGTAACCTTATTCTGAGCAGTGGTAACTCTTAAAGACTTCTTTAATTGCTTCCAAACTCATTGCTACACTATATATTTAAGGGTACAGTGTTACTGGTATTTTAATGTGCTGCTTCTCAGTGAAGGGGGGACCTATGCTATTTTATGGTCATACATATAAAGAGACAACAGGAAGGGATGGGGAACCTGCGGCCTCCAGGCCACATGTGGCCCTTTATATCGGGCCTCACTTGAAGACTTCGAGGGCCACATGTGGTCTCGAGGCCGCAAATTCCCCACTCCTCGTGCAGTGCATAGATAGCTGGCCTCAGAGCCAGGAAAACCTTGGTTCAAGTTCTATTTCTGACACATCTGTCAAATCACTTAAATTCTCAGTGCCCAAAGCAATTCTCTGATATTAAGTTTTTAAGCATCCTTCTTTTTATACAATGACTTGTCTGATTAAAAGAAATTAAAATACTACCTAGTAATTAGTAAATCTAATTTATATTATAATAACTTGTATAGATGAGCTTGTTCTTCTATGAGGTTATAAACCCCTTAAGGATTATACTTGTACATTTTGTTGTCGTTTAGTGAAATACAACTCTTTGTGACTCTTTGTGAGTGATTTGCTATTTCCTTCTCCAGCTCATTTTCCATATGAGGAGACTGAGGTAAACAGGTCGCAGGGCTAGTAGTGTCTGAGGCCAGATTTGAACTCAGAAAGTCGTCTTCCCGACTCCAGACCCAGCTCTCTATCCACTGTGCAATATCTAGAAAGCACTTGATAAATGTTCATTTGTGAAGACTACTTTTTGTTCATAATCAGTTCTCTTCTCCATTACAACAAATGTGCAGGGTATACTCCTTATAGAATAAAATATTTTCTCTTATGAAACAGAACAAAATGTTTTCCTTTATGAAAGCATCTTTGTAATTAAATCCAGGCCCAAAATAAATAATAAAAAACACATCTCTCTTCCACTCAAGGTGCATTCTATGAATTGTGAGAATCTAGCTAGCTCTATCAGTAAGAAGATGAATAAACCCTTTTCTGTATCTCAACACTTCTTTTAAAATCATTCATTTATAAACTGACATAATATTTCTAAGTGTAATATATTCACATTATCCTGAGAAACATGGGTTTTGGTGTGCAAGGAATGTTAATTTTGGACTCTTGGCCTCAATATTAGTACCAAATGTCACTCTCTTTTTAAAATAAGGGACTACATAAATTCATCTATCTTCTTAATGAAATTTCATATTACCAGAAATTGTTAAAACACTAACCACATTTAGAACAGTACATTTTAGGAATATTGTGAGTATTACCCCAATTAGATTTATTTTGCTCTTTCAGATTTAGGCTCTGGGAAAGACTTTTCAGGATTTAGTTTTTAAAACTCAACATACCCCATATTTTAACTAATGTGCCAGAAAGGAATCCTATGGGAATTCTCTACAAATGTTTAATTTGTCTATGGTATTTGTTCTTCACACAGCTTTTCACTACCCTTTTAAAGTTCAAAATATTTTAGAAAGTTATCTTGATTGAAATCTTGTATCAGTATAGAGGGGGACCTTTTGAACAACTTAAAGAGGAAAAGTGTGATATGACCAAAGTCTAAACATCATTTTGCTTATAATAACTGGGCAGGGGGAGGTATAATAAAATGAAGAATTTCTCATGGATGTGGGCATGTACCTATTGACTCTATGGGATATTAAAAGACATGTACAAGTAGAGACTCCTTGGTCCCCATAACTGGAGGTGGTAGGAGAGGTGACGTAGAGAGGAGAGAAAGTTAGGGAAGGGAGAGTATTTCTAAAGAAGACTGGGGCTTGGGGTGGCTAGGTGGTGCGGTGAATAGAGCACTGGCTCTGGAGCCAGGAGGACCTGAGTTCAAATATGGCCTCAGACACTTAACACTTATTATCTGTGACCCTGGACAAGTCACTTAACTCCAATTGCCCTGCCTTTCCTCCTCCAAAAAGGCAGAAGAAAAAAAAAAGATTGGGGCCTAAGCTGCTATTCTTTAAAAAGAAGAGGCTAAAGTCTCCACCTCTCTCTTTTGCACTTATCACTTAGGCCTCTGGCCTCTCCCTTAGATTTCATAATGAGGGGTAGGTAGAGCAATTTTTCTCCCACTACCATCATCATCCATGATGCATGCATGGATATGGCAGTAAGAATATGTGTTTGCTTAGAAAAATCTGATATTAAATCCCTGATTCCCTCTTTTTTGTATTTGGTTCTCTGAGAACAGATAACAGAACAGTGATCTTGGATATTTCCAGCCCTAATGGCTACCTTCTATATTCGAGAGTTTGGGAGTTACTGGGTACAGATTTCAAAGGCTGGGATAACCACTGATGGGATCATCTTGGAACCCAATAGTGATTCTCAGCCAATTCAGTTTTTCCCAAACATTTCAGGGAGTGGGGGGGGGGGGGGAGAGGAACTTCCCTAGTATGTAGAAGAGAGGTTGATGAATTAAAGCTTATGTTTTAAGTATGTGTGTGCCTATGAATCTTTTACACTTTAAGCACTTCTTTTGTGGCAAAGGAAATCTCTGTCTTTTATCTAGTATTAGCCCTAGTCATCTGTGGTATAAATAATTCTACCATCCAGATGACCCCAATCTCTCAGAGTTGTTGTCCAGGGGCATATGGTTCCTTCTTTGAAAAGATACCTATCTTTGGCCTATAATATCACTCTGATATAGAATATCCTTGTTCATCCTTACCTACAGGTGAGGTTTTTTTTTTTTCTAACTTCAGTGTGTATTGTAGGCCAGGAATAGGAGAGGCATTAGCTGACCCATCACATTCTCATAATATAAACCCAGACTGTTGCAAGCAAGGGAGCTGTGGTATAAAGCTGGGGTATTTGGGTTTAACATCGTCCATAGGTAGATTGATCTGGGACCCAACTGTGGGCACATTGTGCAGAAGGGGAATAAAAATGATTCTTGAGACTTTGGCCAGTGATTCCTGGGGCCCCAGGGGAACCTCCTTGTTTACTGCTTTAAAAAAAATCCTGTCAGCAGTTTTATTGGCTTTTCTAATCTGAAATGTTTTTTAAATTGCCTTGAGATTTGCTTTTACTTGAAGGTATCAAAAAAATGTTAGCCAAAGAACAGTTTGTTTAAACCCTCAGGCTCTGAGTGGTTCAGCGTACCAGATGCAGGATAGCAGCCTTCACAGTATTTCTTTGTTGCTGTTCAGTCATTTCAATCGTGTCCAACTCTTCTTGACCCCATTTTGGAGTTTTCTTGGCAAAGATACTGAAGTGGTCTGCCATTTCCTTCCCCACCTTACTTTGCAGATGAGGAACCGAGGCAAACGGGTTAAATTACTTTCCCAGGATCATACAACAAGTAAATGTCAGAGACCAGATCTGAAGTCAGGAACATGAGTCTTTACTTCTCAGAGATGATGGGTTTTATTCTGGTAAACCTCTGCTCAGTAGGGGTTTGTAAGCAGCTACTTTCCCTGGGGAGACGAGAGCGGGTTGGAGGATAGACAGGTTGGGAGTCCCCTCTTGTCAGCGTATCAGGAATTTTTAAATACCATAAGTCTGATAAGCCACAAAGCATCTCCTCAGTGCTACCATCCATTCCAACCCTTTTATGAATTATTTTACAATCCTCTAAATCTTTTTTAAAGCCATTTTATGACTTTATTTTACACTTAAAGATGTACTAAGAAATCTCTATGAACTTCTGCAGCCACAACACAATACATTGAAAACAAATGTCACCATTTTTTCAAGGAAATGATCCATAATCATACTAATACTGTCCATTTATTATTTATTTTATTAGTTTATTATTTATTATTTCATTTATTGATTCTATTAAACAAACCAATGATATTAACTTAAGCACTAGAAATGCAATATTATATAGCAATAATATAATTAGTAAATAGTTCCATGTGATTAACATATACTAAAGCAGCAGATAACGAGTATGCAAATTAGTAGTAATATCAAATGATATACACAGTTATCAAAGTAGTTACCAAAACAGCACCCAAATATTGACAACTGGTATAAAACTAGGCAAATAGAACTTAATAAATCAAACCACTTGTACATACACATAATCTCATCAACACATATTTAACACATTAGTCAGCAGCATAAATAAAATGAATTTGCATTTTAATACTGCTTTGAATTTAATGACCGATCATGAAACACCTGTCAGAGACCAAAAAATCACAAACAAAAAAGAGAAAACTAGATTTAAAAAAATAAGAACTGGAAAAATTTTTAGTGAGTAAATAGGAAAATATTCCAAAATAAGCATTTGAAAAATAGAGAAGGGAAAATGAATTATTTCCAAGAAACAGCAAGAAAAGCTGGGCTAAGATTCAGCTCACAGTGAAAAGCCCCAAGGAAAAAGAGGTCTTCCAGAATTAGTGTTCCTGGTATCACTAGTTTCAATGTTAACTGAGACAAAACTTCTTAAGAAGCAATTCAAATAACAAAAGGAAGATCTTTTTTTTTTAGTTCCAAGAGCAATAAAATAAAAAAATCCAAATAGCTTCAAATTGAGCTCTCGTATCTAATCGTTCCCCATAATGTAGTAGTAGCAGTAGCATTAGTAGCATTAGTAGTAGTAGTAGTAGTAGTAATAGTAGTAGTAGTAGTAGTAGTAGTAGTAGCAGCAGCAGCAGCAGTAGCGGTAGCAGTAGTAGTGGTAGTAGTAGCAGTAATAGTAGCAGTAGTAGTAGTAATTGTTGTGGTAGTAGTAGTAGTAGTAGTAGTAGTAGTAGTAGTAGCTATAGCAGTAGTAGTAGCAGTAGTAGTAGTGGTGGTAGTAGTAGCTGTAGTAGTAGTTGTAGTAGTAGCAGTAGTAGTAGCAATAGTAGTAGCAGTAGTAGCAGCAGCAGTAGTAGTAGTAGTGGTAGTAGTAGTGGTGGTGGTAGTAGTAGCTGTAGTAGTAGTTGCAGTAGTAGCAGTACTAGTAGCAGTAGCAGTAGTAGTAGCAGTAGTAGCAATAGTAGTAGTAGTGATGATAATATTACTACTACTACTAATAAGCTAGTATCTAAATAGTGCTTTATGATTTGCAAAGTTCTTTACATTTATTAACTCATTTTATCCATAGAACAACACTGTGTTGAATGGTGAGGGGCCATAAGAAACTGGCGTCCTTGTCTGCTTGTGTGGCAAAGGACATTAGCACCCAACAAGCCTCTTGGCAGCCTCTTTTAAAGGATGTCAGGCATCCTTTAAAGGCAGGTAACACTAAAAGCAACCACAGCAGTAAGCCTGACCCCAGGTTCTCTCAGGCAAACACAGCACCAAACTCCTACACTGGAAGCCTTCATCTTCTGTATCAGCCTCTCCATCACTCCAGGTTCAAAAGGAAAGGTCCATGGGAATGATCTGAACATATATTTATGGAGGTATTTGCTGGAAAATTATAGTTACTGGTAACAAAAGCACTTTATGTCTTTGAAAGGCAGCATAGATGGTATAGCTGACAGGCCAATGGACTTGGATTCAGAAGGATGTAGGTGCAAACCCTACCTCAAACACTTATCAACTGTGCAACCTTAGACACGTCACTTATTCTCCCTGTGCATCATTTTTCTCCTCTGAAAAACTGGGAGCAGCGATTGACTTAATGGCCTCTAGCATGCCTTCCAGCTCTAAAGCTGTGATAGGGTCCTGTGATCATTGGTTATACTTCCATCTCCGTTTAAGGTAAGGAAATTGTTACTTTTATTTGGGGGGGGATTAAGTTCCCTTTTCTCAGTCCTATTCAGACAGCATTGACAGGTTTTTTTTTTTAAAGACCTTCATTGTTATGTGGCCTTTTTAAAAAATGTGCTTCAAACAGCATAGATTTGAAAGTAAGCATTCAGAGAAATAACCTTCCCAATTCCAACTGCTTTGGCAGTTGAAGAGACTGAATAGCTTTTCTTCCTCTATCCCCCCTCTCACTGGATCAGAGAGGAAAACACAAAGTGAATGGTGAACTAGTCACCAAATGATTCTTTTTTGCAGAGATGTAAAGGATAGCAAAGTAGCTATGGATTGAGTCCAGGTCATCTGCCCTCTGCTGCTTCATTCTGAAGGGTTTACTTTCTGATGCTGTGTATGGTCCTAGCTTATCTGTCTCTCACTGACACCTGGCCCCAATCTGATCACTGCCATAGTCTCCCAGTCATAGCAGTCAAGTTAAAAATAGCTGCCTCCTTTCATGCCTCTGTTCCTAGAAAATGAATCGTGAAGATTCTATATCCTAGGTCCCTATCATTCTCATGGCCATCACTATTCTGTTCAAGTCATTCAAGGTCAAAGCCATGGGAGCTTGGGGTCAATACCTACCTGACCATGAGCAGATGCTTCCATTCCAAGTCTCCATTACAAGGTCTCTAGGAAAAGAGTCAATCTTCACTTGATATCAGAACTACAAAGGTTTCCAGGAGAATGGTGGTTGCAAACAAGCACCGATTTTAGGGAAAAACAATAGGGGTACACAGGCACTAGTGTTGTAATGAGGGTGGCAACCTAACGAGTGCCTGAAACAAGTAGAAACTACAGAAAATACAGATAAGCAGTAGGTAGAGCAACCAAGATCTTCTCAGCACCATCTTAGAGGATGTGTTTGTTCTCAGACCACCTGTAGTTATTGGAACATCTCTGACTTTTCCAAATAACGTCAGGAATCGTTTGTAGTGGCTAACCCTAAATAATCTGGAAAGGGAAGGCAGCGGGAATAGGAAATCAGAACTACTAGAAAGATGGTTGATAATCAAGAAACATTTATTATTATGTGCCAAGCCCTGTGCTTAGCACCAAGTATTTAAAGAAAGGCAAAAGATAGTTCTTGCCCTCAAGGAGTTCACAATCTAATGGGAAAGACAACACGTAAATAAGACTGTATAAACAAACTATATGCATGATAAATAGGAAATAATCAATAGAGGGAAGGGTATTAAAATGAAAAGTATTGGGACAAGCTTCTTATAGAAAGCAGGATTTTAGCTGGGTCCTGTGGGACCTCCATGGTTAGCAGGCATCGCTCGAATGAAGATACAAAAACAGAGTACAGTCACAAAAACCGAGTGGGAAGATAGCATCAAAGAAAAGAGGATGATCAACAGCATCCAAATATATTGACACCTCCAGAAGGATGAGGCTGAGAAGAAGCCATTAGATTTGGCAGCTAATACGTTGTTAGTAACTTTGGAGAGTAATTCTGGTTAAATGAGGTTTGAAGCAAGACTATGGAGAGTTAAGAAGAGAGTGAGAGAAGAGGAAATGAAGACATCTATCTCTTATAGATATCCTTCACAACAAATTTAGTCACAAAAGGAAGGAGAGTTCTGGGACAACAGCTATTTATTTATTACATTCAATAAAGGGGACTAGAATACCAGCTCCTTTTCTTTTCCCTCTTGTTCTGAATGTGAACAAGTATTTTGTGTTTTAATGCTAATTAGAACCTTTAGGTGGTCTCTTTTGAGTACTTTAGGAATTACCTAAATTCAGATGTTCATAGACTTATCAGAGTGAGCGGAAACAGGATTCTTTGAATTTACTCGTGATCAATATAACTGAGTCCATATATACCAATGAACCTGAGTCTGTGTAAATCCAAAGGACTGTTTTCTTACACTTCTAAGGTCACATGTTACATACTGCAAATTCATCTGGGATCACTGCATTTTGTTTTGTTTTCTGAGAACAGGAGAATGCTTACACTTCATGTACTAGCAGTTGGCTATAAGACAGCACTAGTATAATGTCATATTAGGCTGGTAACATTAGCATTTGGTAGAGACCTTACTAGGTACCCCAACAATGTGATTTGACTTTATAAATAGGGAAATGTCTCTTATTATAAATTTCACTCATTTCTTAGAAACAAAATCTTTATCAGAGAAATTTGCTGAAAAAGACCTTACCCAGGTTCTTCCTTCTTTTTTAATTTTAGCTATATTGATTTTGTTTATGCAAAACCTTTAATTTTTATGTATTCAAAATTGTCCATTTTACCTTTTGTGGGATCCTCTCCCACATAGAGAGGGATCCTCTCTATGTCTTGGTGGTCAAGAACTCTTTTTGCATCAATAGATCCAACAGGTAATTTCTTCCTTCCTCCTCTAATTTGCTTATGATGTATGTCTACGTCACATGCCCACACAGAGCTTGATATACACTCTGAGATAGATCCGGTTTCTGCCAAACAGTTCTCCAGTTTGTGTCAAATAATGTGGTCTTATCCCATTAGCTTGGATCCCTGGGCTTCTCAAACATGAGGCTACTATATTGATTTGCTTCTGTATATTTTGCCCCTAAGCTGTTCCATTGATCAAACCCTCAGTTTTGAATCACACAATTTTTAGACTGTCTATAAACATTAGTTATTGGTACACTAGCTATCAGGTCCTTGTACAATGACTTCCTTTAGCTTTTTGTTTTTATTGATAGAACCACTATCCTTCTAGTCATCTAGGTTCACAGCCTTGGAGACATCCTTGACTTTTTTCCTCTCCCTCAATCCCAATATCCAATCTTGCCAAATAGTGGCTATGTTATTGGAGAAACTGAATCATATAAGCAAAGCCAGAAGACAGCAGCAGGAAGCTGACACCAAGTATAAGGTTGACTCACTGGTTCTCTCTGGAGAGACAAAAGAAAGAGTTGGCAGAGTTGGTTTTGTCACATAGCCAAAGGCAGCAAGAAATATCATTTCATGGGATATTTCAGCATGTCATGTTTCAGGGCACCCAATACATATTTGCCAAAAGACCTCTATGAAAATAATTGTGGCTTATATACCAAATTTTATTGCAAAAGACAAAGAGAGAATTAAATTTTACAAAAAGTTCAATAAGATCCTCCAAAATAAATCATCATATACTTTGATGCTCATTGACTTTAAATCAAAGGTAGGAATTGGTGAGATAGGGAAAAATAGGTATTATAAAATGTAGATCAATAGTAAGGAATGAGAGAGGCTGAAGGTTAGAGCCAACACAGTAGCCACACATCTATATATCACAAGTACTTGCTTTTTAAAAAATGGGAATGATGAGTATTATGCAGCATCACAAAATATGAGAATGATTCTTTTTTAAGAGACAGAAAATAAATCCTTATTGATGCAGAAGTTACTCCTGAATCAACCTTTTATGTGGTGTCACACCACTGACTTAGGGTAAAAATCATAATTATACAAAGCTAGTTAGAAAGAATAACAAAGAGAAGAACAGAAGGTAGTTAACTCCTTAAACAAGTTGTTCTGCATTTTTCCCTTTCCTTGAAAATCTTCGTTATAAGACTTGGTTTACTGGATGGGGGTGAAGGATGGATATATTCTCAAATGAATGTGATATAAAAACATAAAAGAATCAATAAAAACAAAAGGAAACTAAGAGTTATTGATAAAAAATTTGATGCAGATAAAAAGGACATTGACATGGAATACAATGTAATATGGAGTACTGTGCTCAGTTCTTGCTGATATATTGTAGGAAGGTTATTAATAAACGGGACAGTGTCCCGAGGAAGGCCTCATTTTCATGCCCATGTGAGAATTGGTTGAAAGTACTGTTATTAATGATTTAGCCTGGAGAAAATATGACTTACAGGGGACATAATAATTACCCTCATGATTTTGCAGGACTACTGTAGGGAAAAGAGTATAGCTTGGTTTCATTTGGCTATTAAGGACAAAAATTGGGGTAATGTTTGAGTGGAAGTTCCAAAGAGACAATTATATGCTTAACCTGAGGGGAAAAATAGTTGCAAGTATCAGTTAGAACTTCAAAAGTACAATAGGCTTTTTAAGGAAATAGTGATTTCTCTTTCATTGGAAGTCTTCAAGCCAAAGTTAGATGACCTCTTTGGAAATGTGGTATTGGAAATTCTTGCTCACATCATAGGTTAGAGTAAATGTCTTCTGAGATAATTTCTGACTCTAAGATTCGATGATTCTGCAATTAGTTGCTAAATCCTGGTTGGGAGTTTGTGAAAATTAAAATCTCTCATGAAAAACAGAAGAATGTGGATTATGTAAAGGGACCTGCTGGAAAATGAAAATGCCCTTTGTCCCATGAACCAATGTCAACAGACACCAGGGTGAGACAGGCTGCAGTCAAACACTATAGTGTGAAGAAACCTACCACATACTACACTTATTTTCCAGGAATCTTAAAATTGTAGGTATTGGGAAGGCTTTTGTTACCCAGGTGAAACATGCTAGTACAAAGCACAGTGCACACATAGATATGTATGTGACATTCATGGGAGTACTTTATCTTCTGTCATTTCATCAGGTGACTGGGGAGAAATCAATTGGTCAGGGTCTCTTGACCAAAACAGTTCCCCTATTCCGCTATATGTGGGCTGTTTGTTGTGATTTTTAGTTGTGATACTTGTATCTTACCTGGTTATATGCTATTATGATGCCTTAATATGTTCATTGATATTCATGTAGATAATATTGTATTTTTAAGGGACTGCTAGGAGAATATAACACCTTACTCTAGAGTAACCCTTTCTTTCTTGCTGTGAAAAGGAGCAGAACCTTTAACCTGGAGGAGCAAGAGAGAAAGCAATAGAATACAGCTGTGGTAGAAAAGTACCTAATTAAAATTCAGTGTCAGAGAGAAAGGGATAATCCAGCTTCCTGCCAGTGCTACCTGCTGAATCTATTTACCCTATTCTACCATCGGTTAGTTGAGGCTGGAAGTGGTCAGAGGTCGCCTGTAGTGATCACATAGCTAAGGCTGAGGAAATGCCAAGGCTCCTGAGGTTCATTTTCTACTGGACCCTAAGTTCCATGTCCTGGGTCAAGTTGTGACCTTGACTCTAGAGTTCTATATCTTACCTTGATGGTTCTATGAGGAGTATAAGTCAAACATCTTTTGTTAGATATCTGTGTTGTTAGATATTCTATTGTTTGCTCATAGCACACAGCCTTACAAAACTAAGCAGACTCAAACTGTGCCTGACCTAGAAATCCTGGGTTTATATCAACATATCTGTGATGCCTTCTGAAGTGGAAGAGAGTGATGGACTCAAATCTGCTTGATACATGCTTTATTATTTTACTGTGTACCATGTCCTTTTAAAATTGCTATAATTCTATGCTAAGAGTAAAAGCCTATGCTTCAGTTGAAGCAAAAATCAAACAAAAAAAAATGGGGGTAGTGATCATGATCTCAGACAAAGCAAAAACAAAAATAGATCTAATTAAAAGTGATAAGAAAGGAAACTACATCTTCCTGAAAGGAACCTTAGACTGTGAAGTAATATTGATACTAAACATATATGGACCAAATGGTATAGCATCTAAATTTTTGAAGAAGTTGCGTGAGTTATAGGAGGAAATAGGCAACTAAACTATAATAGTGAGGGACCTTAACTTCCCCCCTCAGAACTAGATAAATCTAATAAAAATAAACAAAAAAGAAGTTAAGAAGGTGAACAGAATTCTGGAAAAGTTAGATATGATAGATCTCTAGAGAAAACTGAATGGGAATAGAAAGAAATATACCTTTTCTCAACAATGTATGGTACCTACACAAAAATTAAGGCATAAAAACCTTACTATCGACAAATGGAGAAAAGCAGAAATAGTAAATGTATTCTTTTCAGATCATGATGCAATAAAAATTGCATTCAATCATTGTCAGTGGAGCAATAGATTAAAAATTAATTAGAAAATAAATAATCTAATCCTAAAAAATGAGTCAAAGAACAAATCGTAGAAACAATTGACAGTTTCATTAAAGAGAATGACAAAAATGAGTCATGGGATGGAGCCAAAGTGGTACTTAGGGGAACATTTATATCTCTAATTGCTTATATCAATAAAAGAGAGAAAGAACAGATCAATGAACTGAGCATGCAACTAAAAAAAACTAGAAAAAGAACAAATTAAAATCCACAATTAAATAACAACTTGAAGATCCTGAAAATCAAAGGAGAGATTAATTAAATTGAAAGTAAGAAAACAGTTGAGCTAACAAATAAAAACTAGAAGCTGGATTTATGAAAAAAATAGATAAACCATTGATTAATTTGATTTTTAAAAAAAGGAAAGAAGAAAACAAATAACCAGTATCAAAAAATGAAAGGGATGAATTCACCAGCAATGAAGAGGAAATTAAAACAATTTTTATGTACTATTTTGCCCAATTATATGCCAATAAATTTGACAATCTAAATTAAATGAATGAACATCTACAAATATATAAACTTCCCAGATTAACCAAAGAGGAAACTGAATACTTAAATAAACCAGTCTTAGAAAAATACATTGAACAAGCCATCAAAGAACTTCCTAGGAAAAATCCCCAGGGTCAGATGGATTCATAAGTGAATTCAACCAAACATCTAAACAGCAATTAATCCCAATACTATATAAACTCTCTGGAAAAAATAGGTAAAGAAGGAGTCCTGCCAAATTCCTCTTACGACACAAATATTTTACTGATACTTAAACTGATAAGAGACAAAACAAAGAAAATTCCAGACCAATTTCCCTAATGAATATTAATGCAAAAAATTTAAATAGTAAGAAGGTTACAGTAATATATGACAAAGATAATTTACTATGACCAGGAATGTAGGGTTGGTTCAGTATTAGGAAAACTATCAACATAATTGACCACATCAATAACAAAACCAACAGAAATCACGAGATTATCTCAATAGATGCAGAAAAAGCCTTTGACAAAGTACAATACTCATTCCTATTAAAAATGTTAGAAAGCATGGGAATAAATGACACTTACCTAACAATGATAAGTAATATTTATCTAAAACCATCTATAAAGAGGAGAAGGGATAAGTTAGAAACCTTCCCAATAAGATCAGGGGTGAAGCAAGGATACCATTATCACCACTATTATTCAGTATTGTACTGGAATACAATATTGTACTGCTATAACAATAAGAGAAGAAAAATGAATTGAAGGAATTAAAAGAGGCAATGAGAAAACAAAGTTATCACTCTCTACATGATGGTACATTCAGAGAATCCTATAGAATTAACTAAAAAACTACTTGAAATAATTAACAACTTTAGCAAAGTTACAGGATGTAAAATAAACCCATATAAATCATTAGCAATTCTAGGTATTACCAACAAAGTCCAGCAGCAAGAGAGAAAGAGAAATTCCATTTAAAATAACCCTTGACAATGTAAAATATTTGGGAGTCTACCTGCTAAGACAAACTCAGGAACTATATGAACACAATTACAAAAATACTTTTCACACAAAGTCAGATTTAAACAATTGAAAAAATATTAATTGTTCATGGGTAGGTCAAGCCAATATAATAAAAATGACAAATCTATGTAAATTAATTTCTTTATTCAGTGTCTTATCAATCAAACTGTCCAAAAAACCCTATTTTACAGAGCTAGAAAAAATAATAACAAAATTCATCTGAATGTACAAAAGATCAAGAATATCAAGGGAATAAGCAAAAAAAAAATGAAGAAAGAAGTCTAGCTGTATTAGATATCCAACTGTATTATAAAGCAGTAATTGCCAAAACAATTTGCTACTGGCTAAGAAATAGAGTGCTAGATCAATGGAATAGATTAGGCATACCATATATTGTAGTAAGTGATCATAGTAATCTAGTATATGATAAAAACCGAAGATCCAATTTTAGGACAAACACTCCTTATTTGACAGAAACTGCTAGGAAAACTGGAAAACAGTGTGGTAGAAACTTAGTAGAGATCAATGTCTCATGATGTATATACCAACATAAAGTTAAAATGGGTACATGAATTACACACAAAGGGTGATACCATAAGCAAATTAGGAAAGCAGGGAATAACTCACCCATCAAATCTATGGATAGGGGAAGAATTTAGGATCAAACAAGGTATTAGAGAGCATTACAAAATGTAAAATAGTTCATTTTGATTATATAAAATTTAAAATCTTTTGCACCAACAAAATCAATGCAGCGAAAAATTAGAAGGAAAGCAGAAAACTGTGTGTGGGGGGGGGGGGATTTGCAACAAGTATCTCTTAGAAAGGTCTCATTTTCAAATACCTAGGGAACTGAGTCAAATTTATAAGAATACAAATCATTCCCCAATTGATAAATGATCAAAGGATATGAACAGGCAGTTTTCAGACAAAGAAAGCAAAACTATCTATGGTAATTTGACAAAAAAAAATGCTCTAAATCACTACTGATTAGAAAAATGTAAATTAAAACAATGCTGAAGTACCACTTCCCAATTACTATATTGGCTAATGTGACAAAAAGAGGAAAATGTTGGATATTGGAGGGGATGTAACAAAACTGGAACACTAATTCACTCTTGGTGGAGCTGTGAACTGATCCAACCAGTCTGGAGAACATTTGGAACTATTCCCAAAGGCCTATAAAACTGTGGATACCCTTTGATCCAGCAATAACACTGTTATGTCTATATCCTAAAGACATAAAAGGGTAGGAGTAGGAGGAGAGACCTACTTGCACAAAAATATTTATAGCAGCTCTTTTTGTGGTGGCTAAGAACTGGAAATTAAGGGAATGTCCATCAATTGCGGAATGGCTAGAGAAATTATGGTACATGATTATGATGGAATATTATTGTGCTATAAAAAATGACAAGCAGGAAGATTTCAGAAAAACATGGAAAGACTTGTAGGAACTGATCCAAAGTGAAATGATCAGAACCAAGAGAGTGTTATATGCAATAACAACAATATTGTGTGATGAAGAATTTTGAATGGCTTAGCTATTCTCAGTCATACAATGATCCAAGACAGTCTCAAAGGACTAATGATAAAGCAGACTATCCTCCTCCAGACAAAGAAATGATATGACTGAATAAATAAGAATAATGACTAAGTATACTATCTTCCTTCCCTTCCTTCCTTCCTTCCTTCCTTCCTTTCTTTCTTTCTTTCTTCCTTCCTTCCTTTCTTTTTTTCTTTCTTTCTTTCCTTCTTTCCTTCTTTCCTTCTTTCTTTCTTTCTTTCTTTCTTTCTTTCTTTCTTTCTTTCTTTCTTTCTTTCTTTCTTCCTTTTCTTCTTTCTTTCTTTCCGTTTTTCTTTCCGTCTTTCTTTGTCTTCTTGTCCAAAATTACTAATATGGTAATGTTTTATGTGATTGAACATGTATAACCTATACTTATTCCTTACTATTTCAGAGAGGGAAGGATAGAATTTGGAATGCGAAATTTAAAAAATGCTAAATAATTTAACATGTAATTGGAGAAAAATATTTTTTAAAGAGTAAAAACCAACCATATACAACATTTAAACAGATATATGCCTGCTTTTGTGGAGAAATGACTCCATTATGAGTAGAGTTAATTGAAATGTAGACAGTTCATAAGGAAGCATTGGTTTCACTAGTCCTCTTGTGCTGGGAGCAGAATTACATTTTTTAAATCCACAGAATCACATCCCTAATAAAGAATTTGCACCACTCCATAGAGAGAGATGCAAATAAGAGAAAGCTGCTGCCTCTGGGCACTACACTTGGCATTTCTAGCCTAACAAGGGATATACAAACAGGCAAGGTAGCATGAAATTCTCTAGGTAGTGGCTACCATCTTCCTCTGGTGATCAAACATCTCTAGGGTTTTGACATTAATTGAACCAACTTCTGCTTATTTAAATTGCTGGAAGAACTTTAATGTACTGCTATGAATTGTCTGGGTTTGAATTGGTCTAGCTAATCCAAAAAGCAATTTAGAACTAAACCCTAAAAGTCATTCAACTTTGATCCAGTGACACTACTACCAAGTCTATACCCCAAAGATATCAAAGAATGAGGAAAAGGATCCGTATGTACAAAAATATGTATAGGAGCTTTTTTTTTTGTAATGGTAAAGAAATAGAAACTAAGGATGACCATCAATTGAATAATGACTCAGTGAATTACAGTGTGTTCGTATAACCTAATAGCACAGTACTGAAAGAGATGGTGAAAGAGATGATTGCAGAGAAATCTGGTAAGGTTTGTTGAATCTGATGCAAAGCACAGTGAACAGAACCCAGAGGACAATATGCACAGTGTCAGCAACATAGTAAAGAAAACGAAAGTGAGACCTGAGAACTCTAAGAAGGCGATGACCAAGCACAACTCCAGAGGATTCATAAAGAAGTATGTTACCCACTTCCTGACACAAGGGTAATAGGTTTAAGGTAAGGAATAAGATATAACTTTTTGGACATGGGATATATATGAATGTTGTGTGTGTGTGTGTGTGTGTATGCTGTTTGACTAAGCTCATTCATTACAAGGATTGTGCTTTTCTTGATGTGGGGAGGATTTGGGAGGGGAAAGAGAGGTGGTAATGTCATCAAATAAGGAAAAAAGAAGACCATCAAAGCTTTTTAAAAAATGCACAAAAAAGGATAGAAGGAAGTTCAAAAGAAAATGCCGACAAGTAGAACAACTTTGAAAGTTAACATGTTGGGGTGACTAGGTGGCATAGTGAATAGAGCACTGGCCCTGGAGTCAGGAGGACCTAAGTTCAAATCTGGCCGCAGACACTTAACACAAAAACTAGCTGTGTGACCTTGGGCAAGTCACTTAACCCCAACTGCCCTCCAAAAAGCTAACATGTTGATTTTATTGGATAGATAGATATAGATATTTATGGTTTCATATTCAACTCTCTTTTACTATTCTACTTTGTATATATTCCTTTTTTGGTTTTTGTTAAATTCAGAATAAAAAAATAAAATTTAATTGGGAGGTTAAGGCTCTTGCCCAAGGTCACATGGGTAACTGTAAGTCACAGAGGCAAGATTCTATCCTATACCTAGAGATGAGGAGGAGCACACAGGCTCTAGGACTCTAGGAAGATGAGCTGGTCAAAAGGCATAGATGAATTATGGCAGGCAGATGTCTGGATTGAGAACACATTCGCCCATCCTTTGGATGTGAAGAGAAGACTGAGAAGGCCCCCAGCACTTAAATGGCTCCCTGTGGCCAACTAATGGGGTATGGACAAGGGTCACAAGTAAGGGAAGGCATCACAGAGGGGAACCCCAAAGTTGATAACGTCACTGAAACTTTTGAGTCTTTCAGTATATGTCATATCTAAGAGATTGTGGGTAAGAAGGAGAGAAGAGAAGGCACAGAGGCTGTTATGGGATGGTGCCAACAAAAGGATCAGACCTGATACTTGGTAGTTACCTGCACTTTAGCCCCAAGTATAGATTAGGCCATGAGGTGAGTGAGACTTAGGCCATGAAATACAATAGGAATCAGGTTGTCTCTCATTGGTGCTGCCAATCACTCACTGGGAAGAAAGGGGTCAGATCCTGGTCCCACAAGCTCTCCAAGGCCTGGGGGTAAGAGTCTGTCCAGTTCAGACCAGTCAACCTGGGCAGCTGTGGTACTGGTGGAGTTACAGTGCTGACACCTAGGCCTTGGACTGTAGACTCTGGTCCCAGTCTTGAGTTCCAAGACAAAGCCTCCATGAAGTCTCTGAGGAGTGTAGAAGGAACTCTGGGCATTGTTCTCAGCTCAACTTTAACTTAGCTCAGTTCTCTTTCACTGACATCTTGGCTAATGTTTCTAACACTTGAAAGGGGGAGAGAAGCAGAGAAATAATAAAGACCCCTCCCCTGAAATTTGAGTAACAAATAGATTCTTTTAGTGAATAAATTCTGGTAGATGAAAATGCCCACGTCTTTCAAAGAGCTTATTACTCTTTAAAAAAAATCATCACCACATCCGTAATAGTTTTTCTTTTGGTCTTTACACTTGCTCCAAACAGGGAACATAAAGAGAGAGCCACATGCAAAACAGCACAAAATGGAAGCAAAAAGAACACCAGAGAACTGGGATGTAAATCCTGGCTCTGCTACTTGGCACCTGTGTGATCTTGGGCAGCCACTTCATATTTATTTCTGCCTCAGTATCCTCAACTGTAAACTGAGAGGGTTGTACTAGTTTCCCAGAGCTCTTTTTGCTGTAAAGCTATGATCCTGTGTATCCGCAATTAGAGTAATGCGCATCAATCTTTAGAAGAGACAGATCTATGACAGGTTTCTAACCTAGGAATACAGATACAGTTCAGTTTCTGTTCAAGTCAATTGTGGCAATGCAATTTGGGCCCTTTTACAGATTCTGCACTGATGTCTACTGGTCCAAAACACACACACACACACACACACACACACACACACACGCATACACACACCAAAGTTAGTTCTGAAGTAATCACTTAGCCAGATGTATTTTCAGATTTCCCAATATTAGATCTTGATTCATAGTGTCTGTTTTTGCTGTACGCAGGCTTTTCAAAATTCCCTGTTCAGTCACTTTTCCTTCAGAACAACTCTGTCCATTCTAAAAACTAGTCTTCATGCTATTAGCAAAACAGAGATGTTAAACCAAGAACAACATTAAAGGGCCAGTTATGAGATCTTAAAGGCAAATGACCAAAATAAAAGGACAGTCACTCTATTAGGAAAGGTTAGGGTAAAAATTCTCTTCTAAAACACACGGTCTCTCTAAGGTCTAATTTATGAAGCTGATGTTACTCTTGCTTTCAACTGTAAAGCCAGATCCTTACAATGGACTTCCTTCTGTCTTGGGTCTTTTGCTAAGATGGACTTCTGTACTATCAAATGGTTGAAGCATTAGAAATGATGATTGAGAGTCTGTTACTCCAAATTTGTCCATATTAGAACTATCAGCCAACTTAAGTCTAATAAGGAATTAGACAATGAAGACTCAGTCTTGGAGACATGTGTTTGGTGAACCTGATTCTGGAAGTCCCTAATAACATGAAATGGAAGGAAGGACCTTATTCTCCGCTTTCTTGTCAATGACTCAGCTGTTTCTGGTGAAAAATTGGACTTTAGATTGGCTACTGAGCCAAAAGAGGATGTACATTCAAAAGATATCAAAGTGAACCTCTTTCTCTCTCTTGTCTGGCTACATCTGAGTGAAGAAACAAGAATTTCTGTAAAGCTCAGGGTAGAGAGAAACAGCAGATGCCAAAGGCCTACTCTTACCACCTAGGCTGATAGGAAACCATGAACACAAGGCCTTCCTATTGCTTCTGTCTCATGTCTATTGTTTCCTTCCTTAAGTGAAGGAATATTGGAGATAAAACAAGCTATTAAATCACCTTGTGAGCTCTGAAAGGTTAAAAGAACCAGAATTAAAGGTTAAAAGTCACCCGAGGTCCCATGATGGGAGTCTTCTTATGGTTTTTAGGCAACTGAGTCCATTGAGATGTGAAGCACCCTTGCAACCAGTTTGGTCCAGATAGAAGTGGATCAAAGGTAGATTTGGAAGCCAATGTAGTGGGAGGGGGGTCAGTGGGAGCTTTATAGTAACTATTTTATGTTTGAATCTGCTCTCACCAAAGATCAACATGGTATGGGAGAGAGTGTACCCTTGAGAGTTGGAGGAAATGTTTGTACTTCTAAGTCTTTTCTTTTCTTTTTTAAAAAAGTATTTATTTTTTTACTTTTAGTTTATAACATTCAGTTCCACCAGCTTTTGAGTTCCAAATTTTCTCCCCCTGCCTCTCCTCTGCCCCCACCCTCATGGCAGGATGCAATCCCTTATAGGTTCTACAAATACCTTCGCATTAAACATTAGTCAAGTTGTAAAGGATTATAACCAATGGAATGGACAACAAGAAAGAAGGAATAAAACAAAAAAGAGAGAGCAAGTAGTTTGCTTCAATCTGCATCCAATCAACTCTATAGTTCTTTCTCCAGATGTGAATAGCCTTTTCCATAATGAGTCTTTTGGAGTTGTCTTCTAACCTTGCATTGCTGTGAGGAGCCCAGTCTATCAAAGTTAGTCATGACAGATGTGATGTGTCTGTAATTGTGTGCAAAGTTCTCCTGGTTCTGCTCTTCTCACTCAGCACCAGTTTATATAGGTCTCTCTTGGTTATTATGAAGTCTGTCTGCCCCTCATTTCTTTTTTTTTTCCTTGCAAAACCCCCTGAATGGGGGGTCTCCTGAGGCCACTGGAGATTTATTGAGGATTTCTTTTTGTGCCCCTCATTTCTTATAGCACAATAGTACTCCATGACATTCATATGCCACAGCTTGTTCAGCCACTCCCCAATTCATGGGCATCCCCTTGCTTTCCAATTCTTTGCCACCACAAAAAGAGCCGCTATAAGTATTTTGGTACATACAGGCCCTCCTCCCACTTGCATGATCTCTTTGGGATAAGCCCTAGAAGTGGCGCTGCTGGGTCAAAGGGTGTGCATTTATTTATAGCCCTTTGTCTATGTCTTTTCAATAAACATCACTTTGTAAAACTGAATTGATGTTCATTGGCTAAATGATTCTGAGATGTGAATCACTAGTGATTGATACTGGGGACAGCACATGTGAATGCAGATTTAAGTTTATAACATTTGAAAAACACCCCACTTCTTCTTAGGGATACCCCAGAACCTTAAGTGCCAGAGCAAGTAGGACTTGAGATAGGGATATCCCTGTTTGGTGGGAAGAACTCAGGGCAGAGGGAGAGGACTTTATCTTAGGTCCCTAATTATTCTTGGTAGCTATGCCAACTTGTTATTTCTACTAAGGGATTGCAAAGGCTGTCAGTGTACTAAGCGTTCTGGGACAAAGCCCTGCTCATTGCCAACTTAGTTTATACCTCTCATAGGCACAGCGGAGGATGTAAAAGGGTAGAGACAAAATAGTCTCTGCCCTAAGGAGTTTGCAGTTGAAATGGAGAGAAAAGATAAGCTGGCAAGACCTTCTTTAAAGAAAACAAAACATTAGCTATACAATACAGTGCAAATTAATATGGTATAAGGAAGGCATTCCAGAATATTCTATTGTAGTCAAGGCTTAATTTACTGAAACCCAGGAGATGCTTGTGCTTTGGAGGTATTTTTATACCAAATATTTCTGATTCTAATTAATGTATCATATGTCCTCATGTCATTTGTAAAACCAGGTAAATGTAGTTTTTTTTCCCCCTCATGTATTGCAATGACTATTCCAAACAGCGATTTTAAGATTTTGAATTATGCATAACATTTTAGAGAGGACTGGCTCAGGTGCAGGGGTGCACTGATTACCTCCATTACAGTTTTATCTAATGAGACAGGAAGACATAGTGGGTAGAGCTGGCCTTGGACATAGGAAAACCTTGGTCTTCAGTTCAAATCCAAATCTTTGACATGTTAGCTATGTGACCCTAGTCAAATCATTTAACCTCTTGCCTTCTTCTTTAATAAAGTGGCTTTAACTGAGATCATTATTTCATGTATTTTATTTCCAATTGAAACCATTTCTTATGCAAATCATCTAGTGTTTGTTACTGATGGGAACTGGACCTGTGATTTCCTTGCTATAAAGAATACCTAGGTTAGGAAACTCCCTCTTCTAAAGTAATCTGGCTACTTACTGTAGTTTATTGTCTAAGAGCAGACCTGAACAACTTGGCAGTAAGTAGGGGTCAGAATTAAAATAGGCTAAACAACTTTGGGCCACAGAGAGGTTTTTAGTGGCTCACTTTCCAAGTAAAGGTATAATTAACAATTGAACCATTTGCAAATAAGCCATATTAAAAAGGGCAATTTCAATTAATATCAATTAACTGAATTTATTGCTTGAGATTATTTATCATAAACTCACATTAATGTTATAAAAATAACCTTCCTAAGCAGAACAAGTTTTAAAACATTTTTCAGGTTTTCTTGCTGTTTACATTTTGTTAATAGGATGTATTACACTTCTTGTCAGCAATCAATTTATCATCAACTACTCTTCACTGAATGGTCATATGGGACAAACTTATGTTCTCAAAAACACTTTTTAAAAATTGGGATATAATCCAGAAACTGCAATCAGCAGACACTTCTTTATGAAGTCACCTTCAGTAAAAGACTTTCCAACAGCAGCAATTTCTTTAGAAATCTGAAAACTAAACCTAGTAGCCACCTCATTTTCTGAGTTTACTTTCTTGAAAACCATTGTTTCCCACTGAGAATTTTCAGCAATTTAGACACTTTAATTCAGGACGCTTTGATTGGAAATGACAGTGAAGATTGTATTACTCCAGAATGGCTGTCACTTCTCGGCAAACAAGGTACACTATTTTATCTCTCATATAAGCAAGCAAGTATCTATTTATCCACTCCAGATTAAATACTCTATGTTGTGATTTGATGTTCTGTTTCTTTTTATCACTCATTTTACAAAATCACCCCAAAAACTTTAATGTTAGAACCAAAAAAATCTTCAAAGTAGCTGCTCACATACAAAGAAATAATGAACTGAGCATGTTGGAGAAAGTGCCAGACACTCACATAACTTAGAGGGTGACTGTGCAGCAACAGAGGTGAAGAAGCCCCTGAGCTGTTGCTACTCAGTGCATAGTGGGTGAGCACTGCATTGGTGCTTGACCACACTCACTTTGTCCCTGTTCAATGCCAGCCATGATGGAAAAGACAGCGAAAAAAGATGACTCTTGTTCTTCTCAGACTAGAAATAGATTGATGCTGGTTGGTTGCCTCAGGCTGTGTGACAAACAGGAGAGAGTACACAGTGGCAACCCACCTGCCGAGTTACATGATGGGCACAATGGTGACTGGTGGGTGACGGGCTTAGCAGGATATAGACAAAAAAAACTCTATATCTTTACTTTCTTTTACATCCTCTACTTTTGAACCAACCAAAATCCTTTGACTGGCCACAAGTGGCCAGTAGACTGTGTGTTGTACAGGTGTGTCTCAGGGAGCTGCCTAGAGCATTGAGACATTAAGTGACTTGCCCAGGGTCACCCAGCCAGTATGTATTAGAGTCAGGGTTTGAAATTCAGTCTTCTTGGCATGTTGGCCAGCTCTCCATCCACTATAAGCTTTCCCTTCTTGGTTATTATTGAAGCCTGAGTGAAAACTGGTTAAATTATTTTTGTCTTTCAGAAAACTTGATTTGTGGCATATATTGATTAAATCTAATTTGTGGTTTTTAGGAGAATATTTTTTATGGAAATTATTTCCTGACTTCTTAGTATTGGAAATTGCAGTAAAAATAAATCCTTATTATACTAACAAGTAGGACAGATAATCTTCAAAGTGAAATGGGGGGTAGGGAGAGAAGCACAGAGAAAGAATACAACAGCTATCAGCTTACATGAAGCCAAATGTCTCCTTCAGGAAAAGAAAGAGGGAGACATCTCCTCATCTCCCTTTCCCTTGCTCCCCCCATCAGTGCATTTAATTCCAATGATAAGGCTGTAAATTCTCTTAACTGGCCTGGAGTTTAGTGTAAACACTCCAAGAAATTGTTGGACCACAGAGAGAGAAGCAATGACTCAGTGCTGGCTGGTTTTCCTTCACAGGAAAAGCTCACTATCAACTGTTGAATCACAAATCGAAAAAATTCTCTATATATCAACTAGCTAGTGGCACTGCTCCTGTACTGGAAAATAACTAATGACAGACTGACAGACAGACAGACAGAGACAGAGAGACCTGGAGACAGACAGAGACAGAGAGACCTGGAGACAGACAGAGAGACAGAAACAAAAAAAAAAGATGGAGACAGAGACACAGATAGAGACAAGGAGACAGTGACAGAGACCCAGACAAAAACACAGACATAGACAGAAACACTGAGACATAGGGACATGGAAGGAGAGAGAGAGAGAGACAGAGACAGAGAGAGACAGAGAGAGAGACAGAGACAAGGAGAGACAGAGAGAGAGAGACAGAGAGACAGAGACAGAGAGGGATAGAGAGACAGAGACAGGGAGACAGAGGCACAGGGGGAGGTGAGGGGAGGAGAGGGAGAGGAACGGAGGGGACGAGAGGAGAGGAGAGGAAAGGAGAGGCGAAGCAAGGAGAGGAGAGGAGAGGAGAGGAGAGGAG
>CM053599.1:199913563-199974845 GCA_028646575.1 Pseudocheirus occidentalis
AATATATACTAATATCTATTAAATATATAAGATATATAAATATATATACCCGTGTGTGTGTGTGTGTGTGTGTGTGTGTGTGTGTGTGTGTGTGTGTGTGTAAAATGGATTAGGGACACAAGATCCAGAGGTAAACATAAATAGTAACGTGGTGCTAGATAAACCCCTAGGGTAATGCTTCTATTCAACAGTAGCAACAATAGCAAAAGCTTCTGGGGAAACTAGAAAGCAATTGCCAGAAGTTAGATTTAGCAAACCAGCTCACACCATATAATACAATAAATTTCAAGTGGATACTCCATCTACATCGGTAGCTTACAGCAAAAGCAAATTCGAGTTGGAGAGTGAGATATCTATCATTAGAATAAAAATAGCTCACATTTCTATGGCATCCATGATGTGCCAGGAATTATTCTAAGTGCCTTACAGTTTTATCTCATTTGATTCTAAAGACTATTATCTTTCCTATTTTACAGATGAGGAAATGAAGGCAAACTAAGGTTAGAGCTTCCCAGGGTCACACAGTCAGTGCTAAGTTTCTGAGTCAGGCTTTGAACTCAAGTCTTCCTGCCTCCAGACCTAGTGTTTTCTTTCCTTTCTATCAGCTAGTTGTCTCTTCATATGTATGGATAGGAGAAGAATTCTTGGCTAGCAAAGGAATTGAGAGGATCACAAGAAATAACATAGACAATTCTGATTACATGAAATTGAAAAAGTTTTGAACAAACAAAATTAATTCAATTAAAATGAGAAAGGAAACAGTTAACTGGAAGAAATCTTGCAGGCACTTTCTCTAATACAGGTTTGATATCCACAGTATGTAAGGAATTGATTCACATAGAGTCAAGAGTCATTCTGCAACCGATAGTTGATCAAAGAATATGAACAGGCAGTTTTCCAAAGAAGAAAAGTGAACTATAAAACCATATAAAATGCTATCAATCATTATTAATCTAAAATGCAAATTAAAACAATTCAAGTTCCAACTCAAGGAAAAGAAAAATTGTTGGAGAGGCTATGGGAGAAGAGGCACATTAACATACTGTTAATGGAGCTGTCCTTTGATCTGGTCAATCTGGAAAGCAATTTGGAACTACAGCCAGAAAATCACTGTACTATGCATACTATAGGGAAAAGATTCATGTTTACAAAAAATATTCATAGCAGAATTTTTTTGTTGTAGCAAAAAACTAGAACCTAAAATACAGCTCATCAATTTTTTTTTTTAGTGGTTGAACTAATTATAGTATAAGACCATAATGGGGTGTTATTTTGAAGTAAGAGTTGATAAAAGGGAGAGATTCAGAGAAACTTTTGAAAACTTGAATGAAATGTTGCAGAGTAAAATGAAAAGAACCAGGAGAACATTTTATACAAGGACTACAAAAAGAGTTTTGAAGGACTTAAGAACTCTGATCTCTGGAATGACTGACCACAACCCCTGAGGACAATGATGAATCACATGAAGTGATGGACTGGAAGTGAGGAATGAGACGTGCCCCTTCAGCAATGGCCATGGATTTCTTTAGTTTAACTAGGCTATTTGTTTCAAGGGAGAATTTAGAGGGTTTTGAATATTTTTGGTGGGGAGGGGAAGGGGATTAGTGTAATAATGCCAGAAGAAGAAGAAGAAGAAAAGAGGAAGAGGAAGAGGAGGAGAAGGAGGAAGAGGAAAAGGAAGAGGGGGAGGAGGAGGAGGAGAAGGAGGAGGCGGAAGAGGAGGAGGAGGAGGAGAAAGAAGAAGAAGAAGAAGAAGAAGAAGAAGAAGAAGAAGAAGAAGAGAGGGTTAATAAAAACTTTAAATGAAATGAAAGGAAGAGAAGGTAGTTCAGAGGAAGATGCAGGAAGGAGGTAGAGCTCTGAAACAATTATGTTGAATTTATTGCATACTTTGAAAAAGAAGCTGTAAATATAGGTTCACACTTTCACATAAATCCTCTTTTACATTCTTTGTATATAAAAATGTTTGTGTTTGTTGGTATTTATCAAGTTCACAAAACTTCAAATTAACAAAAAAGTACTCCTGGAAAAAAGAAATTAAATTGAATCCAGAAAAAAGTGGGAATAAGGAATTTGGGGGAAAATGAATTGGGAAGAAAGAAGGAAATGAAAAGAAAAATCTCAGATGGTAGAATATGACAGAGAAAGCTATGGTTCCTGTATCTGTAACCTATTGGAGAGTAGGAGGGGCAACAACTTTCCACTGGTCATTCAAAAAGAAATGATGAACTTATTGGGTATGCATAAATTGAGGACTGCCTATAATAATAATGCTGAAATATCATTTAAATGTTACAATCCACCAATTTTACAAGACTGGGCACTCTTTCTCACCAAGGGGCTCTATCTCTTGGCTCAAATGGACCAGATTCAGTTTAGGGGGAGACTGTTCCCGCAGGTCCCACAAAACAGAATGGGTAATTATTTCTTCCACTGCAAGGAAAATGTTTAAAACACAAAAGACACATTGACAAATAAATTGTTCATGAAACAGTAACCTACAATATAACTACAATTTTACTCTTCATATAGATATTGCAGTCAATCAATAAACCAACAATCATTTATTAAGCACCTAATATTTAGAAGGCAGTGTACTGGACACTGGATATTTAAAGACAAGAAATGAAACATTCTTTATTCTTAAGGAGCCAACATCCTATTGAAGGAAGTACATACAGAATATTTATGTAGGATAAATATGAAATAAATCAAAGTTAAATTAAGAAACACTAATAGTCACAAAAAAAAGGTTTTGTTAGAAGGCAGTGTTTGATTCTAGTCTTGAAGGAAAAAGGGAATGAGATGAGGCAATCATGGGGATGGATGATTTTATACAATGACATGGAGATAGGGATTCGTGTGCCATGTGAGAGAAACAAAAAGAAGGCCAGCTAGACTGGCCTGTTGAATGCAGAAAGAAAAGTAATGTACATTGAGACTAGAATGGTAGGTTAGAACTAGGCCGTGAAAGACTTTTAAAGCCAAATAGAGTTTGTATTTGATTATAGAGGCCAAAGAAAGCTAATGGGGTTTATTGAGGAAAGGCATGATATGGTCAGATCTGTACTTAAGGAAAATCGTTCTGACAGTTGTGTAGAAGATGAATTGGAGTGGGGAGGGAATAGAGGCAAAGAGATTAATTAGGAAGCCATTGCAACAGTCTAGCTAGGATAAAGGTGGCTGAAAGGATCCTGAACTAAGAGAAGAGCCTGAACCAGAAATAAATTGTGGCAGTAGAAATAACAAGGTCTAGCAAGTGATTGGAAAATGAGGAACTGAGGACAATGCTGAGGTTATGAATCTGGGAGACTGGAATGTAATGGTAGAACTTTCAGAAGAAGTAGGGAATTTTCCGAGAGGGGGTTGAATAAAGGAATGAAAAAGCACTTATTAAGTTCTTATTATGAAGAATGATCTAAGGACTATAGATATAAACAGAAAAATCAAAATGATCCCTGCTTTCAAGGAGTTCATGTTTTCATTGAGGGAGATGAAATTTTTTCAAAGTTCATTTACAGAACAGATGGAAAGTCAGTGAAGGCAGTAGTGGACCAGAGATCCTTTGGTTACTTAAGTAGATGACAAGGTCAGGGGCTGGCAGAGCATTGAGACAGGGGAGAAAAAAAAATGTTGGGAGAATCTTAAGAGGCCGAGCAGATGGTAAGATCTGATGGTGCACTTTCTGAAGAGAAGTAATGAAATTGTCAACTTTCATCTGATCTCAGCTGTGTGAACAGTCAGGTAGCCAGGGGGGAGAGAGAGAAGGCAAGAGGTGAGGGTGTCCCAGTGGTGAAGTCAGCTGAGGGGACCTTGGGATATGTGAGGGACTGTAGGGTGCTCACAGGCAGTGAGAGAGACGTAAATGAGTGATGGTGGCAAAGGAAAGACTAGAGGTGGCAGAGGGGAGCTAGGAGCATTTGGACATCCTCTAGGACCAATGTGCCAGGTGAAAGGATATGCAGGGAAACGTGTCTGTGAGTGCAACTAGATGGATCATAGATAGGATCATAGATTATGAGAAAGAAAGGTTACAGCTTGTGATTAAGAAGGGACCACAGAGTTCACTGATTTGAAAGCCGTTTTATAGATAAGGAACCTGAAGCCGAGAGAGATGAACTGAGTTATATTCACATGGTCAGTAAATGTCAAAGGTAGGATTTGAACTCATATTTCTTTGACTCAAAGCCCGGTGCTCTCTCTATTCACTGAATATCTAGTGGGAAGGAATAGGAGAGGAAGAAGTATGGAATGAAGGAAAGTTTGTTTATTATGGAATAGGAACCTTAGAGCACAGAGTGGAAGGGGTGGAGAGAGCTGTGGTAAGAGATGGGTGAGGTAGTGTTGAGGAGGATGGGGATGAAGTAATAATTTGAAGTATGTATTAAGGCTAATTTATTGATAGGTAGCCAGTAATTAAGTAACACTGAAATGAAGAGTTTAACGATGGTGGAAATTTGCTAGCCATAGGGGTAATCACGTGTAGCAGATAGATTTGGGATGTTCACCATCTCCAAAGACTGGTGCTGTGAGTCAAGAGCCAATCCCTGGTCAGAAAGCAGACTTTGCTCATTTGCTCCTCTGGGTAGGAAGGGAGCTGAATGGGTGGTGTAGTGGAGTCTGAGGTCAATGGTTTGGGGGCTTACTGAAAATGATGTAATGTGAAGCATTTTAGAGGACTCCTAAATAGGCAATATTATCATCACCTTGGCTCTGTATTGTTCCAACAACTCACTTAAGATTCATATCTTGTGACCTTCCAGGACATGGCTGGAGCTCTTTTTCCTTGTGGTAGTCATCTGTTCCCCTGAGATTAATATATAATCAATATAAAAATCACTTTATGCTACTAGATATCCAAACCACTTAAAGTCTGTGACTCTCTTAAGCCCACATTAGTCAACAAAGCTAGAAATAACCACCTCAGGATTTCTGTTTAGTTGTTTGTCCCTAGAGCAAGCAAAAGAGGCAGACAGAGACCCAAGATCCAGGCTCAGGATTACCCACACCCTCTCCCATGGCTGCTAAGGTGAGAGGGTGAGGGAGAGAAATTCCCTCCTCTTCTTAGAGGGAAACCTAAAGGGGAGCCACCCAAGTTCTCAGACAACACATTCAAAAGAAAGAAAAAAAGGACTAAGTTTAAATTATTTCTCACCTCAAAGTCTACTGAGTGGGCTACTCTTTCTCAGTGACTTTGAATGAACCCCCATGAAAATAAGGAATATAGGGACCAGGCAAAAGACTCTAGTTGTTAATTCCATTTATTAAGTCTTATAAGAAGGAATCACAGCACAAGTTCAGAATTCCGCAGGAAGTATCCAAGCCATAACATATATCGATAGAAGTGGTCTGTTCCCATGAATGCTTCATGAGATAACCACTGTTTCATTACCATATGCCTGAAATTACATCATACCCTTAATTTCCTTAAATTCTGCCTTTTGGATACATAAGTACAAATGAACAAAATCTTTATTTTCTTTAGCTACAAGGGTTGCAGTATCAATAATGCTGGGATGTGCTACGAATGCAGTTATGTAATGAAGGTCACTTAATCTTAGAATAAATGGTACAGGAAAGAAAACCAGGTATAGTCTACCATGAATGTTAGATTTTGGGAGAGCCAGTTTCAAAGGTTTCAGAGAATGAATTGGTAGGATCTTATGCACTAAAATTTTACAGGGTAAGTAATTCTATGACGGCAAGCTCTCAAGAACGAAATACTAAAGGCACAAGAAACATTTGCAGTGAGAAGAGGGAGAATTGCTAAAAAGACTGATGTGGATGCAAAGGCAATTCATTGGTCAGTTTAGATTTTCTTTTAAAAATTACTGATAACCTTTTGTTTTTTTCATATTACCTTCATTTCTGATATCCCTACCCTTCTTTTATCCAATGAGTCACTCCTTGTAACAGAGAAAAAAAAAGAAAGAGAAAAAGATTGTTTAGCAAATTAACCAAACATTGACTAAGTCTGGTTCCATATACATTCTGAATTGGATTTTTGTACAGAACACAGAACAAAGATCATGAAATGGAGGATGGCTACAAAAATGTGGTTGAATTTTTGTGCGGAAGACAGAACAAAGGTCAAAAAAAGAAGGATGGCTACAAAAGTGTGGGCTGGCTTTGTAAGAGTATGGAAGGAGTATAAAAGTTCAGGATGATCTAAGGCTAAGGACAACAAAAAGAATGGGCTTAAAAAATTATAGTGGGTAAACGAGGAGTACGTGTGCTTGAATGTGCTTGAGAGAATCCAGAGGTGAGTAATTCTTCTTTTCCTTCTATTTCTTTTGTCAATGAGGATGTGAAGGACATGACAAAGATAAGGCTACTACAGAGTTGAAATACAGGATAAGCATGAGAATACCATTCTTCTTTCATCCTTCCCCCTAACCCCAAGCCTGTTGAGTTCAAGTCATTGAGCTGAGTAAAGCTACAGACCAACTAAAAGAACTAATGGATGGTTTTGCTTAGTCACTGTCTAAAAATTCAGAAAGATCATCATGAAGGTGTGAAATCAAGACCCCCAGTCTTTCTTATTTTGTTAAGCCTTTAGAAAGATTAAGGTCACTACAAATAACTGAGTATATTAGATAATACTAACATGAAAAAACTATAGGTGATGGTGTTCAAAAGGCAGGGACTCATTTGAGTTCTCCCTCAATCACCTCCAAACTCTTTTAAATAATACCCTAAAACAAATTATGGAGAAACAGAACCCACAAAAGGAAAGTTTGAAACAATTTTCCAGTCTCAATTTTTTTTTCTAGTTCAATTTTCCATCATGAAAAAAGAGTCAACAGCTTGGTAAAGAAGGCACAAAAAATACTGGGGGAAAAATGATATCTTAAAAAACAGACTGGGCTAAATGGTAAAAGAGATACAAAAATACAATGAGAAGAAGTATGCCTTGAAAAGTAAAATTGGTCAAATGGAAAAAGATATACAAAAATTCACTGAAAAAAAGAATGCCTTAAAAAGTAGTTATGGTAGTAGGGGTGGGTTATCAAGGCAGTAGTAACCAATGAAAGGAATCAGGACAGTAGAAAATAGCTTTTGCATTGAACATTAAAAGAAACTAGGGACTTTCAGAGTAGAGGTGAGGAAGGAGGGTATTTCAGGCATGGAGCAGTTATAATGTTATCTTTGACAAACAGTAAGAAAGACAGTTTGGCTGGACCAAAGAATCCACAAAGGGAAAAAATGGATGTAGAGCCTGGAAGACTAAGTTGAAACTAGATAATGAAAACCTTTTAAATATCAGACTAGTTTGTATCTGAATTAGAAGCAATAGGAAACCACAGGGAAGGGGAGGTCGTACTGTTTATTGAGTAGGGGAGTGACATTGATAGACCTGTGCTTTAGGAAGATTCCTTTAAGCTATATGAAGGATGGACTAGAGAGGGGGATGAGGATCACATAATCTTAGAGTTAGACAGGACTTCAGCAATTACCTGCTGGTCCAGCCAATGAAGTGCTTAAAGAAGAGTCAGCTCTTAACATGCCTAGCAAGTGATCAGCTGGTTTCTGCTTGAAGACCTCTAGTAAAGGAAGGAGTCCCTCCTCCTCACCTGCAAACACAGAGTAGCAGATCCCACTTTTGGACACTAACGATTAAGATATTTTTCTTCCCAATCTGGCTCCTGACCTGTTTTGGACTTCAGAGTCATCCCCTCTCTACTGCTGGCTCATCCTGGAGCTTCTCTCAGCACCTCGGGGTTCCTTTCCCTGGAACAGCCTTGACCCCCATGATCCACTCACTAAGGAATATCCCCCCCACAAGGAGTATACCTCACTGTCAATTCCCAATATAAGTTCCTCCTGGAACTTAGATTTTGTGGAAGAACTGAGGTTGAAGTGCCTTTATTCTACCCTCCCCCCCCCCCCAGCTCTCTTCCTGACTTCCGGATTTCCAAACCACAGCTGCAGATCCTTATACGACATGGATACAAGGCCCTTTCACCACTCCAGTTGTCCTTTTCTAGAATCTTCCAAATTTCTCAATGTCCTTTCTACAATGCAGTGCCCAGATCTGAACACTCCCTCCAGCTGTGAACTGACCAGGGCAAACTAAAACCTTCTTCCTGTCCCCCCTCTGGAATTTATAAAGTAGATCATTCATATCAGAAAGATAAGCTAACTGTGGACCCAGAGAAGAGATGGGACCTTCCCAAGGTCACCCAGGTGAAAAAACAAAATTTAAACTCAAGACATCTCACTTTGCATCCTACTCTCATTCCAGTGCCCCACTGGCCCCATCAAATCTCAGCCTTGTCAAATCTCAGTCAGATTTGATTCCTGCTGCTTAGGAGAAGTTGATTTGGACACTAGAGCCTCAAGGATATCACTTGTTAGATTAGAAACCTGGCCTAAAGCTGCCTCTATCTTAACTTCCTTCTTTCAATTAACTGGCCAGTCCATCCTAATTATTATGTGTGTATGTGTGTGTGTGTGTGTGTGTGTGTGTGTTTAAACTACCACATTCAATTCATAGTCCAATCACTTACCTTGTTTGCTTAATGGAGCATATACAATGGTTCTGGTGATCTTGACGAAGCATTGTTTCACATATTTTTCAGTTTGTGATTTGTAATTTTCATATTAATATTGTATAACCTCAGGTTTCTAATCATAAAGTCATGAGTTTAATTGATATGAAAATTGTTATGTCCTGAAGTGTGCATGTTGGGTTGGTGCAACTTGAAGGAGCCTGGTTAAATAAAGTTTAGACCAAGGAGTACCCAACACCTTGTACCACTAGGGGTGTGCCCAAGGCAACCGATCAGACTAACTTAATTTTCTGCCATTTTGGTACTGAATAAATAATAATATTTAATTTATATATTTAATATTTAATAATAATTAATAAATAAATACCGAATAAACACACACATACACATGAAGAAGTATCCACCAAATGGAAAAGGATGTACAAAACCTCATTGAAGAAAATAATTCCTTAAAAATTAGAATTGAGCAACTGGAAGCTAATAACTCTATGAGACATCAAGAAACAATAAAGTAAAACAAAAAGAATGAAAAAAAGAAGACAATGTGAAATATCTCATTGGAAAAACAACTGACTTGGAAAATAGATACAGAAGAGATCATTTGAAAATTACTGGTATTCTTGAAAGCCATGATTTAAAAAAAAAGCCTAGACAGCATCTTTCAAGAAATTATCAAGAAAAATTGCCCTGATATTCTAGAATGAGAGGGTAGAATAAAAAGTGAAAGAATGCCCTGATCACTTCCTGAAAGAGATCCCAAAATGAAAACTCCCAAGGATATAACAGCCAAATGCCAGAGTTTCCAGGTCAAGGAGAAAATTGCAAGCATCCAGTAAGAAACAATTCAAGTATCATGGAGCCACAATTGGGATAGCATAAGATTTAGAAGCTTCTGCTTTAAAGATCAGAGGGCTTGGGATATAATATTCTGGAGGGCAAAGGAACTAGAATTAAAACAAAGGATCACTTGCCACAGCAAAGTTGAGTATAATCCTTCAGGAGAAAAAGTGAAAATTCAAGGAAATAGAGGACTTTCAAGCATTTCTGATTAAAGGACTAGAGCTGAAATATAGGACTCAGGAGAAACATAAAAAGATAAACAGGAAAGGCAAATCATAAGAGACTTAATAAAATTAAACTGTTTATTTTCTTTCATGGGAAGATGATACTTGTAACTCATAAGAACTTTCTTATTATTAGACCAATTAGAAAGAATATATAGACAGAGGGCATAAGTGTGGGTTGAATATGATGGGATGATATCTAAAAAAATAAAATTAAGAGATGAGAAAGAGTAATGTCTTGGGAGAAAGGGAAAGGGGGAGGTAGAGTGGAGTAAATTATCTAACATAAAAGAGTCATAAAAACTTTTACAGTGGAGAGAATTTTGTAGGAGGTGACAGAGAATGCTTGAGTTTTACTCTCATCAGAATTTTCTCAAAAAGGTAATAATATACCCTCATTTGGTTATATTATATATATATATTATATATATATATATGATATATTATATATATGGGGTATGTTTTATATAAATATAGGGTATATTTTATATATAGGGTATATTATATATAGATATAGATATATATTATATATATCCTACTATAGGAAAGTAGAAAGGAAAGGGGATATGAAAAGGGCGGGTGCTCATAGAAAGGAGGGCAGATTGGGGAGGTAATAGTCAGAAACAACACACTTTTGAGGAGGGACAGGATGAAAGAAAAGAGAGAACAGAATAAATGGGGGAAATATGGTGGAGGGAAATACAGTTAGCAATCCTAAGTGTGAAAAAAAATTTGAAGCAAGTTTCTCTGATTTAGGCCTCATCTCTCAAATATGTAGAGAAATGAGTCAAATTTATCAAAATAAGAGACATTCCCCAATTGAGAAATGATCAACAAATATGAAAATTTTTCAGATGAAGTAATCAAAGCTATCTATAGCCACATGAAAAAAATGTTCTAAATCACTATTGATTAGAGTCATGCATATTAAAATAATTCTGAAGTGCAACTTCACATCTATCAGATTAGCTAATACGACAAAAAAGGAAAATGATAAATGGTGGAGAAGATGTGGGAAAATTGGAATACTAATGCATTGTTGGTGGAGTTGTGAACTGATCCAACCATTCTGGAGAGCGATTTGGAACTTATTCCCAAAGGGCAATCAAACTTTTGATCCAGCAATACCACTACTATGTCTGTAGCCCAAAGAAATCATAAAATATGAAAAGCACCCATGCATACAAAAAATTTATTTATAGCAGCTCTTATTGTAGTGGCAAAGAACTGGAAATTGAGGGGATGTCCATCAGTTGGAGAATGGCTGAACATGGTGTGGTATATGAATGTAATGGAATACTATTGTTCTGTAAGAAATGATGAACAGGCAAATATCAGAAAAACCTGGGGAAACTTATATGAACTGATGCTGAGTGAAGTGAGCAGAACCAGGAGAACAAGGTTACACAGTAACAGCAATATTGTGAGATCTTCAACTTTGATAGACTTGATTCTTCTCAGCAGTGCCATGCTCTAAGACAATTCCAAAAGACTCATGATGAAAAATATTATCTACATAAAGAGAAAGAACTATGTAGATTGAAGCATACTATTTTCACATTCTTGTTGTTTTTCTTTTTGATGGTTTTCCGCTATTGTTCTGATTCTTCCTTCACAACATGACTAATATGAAAATACATTTAATATGATTGTATATGTATAATCTAAATCAGATTGTTGAGGTGGGAAAAGATGAGGGGGAGGAAAAAGTTTGGAACTTAAAATCTTATAAAAGTGAATGTTGAAAACTTTCTTTACATGAAATTGAAAAAAAATTAAAATACTATTAAAAAAAGAAAAATAACAATCCCATTGTAACCCATTCAGACTACATCTAGAATTTTATGTTCAATTTGAGGTACAATAATTTAGGCAGAACACTGATAGACTTAATACCATGGAGAGGAAAGAAACATAAAAAGCTTAAAGGTTATTTCATATGAAAATCACTTGAAGTAACTGGAGATTTTTAGCAGAAGAGATTTAGACAGGGATATGAAAATTGATTTCAAGTAATTGCTGAGCTGTCACATGGAAGACAGATTAAACTTGTCTGAGATCTTATCTGAATCCTATTAGAGGAGTTAATTCTCTTTTGTGTATTTTCTGACATTATAATTTGTATAACATAAATTTCCATGTGCTTTTTTTCTTGAATAAATGGGGTTTAAGTGGTGGTGGTGGTGGTGTGTGTGTGGCATAACTATAATTTAGTGGGTGTTTATATTTTTCCTAATATTGAACCAGCTCTTCATTCATATACACACAATCTAGTCATAGTGTATCATCTTTTTGAAATATTGCTGTAATCTCCTTGCTAATGTTTTATTTAAATTTTTGCATGGTTAATCATTAGAGAAATTGGTTTATATTTTTCTGTAGGTTTAGATATCAAGATTATATTTGTGTCATAAAGGGAAATTGGTAAGATTTTGTTTTTACTTATTTTTTGAACAGTTTAGTGTTGGAATTACTAGTTCTTTAAATGTTTGGTAGAATTTATTTGAAAATCTATCTTACCACAGGATTTTTTTCCTTTGAGAGCTCATGTATGACTTGTTTAATTTCTTTTTGTACAATAACGTTATTAAGTATTCTATCTCAGACTCATCTGGAATATTTATATTTTTGTAAGGATTCATTAATTTTATTTAGATTGTAAGCTTTGTTGGCATAAAATTGGACAAGATATATCTTAATCATTGCTTTTATTTCTTCTTCATTGGTTGTGAATACATTTTTTAATACTGGTAATGTTTTAAAAAATAGTTCAAGGCTTATTATATTTTTAAAGTAACTCCTCATTTTATTTGTTATTTCAATTGTTTTTTTAATTTTCAGTTTTGTTAATGTCTCCTTTCATTTTCAGGATTTCTATTTTGGTGTTTATTGGTTTTCTATATTTTTTATTTTGGTTGCATATTTAATTCTTTGATCAATTCTTTCACTTTTTTGTTGATGAAAGCATTTAGAGATATAAATTTTGATCTAAGTCCTGTTTTGACTGTGTCCCACAAATTTTGGCATATTTTCTCATTGTTGTCATTATCTTTACTTAAATTATTTATTCTCTATGATTTGTTCTTTGACTTACCCATTCGATAGGATTATGTTACTTTGGTTACAATTAATTTTTAATCTTTGCTTCAAAGGCCCTTTATTTAATGTAATTTTATTGCATTATGGTCAGCAAAATGCATTTGATATTCTTGTTTTTCTGTATTTGTGTGTGAAGTTTTTATGCCCTAATAGATGGTAAATATTTGTGAAAGTGCCAAGCACAGCTGAAAAATAGGTATCTTCCTTTCTATTCCCATTTAATATTCTCAAAAGACCTATCATATCTGACTTCTTTAAAATTCTATTCAGGTACTTAAATTATTTCTTGTTCATTTTTTGATTAGATTTATGTAAGTCTGAAAGGGATAAGTTTTGGTCCCCCACTGTTTTAGTTTTACTGTCTATTTCCTTCTCTAACTTATTTAATTTTTCCTTTAAGAATTTAGATCTTATTCCATTTTGTGCCTGTATGTTTAGTATTAATAGTAATTCATTGTTAATTGTACCTTTTAGCAAAATGTAGCTATCTTATTTATCTCTTATAATTAGGTCTATTTTTGCTTTGTCTGAGAGAAGAGGACTTCCTCACTTTTTCCATTTTTCTTTTGAGATCACCTAAACATAACAGAATCACTCCTCAGCCCTTTGTCTAATTAGACTCCATTTTTAATCCCTGATAACAGTAGAGTTCTGAGTGGCTACATGGCTTATCTCCCCATATGAGAATGTAAGCCATTTAAGCTTTTTAAAAATTTCCTTAGGATTATTCACTCATATTTACCTTTTTATACTTCTCTTGACTCCTGTGTTTGTATGACATTTGTTTTTTTTAACTCAGCTCTGGTGAGAATGCTTGGGAGTCCACTGTTTCATTAGAGATCCATTTTTCCTCCAGTAGGATTATAATCAGTTTTGTTGGATAGGTTATTCTTGGTTGTAAGTCTAGATTCATTTGGCTTTTGGAGCATCATATTCCAAGCTCTCCACTTCTTTGTAGTTATGGCTGCTAAATTTTGTGTAATCTTGATTGGGATTCCTTGGACCTTTAATTATTTCTTTCCAAATCCTTGTGGATTTTTTCCACTTGAAGTGTGAGCTCTGGATATTGGCTATACTATTTCTGGAAGTTTTTATTTTAGGTCTTCTTTCAAGAGATGGCCAGAAGTTTCTTTAAATTTCTACTTTGTCCTCTGGCACTAAGCTATCTGAATAGTTTTCTTTTAGTATTTCTAGGCTTTCTTTTTTTCTTCATGGATTTCAGATAGTCCAATCATTCTTAAAGTATCTGTCCTTGATCTGTTTTTTAGGTTAGTTTTTTTCTTATGAGATACTTCATATCTTCTTCTATTTTTTCATCCTTTTAACTTTGTTTTATTATTTCTTGATATCTCATAGAGTCAGTAGCTTTCCTCTGGCCAATTCTAATTTTCAAAGAGTTATTTTCTTTGGTAAGGTTTTATACCATTTTCCCCTAAGGTGTTAATTTTCTTTTAATATATCTCTTCTCTAGTTTTTGCTTCTTTCCCCATTTTTCCTCTGTTGCTCTCTTTTGTTTTGTAAAATAGTCTTTAATCCATTAAAAAAACTCTTGCTCTAACTCTTCTAGAAATTTTTGGTCATGTTGCATCCAAGCTGAATTTTTCTTTGAAGCTTTGTAGAATTGGGAGAAAGCATTCATTCTCCTCTTCTGGTTTGTGTCTTGAGCTTCTCTTTCACCAGAATAGATTTTTATGATGAGGTTTTTTTGTTTGTTTGTTGAATTTTTCAACCTATTTCTTCACTTTAACTTTATATTAGCGCTGGACTAAAGCACACTTTTGGGGAGGATTTTTGGCCTGAGCATCTCTTCTCTTACATCTTTCTGCTACTTTCACAGATTTGACTGAGGGACTGAGTTCTTCCAGAGCTCTCAAAGTAGTCCTTAGACATCCTGGGGGGATGGGGGTAATGAAGGTGGTAAGAGACATAGTACTCTAATGAATGTAAAAAACTATGACTAACTCTAGACTCTACCCCAAACTTTTGTTTTAAAATAATTCTAGGAGAGAGATTAGTATTTTGTATGCTCTGAAGTCTTTGCAACTGTGGTTATAACTGTAGCAACTGCTTAGTAGATTTCTCTTACCTATGAAAAGCACAAAATACAATGATCACTGTGGGAGAAAATCACGTGACTGAGTGGATGATAGGCAAAGAGCTGGCATCCCCAAAGAGTGCATAGCCCATAGTGTTTAGAACACTGGAACTTTAAACAGAATTTCACTGGTTATAATAAAGTTACGTATGTATACTTATGGTAGTAAGTGATAAAATAGATGAATGACACGCAGTATGCATTTATGACTTACTAATTTTTTTACTTTTCTTTACATTTGTAAATTGTCAGTGATCTTCCACAGTACACCACAAATCTCCAAATATCCCTGTGTAATTAGCAATGACCAACCTGAGAGTAATCAAAACCCTGAATGTGATGCCTATGAGAATCCTGAATGTGAAATCCATATCGAAGGATGACTGTAATCAGGAGGTGTGGTGGAGGTGGACATCTGTTCACTACCTTCTTCATCTGAGTTCTACAAGTTTCCTGCTAACCCAGGTTTGGGTCACTGGTTCAGAGTTTCAACAGACTACTTTAGGATTCAGTCACTATTAGGCCACTGGGGTGATCTGCTGATTCAAAGCAATTGAACTGCTAACTTCCCTTTGGTCTGGGTCTCTGCACTCTTTTCCTGGGATCAGAGTCATATAGCTATTTTTTTTAGTTCTGTAATTTGTTTCTTACTTAGTATACAGCTAGTCCTAGTATTCATGATTCTTCTTCTCTGCCCTGTATGATCCAGAATGCAGTAATTGACCAAGCTGCCAGATGGTATCTGAATTCATTACTAGTTTAAGGATCCTATGAGATCTCTTTCTGTTCTGTTGTTTTGTACCCTGGTGCCATTTCTCATATTCATTCAGTCCCTTGGAACTAGAAAGCTACTTGCCAAGGACTCCGTCCAGATCCTACCCCCAGTGTCCTTAGACCTCTCTATCTATCTCCCTAAGCTACCATGGACTGGAAAAGATGACTCACTGTGACTTTTTCTTGGCTTTCCTGATCAGAATTCAGGGTAGTACATTTTTAAAATTTTTGCTGAGGATGTGTTGTTGTCAAACTAGACTTTAATGCTTCTTCTTTGTGATGCTAATCATGGCAGCACACCTGAGGACTGTTGCTGTGAATAATTTTAAGGGTCTAATTGCATAGTATAATGAACTCTTCATTTATTCACAACCAAAATTGTTAAATAAAGTAAAACATAATATTCATAGCAACATCCTAAAGCAAAACATATCATTCAATATATTACATGTATATATACATATATGCATACATACATACACATATACATATATCATTACACTCAGAATGTCATATGGCACATAGAATATTTCATTGTATTCAGTAGCATTCTCCAAAATACTTGCTTACACAATCAAGAGGTCCCAGGCTAGGGTCTTCCCCAACACTATACATCCTTAAAGAGTAGCAGAAAATACCACACCATCCACCCCTAGGTCACAGTAAGACTATTGCACTGCATCCCCCAAATCAGGAGTTTGTAATGCCAAGTAAAGGCAACTTCCAAGGTTCTGATTACCTGCATAGCAAACTCCATTAATTCAGTGACAGATTAAGTCAAAACATTCACAGAACAGAGAAAATCAAAATACAGTGTAACTCATTCATTTAGCAAGTAAGTTCTCAATTCAGTTGCAAAGTACCAAGGTCCAAGTGTCCCATCCCTGGCTAATACATTAGTCAAAATAACCCATTCTTGGGCAGTACATTCATTTAGTCCAGTGGTTCTCAACTTGTGGGTTTTGTTCAATTTGTAACAATGAAAATGCATCCTTACATATAAGGTATTTGCATTATGATTCATAATGGTAGCAAAATTACAGTTATGAAGTAACAACAAAATAATTTTATGGTTAGGGGTCACCACAACATGAGGAATTGTATTAAAGGGTTGCGGCATTAGGAAGGTTGAGAACCACTGATTTGTTCTCTTCTCAAACAGAGAAGCAATCAATAATAAGCAAAGTACATTCATTTGGTCAATCAAAGAGCACAAAAAAGTCAAAGTTTTCCCACCCCTGGATCACAACTGAATTACAATACCATCCATTAATGCCAAGCACTTTCTCAAAAGTGGCAGGAGATCACAAAAGGCCATCTACCCTTAAGCTACAACAAGGTTAAGGATATCTTTCAGAGCCCGAGAAAAGGCCCTTCCTTCATCTTAATGCTAGGCAAGTTCTTAGCAATCTCTGTTCCTGGGAAAACAAAGCTTAACAAAGCCACAATATACATTGCCAGTGTCCTCATCAAGTCACTCTCTGCCTGCAGAATGGTCCCAGAACCCCTGACAGCATCAGCAAGGTCCTCTTCCAGGATTTCTGTAAACATACAACAAGAAAATCCTCCGTCAGGGCTTCTGAACCTGTAACAGCAAGATTCCAGGACTGTACAACAGCAGCACTGTCCTGAAGTAGCAGGTGAATCTGGCGAAACAACATCAAAACAGACAGACAAAATACCGGCATCATAGCCATGCCTCCTCAGCTCTTGGCAGCTCCAGGTGGTAGTTCTCAAAAGTCCTGGGCAGCTCTAAACTGGCCCTTAGCAGTCCTCTCTCAGCAATTCTGGCCTTCTCTGCTTGGGCCTTCTCTGCTTGGGCCTTCTCTGCTTGGGCCTTCTCTGCTTGGGCCTTCTCTCTGCTTGGACTTATCTCTACATCCATGGCTCCTCCCAATTCAGCCTTCTCTCTTCACGTCAACAAGTCCAGTCCACAAGTGGGATTCACAAGCTCTGGGTTTTAACACTCAACTCCCAAACCAAGCCAATACAGGGGTATCTTTAAATTCCATTACCATTTCAGGGTCCCAGAGTAGGATCTTCCCTAGCACAACATATTATTAAGGGGTAGCAGAAAATACCCCACCATTCACCCCTAAGTCACAGTAAGAACAATTTCCTTAATCCTCTCCTCTCCTCTCCTCTCCTCTCCTCTCCTCTTTTCCACTCTAGAATTATAGACCCCTTTGTCTGCCAGAGGTTTAAATAGCCAGCTATAGGGACTTCACATGGTTTCGGAAGAACCTGGTCTCCAATGCCCTATATGTATATGTGTGTGTGTATGTGTGTGTGTGTATAACATGAGGAGTTCATATATTACCTTTCAGCAATTTTATATATCTTTCTAAGACAGAGGTGTTTCCACATGTAGTCTGAGAAGAGCAAAATAGATTTGAAAAGATAAAAAGTAAATAGAACCTGCCCTCAAGGAGCTTACATTCTACTGGAAGAAACATGCATACAGATTAATAAATACAGAGAAATTGGGTTCCTGGGGTGTAAGAAGCGCACTAACAATGGAGAATATCAGGAAAACTTTGTACAGAAGGTGACATGAGCCAAGTCTTGAAGGCAGCTGGGAAAATATTAATACAATAAATAATATGAACACAGCAGAAAAAAAACACATGCTTCCTGACCCATGGATTTTTCAGTGTTATTGTAAAATAGGGCAATTACAAAACAACATTCATAGTAGTTATAATTACTTAAAATAATTGTAAAACAACAAATTAAAAATTGCTTTGTGTGACACAAACCCAGAGAAGAGGGAGGGTTATGTAGGAAGGAGAAATGGAGGCAGGCTTTTATGAAGGAGGGGGGATTTGACCTGTAGTTTAAAAGGTGGGTTGGATTTGGATAGGCAGAGGAAGGCTCAAGGTCAATTGAGTCCCTCAAGTGAAAGCAGGGATATGAGAAAGAATTTGACTCATTTTCTTGGAATAATTAAGAGAGGACTATGTTTTACGCTCTGTTAATAGATTTTCTTAAAATTTTCAAGCTATATCCAAGAGAAAGTCACATGTTACTGTATCTTAAATATACTTACTTAAATGAGAGCATGTGAATAATTTCATCACCAACAGCAAAAATAAACTTGTGAAAATAGCAAAACCCAAAGGAAGCCCCATCCCTCATTTTTAAGGCACCCTTCTGGGCAGAATTAGGGTGTGGTTTTCTTCTGCTTTATAGTGTCCCCATAACTTTCTTTTCCCTAGTATCACAATTTACTTCTCTGAATCTTTTGGAGCAGGAAATGGTTCTCATTGTCAGTCTCAGGACATTTTCTGAGATGTCTAGAGGCTAAGTGACTTGCTCAAGGTCACATTTCTCATCATCAAAGTCAAATTTGAACCCTCTAAGTTTAGGACTTTCTGCTCTGCTGCCTTGCTGCCATTAAAATAATGCCTCAATGTGAAGCACCAATAGAGGTGTAATAGTTTAATGCAGTGGTTCTCAACCTTCCTAATGCCACAACCCTTTAATACAGTTCCTCACATTGTGGTGACCCCCAACCATAAAATTATTTTCGTTGCTACTTCATAACTGTAATTTTGCTGTTATGAATCATAATGTAAATATGTGATATGCAGGATGTATTTTTGTTGTAACAAACTGAGCATAATCCACAGGTTGAGAACCACTGGTTTAATGGTTCTCACTCCTGGTGGTAGTTGAACAAGACGTGATTCTTTAACCCAAAAGAATTCATCTCTAAATGGAATTTAAGGCATCGTTTGATGGGAGAAATTACCACCACCACACCCCCTTCCCAGGTGGTTGATGGGTGGTGAGGGAGGGGATTTGAAGGGAAAGCAGAACTGTGCTTGAGTTACTCCAGATGCTTTATAAGAGTCAATTGTGAAATTTTTAGCATGAGCATTACACCTAACAAATTGGCAAATTATTTAAATCAGGGCTTAATTTTTTGTTTGGTTAGTTATCTAGACTTTAAAAAGTGAAAAAGAAAATGTTAGTAATGCAGATTAAATTTTGAAGTGTATTGTGTGTACTTTTTTTGAGAGCTTATTATTAAATATTTACAAAATCACACCTTTAGTACTGTTTTGCCCCTCCTCCCATGTCACCTGCATCCTCTACCCTTAAAAGAAGTTCTGTTGCAGGATCAGAATTCAGTACAAAGGAGTTACCACCACGAGGAGTTAATATTTTTTTGGCATAAAACCTGGAACTGAAATTAAGCCTTCGACTAAGGAGAGACCCAGGAGCGTGCTGGTAAATGTATAACATCTAGCTCTCTGAAAACTAGATGCCCACTTTGAAGCTTGATTTGCATTATTAAATTTTTTCCATCACTACAGGGGTGTGGAACCTGCAGCCTCAAGGCCACGTGTGGCCTTCTAGGTCCTTGGGTGCAGCCTTTTGACTGAATCCAAGTTTTACGGAACAAATCCTTTTACTAAGGGAACTTTGTTCTGTGAAATTTGGATTCAGGTGAAGGGCCACTTGAGGACCAACAAGGCCACATGTGGCCTCGAGACTGCAGGTTCCCCACCCCTACAACAATCAGCAAAACAATAAATCAAGCCATGATTTATGGTGTTTGTTGACTTTCAAGGCATAAAGAATAACAGTTGGCTTTCTAACTACTGACTCCAGCCCATCCCTGGAGGATCCACCAGAAAGAATGTCCCAGTAGCTGTGAATCCATGGATACTAGCTTATATCTATATCATGAAGATGACAGATGAGATTTAGAGGTCAAATTTTTAACAGATATTTAGAAATTTTGTCCTTCTTTCATATGATTTGTGGTTGCTATTTATTTATTTCTGTAACGAAGAGCATTTTCTTTAAAGTCCATTATATTTCACTGGGCCAGATGAATTTATGAGAAAAGAAAAGCTCCTTAAATGGTAATTATTTTCAGAAGATTTGTAACTGAAATGGGTTTCTGACTCTTAGCAATCCTCAGAGCTAGTGATCAATGTTGGCATTTTTACTTTAATTTTATGTTTTGTTTGAAAATGCCATTCTACTCAAGTGGAAATAGAGGGATTAAAACACCCACCTATGTACAACACATAATGTATATTGTAAATGTATGTACATATATCCTTCTAAGATAGAGGTGTTTCCCCATGTAATCTTAGAAGAGCAGAATAGATTTGAAAAGATAAAAATTAAATATAACCTGCCCTCAAGGAGCTTACATTCTTTTGGAAGAAACTTGCGCACAAGGAGGACTAGCATCCCTGGTGGGAGGGCTCCTTTACAAGGCTGCTCAGCCACCTTTGGTGTGCACCTGGTACTCAACTTTTACCTGCAGTTCGAAGAAGCTGTAGCGTGCCTAGTGGCCTCACCCTGGTAAAAACCACCTCAGAAAATGCACTAAACCAGGCTGAGGGTAACCAATAGGCCTCAGACCTGTTGGTGAATTAGGGGAAGGCTACCCCAAGCATATAAAGACTATCCACACTTCTCGGTCTACCCCTCCCCTTTCCCCAGAATGGGAAGATGAGAACAATTTGACAGAACAGGTGACAGAAGCAGGCCTGTGGAATAATCAGAGCTTGTTCAGGTACCAAAGATGTCAAGGTCATCTACTGCATTCAGTGCCATCTCTGGTCATCTTGACTTTTGTTTAGCCGCTGGACTTCAAAGACTGGGAGAAACTTGGTGCAACCTCCTTACTTAAATCCAATTCATGCATGAATCAAGACATCACCCCGTGATCATACCTCTTCAAAAATGAAGGACAAACAACACAACATACATAATTACATATTAATATGCAAAATATTAATTTACATATTATTTACATATATTATTATAGATTGCATATACATATTCTTTATTATGCATATTATATATTATGTATATATACATATCATATATTATATATACAACGTGTGTAAACATATATTATATATACATATATTCTTGCTAGAAAGGTGATAATTGTTATAAAACACTAACATGAGGAATTCCTTATCTTTTTGAAAATTCACAAAATATTGTGTGCTCACGTCTAGTCTCAGTTTTTTCTATTAATACTCTTCCTCAGTCCATAGCCTGCAATTGTAAGTCTATGGCATGTTTTATGGAAATGTTGATGCAGACTCTATTTTGGAGCATTCTTTTTCTTACTTTCAGACTTGACATTCAAACACTGAGTCAACGCTAATCATAAGTTATACTTTTTTTTTAAAGCCACTTATCTCAGTTCCTCAGAGTGGATTATGTCAGATTGGGAAAAGGATCTGTGAGTCAAAATTATTTGTAGCGCAGAACACATTTGGCTCTCAAAAATTGTTCAAAATGTCTGTTTTATTTCTCTTTGTAAAGAGGCGAGACTCAAACGGAAAAGTGGTTTAGATGGAAAACCCTTCTCCTATCATTCTTAGAATACAGGCAGTGGTTTTTAACTTGAGATCCCTAACCCACTGTCCCAGAAAGATGAGTTGAAATCATGTAGTTCCTGAGATTTCTCAAGCCATTTTGCTTGCACTTTTGCACTTAGTATGTCTTATTTTGCTAGAATTATTTGTGGCCTCTAGTATAGAGTGGAGGTGGTGGGGTGGGAAAGCACTTGAAGTCAGGAGATTTGGATCTAGCAAGTATGAGCTGAGTGCCCTAGAGCAAATAATCTCACCTCTCATTAATTGATTTATAAAAAAGGAACAATACCACTTATACTACCTACCTTGCAGGATGAGTGTGAAGAATGAAGTTGGTAAACCTTAAAGTACTGGATAAATATCAATAATTATTATTTTTTAATTTTACCGCTAAAGGATCAAGGACCTTATTTTAGTTATCTTTATATCTTCCATAGTGTTTAACAGTCCTTTGCATAAGGTGTTTGATATTGAATTGAATAGCTCTACTATTTCTTCTTCTTCTCTCCTCCCCAACCCAAAATTTCTGAGGACGTCAGTCACTTTTTTGTAGCAAGGGGACAGTGATACTAAAACCCTCTTTTTTTTAAAAAAAGCAAGCTATGATTCATTAATGGACTTGCTGAAAGATGAGACTCTTAGTTAAGGCCAGATCTGATGGGTTTCTAATTGAGTGTGGTCATCAGTTTGAAATTCTGCTACTGCTATGCTTCCATATTACTAAAATATGGCTTCAAATGGAATTGACTTGAAATTCTTTTGCAGCAAATTTGTGTTGTGGGGTTCAAAGAGCAAGGTGGTTTGGCTGGGAGGGAGATACATGTTTAAGTTACTTTTGTCAGTTCTTAGTTTGTGGAGTCATGATACCTAGAGCTGAACAGGACCTTAAAGATCATGTGAGTCTTTTTTTGTGTTGTTGTTGACATTTTTATTTAAAATTTTGAGTTCCAAATTCTATCCCTCTCTCCTTGATCTCCCTCACCCTGTAATGCCATGCACAAGCAGCTTACCAAAAGAATGCTACTGTGAACAGCTTTTAAGGTTCTTATTACACAGTATAGTGAATACTCCATTTATTCCATTACAAATCAAGGCAAACATTCACAAGAAATCACAATATAATATTCACAACATTACATCTTATCACAGAAAGTCACAATATAGTGTTCACAAGAGCTTAATATTAGAATGGCCACATACTTTTCACCAAAGTGGTCACAGTATCTAGAACAAAGAACAAAAGAATAATCATCTGATATTCCTAAGGAGGTTTGCCTCCTCACTCAGTCATTCAGTCATCTCACAATACAATAATCAATCTACCAATCATGGGACAATTATAGATTAATTTAATCAGTTACTTATCTAGCAATCAGTCACTAAGTATCATTAATCACTAAATACAATCATTAGAAAATTACACAAACCCTCCACCTTTCGGTGTCTAGTAAACTTCAATTACATCACACATTCAATATACGAGGAGAGGCCTTTTCTTCATCTTGACTCAGGGTTATCTCTCAGATTCTCTGAATTCTCTTCCATGGTCCCAGTTCCTACCTGAATCCACCATACAGTCACCTGGATTCAGAGGCAGACAGCTCCCAGGTTCTTGTCCAGTCTTCCAGTCCATTCTTTCTACACACTGAAGTTCACAAGGTCCAGCATATCTCAAAACCTTCACAACTTCTGTTGCCAAGAACTCAAGGATCAACCAAGCCACAAACAGTCTTATCCTGGTCGTGCTTCTTCAGTCTTTCAGCAGTTTGACTGGCCCTAGGGCCCAGAAGAAATCTCAGCCTTCTAGGCAGCCTTCACAGCAAGAAATCTCTGCCTTCCAGGTAGCCTTCTCAGCAGAAACTTCAGCCTTTACTAGATTCTAGTCTCACAGAAAACTCCAACTCAGTTCTCAGTCCAGCAGCCCAGCTCCCAGATGCTAGGACAATTCTTCTTCCTCCACCAGAAGTAAAAACTCTTGATTCTGACTGCCTCTCTCTCAGCTTCTTATATATGTACACACACACACACACACACACACACACACACACACACACACACACATTGGCTTCCTGTCTCAGCCAACCCCTTCCTGTTATGTCAGGGAAAGGAGACAGAGTTCATACCTTCTGTTTCTTTCACAGAGGTACTTAGTAACTAAGGTCTAAGTACCTGCTAAATTAATAACTGTTACACACCCCTCCCTGAAATGGTAAGCAATAGGATATAGGGTAAACATGTTCAATCATATATTATTATTATTAGTCATTTTGGACAAGAAGACTTGAGTAAAAGAAAAAATGAAAGAAAGTGAAAAATAGCCTGCTTCAGTCTGTATTCAAACAATATTAATGGGGTGGCTAGGTGGCGCAGTGAATAGAGCACCGGCCATGGAGTCAGGAGGACCTGAGTTCAAATTCGGCCTCAGACACTTAACACAAAAACTAGTCATGTGACCTTGGGCAAGTCACTTAACCCCAACTGCCCTCCAAAAAAAAGCAAAAAAAAATACTTCAAACAATATTAGTTCTTTCTCTGGAGGGAGATAGTATGCTTCACCTTTAGTCCTTTGGGAGTGTCTTGGATCATCATATTGTTGAGAATATCTAAGTAATTCACAGTTCTTCATTGAACAATATTGTTGTTACTATGTACAACCTTCTCCTGGTTCTATTCACTTCACTATGCATCAGTTCATATAAATCTCTCCAAGTTTTTCTTAAGTCATCCTGCATATCATTTCTTGTAGCACAAAAATATTTCATTGCAACCATATACCACAGCTTCTTTAGTTATTTCCCTTTTGATGAGCATATCTTCAATTTCCAACTCTTAGCCACCACAAAAAGAACTGCTATAAATATTTTTATACAAATAGGTCCTTTTCCCTTTTTTAAAAATTTCTTTGGGATACAGACCTAGGAGTGGTGTTCCTGGATCAAAAGGTATGCACAGTTTTATAGCCCATTGGGAATACTTCCACATTGGTTGCATCAGTTCACAACTCTACAACAGTGAATCAGTGTTCCAGTTTCCCCAAATTCCCTCTAACATCCAACATCAACATTTTCCTTTTTTGTCATATTAGCCAATATTATAGGTGTTAGGTGGTACCTCGGAGCTGTTTTAATTTGTATTTCTGTAATCAATAGTGATTTAGAGTATTTTTTTCACATAAGACTATAGATAGCTTTACTTTCTTTGTATATGAAAATTGCCTATTCCCATCCTTTAACCATTTGGCAACTGGGGAATGTATTTTTATAAATTATACTAATTTCTCTATATATCTGAGAAATGAGGCCTTTAACTTAGATACTTGTTGAAAAATTCTGCCCTGTCCCCCTTTTCTGCTTTCCTTATAATTTTTATGTATCGGTTTTGTTTGTGCAAAACCTTTTTAATTTTATATAATCAAAATGATCTATTTTGCATTTTGAAATACTCTATCTTGCTTTGTCTTAAATTCTTCTCTTATACATAAAATTTGATTGACCAACTATTCTGTGCTTTCCTAATTTACTTTTTATCCTTAATTTTTAATTACCCTTTATGTGTAAATCAAGTACCCATTTTTAACTTATCTTGGTATATGGTGTGAGATGTTGGTCTGTATCTAGTTTCTGCCATTTTGTCTTCCAGTTTTCCCAGAAGTTTTTGTGAAATAATGAAATTTTTTTTCCCCCAAAGCTTGGGTGTTTAGGTTTATAATACAGTAGATTATTGTGCTCATTTAGTATAATATAATTTGTACCTAATCAGTTCCACTGATCCACCATTCTAATTCCTAATCAGTACCAGATTATTTTGATAATTACCTGTTTATAATACAGTTTGAGATCTGCTTTACAGATAATGCTTGCTGATGGTTTTAGATAAATAATACTTATCATTTTATTGTAAGCTCCATTTATTCCTATGCTCTTTAGTGTCTTTAATAGGAATGATTGTGTTTTGTGTTTTGTCAAAGGCTTTTTCTGTTATCTATTGAGACATATAGAAATCTATATGATTTCTGTTGGTTTTGTTACTGATATGGTCAACTATGCTAATGTTTTCCTAATATTGAACCAACTCTGCATTTCTGGCATAAATCCCACCTGGTCATAGTGTATTATCCTGTAAAGTAAAGCGTGAGAAGCTCTCCAGAGAACTGCTGCTGTGAATAGCTTTAAAGTTCTGATCACATAGTATAGTGACCTCTTTATTTATTCAGTAATAAACTAAAACAAAACATTCGCAGAAACCAAAGTACAGTATTCACAATGTTATAATATAACAACTTATCACCAAAGTGGCCACACAGTTTTCACCAAAGTGGCCACATAGTTTTAAGCAAAAGATATCATTCAATAAGTCCTTAACTCAATCATCCTTAAGAAGCAAGCCTCCTTAAGGGACATAAAGTACAAAGGTCAAAGTTCTCCACTCCTAGGTCACATTGTCTTAATCTCTCAGTCAAAAAGTCTTCTTTCTTCTTCATTGGAGAGTAGTTTCCAATCATCCTTAACTCAATCATCCTTAAGAGGTACCAGGTACAGAATTCAAAATTCTCCCACCCCTAGATCACAGTAAATCATGATCTTCTCAGTCAGCATTAAGTACTTAAAGAGAGGTCTTTTCATCATGACTCTATGCTGGCTCTCAGAGTCCATGGTTCCCTTCCATGGTCCTAGCTTTTGCCTGAATTTACCAACTGTCACTTGGATTCAAAGGCAGGCAGCTCTCAGCTCCTCGTCCAGTTCCTCATCTAGTTCCCATTCCATATTGAAGTTCACAGAGTCCAGTCCACCTTCACAGTGTCTGTTTCTGGGAAGACAAAGCTCAACAGAGTCATAAAATTCATGCACATTGCCGTCACCATCATCAATTCACTATTTGCCTGTGAAATCAATACAGACCCATACACAAAGTCTGAGAACTCAACACAAACCCATAAACAAGGTCTGAGAATTCAATAATAGTCCCAGGACCTCTAAAACCCTCCTCTAGAACTTCTGTAAACAGACAAGAAAATCCTCTTTCAGGGTTTCCAGTAAGGTCTCAGGGCTTCTGTACAAAGTATCACAAACAAATATCAACACAGACAGAACAGATAAACAGAGTGCCTCCACCACAAAGTTCCCCTTCTCAATTCTGCTCTGTTCCAGCATGGGCTTCTCCTTATATGTGGTCATTAGCTCCTCCTTCTTCCTGCCTTTGGAAAGTCCCTCCCACTGTGAGTTTTACAAGTCCTGTTTCTTAACAAAGACTTGATATAATCATGGGCAAAACTCAAAAGAAACTTGAACTGAAACAAGGTGCTAAATAATTAAATAGCTGAAACAAGGTACTAAGTACTTCTTTGCCTGCCATTATAGATCCTTGAGATATATTATGGTAATATTTTAGCTAGAATTTTGCTTGAAAAATTTGCATCAATATTTATTAGGGAAATTGATCTATGTTTTTTCCTCTGATTTGGTTCTTCCTGGTTTAGGTATCAGAACCATATTTGTGTCATAAAAAGAATCTTGGAGGGCTCCTTCTTTGACTATTTTCTGAAATAGTTTATAGAGTATTAGGATTAATTGTTGTTTCAGTGTTTGGTAGAATTCATTTGCAAATCCATTTGATCTTCGGATTTTTTGAAAGAAGTTCATTGATGGCTTGTTTGATTTCTTTTTCTAAAATTGGGTTATTCAAATATCTTATTTCTTCTGTTAATTTGGGCAATTTATGCTTTTGTAGCTATTCATCCATTTCATTTAGACTGTCAAATTTATTAGCATATAATTGGGCTAAATATCTCCCAACAATTATCTTAATTTTCTTTTCATTGATGGTGAATTATCCCCTTTCATTTTTGATACTAGTGATTATATTTTCTTCTTCACTTTTTTAAAAAATCAAATTAGCCAAATATTTATCTATTTTATTGTTTTTTCCCCCATGAAGCCAGCTTATAGCTTTATTTATTAGTTTTAATGGTTGTCTTACTTTTAATTTAATTCATCTTTCCTTTGATTTTCAGGATTTTTAATTTGGTGTTTAATTGGGAATTTGTACCTTGTTCTTTTTCTATCTTTTTCAGTTGCATGCCCAATTCATTGATCTGCTCTTTCTCCTTTTTTTTGATGTAAGCAATTAGAGATGTAAAATTTCCTTTCTAAGAACTACTTTGGCTGTATCTCATAAGTTTTGGTATGTTGTCTAATTATAGTCCTTCTCTTTGATGAAATTACTGATTTTTTCCCCTCTGAATTGTTGTCTGATCCACTCATTCTTTCAGGTTAAATTATTTTGTTTCCAATTAGTTTTTAGCCTATCTTTCCATGATACTTTATTATACTTAATTTTTATTGCATCATGATCTGAAAAAAATGCATTTAACATTTCTTAGCTCTCCCTCAAAAATTTATGTGCTATACCATTTGGTGCATATATGTTTAGTATCAATATGACTTCATTATCTATGGTGCTTTTCAACAAGACACAGTTAAAACTATTTTTGCTTTTACGCTGTCTGAGATTATGATTGCTACCTTTGTTTTCCTTCTTTCACCTGAAGCACAAGAAATTCTGCTCTAGACTCTTACCTTTACCCTGCATGTAACTCTCTGCTTTAGATGTTCTTTTTATAAGCATCACATTTAGGATTCTGGTTTTCAATCCATTCTGCTACCCACTTCTATTTAATGGTTGAGTTCATCCTATTCACATTTATAGTTATAACTAACTGCATACTTCCCTCTGTGCTATTTTCCCCTTGTACTTCTACTCCTCTCTCTCTCTCTCTCTCTCTCTCTCTCTCTCTCTCTCTCTCTCTCTCTCTCAATGCTCACCCTTTCCCTCCTCACAAGTGTTTTACTTCTGATCATTGCCTTCCCCAATCTACCCTCCCTTTTATCAATCCTCTTTCCCCCTTCTGTTATCCCCATCCCTTTTTATTTCCTTATTAAGATACATTTCTATATCCAGTTGAGTGTGTATGTTATTCCCTTTTGAGCCATTTTTGATGAGACTAAATTTTAAGCTTTGTCTGCTGCCTCAACCCCATCTTAGTCTCCACTATAAAAGCTTTTTCATGCCTCTTTTATGTGCGATAGTTTACCTCATTCCATCTCCCCCTCCTTCTTCCAGTGCAGTTTTTTTCTCATGTCTTTATTTTGTTTTCTTGGGTATTATGCTGTCAACGTTACCTTTCATTCATACCTTCTCTCTATATATACACATATTGCTTCTAATTTCTCTTATAACAACAAAGTTCTTATGAATTGCAAATATTTTCTTACCATATACACATATAAATAGTTTAACCTTATTGAATTTCTCATGTTTTCTTTCTTGTTTCTTTCTTATCTTTCCCTGGAATCTTGTTTGGAGGGCAAATGTTTTTATTCAGCTCTAGTCTTTTAATTAGGAATGCTTGAAAGTCCTCCATTTTGCTAAATATTCAATTATTCCCCCTGAAAGATTATATTCATTTTTTTATTGGTAGGTGATTCTTGGTTGTAATCTTAATTCCTTTGCCTTTTGGTGTATCATATTCCAAACCCTTGTGTTCTTTAATGTGGAAGCTGCTAAATCCTATGTAATTTTGACTGTAGCTCCATAATATTTGCATTGTTTCTTTTTGACTGCCTACAGTACTTTTCATTTTGGCATCTCTTTCAGGTGGTTATTGGTGAATTCTTCCAATTTCCATTTTGCCCTCTGGTTCTAATATATCAGGGCAGTATTCTTTAATAATCCCTCTTTAAAAATTATTTATTTATTTTTAGTTTTCAACATTTACTTCCAAAAGTTTTAAATTCTCCCTCTCCTTCCCCACCACAATTCTCCCTCCCTCCCCAAGACAGTCTGAAATCTGATATAGGCTTTATATATTCATTCCTATAAACATATTTTCACATTAGTCTTGTTGTATAGAAGAATTATAACAAATGGGAGAAACCATGAGAAAGAAAAACAAAATTAAAAAAAAAGGAAAATAGTTGGCTTTGCTCTGCCTTCAGACTCCATAGTTCTTTCTCTGGATTTGGATGGCATTTTCCATCAAAAGTCCTTTGGAAATGCTTTAGGTCCTTGTATTACTGAGAAGGACTAAGTTTCTCAAAATCAATCATCAAACACTGTGTCTGTTACCGTGTACAATGTTCTCCTGGTTCTGCTCACTTAACTCAGGATCAGTTCATATAATTTTTTCCAAGTTTTTCTGAAATCTGCCTAATCATCATTTCTTAAAGCACAATAGTATTCCATTACATTCATATACCACAGCTTGTTCAGTCATTCCCCAATTTATGGGTATCCCCTCATTTTCTAGTTCTTGGCCATCACAAAGAGAGTTGCTACAAATATTTTTGTATATGTGGGTCCTTTTCCCATTTTTATGATCTCTTTGGGATACAGCCCTAGAAGTGGTATTGGTAGGTCAAACAGTATGCACATTTTTATAGCACTTTGGGCATAGTTCCAAATTGCTCTCCAGAATGGTTAGATCAGCTCACAGCTCCACCAACAATGAATTAATGTTCATGTTCCAACTTTCCCACACCTTCTCCAACATTTATCATTTTTCTGTTTTGTCATGTTAGCCAACCTGATAGGTGTGATGTGATACCTTGGAGTTGTTTTGATTTACATCTCTCTAATCAGTAGTGATTTAGGACATTTTTTCATATGACTATAGATAGCCCCCATAAGCTCTGACTCATTGATCACACACCCAAGGACCTCCACCCAAGACAGTGATCCAGATCCAGGCTGGTTAAGGCAAGAATGCTTAGCCTCTGAATGGTTTCTTGGTCCCTCTACAATCTGCAGACCAGGAGCTCTGAAACAGTCATGTGGAGGTGGCTGCATGGCCCCTGTGGCTCTGAAACTTCTCATTCCGAGGATAGCAGCCAGACCACACTCTGTACCTACCCCCCCCCCCCACACACACACAGAGTTTCACACCAATCTTTTACTTCATCTTTGGCATTTATGGGTTGATAATTCTGGAAACCACCACAGCTGCTGGGGTGACCCCCTCTCCTGAAGTCCATTTCAGTTGTTGCTGGTTGGGGCAGCCCTGGGGCTAAAACAACAGGCTCATGTGAGGCTGGGATCAGCTCCCAGCATGCTTCAATGGGCCCTTCCTTTCTACTTTCCAGGCTGCCTTCAACAGGAGATTTGTTCCTCTCTGTTGCTTTGTGGGTTCTGTAGCTCTAAAATTTGCTTAGAATCATATTTTATAGGTATTTGGGTTGATTATGAGGGGAGTTCATGGAGTTTTCCTGCTTCTACACCACCATCTTGACTCCACCTTTACCCATTCACCCCCTTTCTTTAATCTTCATTTTTGTGGCTATTTGATACAATAGCAGGGACCTGGTTCATATATAGAATGTTACTATAGGAATCTTAAACATAATTTCATAACATCATGATGCATAAGCTTCATTAAAAAAACTAATAATAGCCGCAAGAATTCAAAAGATCTCTTATATATTTGTGTTATCTTTAAATTCTCACTGCAGACCATAAATACTTTTAAAATCACATCATGTGCATAGTTAAGTGGTTTATATCTTAATAACAGATAATGGAAGCAGCTCATTATGCTATAAAACATATTTTATGCTGATGGTACTTCCCATTTGATGTTTCACACATGGTTATTAAGTAGAAGGTTATAATGTGCTTTGTAGTCCCACCTGCCTACTATGGGGAGGATTTGGACAGTGGAAGCAACATGGTGAAGAAATAGCAAATAGCAGGGCAAAGGTAATATGGCTCCTTGCAAGGTCTAGCTGCCTGTTTCCCCAGCCCAGAGCTATGTGATGAGTTAGCTGTGGGGAGAAGAAGTCAAAGATCCCTGAAGGCAACCAGGCATTCAGAGAGGTGCCAACCTTCCTGAATTCCAGCTAAGGCCCTGATTCCAGCATTTCTGTGCTTGTGACTAATCCTAGAAGAAAGATTAGTGGAGCAGCTCTGGGGACTGTATGGGGCATGCCTTTTTACGTGCACAAAGGGGTCCTAAAACTGCCTGAGCCCTAGAACTGCCAGACAAAGCAACTCCAGAGAGTCAGAGTCTCAGGTCATTGATGGCATGGGAAGTAGAATTTGAGACCTAGTGTGAATTAGAATTCAGCAGCACTCACACTTCCATGTCTCAGCTTTCTGGTTGTTGGTACAGATTTCCAGATTCATCCAGCCACATATAACTCACCAAGGAACAAGTTCAGTTGAATTAGAAGCCAGTCCCTCCCAGGAGATATGCCACCATTTCATGACTATGAATCCCTTTTGTGGTAAGCCTACAGTCCCTGAACCCCCAGATACACATATTCACCAATCACAATCTAAATGACTTTGTTTCATTTATTTGATAAGTACAGCAGACCTTAAACTCTAAGAAACTTCTTTAACAGGATTATTTACTTGCCTAGTCTAAAGGAGTGACCTTGTTCTCAGAGAGATGGGGTGAAATTAGCATCAAGAAAAACAAGTTTCTGAAGTATATTATATGTGTTTAATATCCAGCCATCTATCCAGTGCTACAGACTGTTCCTGTACCTCCCTTCATCTTATTCCCCTGTCTACCAAGCAAAGCTTATAATCTTCTAGGGCTTAGATCTATGAATGTTAAGAATCTCCTGGTGGATAGCCAGTCTTTCATAAAAATAGAACAACAACTTTTGAACAACACAATTGTCTTGTCCTGTTCCCAAGCAAAATTATTCTTATGTTAATGCAGCAGAGCCCTCAGTCTAGAACAGTCCTCTGGTATCTCAGAAAAGCATATACATTGTTTTTTCCCTTGCTTCCTCAGTGCCATGCTGAAAAGAGTCTTAAAACAGTTGATTTCATACAACCTTATACAGTCCCTCATGTACAGGTGAAAAATGACAGTTACCCCCCCCCCCCCAATGAAGTTAGGGAGATTCAACAAGCAAGGAGCATTTCACAAAGTTTGTCACACATTGCTGCTTATTTCAATGACCTTCTTCAACCCAAAGGTAAATCAAAGGCAAAGAAAACTGGTTGCCTATTTTAGAAGAAAACCTGCCTGGTCTTTACTCAGACTAAATAGAGCTCTTTCCAAAGGGAATTGGGAGGCCTGGGTCCAACCAGAAGTCACTCTCTTCTCTCAGTAGAGAGATCAAACTGACAGCTTGTGAATGCAGATTGATTCTAGGTCTAAGGGAGCTGGATCATGTCACCTTCTCCCTTTCCCACTACCCTCACCCCACGTCTCTGGACCCACATTCACAGAGGAAGTTCAATCACTGAGTAACTCCAAAGGAAAGGAAGAAGAAAAAGGAAATGAATTCTCTCAGAGACCACTTCTCACAATCCTAGAGCACACCGGACTCTCCACAGCAGGATCAGGGGCTCCCAAAGTGCTCACAAGTCATCTGCTGAGTCAGGGACTCTCACTCCCCAGGCCCAGGTTCTCTTTCCCCACATCATCTGGACAACCAGCTGTCCTAGGTGAAACTTTACCATAATTTCCTTAGTACATAAGGCAATGGAATCAGGGTCTAGACAAAATTTTCTAAGAGTTTCATCCTACTTAAGGATGCACTAAAATTTCTCTAAGAATTCTAGGACCATAGGTCATAGAATCCCTTTAGGTCCCCTGGACCATTACAATTCCAGATAAATTTCCTCTGGGATCTTATTCTAAAGGACAGCCTAAATTTCTTCCAATAGATCCTTACCATTGCAAGGAAAACACTACTGGGATTCCAGACTTACAGTACAGGGCAAAAAGGCTCAGTTACAGGAAAAAAAACCAAAACAGTGTTAATTAAGTCCAGAAGATGGGTGGGGCTCTCAAGAAAAGGAATTGAACACTAACAGTTCACAATGTGGGGTTTCTAGGCATACAGGCAAACCTTATCCTGTAGACTTGCCAGGCACAAGGATGTCACAATGAAGCATCTAGTCCATATTTGTTTGAATGTAAAAAGAAAATATTAACATTTCTCAACTACCATTTTAACGATGCCAACGCCATACTTCCTATCTTACTTGATATCAATGCTTCTATGAGATTCAGCAAGTATCAGTATTTACCAGCCATCAGATTTAACACAATAAATACAAAACCTTGCAAAATTATCTCAAATGAATGAGGGCACACACGCAGAAAGAAACCAACTATCCAATTATGGCTTATTTTGGAGGGCAATTTTCTCTAGGATCCTACAAACTATGGAATCCAAAAACCAAAGTCCTGAGTTGAGAGTCTCTCCAGGGGTCCCTCCAAATGCGAAGGCCAATTTTACCATTTGTATGGGGTCTCATTAGAGACCTTGCATGTAGCAATTATGTTTGGCTTGTTCTCTCAGAGTCGGGCTTCCCCATCTGTCCCCTCAGGGTTCTAGGCTACCTTTCTTTCCTACTAGTTACCATTTCAGAACACTAGCTAGTATTTCTATTATGCTGTAAGATGTGCAAAGCATTGTATGTGTTATTTCATCTGTCACAACAGTCCTGTGAGATTGGTGTTATTATTAAGCCCATTGTATAGATGTGCAAACTGAGTCCAAGAGAGGTTAATTGACTTGCCTTGGGTAACATAGCTAAGTAATTATGTGAAGGTGAATTTGAACTCAGGTTCTTTTTCTTCCAAGTCCAGTGTGCTTACACACCTTGCCACCAGCTGTCTCTAGATTCATCCCAGAGTTGACTCTCTCCTGTCAATGTTCCCTCATTCTTAGGAACCAGTGATGAGTGCCCTAGTTTCATTTAACTACTTAACATCAGTTAGCTTTTGTAAAAGGCTGTTTTGGGGCAACTAGATGGTTCAATGATTAGAGTTCCTGGCCTGGAGTCACGAAGACTCATCTTCCTGAGTTCAAATCTGGCCTCAGATACTAACTCACTGTGTGATCCTGGACAAGTCACTTAATGCCATTAGTTTCATCTGCAAAATGTTTTCTCATCTGTAAAATGAACTTGGGAAGAAAGCAGGAAAACCACTCTAGTACCTTTGCCAAGAAAATCCCAAATGGGGTCACAAAGTCAGATATGACTGAACAACCATAATGAAAAAAGGATAATTACTTCCAAGTTATCATAAGAACAAATGAATAAACATTTCCCCCCAGTAGCTCAGGGGCATCCTCTCCCCTACACCACCTTGTACTTACTCTGTGGGAGAACTCCTCCAAAGACATGGTTTCACAAGTTCACATAGAAAGGCAGCATGTTGTCTTTGCCTCACCTACAGCTGGGGTGGAGCCCCAAAGGTCACTCCTTTCTTCACTTCACTTCTTGAAGCATCAGTACTGGGTTGGTTGCAGAATCTAGCCTGGAAGGTTGGGGTGGCAGGGAGACCACAACAAGGTTGGAGATTCCAATCCCTTCATCTAAAATAAGAAAACAAATTTGAGGCTAATGTCTGAGGGCCCTTTCTCAGGACCACACGCCTCCCCCTTACAGCATGCTTTCTCTCTCTCTCTCTCTCTCTCTCTCTCTCTCTCTCTCTCTCTCTCTCTCTCGATGCATATGCAACTTAAGACAAGGAGTTAAAGAGCCACAGCAGAAGCCAGTTTTGGTTGCATGCCTCCAAAACCAATTAAAGGACCTTTCACTTGCCATGTCATTGGCTGACCAGAACCAGGCACCCCATCTCTATGCAAACTACCCAGTGTCTCCAAAGTTCTTACATGTCATCATAACCTTTCCAGAAGCAAACTTTTGAGCTTCTGCAGGTGAGAAATTACCAAGCAAGCTGATGCTTTTGGTTAAATAGACCCAGTTCCTTTAACTGGTCTTCATATAAAATTATCTCAAGTACAGGAGCAAGAACAAATCTCTGGAGCACTGGCAACTAGCTTCCAAATTGACATCAAATTATTAATCATTCTTTAGTCTGGCCATTCGACCAGTTCTTAATCCAACTAATTACATTATTGTCAAACAATCTCATTTTCTTTTCTACACACATGACATGAAAGATTACTTAAAATGCTTAGCTAAAATCTCAATAAGCTGGATGTAACTTAACAGTAGCAGCAGCAAAATAGGAAATAAAATTACATTGATGTGAATAATGAATCTATGAAGTTGCAATATTTGAATTAGTATTATATATTTCCATTGGGGTGGAATAAACTATAGTTCACATAATTACAGGTTCTAATAGTGTGGAATCAATATTCACACTAAATAGGACCTACCTGTAGTCTAGAGCAACCTCTTCCTGTTAAAACCATCATAGATCTTGATAATCATCCCTTCTTTTTCTAGATATTGATTTCATTTTTATTTATTATTTTCTAGCTATTTATTTCATGATATGTTGTATCATATTGCCAGGAACTGAAGTTGAGATCCTAGGCATTTAATGGTTCTTCATCCACGTAGCACCCAATAATAAGGGATGTCCTGAATTCTTTGTCTTAGGCTCTCTTCTTTTTTCATCTAAACTATCTCCCTTTGTGCTCTCATCAACTCCCACGGGTTCAATGATCATCTCTACACAGGTGATTCTTAGAGCTGTGTATGAAACCTTGTTTTCTCCCTTGAGCTACAGTTTCATATCACCAACTGCCATTTGAAGAGCTTCTGCTAACCATAAAAATCTTATAATCAACATATTGAAAAGAGAACTCATTATCTTTTGCCCCAAACCTTTGCTTTTTCCAAATTTCCTTGGGTGCAAAGTACCATCCTCCTCCCAGTCACTAGACTTGTAACTCCAATGTAATCCTTGACCCTTCACTCTGATTCACTCCATATTTCTGTTGTCACAACTTGTCATTTCCACCTTTACAATATCTCTCATGTATGTCCCCTTCTCTTCACTCACAGAGTTGCCATACATGCTTTGATGCAGCTGTACTGGCCCCCTTGCTCTTCCTTGCGCACGCTGGTTGTACTCCATGCCTAGAATGCTCTACCCCATCACCTCTGCCTTGACTTTCTTCAAGACTCAATTCAAACTCCCCCTTCTGAAAGAAGCCTTCTCTGGTTCTGCCAGAAGCTTCCCTTCCAAGATTAACTCCCCTCTACTATGGATATATCATCATCACTATATATACAAGTGCATACATCAATATACATATATGTATACATCTACAACAATGTGCACATATCATTACTTACATTCAGCCTCCCCCATTACAAATTAATCTTCTTGAGGTCAGGGATAGTGTTTAAAAAAATTTTTTTTGGTCTTTTTGGAGGGGGGAAGGCAAGGCAGTTGGGGTTATGACTTGCCCAAGGTCACACAATTAGTAAGTGTTAAATGTCTGAGGTCTGATTTGAACTCAGGTCCTTCTGACTCCAGGGCTGGTGCTCTATTCACTATGCTGCACCTGGGATAGTGTTTTTGACTTTCTTTTTTATTTCTAAGGTTTAGCACAGTGTGTTTAATGTGCGTTTGCTGACCAACAGAATGATTTCCAGTTTTCCAAGAAGTTTTTGAATAGTGAATCCTTACTCATAATAGTAGCTATCTTTGCGTTTATTGAACTTTATTATATTATGTTTGTTTCCACATTAGTCATATTGTGGAAAAATAATACAGAAAAAAACCATGAAAGCAATAAAGTAAAAAATATGCTTCAATGTGTATTCAGACTCAATGAGTTTTGATTTATGTTGTTTTATTTTTTTTCTGGAGGATGGATAGATTTTTCTAAAGGCATCCTGCTTATCATTTCTTGTAACACAATAGCATTCCATCAAAATCACGTATCAAAACTTATTTAACCATTCCCCTATTGATGCACATCTCCTTAATTTCTGATTCTTTGCTGCCACCAAAAGAGCTGCTATAAATATTTTTTTATACATAAAGGTCCTTTTCCTTTTTTATTATTATAATCTCTTTGAGGCATAGACCTAGCAGTGCTATTGCTGGATCAAAGGATATGCACAATTTTGTAGCCCTTTGGGAATAGTTCCAAATTGCTCTCCAAAATGGTTAGATCAGTTCACAACTCCACCAACAATCCATTTGTGTTCCAATTTTCCCTCCAAAATTTTTCTTTCTTGAGACTCTTGCCATTTTCTTCCTCCAGACTAATTTTGTTATTATTTTTCCAGTTCTGTAAAGTAACCTTTTGATAGTTTAATTGGTATATCACTGAATAAGCAAATGAATGTATATAGTATTGTCATTTTTTTTTCTACTGGCATGGCTCAATCATGAGTAATGAAAATCTCTTCAATTATTTATTTTTTATTTCAGTTAAATGTTTTATACTTGTATCCATGTAATTTCTATATATTATATATTGTACTGTATATTGTAAGTATTCCTACCTAACTTGATTGGTAGATCCCCAAACATTTAATACAACCTGTGGTTATTTTGAATGGAATTCTTCTTATTTTTTCTTCCTGTTGGGTTTGGTTGTTAACATGCAGAAAGGCTAAGAGATAGAGACCCCGTCTGAATAAAGCCTTTGTGGTGGTACCCCCAGTTCTAGTTCCACAGCTATGACCAAAGAGGATCTATCCAACATATCACTAACAGGTCAGAACCAGTTAGAAAATAAAGCACATGTGCCAAAATTCCTCCAAAGCCTTTCTATTTCAGCATTGAAGCAGGCTCCACTTAGCATTAGTAACCCTGTATACACTTATGTGAACTGGGCTCATTGAATATCCTCCTGTTACATATTCTTTTTAATTTTTTTTTAGTTAGATATCTGAGAGGGAATCAAGCTGCCCTTGAAGTAGCACAGGGAGGAGTGCTTTATTTTCCTCTTTTCACATGATGATTTCAAGATGTCTTTCTTTTTGTGCAAATGGGCAATCACATCTAATTCTTAGGTTTTATCTTTTACCTTTATTGAGTTCTTGCTTGAATTGTTTTATTTTCTTGAATCTTGCTCAAGGACAACCAAAATTCAATCTACCCTGTCTTGAACCCCTGAAACCAAACACAGACCAGCAAACTACAAGGTTCCTGTCTGTCCTCTCCTGAAAATAGCAAACTTTTCCAAGGTCAAAAGTAACAAGTTGTGAAGCCAGCATGTCTATGTGTTTCCTCTATAATCTAAGCACTCTACCTCTGTAGAATGGCTTATATTCAGAAACCCACTTGCCCTATAGAGACACCCTTCTTCGTATTCCAAGAGGTGCTTTTCATTGGCTTGGCTTGTAAAATTATACCGAATAAAATCTTTTACTGACACATTACAAGCTGTAATAAAGTGGATTTTCTTTTCATGACAGTTCTGGTTTGAAGTGGGGTATCATAAACAGGGAGAGATGAGGAGAAACTGCTGCCCACTACTTGTTTTTTTTTCCCTGATTCCTGGCGTTACATTTGAGATGAGAAAGAATATTTTAAAGTCTCTTTAAAGGGCTTGGGAAGGCCATTGTCCTTGGACTACAACTTCAGTGATGTTGGGATTTCTCCCATTTGCGTGTGTGTCTCTCTCTTTTTTTGTCTGTAAAAAACCCTTTCTTCTTGCTAATGTTTCTGTTCCAAATCTGTCTGACTCTGTCTTATTCTCTTGTGCAGTGTGTGTGTGTGTGTGTGTGTGTGTGTGTGTGTGTGTGTGTTGGCAAGAGTTTGCCCATAAGAGAGAATCTGTTTTATTATATGCATTAACTGTTGTAGGAGGGTTGGTCTGTTTAAGTGTCTGTCTGTCCCCAGAGAGATTGTGTGTGTTTCTTCTAGAGCAGGCTTTCCAGGAAGAATAGGTTTGTCGTTTATCTGTTCCTCGCTCTATCATGTGTCTGGCTTTTTGATCTTCTGTCAGTCCCTGCTTCCCCCATGAGCCCCCCACACAGCTCAGCTATGCCTTCCTGCCTATAGGTAGGCTGGATATCTCTTCACCACACCACCCCCAACCCCCAGTAATGTGGCCATGAGCCCTCACTGTCTTCCCTATGTGTCTCTGTGAAAGGGATATGACTGTTTAAATAAATTCTAGTAAGAGAACTCCAGTATCTGTGTGATTTATTATTCTCTCAAGATTTAGCTGCTAGTTAAACTGATAGTGCACTTAAGGGGAGAAAAAAACACACCTAGATTTAAATCTTGGTTTGTTTTTGCTGAGTAGACAAAATGGAGAAAATGTTTCTTTTGTCTTCTGAATGTGTACAAGGGAGAAATTGGGAAAGTGTTTTTATTTGATCTATATCTGTATGTGTTTAAACTAATTAGAATTTTATCTGATCAAAAATCTTTCTTATCAAGACTGGATCAACTGGATTAAAAGGGTTTCCTTTATCTGTACATATCTGTGCCCTCCTGTGTGCTTGTACTGATATGGCTTTGTAAACATCTCTTAACTTGTCAGAGACTAATTTTAGAAGCAACTAAAGTTTTTTTAGTAAGAAGGTATTTTAAGCTTTCCAAATATCTAGAGTGGTTTTTTAAAGCTCTATGAGAACAACTGTTAATCTTTTTTTCTGTCTGAATTTCAGTGAAAAAAGTAGAAAACAGAAGAATTCAGAGAGAAATTTGGGGAATTCTTGATTCTCTTGTTATTCTGTTATGTTCTTCCAAAAAAAAAAAAAAAGAGGAAACAAGACTTAGTGTTGGTGATAATGCTAAAAATAACTGCCATTTATACAGTACTTTAAAATTTCACTTCACATATAACCTCGTCTGATTGTCACAGTAGTCCTGGAAAGAATGCTATTGTCTACATTTTACAGATGAGGAAACTGAGGCTGAGAAATTGTTTTGCCCAGGGTCACTCAGCTAACAAGTGTCTGAGGCAGGATTGAAATTCACATCTTCCTGAGCTCCAGTTCTTTGCTCTTTCCAGAGCACCACATAGTTGTCATTTGTATCTGTTCCATGATGAGAAAATGGCCCCAAACAAGTTAAAAGAGTTGAAATCAGGTTTACAAAATGAGTATAATACTTAATTAATATTAATTAATATTTAATGATTTCATATATTCAGAACTTCATGAGGAATTTAGCATGCATGGGGGGGAAGAGTCCATTGAATATCTGGACTCAGTTTACTATGCTCATTTTTTTTTGCATTTGTCAGAGAGGAGGAAATTAGGAAATAAAGAGAATTTTCTAATTCCTCCTTTGTGAAAGACATACATTTATTTCTTTATTATGTGTCCCTTTCCTTATTTACAATAAAGGAGAGTATTTGTTGTTTCATTTAGAAATACATAGTGCTTTTAGATGTGACAAAAGAGAACAAAACAGAAATCTCTGAAAACATCAAGCTCCGATAATTTTGCTATGGTCAAGTGACTAATTAGAAATAAGCATTCTCATTTACTCCTCTCCCCCATTTTGCTGAAACAATGATTTTCTTTTGAGCTAACCTTTCCCAAATATGATTAATATGTATTTTATTCCTCGAGAAGATGTTACTGCATTTTGTCTCCATGTTGGGATGCTCAAATATGTTTCAACAAGTCTTTTTTTTTCCTGTGAAAATGCAAAGCTGCCCATGTTTCTTAGAAAGACTTTAAATGTTCAAGTTATTTCTTCAAAACTGGAAATTGTATAGTCAGTGTTAGATGAAGCTGGGTCTATGCTAATATTTGAAAATGCAATTCTTTCCAACAATGAGATAGACTTTAAAACCTAGACACTGTAAAAAACAAAGAGTCCTTTAAATTTACAACTAGCTTTCAAAAGCTAATGTCCTAGCTTTGAAAAAAAATGTTTTTAGCTTTGATAATCTAGATTCTTAAATTATACCTATCTGAAGTTACTATAGCTTTTAAAACATGGTAGAAATACTCAAGTGTTCCCTTCTTCCTAAAATGCTATTTCCTTAATTCAGACTTAGCAAGGAATCTTTGGGGCCCTTGTGTAACCAGAGCACAAGTTCTTTCCCAGAGTATGACTGTCTAGACCTTCCTTAATAATTATATCTGTGAAAAAGATTTTAAAGCAATTTCATGGGGAGAGGAAAAGAATTTGGGGAAAGTGTCCGGCAAGAGTTATATGGGATGCAGAAGTGGCTTTATGCTTAAGAAAAATTATTGATTTACCACAATATGATTAATAGAAAATTAATATTAGACTTTAAAGTCTCAGATTAATTTAAAAGCTACATGGATTCTGTAAATTTATGAATTCTATCCCTCTATCTAGAAAAGCCAACCATTTGTCATTTAGAGTTTAACTTTTAAAAAGTGACATGAAATGAGATTTGGAATAAAATTAAACATGAAGAAGTTGCTTATCAAATATATGAATAATTAATTTGGTGACTTGCGCACTAGAAATCTGAAGCTTTTTTGCCATGATCTGTTCAGATTATGTCTCTGTTACTGGCTTTTCTATTTTGTTGTGATACTTTTAAGAGTTTTCTTTTTCTATTTCTGCTCCCCTTCTGATTCTCCTAGTCTCTACTACATGGTACTCTTGGCTTTCCAAACATTTCAAGATAAAATTCTAAGCTCACAAATCACCAGATAAGATTTGTTGTCTGGATTACAGTTTAAAATGTATATATTGAATGGCACTGTGAAAAATATATTGAACTCAATTTTGCATAAATCTGTTATCGAAAATACAGGAATAAATTTATAGAACAAATTGTCCAGTACAATTAAACACAATTCATGAAATAAACCCAAAAGAGGATAGTTCTCATTCTACTTGGAGAACAAAGCCAGTGAGGTCTTTGACAGTCTTGGTCCGATGAGAAGGGAGTTGCTTGTTCAGTAGTTCACAAAAGTATATTTTCTGGGAGGAGTCTAAACCATAGAGTCATCCTATGAGTTTTGGGAGGACAACACAGGACGCTGGGAAAGTTCAGTTGACCAATTCTCTGGCAGGAGAGAATGACTTGAAGGGTTATTTGAGTTCTCTATGTGTTTTCTGTATCTGTTTATAGCTTCCTAAGAATCTTTGAAATGTCTTCATTCTCAGTGAGGTGAAATAAGAGCTGTTCTGTATGTATTGTACATTTGTTAACCTGAGTGCTTGAATGGGAACTGGGGATCTCTTTTATTCACATTTGGGGATAATCTAGATATGAGCTATACTGAGATTATATTAGGAGAGTTTCCTGGACTAACTTTGAATTAGGGCAATGAGGCAAAGAGATAATTATCTCCTTTGGGGTCAGCCCCCAGACTCAAAATTGGTCTACCTGTATCCAGATTATTTGGGGAGGGAGGAATACTGGGCCATCAATTAGATATGAAAGTGTTTTATAACTCAGCCATATAATTGGATATACATTTAAGCTATTATTATTTTTCACAAACAATAGAAAATAGGTGATTTCTTTGCTGATACGAGTGCTAAAAACTAAGGAAGAAGCCTTTTAATTAGTATGAAGAAAATAAATAAGTCTGGTATATACCGAATGGTTCAGGACAAAGTTCTGTGCCTTTACTCTTTGCTTTGCCTTATTCCATTTGGAAATTACTTGGGCAGAAGTCTCTGTGCTGTCAAGTCACAGTGTTTAATTTCAGTGTTTTCTCTCTTTTTCTTCTGGTATTTATAACTGAAAAAATATATGAATATTTAAATGTGTGTATTTATAACTTGTTCTAACAAGCCCTACTATCTCTTTTCACAAAATCACACATTAATTGTAAAGTTGCTTTTCTTGTTGCATCTTTTGGGTATGAAGAATTTTTTTTAAACAGGTTTTATTTGTGCCCTTTATTTAAATGGTCAAGTATTTGGTCCACACCAGCACTGCCTCCATCATTTCTAGTCTTAGGTTACCTGGGAAGTTAAGTGACTTTTTAGAGGCAAGGCAACATTTCCTCTTATTCCTTTGTCTATTATCGAGTGCTACCTCTTAAGCATTTGTCACTTTTAAAAATGTTTGTGTTTTTGTTTTCTTTTTTTTCTGTTTTGCTTTTTTATTTGCCTTCTAAACAGTTTATAGCCATCAACCAGTCTCTTCCTACAAGGCAGATAGACAAATTCTTAAGCTTCTTTATAGCCTTCATAGTGTTCAGCACATACTTGCTAATTGACAAAGAAAATGAAAGAGGAATCTTACTTTATTTTGCTTAGTTCTGGAGGACAGAACTGGGGAGGATGGTGAGGGTGAGGGATGGAGTGACAGACAGACAGATAGACACAGAGAGAGATAGAGACAGAGAGACAAAGACAGAAACAGAGACACAACAAAAGACAAGAGACAGAAACAGAGACAGAGAGATAGAGAAAATGGAGGGGGGGAGAGAACAGAGACATAAAGAGGGTAAAGGGAGGGTGGTTGAAATTTGTCTTTACATCAAACTCCAAATCATTAGAACTATCCAAAAGTAGAAGAACCCCAAATTACAAAGAAGTTCCTATTTCTTGTCTTCTTATGAAGGCTGGATTACTACTTGTCAGAGATGCAGAAATAGTTCCTGATGAGAGAGAGGTTGGGCTAATTGACCTGTGGTTTCTTCCAAATAATGATAAGATTCTCTGAGTACAATGAGGCATAATACACTTCCAACACCTGGAATTCTCTTTCTCTCTTAAATACTTTTTCCTCCTTTATCCTACTGTCTTCCAAATTCAGTTCAATTCAATAAACACTTTTAAGCATCTAATATATGCAAGATACTGAGTTAAGCACTGAGGATACAAAGGAAAAGCTTAGGGAAACCAATTGAATTTATTACTGCACAAGTAAAGAAAATTGATCCCAAATTGATCCAATGCAACTTATTTCAAGCGTAGTGCAGCCTCTAAGGTACTTTCAGAACTTGTGGGTTGTGTTTCCAGAGGGTAGCTGCTACCCCAGGTTCTAGAGGAGTCTGCTTACCAGCCTCAAAAAGTCGTGTCCAATTCTTTGGGATCCTATGGACCATGCAAATACTGTCCATGTGGTTTTCTTGGCAAAGACACTGGAGTGGTTTGCCATTTCCTTCTGCTGTGAATTAAGGCAAACAGAGGTTAAGTGACTTGCCCAGGGTCACACAGCTAGTAAGCATCTGAGGCTGGATTTGAATTGAGGACTTCTTGACTCCAGACCCCATGGAGTCTGCTCTACTAAGCCATCTAGCTACCTTGAAAAGGATGCTTTCTATTAATCATCATCCAAATGAAATAATCAGCTCTTAGAAAAGGCATACACTAATGTGGTCTAGTAAGAATAGCTACAAAATGCCTTTCATAACTCTGGGCCCACTTTCCAACAAATACACAAAGTGGCAGGCACAAACAGAATACAAGGAAGGCACACAAGGAGGGAGTGGTGATATGCCATAGTGGGCAGAGCACTAGGTCCAGAGTCAGGAGAATGTGTCTTCATGGGTTCAAATCTGGCCTCAGACACTTCCTAGATGTGTGACCCTAGGAAAGTCACTTAATCCTCTTTGTCTCCATTTTTTGATCATCTGTCAATTGATCTGGAGAAGAAAATGGCAAACCAGTCCAGTAACTCTGCCAAGAAAATCCCAAATAGGGTCATAAAGAGTCAGGCATGACAGCACAGGTAGGGCACGCTTTGACCAAGGCTAATCCCTGCTCGGGTACTTGATGTCCTGGAAACCCCTTCCCTACGCAGTCCTTATAATCATATCCCCTAGGTGTAGCATCTCTGCTGGGCAGCTTACTCCGCTGGTGTCTTTGCTCCAACTTGACTTTCTATTGCCAGGACAAGCTCGCTTGAGTCCAAAGCTGTCTCTCTTTTCAACTGTCAGAGGTCGCCCTCTTTGAAGTTGCTTCTTCCTTGCCCCTCTGAATATATGAGTCTCGAAGGGATCTCTGCCCTTTGCTAAATCTCTGCTGTTTTAACAGCATCACCTATTAGATGAGTAGCTGTGCTTCGAAGCAACATAGCTAATGGAGTAGGGGCGGGGAGGAGGATGAAATCCCCTCTTTCCTTCAAAGACCGATCTCCTCTCAGCGGCTAGTTTCCTCCTCCACTTCTGGCTTCTGGCTTAGATTCCTTAAGTTTGTGAACTGATGGTCCAACTACTGGAATAGAGTCTCCTGGAAAAGTGATTCACTGCTAGATGCCTAGTAATGGGGGGAGAGGGGAAAGAAATTCCTTCCTCCTCCTCCTCCCTGCAAGGATCTTATTCCATAACTACTCTGAATCTTAACTATCCCTGTGGTAGAATTCACAAACGATCTGGAAAATAATATTCTTCCACATGGATATGAGCCTCACGTAACTGGCAGCCCTGGGCATTACTTTCAGGTACATCATGATGCAATTGAACAAACTGATATCAATTTGCAAAGTTCTCATAGATTAGAACTTGTCTTGGTGATGGCAAAAGTCTTCTTCAACCCAAAAACAATAAAGAAAAGAAAAGGAGGAAAATCAAGTGATTTATAACCTTGTCCTGGGTGAGATTAGAGACATGCGCTCATTAAAGAGTAAAACTATTTGATAGCATCAGCAACATTAGTCATTCTCCTCTAAGACTTTTTAAGTGAAAAAATAAGGAGCCCACTATCTGTTACACAGACTTTGCAGGTTCTAATATGTATGAGGTCAAAGCCAGACACACACACACACACACACACACACACACACACACGGTGTCAATTTGAAGGTCTAAAACAAAGCAAGGATATTAAGGAGATATATGCCCACTTCACCCTGTGCCAGACTCTAAAAACAGACAATTTGTTTTTCATACTCTGACAGGTGTCATAATTAAAAACTAAAATGAATATAAACTTTATTAAAAGGAATGGATACTGATAAATTTTGTAACAGGATTGAGTTTTGAGACAGACGTTGTTTGCTGTCCCATGGGACAGCTACATGTCAGAATGGAACCAAGAGAATAATAACTACATGCAGAAACTTAACATTCTTAAGCCTAGTCTTCTGTAAGAGAGATATTTTAACTGAGGCAAGGTACTAAAGTCAGACATTGGAACCGGAACAACTCAACTCTAACGTGTGATTTGACATCGGAATTTCATAGTCTCAAATGCATAAAGTTGTAAATTTGAAGTGATATATTTCAGAACTTTAGTATGTAACTTCTTCTTTTTCTCTTTTGATAGGCTCTTCCCCCGTTGAACTGGTACAACTTTGCTAAATTTTATTTTGTTGTTTGCAAAGGAAATTTTCTTAACAAAATAAAAAATAAAACACAATCTATACACATGATATGACCAATTCATCCTGAAAGTATTTCTTCCAGTAGGAGGCAGTTAGGGGCACAATGAAAGAGTTCTGGACCCAGAGTCAGAATAGACCCAAGTTCAAATACAGCCTCAGATACTTACTAGCTCTGTGACTCCAGGCAAGTACTTAAACTCTTTCTGCCTCAGTTGAGGACATCAGTAAAGTCAGGGTAATAACAGTTGTTTTAAGGATAAAGTGAGACTGGTAAAGCACTTTGCAAACCTTAAAGCAATACATAAATGCTGACTATTAGTAGTAGTAGGAAAACTCTTGGTCTGGTCAAAATATATTACCACAACTACTTAAAATTTTTTTTAAATTCTTGTAACAATTACTAGGCTTTTTTAAAATGCAGTTTATGTTTCCACACTGTTCAAAGTACCATAATAATTTCTAACAGGAAATAATATTAGAGATTTCTGTAGCAGACTATAGCTCTTTCAAAAAGTTATAAACCAGGAGCAAACCTGTAGTTTTTATTCATTGATTTGAAACCAGTGATAGCTATAAGAGACTGAGATTGATACAGATTGACAAGATGAGGGGGATTGCCAAAGTATCAATAAAAGGATGTACCAATTAAAGTTTGCTACAGTTAACATTACTGTGCACTCTCCACTTACTTTTAAGTGAGTGCTGGCTCACTTACTTTTCTATATATCCAAGGGGCATGATTGATTCTCTAAGCTTATCACTAGATGTCTCCAGTGTAGTGTTACCCAATGACCAAGACCTTATAATCTTCTCAAATTAATTAAGAAACTTCTTCACACCTTGTTCTCTGACCTTCATGGGAAAACTCCTTAATACATCCCTTATTTAAGCAACAGCATTCCCTTTCTACAGGTTTCATGTAGTAATTTGGAGGCAGATAAAGAGAAAAATGGATAAATTAAGAGCTGAATTGGGCCTTCCCCAGTGCCTTCCTCCAAAAATGGAGGAATTGGGTTCCACTCTTAGATGTTTCGTCTTTGTTTCTGGATGACTTTTTCCTATTTGCAGATCCTTCTGTATCTTCTGTGTTGCCTTGATACCACTTTATCTAGCCTTCCTGGGGGCCTGTTTAGATCCATTAATGAAAGCACTAATGTCTGGCTATATATACTCAGTAATATCACTGTTACCAGAATGGCATTTATATTATGTTCTGTCTCCTGGATCTTTCATGAGGGAGTTTTTATGTGTCACTTGAAAATACTGGATAGCACTCTTTATTAGCCCCAAGATACTCTTGCCCATCAATACTTGTCTAAACCCAATGAGCTCATGCTATGATTCTTAATCAGAGTGAAAGAAAGGTCAAGAAATACCTTTATTAAAAAACATCAATGAAAATTGAGTTGCCACAGGTAAACAGAATGTTTTCCACATGAAACAGAGGATTAAATAAAGTGAAGTAGAGGGAATCACCTGTGAGGAAAACAGAGCAAATGGCTATGTGCTGTTTCTGCTTTTGCCCCTTACATTGTGAATTAAATAACTTGGATTTTAACTTGTCAAAAGCCACTTATTTGGGTTGTCTACTTTCCTATGTTCTTTGGGTAATATTATTCTTTATGTAAAAATTCAAATGCTAAGAAATATAATAACGTACTAAGATAATTCTAGTACCACCAGCATTAGGACATGGGCATTTGGATAGTTTGTTTTACAGTAGTGAGTGGTGATAAATTTTCACTGAGCTGTCTACAATCTTATCTGGTCCACATTGTAACCAAAAGCATGTATTTACAGGAAGCCATGACCACAAATCAGACCCAAACCTAAAAAATAGACTTCTTGTTGCGTGTTCTAATCATCTAAGCTAACCAGCATACCCCCAAATTAAGATTTATGAATCTACTTCTATGACAATCATGCAAAGTGTAAGAATTTAGCTAGATGATCTTTAGAGTCCTTTTTAGGTTCAATTTTAGCATCCTATTGTGTGTGTAGGAGCCAACTGAGTCAATCAATCAAATAGGCAAGACTACTAAATCAATCAGAGGTGTGAACTAAGCTTGGAAAATCCAGGTATTTCAGTTCCCTGCAACAGGAAGTAGCTTTATATTGGCTGAGGAACTGGATCATATTCTGAGACTTGTAGAAAGAAAAGTTCATTTGGAATTGAGAGATTTTAAAAGCTTGCAGCAAAATCTCTGAGAAAGAAAGAAATGCTCTCTGTTAAGAGAAAGGGCACATCAGACTCCAACTTGGTCTTCTCTCCATTTCTCTTTCCCTGCCCTGCACCACTTTGACCATTGGAGGAATTGGGAGCTTTGAAGAATCAGAACATTGGTGCCCCAGCAGCATCCTCAGGACAGGAGCAGCTCTCAGCAAGTTGTGTATTTTGAGCTAAGGATAGATTGGAAATAATAGGAAAGGCAGATCCAAGGCTTTCTGAGAAGCCCATCAGAAAAGCTGCACCATGCCTAAGAAGAACAAGGGACTTCCAAGAGCTGTGAATTATCCTTTTGAAGCATGTGATTTTAAAATTTGAACCCATTTTCCTCTGGACCCTCTATATACAGTAAAAGTACTACACACGCGCACACACACACACACACACACACGCACATGCACACACGCACATGTAAAAATACTTGTGGGAGAGTGTCTCAGACTTTTGGGAAGGAAATATTTTGTACCAATTGTTCTTACCAAAATATCTTGGTAAATACCCCATTTTGAGGGATACAACTTTCAAATATTTTATTCACTCTTCTCCATGGGCTATAAATAAGTCTTTTCTTTTTGGACAAGTTAGCACATTACATTTTCATGACTGGGAAGTAGATTTGCTGAAGACATCAAGAAACAGCCTGAAAACTGGAATTCAATTGATATAAAGTTCCTTGGGTTTTTTAAAGAAATAAAAGTAAAGCAAATAAAAGGAAAAATAAGGAAAGGATGTAGGACCCAAGATGATCTATTGCTTCTCTTTGGCTTTATCTTTGGTCTCTTCCTCTTGTTTTATCTATTCTTTCTCTTTTATGTCATGTTCTACATTCTTCAGATTTTGTCTTAAACTTCTGGGCATTTTCTGCATTCAGGAATTGGAATTGCTAACAGTTCAGACTTAGTTCTTTCATCAGCAAAGTCAGTGTATGTCTTCTAGACCCAGACCTTGTCACTTCCTACATTAGACTTCAGCTCCCGTCAATGACATTATTTTGTGATTTCCACACATCTAAAGAGTCTTTTTTTCCCCCTTCTCATGAGGAGGCTGACTTCATACTCATTTATCAGTCAGGACAGCTCAACCTCAAGGAAGGAGTTCCATGGTGCCTGGAGGTCTATTGGTCTGATCTGGAGAGTAAAATGGAAAGAGTTCTGGATGTGGATTTAGGAGAACTTGGTCAAAACTCAGCCTCTATTAATGATTACCTGTGTGATCCTGGGCAAGTCAAAACTTCTCTAAGGTATTGAAAGATTGTGACTTCGCCAAAGTCACACATTTAGTAAGTAGTACGCCGTCTTTGTTAGGTCTCCTGACTTGAAAACCAGTGTGTTCTTTCTGTATCCCATGCTAATGCCAATTAAAGATTGGATATTACTGAAGTTATTCCATTATTTTTTCCTGTACAATTTTAGTTACAGAATTTTGGAGATCAGCAAGACAAACCTCACTTTATAGCTGAGGAAAGTTAGTTCCAAGCACCTTAAGGACTATTTTGTTTTTATCTATGTATCCCCAGTGGCCAACATACAGTAGGCAATTAGAAAGAAATGAATTTTTGAAGTTACTCCATGAAATGTGACTGAAAATAATACCATGCTGCATCTATATCTTATTATGTAAGGGGTACTTCACCCTAGATGAAAGGAAAAAATATCTATAAAACAGAGCATAATTAAATAAACAAATAATGGACCTGTAGCCATCATCTTTTGCCATCCCATGATGATAATATGGCATAGAAGTTCACACTGGAATGATCTGTGGGATCATCAATGGGATGATCTATGAATTTTTAATGTCACATCAAATTACAGAGAAGAATAAACAGGAGATGAAGATTCAAATCTATTTCATGAAAATTTGCCAGTGACTATGTTTAATGTCTTCGTCTATTGGGGAATAAATACTATTGCACCATAAGAAATGGTGAAAGGGATGATTTCATAGAAATATGAAACTGGGAATGGATGGAGTGAAATAATCAGAAGCAGAACAATTTATACAATAACAATACTGCTAAGACAAAATATTTTTAAAGATTCAGGAATACTGATTGACACATAGCCAACCACAATGACAGAGGACTCATGATGAAACATGTTGCCCACTTCCTGATAGAGAGAGAATGAGCTGAAAAAAGAGAACGAGAATTTTAAAATTACTATTATAACATTGCCATGCAGATATTTATTTGGCTTGATCAGTTTGTAACAGGAATTTTTTCTTTCTCTCAATCAGGAGATGGGAAGGAGAAAAAGAGGTGGAAAGCAGAAAAGTCTAATCTAATCAAATAAAATTTAACTTAAAAAAAAATGAAAGACCATGAGGTCACATTTCCCTTTCTCTTAGTGGTTTTGGTTTCCTTACAACGATCTTATTTTACAATGGGGCTAATGACTTTTGTTTGTCCTTTGCTTCTTCCATCTCAGGGTCCTTTGTTTTCTGAATAGTTTTATTCTGTGGGTGGTGTTTTGTAAATTGGTTTTGGGTAAGTAGATAAGTCTAGTTCTCAGGTTTAAACTGAAAGGAAATATAAAGGCTTTCCTTCTTCCCTCTTGGAAATTGGCAATGGTATAAGTGATTTAAACACATGAGTATAAGCAATGCCAACAGAAGACAAAATGGAAACAACAGGAAAACGAGATCTGAAATATTCCATCTATGTCCTTATTCCAATCGACAGTAGGCAACAGGACCTGAAACATGGACAATTGTTACTGAACAAACAATGCTCCTAATTTAAATAGACATTGCCTTATTTGTAAACAGAATTTTTATAGTCATCCAATCTCTCCACTCTCGGGCTCAATCCCAGGGAGGAGAATTGTCTCTGGCAGTCACTTGATTCCTCTGCCATTGGAACCTCACTCAGTGTAGCAACAGTGGTTGCCTCATTTTCAGGGCCTGATGGGGGCCAGACCTTGGCCGCCCCCATCACCACCACTTTGTTTTCCTTATTTCAGTACCTGATGTAAATGATAGCCACTCTGAATAAAGGTATAGCAGTGGCTCTTTGAGGGGGCAAATTTACTGCCCATTGATTTACATAAATCCTGTGCATCCTGTGAAATCCCCTTAAATGAGTATCAGATACTAGAACAAAAACTGAGAAATATAAAAGAAACCTGGCATCACTTGAGGTGAAGTACAAATACTTCTTTGTTCTTCTGAAGAACAGTTTGAGTTCTAGATTCTGCTAAGGCAGGTGCTTTGGGAAACACACTTTAAGGAAAAGTTTTGCCTTTGTCTCCTTTATTTCATATATATTCAGGTTACAGAAGGACAAAGTGAGTCTGTTCCTTTTCCTTTTTCAGTTATTCTGAGACTTCAAAGAGATTTTGCATGAAATGCCCCACAGCATTGCCAAGGAGATTAGGGCATTGAAGACGAGCTCCTGATCAGGACAGACATCACCCAGTGTTTCTATCCTGGACTCCTGTCGCTACCCTGACCTTGTAGCTGATGGAGGTCAGACTCTGCCTGACAAATTAGCCTGTCCCATCCTAAGGAATTACGGGCAGCTAAACCACCAGGAAGTGGGATGGGGGAGGGTGCAAAGCCTGCCTGGGATCCTTAGTAGTTAGTAATAGACTCCAGGATTCAGTCAGTGTTTTGTATCACATTTAAGGAATGTCAGGATAGACCAAGCTACTGTTGCAAATCCCTAAGACATACCCACAGGGAGTCATTCCTCCATTCTTTATCCCTTCTTCACTCTCCTTTGCTCTGTCTCCTAGGAAGGCATGTGCTTCTTTCCAGAGGCTATTCCCATTTCTTAACATGTTGCATGTCTTTCTATTTACTTTGACTTAATGACAAATATGGTCAGCTATTCTATTGCTGGCCTATGTGTGTCATTACACAAATGTAGCAAAGAGGGAGAAGGGGAGTACTTTGGAGGAAAGAAAATGTTTTTACAATTGTGGTATCTGCAACCCTGGCTACCTGGACCCCCACTGCCTTCAGGCCAGATATGTTACATTTCATCATCCCCCAGGGTTCTCTGATACCTTTAAGAGAGTCTGAGATATCTAGACTCAACTGATGACCCTAGCCCCCACCAATGATGTTCTCTCCATTTATAGAGGAGTCATCGTTAGTTCTATTTGTAACTAATTCTAATAGGACTAGCCTTCATAATTGAAAACTAAATAATTTTTTTGTCAAATGGGAAATGACTGAAAAATTGTGATATAGTAATATGGAACTCCACAATTTCCCCAAAACAGTTTGTTCCATCATAAGTAAATAGTGTAAAGAAGAGAAATCTTAATAGACCTATATGAACTGATGATTGATTGTTGTCCTTCTTCTGAAAGAAGACCAAAATGACATCACTGCACTAGAGCCAAGTTAGAGTATGTCCAACTGTGGCTGATCAGACCAATACAAGTTTGGGATGGATATTCTACAATGGGCCGGGCGCAAATAGCCCATGTAAACATTTCATATGAACTTATACAGATCAAAGAAAGCAGAACAAAGAGGACAATATAAACAGTAACTATAATAACATCAACATAAATAAGACTAAAAGCCAAACTCAGATTAATTGTAACAATCAGTTTTGATCTTGAAAAACAGTTGAAACATAAATCCTTCTGCTTATCAAAGAGGGTTTATGGGTGTGATATGTTACAAACACTATCAGCTATGGTCAACGTATTTGTTAAGAGTTTTTTTTTAAAGCTATTATCCTAAGAGGGAAGAAAATATGGTATATTGAGAAGTAATAATGACATTTTTAAAACACATCAATAACACTTTTAAAATAGAAAATATATGGCTTATGTGGGAGCAATTGTTCATTTTGGTCAGAACAGATAGTTTTCAGTAAACAAAAAAAGTTTTGTAAAGCATTGAAAGTGCCCAAGTTATTTTCTACTTGTCTTGGTTGTGGTAGGACAAATGAGATGAGACATGCTAGACCTGAGAGACAATGTGTGGCAATGGAAAGTGTACTATATTTGGAGTCAGAAGATATGAGCTTTAATCTCAGCCCCGTCAGTTACCACCAGTATGACCTTGAGTAAGTTACTTACCATTTTCCTCAATTTCCTTATCTGTAAAAAGAAAAATTTAGACTATAAGATTTCTTGGGTGCTTTCCAGGCACAAATCAAATCCTATAATCTTGTTATCTGGGTGATTGTAGCTCTGACACTAATGGTGAGACTATGGGAAAGGAAACTCATGTCTTGAACATCATAAATAATAACATTTGCACTACCTACTTCACAGTGTGGTCATGTAAAAGTTTCATAAAACTTTAAGTGCTAAATAAATGTGATGTAATTTATATTAATTGGCTCTGTACAATTAGAAAAAAATAGTATAATAAGATAAAGGATATAGGTAAGAATCTTTCATGGCAATCCTAGGAGACTGAACATTAAGAAACATTTTATGTACCTGATGGTCTTGGGAGAATATAAAAACAATGCCGAGTGTACATCAGACTAAAATATTCACACCTTGCAATACTTACACATGATCGCAATCATATAAAATAATCAAGGCCCAAATAATCTACTTTTAGGCTTTGCTAAGTCATTTCAACATCTAAGGAAGTGATTCTGGCTGATTTTTTCGATATTGTAAGCAGGTTATCGCCATATAATTGAGAACATGATATAAATGCTACAAGTTACAATAATTTTCTCCTTTAAAGTTGGAAGCGTTATGATTCCCTCTGTTGAAGCTTATTAAAAAATTAGAAACATAATCACAATGACTCCAAGCCCCAAATTAGAAAAACTTCCTAATGTTTAAGAAGAGGTTGGGCTATAGTATTTAATTTATATTTATAATTTATCTTAAGAAAAATTCAGGAAACATTCACATTACCAGAAACATTTGGGTAAAGAAGTAGTAGCTTACAATAATTTATTAAAATGTCTGTTAAAAGATCAGCAAATAGAGGGGAAGTTGGGGGGAAAGCAGAATTTTTCTTTGTACTTTGCTCAGCCCTTGAAGCAATGGCTACACCTGATGACGGCAGCTTGTGTCTTTTGCTACAAGATGCCTCTGGGGTTAATGGTCTTCATCCATATCTCTCTGTCTCTGTCTCTCTGTCTCTGTCTGTCTCTCTATCTTTGTCTCTCTCTCTCTGTCTCTGTCTCTCTCTGTCTCTGTCTCTGTCTCTCTCTGTCTCTGCCTCTGTCTCTCTCTCTCTATCTCTGTCTCTCTGTCTGTCTGTCTGTCTGTCTGTCTCTCTCTCTCTGTCTCTCTCTTGGCCACAGCTCAGTCCTACTGACTCTTTCTCCTTTCACTGGTTGACCCTGTGATGCCATTTCTCTCTGGCTCAGTTGTTAATGTTCTTTTTCATACTACCAGACCTTTAAAGACTTTTCCTGCTCCAAATTTTTCCTACTTTTATACAATTTCCTCAGGATATAACCAACCCCCCCCCCCTCCCCATTCAATCACAGTAAACTTCCATTATAGCTAATTGAAATGTCTAATTGATTCAAGGAAGTGTTCAGGCCTTGTTCATACCTAGTTCTAATTGATTGAGTCAATCAAGAAGTGTTTTTACCCAACAAAGGAAGGGTAATTAATTGAATCTCCACTCTTATATAAATATGACAGCTCTTTTGGAGATAATTGTTGAGGATTAGGAGCAGGAATTTACTTGTCAGAGCAAGGTATACAGTTCATACTGTGGGAGTTTGGGATTTTTGGACAGCCTCAGCAACATTTATAAGCTGCCTACAATTAATTTAAATTAGTGTGATGTGCCCAGCTCAAAATTTCATTAACCCTAAAAATAGTTAAACTTCTGTCTGTATTGACTATAAAATAAGTGTTTTGCACACCATGGGCAATTAGCGAATATTTGTTAGTGGCAGGCAGACAGATGGGCCAGACAGTGGATGGGCCTAGAGTTACTGGCGAAGTGTGTGGAGAATTGTTGGGGAAATAGGATTTTACTAATAGGGCTATAGATTTTACCAAATCCATTGGATTCTAGTCATTATCATCTCATCACCAAACCTCAATAACTATATAGTTCAATATAGCTAATGCTGCCCATGTACCTACTTTTATGTACTTAGTTATTTTTGAGATATGTTTATCTTGTCTCCATTAGGTTGAATTCCTGTCAAAGGCAAAGGGACATGTCTCCAGTTTTTTCATACCTCCCTACAGGACCTCATAAGTGTTCAGCACACAGTCGATCCTAGATAAATGTTAGCCACCTAACAAGTTTAAAGATCCTGGGAATTCAGTGACAACAACCCTCCAGGCTTCTGCAATGTTTTTTCTAAACTGTCTCTTGCCCACATGTACTTTGATATCAGAAAACAGGTTGATTTAAAAAAAAAAAAGAAATGAGCAATAAACCATTGTCCCCAAGTGAACCAAATCTTAAATAATTTTCCTTTAAAACTCAAAAGAATTCTAGTAATTGTTTTTTGTTTTATTTTCAGTCACTTCTTAAGGTATCTTTTTTTTTTAAAGGCATTTTCTGACTTACTAGAATGGAAACTATAGAGAAGTTCCTCATTGTGGAATTTCTACCTTATTTTTTCAGGCCCCATTTACCTCATCCAAACCCCGTAAAATTTCACCTGAAATTTGCTTCCTGGCTCACGCGTGGATGAGCTACACGTAGGCGAGCTCCCTCGTGGAGAGAACACAGAGTTCACTGCAGGATCACACTGGGTCTTTGATGCTAATGCAGCTTCTTTGAGAGGGATGTGTGATTTAAAAAAAGCAAACTAATTCAGTTTGCTAAGAACTTAACTCAATATTTCCTCTCTTTCCTTTTCAATCTGATTTGGTATGGTCTTGGAGTTCCCTTTCTTTTGGAGGAAGGGAGGTGAGATTGAAATACTTTAGTTAAAGATATAAATGTAAAATTAATTTCCTCACCTTGCCTTCAAATGTTTTAGTCCAAATCTTAGCTCAAACTTAAATTTATAAGCTTCTTACCAACACCTGATACAAAAAAGTGTTTATTAAACATTTCATTAATTTTAATTAATTAAATTAATTATTTTAATTTACTTTTATTTAAAAATATTTTTAATATTTTAAATTTTAATAATTTATAATAATATAATAATTTGTAATATCATATATTCATATATAATATAATACTTTACAATGATACAATAATAAAAATAATTTGAATTCTTAAAAATACTAATATTTTAACATCTGAAAAATAAATAATTTATTTTAAAATAAATTATCTTATTATTTATTATTAATTAAAATTAATTAAAATTATTAAAATTCTCTTCCCACTTTTATTTGACAAGATTGGCAAAACAGTTTTCTAGTCATTTTTTTTTCTTAAGAAACTATAGTATAGATGACCTCTACTTGGTCATGTTTGTGGTGTGTGTGTGTGTGTGTGTGTGTGTTTTATATTGCATTCGATGGCTAAGCATCTCAACATTCTAAGATACATCCCCCAAAGCTGTCCTACCCAAAGATCTCTGAAGCACAAAAACTGGAAATTGATGTTTTATTACCACTAACATTTCTCTACTTTAATCCAATTTAAAGGAGGTCTCTGTCACCTTCATCCTCTTCAATCTGACCATCATTAGTGAGTAAAACTATCAGTTCTCATTATTATAAACATTTTTACTTGGAAACCATACATTTTCAATCAAAGTATTTTCATTAGACACTTAAAGGAATTATTTAACTTTGTGCCATGATATGGGAATTCATTAGTGCTTTTCCACCTAAAATTATGATTGTCTTTACCAATGAACATTTTTTGAAAAAAAATCAGCAGTTTTGAAACTCTTGAAATCATTTGAGATTATCTTTAGGAGCTGAAGAAAACAGGAAAAATGCTATTTTACAGCTCATATTGAAGAACTATGATACCACATGCACGAAACTTCACATGAAAGCTATCACAACACAGAGCATACTGTCCTCTTGCTGATATAGCACCGATTACTTATTTATACCTGATCCATAACTGCTTCAGGACTGAATATTGCAACAAATCATTTAATTGGCACTCTGACCCTTTATTATCAGGCCCCTTTCAACCTTCAGGTATTCTTTCACCTTGGCCCCAGCCATATAATCTTCCAGATTCTGGACATTGGCCTTGCTATTCCTTGAAAAAGGAATGTGGCTGTCCCACATGTCTGGAATTCTCTTCCTCCTCATCTTAATTTCCTCAAAGGGACTGGGTTGCTGCTGTTTTCCCCCTTTCTTTTATCCCCAGCACTAAGCACAGTGCCTTGCTTTGGTGACCACTCACTGTTGAAAGAAATTGGTGATGGAGAGATAAGAAACATTTTAGAAAAAAGTCAGTGAAGGGGAATACAATATAATACCTGGGAGGAAGGTACTCTTATTATTCCTGTTTAAAGAAGATGAAACTGAGGTGAAGTGACTTGCCTAGGGTCTCACAGGTAATAAGTATCTGAGGCTACATATGTAATGGTATTGGTAATTTGAAGATTCCCTGCCCCTTAGTAAACCTAAGGGAATTTTAAGACTTTCCTTTCTTTGAAGATAGATATCCTACCCCCTAATAGGCTGAATGTAATCACATGGAGCCTGTGGTGGGAGGAGTTTGTTGAAGGGTGGAATAGAGCCCACAGAAAGCTGGGAGTGAGAGCAGCTAGATTGGAAGGAACAGAGGGATGCATCTAAGGGACATAGGCTTCTGAGTATTTGTTGGTTTGTGGGAAGGCTAAAGGATGCTGTGGCTCTCTGTGCTGTTATGGCTTATTAATGTCTATATTGCTATGATAGATTCAGTTTCCTGGTGTTGGGATTTGGTTCTCAGGTGTCAGAATAAACATTTTGCTTCTATCTTCTATATGGAGAAGATATGTTGTATATAGCAATATATGTTATATGTTGCAATTGAGCACATATATGTTGCTGGCATATACATGGTGGCCATTAGTGCTGTGAGTATTGCATTGGTACTACAATATTTGAACTCATCTTCCTGACTTCAGATAGTACTTTGGCCACAGTACTACCTAGATGTTTGGATTTGTTGATGTGAGTATTCCTTTTCCTTTCATGCTTGGTTGAAACATAAAATAATGCCTTGGCAAGTATATAACTTTCGTCAAGTTTTCAAGTAGGCATCAATTATTTTCAGGTACGCATGCTAATACAGTTTTGAATTGCTGAACCCCAGGATGACAGAGAGACTTAGTAAGGCCTTCTCAGGATGACAGAGAATCCTTTGGGTTAGATTTATTACAGGTATTCAAAAGAGTTCTCTTTTGAGATTTCAGTGGCCTTAAGAAGAGACATATGCCCAAATGTTATGGCACCAAACAACAGAACTGTAGAAACTAGAGCAAGATACAAGCAAATGTGTGTATATATATATATATGCACCAGAGAGTAACAGGAAAGAAAATTTGTTGCAGAAATGAACTAGAGCTGAGATCAGTTTGAAACACCAGTTTTAGCAGTAGGTGAGAGTGAGGTCCAGTCAACAACTCCTCAAGTACTGGGGGTGGAGTCAAGATGGCAGCATAGAATCAGGAGAACTCCAAGAGCTCACCCCATAACCACCTCAAATACCTACAAAATATGACTCTGAACAAATTTTAGAGCTCCAGAACCCACAAAATGACAGAAAAACAAGGGTCCCACTGAAAGCAACTCAGCAGGCAGGCAAGCAGGGTTCATTGCAGCACACTGGGAGCTGAAACTAGCCCAGTCTGAAACATGGATGTAGCCCCAGGGCAGCCAGGACAAGCTGTGGCTGGAGCACTCGGGAGACTGGATCACCAGAAGCTGTGGCAGTTTCCAGAATTATCAACCTATAAGAAACAAGGACAGAGTGAAAGGTCAGTGGAACTCAGCTAAATTTAGGGGAAAGGAGCAGTTAGGCTGACTGCCCCTAGTGCAAGGTGGTGGGCCTGCAGCCACCTACACATTGCTGCTTCAGAGCTCCCAGACTTCAGGGGGCTGAAATTGCAGGGGGCTGAAATTGATCATTCAGAGGCTAAATGCTCTTGCCTTAACCCTCCTGGATTAGAATTGTGGTCTTGGGTTGTGGTCCTGAGATACTTGATCAGTGAACCAAAGCTGGTGGGGGCTGCAGAAACGGCAGCCCCTTAAAAGCTCCAGCAGCTGGGAAAACCCCAGTGATTTGAGACAAAGTTCTCCCCTCTGAAAGCAGAATTCTACTGAGCCCAAAAGTCAAGTAATTGACTGGCAACATGAGCAGGCAAAGAGGAAAAATGAGAAGTGCAATCCAACTTCAGATTCTTTTTGGGGGGGCAAAAAGGATCAAAGCATGGAATGGGAGGAAGACAACACAGTCAGAACTCAAGCACCAAAAAGTTTACAAGAAAAATGTAGACTGGTTCAGGTCATAGAGGAGCTTAAGAAGAATTTTGAAAACCAAATAAGCAAAGTAGAGGAAAAACTGGGAAAAGAAATGACAATGATGCAAGAAAATCATGAAAAGAGAGTCAAAAACCTGACTGAGGAAAATAACACCTTAAAAATAGATGAACTCAAATGGCAAAAGAGGCCCAAAAAGTCAATGAGGAGAAGAATGGCTTAAAAAGCCAAATTTTCCAGATGGAAAAAGAATCTCAAAAGCTTTCTGAAGAGAATAATTCCTTCAGAATTATAGTCAAGCAAGTGGAAGCAAATGACTTTATGAGAAATCAGGATACTATTAAACAAAGCCAAACAAATGAAAAAAAAAGAAGGCAATGTGAAATATCTCACTGAAAAAAACACTGACCTGGAAAATAGATCCAGGAGAGACAATTAAAAAATTATTGGACTATCTGAAAGCCATGGCCAAAAAAAGAACCTAGAAAGCATCCTTCAAGAAATTCTCAAGGAAAATTGCCCTGATATTCTAGAACCAGGGGGCAAAATAGAACTTGAAAGAATTCACCAATCACCTCTTGAAAAAGTTCCCACAAAGAAAACTCCTAGGAATGTTATAGCCAGGTTCTAGAGTCCCAAGATCAAGGAGCAAATATTACAAGCTGCCAAGAAGAAACAATTTGAATACTGAGGAAACACAATTAGTATAACCCAGGATCTAGCAGCTTCTACATTAAGGGATCAAAGGGCCTGGAATATGATATTCCAGAGATTAAGGGAGCTAGGATTAAAACCAAGAATCACCTACCCAGCAAAATTGAGTATAATGTTTCAAGGGAAAATATGGTCATTCAATGAGGTGGAGGATTTTCAAGCATTCTTGATGAAAAAACCAGAACTGAATAGAATATTT